>CM069862.1:94858490-95458990 GCA_036172795.1 Pelodytes ibericus | reverse complement strand
ATATCCAAGCGAACCTGTGGCCCTGCAGGTTTGACACACAAACACTATGCACAGTATCCCCTCACTGCATTGATTGGACTGTTGGTCCTTGTTATATATTGAGCATTTGTAAATTTGTAAATTGTTTGTCTGAAATAACCTTTAATTAAATATGAGTAACAATAAAAGGGAACCATGTAATATTTCTATATTTTTTATACATCTTGTTAACCCCTTAAGGACAGATGACGTGCCAGGCACGTCACGGCAAATCGTGGACTTGCCGACAGGTGACGTGCCTGGCACGTCATGCACTAAATTGAGTAAAGAAAGCGACCAGCGGTCGCTTTCTTTACTCTATCGGTGTTGCTACAATGCCTCTATGTAGAGGCATTGTGCAACACCCCCCAAATGTGCAGGGGCGCGCTACGATCACTCCACGGAGTGATCGTAGCAGCCATTTAAAAATGGCTGCGCCCACTGCACACATGTGCTTAGAAAGCGAACGATCGTTCGCTTTCTAAGCATCTCCGGTGTTGTTAAAGTGCCTCGCTAGCGAGGCACTTAACAACACCTTGATGCTCCCCAGAGCCGATGGTGGTCGCTCTCCTGAGCGACCCCATCGGCTCAGTAGAAGGGAACGCTGCCTATACAGGCAGCGCTTCCCTTCTAATGGCAAGGGCATCGGAAGTGAATCGTAACCCCTTTCTTGCTGTAGATCACTGCCTAAGCAGCGATCTGACGCAAATGCAGCAATCTTGCTGCAGAAGCATTTTTAATTTTTTTTAAACTTTTTTATTACACCCGTCACATGTTAATTATACCCGCTAGGGGACTACGTTTAACGTAAAAAATGTTAAAATAAGAGCTATTAACCCCTTCCTTGCCGTATATCACTTCCTAAGCAGCACATATGGTCACTGCCTAAGCAGTGCATATGGTCACTGCCTAAGCAGCGCATATGGAGCAATCTAGTCGCAGAAGGATTTTTTTTTGCTATCAGCATTTTTTTTGTCAGACTCGCTAGGGGTTAATTATACCCACTAGGGGATTACGTGTATTCCTTTTGAAGCTGTCTGAACGCGTGTATAGCGATCAGTAACAGCTGATCAGTGGCAAAGGTGGTTTGGTGATTTCTCAGATGAGCATCACCATTCGTCTGGTTCGATCAATATTGGTAAATATTGTTCTGACCCATATGGATCTGCCTCCCTCTCCTCACTTGAGTTTTAGTGAGGGAAAGAGACAGATCTGTATAACATAATTTTTTAATTGTAATAAATTAAATAAAATGTTAAAAAATTGTGAGTCCCAAGGGCTTTTATAAAAGCCATACCCTTTGTATAGTGTAGTGTATTAACCCCTTCCCTGCCACTGATCACTGCACAGCAGAACATTTTTTCTTGTCTGTGCATTTTTAGGGGTTAATTTTTTTGTACAGTACTACAAAGGCTCTTATAAGAGCTATTAACCCCTTCCTTGCTCTACATGTTTAAATTCCAAGTTTGAAAATCAAAAAGCGCACCTCTCAAATGTAGCCTTTCAACACCCAACAAAGCTGACAAAGCTATGCATGGGTGGTATCCCTGTGCTCGGGAGATGTTGCTGAACATATATTGTGGTATTGTTTGTCAGTGACACATACCGAAATATGTGAATTTGTGTCTAAAGTACAATGTATGTGGGAAAAAATACACAATAAAATGACTACCACAAACTTTGACAAAGGCTGGTGGTTGAATTGGTGCATGGAAAGTGTTAAAATAACACCATTTAAAATAGCCTAGGGTGTCTACTTTTACAAAATATATACTTTTTGGGGTAAAATACACTGTCCTACTTTAAAAAAAAGTCCCAAATGAAAGATGGGCTCAGGCTGACTACACGTCAATATTCCAAGTTGAAAATGCGCACCTTCACAATGTGGCCCTTTAGCCCCCAAACAACCCAACAAACCTATGCATGGGTGGTATCCCTGTACTCAGGAGATGTTGTTGAACACATATTGGGTTGTTGTTTGGCAGTGACACACACCAAAATCTGTGAATTTATGTCTAAAATACAATATTTGTGGGGAAAAAAACACACAAAAATTACAACCACAAACTTTGACAAAGGCTGGTGGTAGAATAAGTGCATGGAAAGTGTTAAAATACCACCATTTGAAATAGCGTAGGGTGTCTACTTTTAAAAAATATATGGGTTGATGGGGTAAAATACACTGGCTGGTTTCAAATATGTCCCAAATGGGACATGGGTGCAGGCGGTCTGCATGTCAAAATTTCAATTTGGAAAACCGAAAACTGCACCTACCAAATTTGGCATTTTACCCCCCAAACAACCCAACAAACCTATGCATGGGTGGTATCCCTGTACTCAAGAGATGTTGCTGAACACTTATTGGGGTGTTATTTGGCAGTGACACATACCAAAACCTGTGAATTCATGTCTGAAGTACAAGGTTTGTGAAAAAAAAACACACAAAAATGACTACCACAAACTCTGACAAAGGCTGGTGGTAGAATTAGTGCATGGAAAGTGTTAAAATACCACCATTTGAGATAGCCTAGGGTGTCTACTTTAAAAAAATATATGAGTTGATGGGGTAAAATACACTGGCTGGTTTCAAATATGTCCCAAATGGGACATGGGTGCAGGCTGTCTGCATGTCAAAATTTCAAATTGGAAAACCAAAAACTTCACCTCCCACATTTGGCCTTTTACCCCCCAAACAATCCAACAAACCTATGCATGGGTGGTATCCCTGTACTCAAGAGATGTTGCTGAACACTTATTGGGGTGTTATTTGGCAGTGACACATACCAAAATCTGTAAATTCATGTCTGAAGTACAAGGTTTGTGAAAAAAAAACACAAAAAAATTACTACCACAAACTTTGACAAAGGCTGGTGGTAGAATTAGTGCATGGAAAGTATTAAAATACCACCATTTGAGATAGCCTAAGGTGTCTACTTTTAAAAAATATATGGGTTGATGGGGTAAAATACACTGGCTGGTTTCAAATATGTCCCAAATGGGACATGGGTGCAGGCTGTCTTCATGTAAAAATTTCAAGTTGGAAAACAAAAAACTGCACCTCACAAATTTGGCATTTTAGCCCCCAAACAACCCAACAAACCTATGCATGGGTGGTATCCCTGTACTCAGGAGAAATAGTAGAATCTATTTAGCATGTTTTTTCGTTCACTATTGTCGATGAGGAGAAGTTGTTTGAAATAAAAGTCAGGAAATTTGTGTATTTTTTTTTTTTTACCATATTTTTTTATTTTTTTTAATAATATGATAAGATATGATCAACAAGATAGCATCCATAGAAAGCCCTTCTTGTCCCGATAAAAACAATATATAATATGTGTGGGTACGGCAAATGATGAAGAAGAAAATTACTGCTAAACACAAACAGCACAGAAATGTTAAAATAGCCATTGTCCAGAAAGGACAAAAATGTTTCAAAGGCTCTGTCCTTAAGTGGTTAATTGGCTCTGCTTTGCTCAGTAAATGTGTATTAAAACATAACAAAACAAATAATATAGGTAATTATAAAACCTTTTTCTACATGCTGGATCTCTCTGCATGAAGGAGGAAGCCACAAGAAACTATCTGGAGACAAAGATGGTTCAATGTAACCTGGGGAGAGAGAGTCTATTTGGGGCGCCAAAGAGAGGCAGTTTGGCCGGATAGGGTGGGAGAGAGAGGTTGTTTGGGAGGCCCGGGTGGCAGAAAGGTTGTTTAGGAGGACTAGGGTGGCAGAAAAGGATGTTTAGGGGGGCTATGGTAGCGGAGAAACACTGTTTGGAGGACTAGAGCAGCAGAGAGAGGCAGTATGGGGGGGGGCTAGGGTAGCAGAGAGAGGCTGCTTGAGTTGTTAGTTTTGGCAGATAGAGGCTGTTGGGGGGGGGCAAGGATAGCAGAAAGAGGCTGTTTGCTGATACGTTGGGGGATTGGTGTCTGGGACATTTGAACTGCACCGGGGCTCTCTCGGTCATTGGTTTTTGGGCACTTCACTAGGTGCGTAGGAGATGAGCATCTCCTCTTATTCAACACATGAAATGCTAAAAACCAAGGAAACTGCTAATGAGTTGCAAAGACACAGCAATCACTTCTTCATTCCAAAGGGTTGGATAATAACAAAGAAGTGTCCCTCTGTCTGCTTAAATGTTCTATTGGTGGTCTTTTTATTCATATATATATATTCACAGAACACGTTAGCAGAAAGTTTTGACTGCTAACTATACTAACGATCACATTTTTGCTGAGAAGCAGCAGCCCAGTCATGAAACGAGACATTTAAAAAAAAAAGAGCAAAGTTTTCCAAAAGATAACTACACTTGCAGTGTGTACATACATATAAGCCATACACATAGTTGCCAACATCAGCCATGATTCCAGGGACAAATATTTGTTCCACGTGCTGCAGAAAGACCATGCCACGTGCTGCCCGGGAGTATATAGAATGCATATACGCACATACAAAATCCAATTTATTAATCATGGTAGGTCCTATAAGATCTCCACCCTAATTAATTAATTCTATCCTGTGTGTGCGTATATCCATCCTACATACTGCAACTTGCAGCTATAGCAGATTGACCTACAGCCCCAGCCTAAAAGGCAATCTACAGAAGAAGAGGACCAGCTGGACATAGGAAGGATCCACTGCTGACTTCCTAGGTAGGAAGAAGGGCCCCATCCTCAGTTGCCATACCTTATCACACATTAGATTATGGCATCAGCAAGAGGTTAAGGGTAGAATCCCAGAAATTATGATCTAATGAGAAGTCCCCTGGAGCCACACCCCTGCAGAGCTAGATTTACCTAAATATGGCCCACTTCCACACTTGGGAAAAGTAAATACTGTGCAGCAATATAAAGCATGCCTCCCAACTTTGTATTGGGCAGTCCTGTTTCGAGACCACATTCTCATGGTCCTGATGTGCATTCTCCCCATGTGCAGTAGGGCTGTCAGTTTGCATGACACTTGTGCTCATGTATCCTGTAGATTACTGTGAATTGTATTGCTGGGGGAGTCTGTGATTCATTCACCTGCTACACATTACTATGAGTTTTATTGCTGTGTAGCTCTGTGATATACTCACGCACTGAAAATTACTGTAAATTGTATTGCTGTGGAGCTCCTTGATACACTCACCTACTGCACATTACTATAAGTTTTATTGCTGTGGAGCTCTGTGATACACTCTCCTAATGCACATTACTAGAAGTTTTATTGCTGTGGAGCTCCTTGATACACTCACCTACTGCACATTACTATAAGTTTTATTGCTGTGGAGCTCTGTGATACACTCACCTACCCCACATTACAATGAGTTTTATTGCTGTGTAGCTGTGTACTCACATACTGCAAATTACTGTGAATTGTATTGCTGTGGATTTCTGTGATACATTCACACCCCACATATTACAGGGATATTTATTGCTGTGGAGTTCTGTGATACACTCACACACCACACATTACAGTGCGTTTTATTGGTCTGGAACACTATGATACAATTATTTGCCGTGTGCAGGAGAGAGTATTACTGGTTTGGAGACTTCAGGTGGGACTGCCCATACTAAATTATGGTTTTACCCTCTGGTGTTTAAATTGGGATGCGCATGCACAGCTGGTTGTCATCTATCTGTCAGTGTAACTACACAGTCTGGATCACTGGGAGAGTCTTATCTAAGCACATACTAGACAAGAGATCTGGCTTTTTTTACTTCCTCTGAATGTATATGTTTTCTTGCATGCTGAAAATGAATACCTTTCACAGCATATCTCTCACAAGTCTTGGCCTTCAAGGATAACCGTTGGCAAAGAAATCAGTTAGATTTAATTGAAAGATTGTATCACGTGTAGACATTTTATATAGTAATTCTTTAACGGAAGAATACAAAATACAGTACATTATTGAGTCCTCTTTGCTCTGTGTAGCTCTATCAGGTGGCAGACATGTCATTTACAATCTTGGGTCAGATCTTCTGACCAACGTCTGTCCCCTGATAGAGCTATATGAAGGAAAGGGAGCTCAGTGTGACCGGTGAAACTGGTAGCACCCTTGTAGAAATATCACCTCTTGGGAAGTACTTTGTGGTGTTCACCTTGATAAATATGCACCTGAAGGTTGAGTCCAGGATAATGTTTTGCCAGGGGCTTGTGTATCACAAATACAACCTAGAGCTAACCAGGAATGGGTAACGGTAAAACACTGAACCAGACCAGGAACTAAAGCTGCGACAGGTATAGCGAAGTCATAAACGAGCCAAGGGTCGGGACAGGCAGATATCAAGCACAGGGCCGCCATCAGAAATTTCAGGTTCCCTTACAGAAAAAAATGATGCCCCCTTCCCCTCTCTCCTGGATAGTATCTCCATTAATAGCCCACTGATAATTTATTTGTTAATATGCCACTGATAATTTTTCCCTTAATAGCTACTGATAATTTGTCTCTTAATAGCCCACTGATAATTTGTCCAGTAATATCCAGTGATTATTTCTCCAGTAACAGCCACTGATAATTTGTCCAATAATAGCCACAGATAATCTGACCATGAATATGCCACAGCCAATCCTTCCACCTCCCCAGTACTTACCTGAATGCTGCTCTTCCTCTGCAGTCTCCTCTGCAAGGGTACACAGTGCAGCTGCTTTGGGCCCCCATAAACAAGTGGACCCTGGTAGCTGCCTTGTTTGTCCATGCCTTTTTTTGTTACATTTTATTTTTAAAAGGCCGGGGCCAAAGCGTGCCCTCCGGGCTCGGGACCGTGTATCGCTCGCCCCCCCCTGATGGCAGCCCTGATAAAGCGAAGTCAGAAAACAGGCTGAGGGTCGGGGCAGGCAGAGATCAAAATGAAGTCAGAAAACAGGCCGAGGGTCGAGGCAGTCAGAGATCAAAACGAAGTTAGTAAACAAGCTGAGGGTCGAGATCAAAATGACAAACGAATAACAATAGCCCAATATAATAGAGAGAAGACAGGTGTATAAATATAGGAAGTGATTAGAATAGGCCAATAGAGGAGGAGAGGAGTGTGTCAGTAGGTGAGTTACTGACATGTATAGAAAAGAGAAAGTGCTGGATGAGCAATCAAAAAACAGTCTCAAACTATAACTAGTCACTATCTGTACTTGCTGCCAAACCAAAAACACAGACACAGCGCTGTGTTTAGTGAACAAAGTGTTCACTAAACACAGCGCTGTGTCTGTGTTTTTGGTTCGGCAGCAAGTACAGATAGTGACTAGTTATAGTTTGAGACTGTTTTTTGATTGCTCATCCAGCACTTTCTCTTTTCTATACTTGTACACTTTTTTGGATTTGAGAACTAACTATGGTCTCACTAGGAAATACAATATTCGATAGACATCATAATTTAGATGTAGATTGGGATAAGATAGAAATCCTACAGGAAGATGAGGATGAAGATGAGATTATTAAACTAAAAGATCTTTTTTGGGATTTAAAAAAGACCATGATTACAGAGTCTAGAAAATGGTTAGATATGGCTCTAATTGAGAAATATGTAAAAAATAAAATCATACCAAGAGGTTTAAGACTTGATAAATCTCCAACTTATGGTAAGGATGATGAGGAATTTATGAATGCATGGCATGAGGAACTGGATAAATGTTCTCTAGGTCTCATGCAAATAATACTCACTAATCATAAAAAAGATCTGGGAGAAATTGATAAACAAATCATAGGAATAAAAGAACAACTATTACCATATAAAGATCTAAATGAGTTTAAACAATTAGATATGGATGTACAAAAAACGTTAGATGATATTGAAACCAAAACTCTTATGACAAAAAAGAAAAAATTCTTAAGGGATACAGAAGACTACAAACGGGGTCAACAGAGATCGTGGAAAAGAAAAGATAGATCTGAATTAGATTCAGAAGAGAGACCAAGAACTTATAGGCAGGAACCATCATATAGAGAAGGAGGTCCTCCAAGATATAGAGAACCACGTAGAACATCTGAGTATCTGTACCCCAAAACACAAGGAAGAGAGAGACCCTATAGATGGGACAGACCAAGATATTTCCCAAATAAGAATAATAGGGATATCCCTATGGGAAGAAATAGAAAAAGCCCAATAAGAAAAACCAGATTCCAAGAAAGATCGTTTTATGGACCATTAGATGGAGCTAGGATGGATAGATATAGAAAAATTAGTCCAGGTAGAAATCAGAGACAAGAAATACAAATGACTCCCAACTCAGGGCTAGATAGGAATATTTTTTTAGAGGAGCGCCCAAGACCATACAGAATAGCACAAAGAGTGGACTTACTGGGCAAACCAACCAGTAGGAGGAAGGCGAGAAAACACAAGCCCAGAAGTTGTAAGAGAAGAAGGTCAAAAAGGAAAAAGATGGGATTAAAAACAAGAAGGGGGTGTAGAGGGGGGAAAAACATAGGATTCCATCTATACATGACAACAGGGGGATCTTCAATCTAAGTGGAATAGAATTGTAAGATCGACAAAAAAAGGTCCTCAATAAAGGCCTAATGTTTGCCCCAACTAAGCTTCCAAATAAATTTAACCTGTTTATTGATGCCCATAAATTCTTACGCAAGCTGGCCATAAAAAGACTCTTTGCTTCCAGGAACGAAGTAGATAGAAATTCTAAGCTCAATAGAAATATAAGCTAAACAAAAGACAGAGATGAGAGTGCCATCAATATAAATGAAACTCTAGTCACAAATAGAGATGATAATGACACCATGAAACATACTACCTTGAGAGGAAAATCCTCCTTTGTCCCAAAGATAGACAGAGGAAGCCATCTTGATATGTTTAAGAGATTAGTTATCCAAGATTTTGAATCATTAGAGACAGGAAAGAACAATAAAAATAATATGACCAAAGAAGATAAAATTGCTTTAAAGGAATTAAAAGAAAATACGTCACTTGTCATAAGACAAGCGGATAAAGGAGGAGGGGTAGTTCTCCTTAGTAGAGATAATTACTTGAAAGAAGCTAACAGAATCCTCAATGATTCAAACACCTATAAGAAATTACAAGGTGACCCCACTCTTAAGTATTTGTCCATTTTGGAAAATCTTTTGGACAAAGGAAAAGAGGATAAAATTCTTACTAAACAAGAATACGAATTCCTCTGTCCAACAAATCCTTTGGTACCATATTTTTACTTCTTACCTAAGATCCACAAAAACCCAGAGACACCACCGGGAAGACCAATAATCTCGGGTATAGACTCATTAACTTGTAATCTTTCATGTAGATTTAACTTACAACCCTATGTATCAACTATTCCCTCCTATCTGAAGGACAGCACCTCTATCTTGAAATTAATGTCTGAAATAGCATGGGAACAGAATTTCATACTAGTCACAGCAGATGTTTCCTCTTTGTACACATCGATAGACCACAATAAAGGTCTACAGGCGATAGAAAAGATGCTCAGTGGACAAGGGGAGATGGATCCCACAAAAAGGAGTTTCATTCTGGATGCTATAGGCTTCATTCTAAAATATAATTATTTTTTCTTTGAGGGAGACTTTTTTCTTCAGATTTGTGGAACAGCCATGGGGACCAGGTTTGCGCCAAGCTATGCCAACATGTTTATGGGAATTTGGGAGTCCCTATATGTGGGAGACTCCAATCTGTTTGGCGCAAGCCTGGTCCTCTTGAAGAGGTATATAGATGATATACTCTTCATCTGGAGGGGTACAGATTCTGACCTGGATAAATTTAAAACATATCTTCATAATAACAGCTATAATCTAGTCCTCACTTTCAACTCTAGCAGAGAACATGTCGATTTTTTGGACATTAATTTTTACATAGAGGGAGGCTCCCTCAAATCCAAAACATACTTTAAAGAGGTAGATAGTAACAATTTTATTAACACCAAAAGCTGCCACCACCCACTATGGCTCAAGAACGTCCCTAAGGGACAGTTCAGAAGAATTCGGAGAAACTGCACTGATTCCACAGTGTTTAAAGATCAAACCCAAATACTGAAAAATCGTTTTTTGGAGAAGAACTATGATCCTCTGCTATTAGAAAAAGCAGAGAAAGAAGTTGAGGCTATGGATAGGTCTTCCTTTTTTCACCAATTGAGCTGTCTTTTGATCCCTTACTCTGAGTTAATGCCAGGCAGTTCTTTAACCTCAAATAGTTAAACACTTCCTTTGAAGGTAAATTGAATTCTTTCTGAAGCTGCGGAAACCCTCTAATAGTTTCACCCTCTAATAAGTTTGCAACTGTTAATTTCTGATTTTTTTCCCAGTTATTCAAAGAAAGGTTTTCAATAATAAGCTCCATTATTTTTATGGAGGTGTGAGATGTGATCCGGTCTTGTATGCCCATTCTCTTTTTTATTTTAATCCAAACATTTAGCAAATCTGTAATATAGTTTGTTTGTTGTTTTCCCAGAATTTCTTTATAAGCCCTATCATTCAACCAGGGAATCAGTGACAAGTCAGATATCCCTATCGTTCCTTTTTCTAGAATATACCATGCTTGCTCTGACTCAGTGGTAAGATGCCATTTATTAATATGAAAAACCCTGCTAGCCTCATATAGCCTAATCATATTTGGGAGGCCGAAGCCCCCTTTATTTATTTTCCTCATTAGAACGGTCTTATCAATTCTAGATTTTTTGCCGCCCCAAATGTAACTAAACATTAGTTTCTGAACCTCTAGCAACTTACTAGTCGGGATCGAAATTGGCAGCATTCTAAAAAGATATAGCCATTTTGGAAGTAAGTAGCTCTTAACCACATTTAGTCTGCCAAGCCACGATATTTCTGATTTTAACCAACTTTGTGTTAATTTTTCATGGGAATCTCTATACAACGTATTAAAATTTTCTGTCATAGTGATGCTTAAATCTGATGTAAGGTAAATTCCCAAGTAGGTGAAACCCCGATTAGTCCAGTCAAAAGGGAATGTGTTTTCCATTCTGAGCCTGGATGCCTCATTGATGTTAATTAAGAGAGCTTGTGACTTAGAAAGGTTCAGTTTGTAATTTGACAATTTAGAATAACAATCTATCTCCTTCATAAAGTGTATCAGAGAAGTCTCCGGTTCCGTAACTGTCAGGACAACGTCATCAGCGTACATACAAATCTTTAAATCCTGGTCCTCTGTCTGTATGCCTTTGATTTCTGTATTTTGTCTAATTTTTGCCGCGAGCGGTTCCAGTGTTAGAATATACAGCATTGGAGCCAGGGGACAGCCCTGCCGGGTACCGTTGCCCACCTGGAACCACTCTGCCGCTATACCTGGGCCCACTGTCTTGGCCGTTGGGGCAGAATACATTGCCATAATAGCAGTCTGTATTGATCCGATTATGCCCATTCGGTTCATCACCTGGGTTAGGAAATCCCAGCTGACCCTGTCAAACGCTTTCTCGGCGTCCAAAGACAGGGTCAGCTGGGGGATCCCCCTCCTATTTACATAATCAAATACACCTAACAGTCTTCGAATGTTACCTTCGGAGCGACGTCCTCGAACAAAACCTATCTGGTCTGGGTGGATCAGATATGGGATCACCGCTTCCAAACGTCGTGCTATAACTGATGAGAATATTTTTAAGTCAGAGTTAATCAAGGATATTGGTCTGTAATTAACAGTGTATGCCGGATCTTTATTTGGCTTAGTGATTGGCATAATGACCGCTTGTAAGAGTTCCTTCGGGGGTACGGCTCCTTCTTTAATTTCGTTGAATAAAATTGTGAGATAGTTGGCCACCTCATCTCCAAATAGTTTATAAAAATTGCTGCTAAAGCCATCGGGGCCTGGGGCTTTATCTTTTCTTAATCCTCGTATAACTTCTTTTATTTCTAGTTCTTTAATCGGTGCATTCAGAGTTCGTAACTGATCCTCTGAGATCGAAGGGAGGGTTATGTCGTTTAAATATGATTTTATTTGATCCTGTGACACATCTGTTGATGGTAGGTTATATAAACTATAATAATAGTCATTGAATGCCTCACCTATCTCTCTAGGAGACAATTTGACCCTATCCTGTACTATGATATTTTTTACTCTTGTTCTTAATTTGTTATTTTTTAGCTTATTTGTCAGCATCTTTTCTGCTCTATTTCCTTTCGAGTACCATCTTTGTTTAAGTTTTGATAGGGCGTAGTTGGATTTAGCCATTAATTGATCTTTTATTTTTAGCGAAAGCTCTTCCAAGAGATTAGTTGTAACTATGTTAGGTGAGACTTTATTGACCCGCTGGTTCTTGTTGTATTCTATATATAATTGGGCAAGGGAAAGACCCTGTTTCTTTTTTAGTTCTGAGCCCATTTTAATGAGGTGCCCCCTTATGACACATTTATACGCAAGCCAGATTGTTGTGGCTGGGAGACCATCTTTAGTGTTTGCCCCAAAGAAAGCGCCTGATTCTTTTTTTATAGTATCAATGTTCTTTTTAATCTTGAGAAGATTATTGTTTAGTCTCCAGGAACCTCTATTTTTTGTTGCCCTTAGGTCATCTATTTCCATTAGCACTGCTGAATGGTCAGACCAGATCACATCCTCCAACCATATTTTACTGCAACGGGGGATTCCCATGGGTCCCATCAAGAAATAATCTAGACGAGAGTATGATAAATTAGGTTTTGAGAAGAACGTATATTCTCTTACCTCTGGGTTTAGTGTTCGCCATACATCGTACAGATTGTTTTTGGACAAAAACTTTTGAAATTTTTTAGCATTGCGAGCAATATTTTTGTCAATTTTTTGGCCTTGAGCTATCTTTTTATCCATCTGCGAGTCTGCTACACAATTGAAGTCGCCTCCAATCACGATCCAACCCTGGGCCACACGCTCCATTCTCTCGAATGTCCTATTAATAAACCTATTTGGGTCTTTGTTAGGGGCATAAATATTCAACAAAGTATAGATCTGTCCATTCAGTTTACATATCAGAATTATAAATCGACTATTTCTATCTATTTCCGTATAGATTTCCTCATATACCACATTCCTAGAAATCATGATCACCACCCCTCTTTTCTTTGTTTTATAAGATGAATAGACCACATTTGGGAATCTTTGATTTTCCCTAAGTGGTTTCTCCTTCTTCCAATGCGATTCCTGAATAAGAGCGACATCAATACTATGGGTCAGGAGGTAATTAATTAGGATCTGCCTCTTTTGAGGAATATTCAAACCCTGGACGTTCAGAGATAAAAGTTTAATCATTTATTAAGTCTCGATTCGGGTTGTGGCGCCTCCCCTTACAATTACAGAAAATAACACTTATTACACATAACACAATAGTCCTTCGCGGACTTACCCAAGGCAGTACCTGTCCCATAGGGGCTGCCTACACCCTTCGTTTAAGCCACCCTACGGTAGCTTAAACTCTTAGCTTAGCTCCTAATTAAGAGCTTGCGAGCGTCGTGAGCGGGGGGAGAAGAAGTCCTATCTCCTTCAGTTTGAATTACCCTGGGAAGGGTGCTTATTTATATAAGAGTAGGGCTTCCTCTCTCTCCCGAGGGGAAGCACCAACCTCAAAGATTGAAGACATGACCCGGGGAGGGAAGAGAAAAAAGAGGGGACGGGACACCAGACCCATCGGGGGGAAGACAGAGAAGGGGGGCAGGCAGAGGGAGAAGAGGGAAAGAAAGAGGGAAGAAAAGAGAGCACCCAAAATAGAGGTGAGAACAAGACAAAACAGAAACAAAAAAAAACAAAAAAGGTATACCAAAAAAAAAAAAAGAAAAGGAAGAAAAGAAGAAAACTATATTAGACCACCAATGATTCCTTGTTTGAACAGCCAATCAAATCATCATTAAGTCTCTCTCCCTCATAGAGAACATGTTATAGCCCTGACTTAGAACTTGTTGCGGTAAGAAGAAATACATCGACCTAATTGGTAAGAGCGTAGTTATTCAGTCATATATTACAACAATACTACCATGTTATTTAAGTCCTCATTCGACCATCGTTAGATCAATGTCCTGACTATTTGTAAATACGAGAAAATTAGCCGTGAAAAGCATCCTTATTATAAAAAGAAAGAGGAAGAAAGAAAAGAGAGAGGAAAGGCGAGCATACATAAATAAATAAATAAATAGATAAAAAATATTATAAAGTCCCCATCAATACGTAATTGATTTACACTATATTAAATCATTATAAGCCTATCAAGTCGTTAGTTCATTATTTAGACAACACAGTGAATAATCAGTTAGTCCTTATGCCCCGTACTGCTTGAAGCATTTGATAAAAGTGCATTGATCCAAGAGGTGGTGCAACAAACATTAATCTTCCCCAACATTGCATGATTATTTTACACTATATTAAATCATTATTAATTCATTATTTTGAAAACACCATAAGTCAATTAAAATTGAAATTATACAGTTAATCTAAGTAATATCGTGTTTAATTTACAACCTCCTTATTTCATTCTTCTTTGAACCATCTGTACGTGCCCCCATACGTAATTAAATTAAAATATGTTAAATCATTATTAATTCGTTGTTTAGACAACACATCAAATCATCATTTAATCCTTATGCCACATACTACTTGAGACAATTAATAGAAGTGCATTACTCTAGTGGGTTATATACGAAGGAAGAAGAAAGAAAAAAAAAATAAAACATTAGTCTTCCCCAACCGTGAATGATTGTTTTACGCTATATTAAGTCATTATTGATCTAATACGGTCAACCGTCAAACAAAAGAGAAAAAAAAAAAAAAAGATTTCCTTCCCTTTTTTTTACATTAATCTTCCCAATCAGTGCGTGAGAATTTTTCATTATATTGTATCATTATTAATTCATATTTCATTATTTAGAGTACTCAATAAATCCCCAAACAAAACCAAAAAAAGAAAAAATCTCTACTTAGTAAATATGTGATTACTTTACATTATATTAAATCTTTATTATTGCACAACCCCTTTAACCGTCAGTGAGTCCTTATCCTGGATGCAGGACTTATCCTAGCTCTATCTAATTTCTACTTGTGTAGGAATAAAACTCTTCTCCTGTTAGTGTGTCTCAGGTGTATTTGTATAACAAATCCTCCCCTGCAAACCTAAAAGTGTCTCTCTCCCCCCCATCCCCCTCCCCCGCCGTCCCCCGTCCCCTGCCAGTCAGATATTGATAAGCCAGTACCATTACGCTTCTTCAATTTCCCCCGTCTGTTCCCCCATGCCCCCCCCCCCCCCCCCCTATCCCTTAGGGAAGCCCCTCTTGTCTAACCATTCTAAGGCTTTTTCAGCCGAGGTAAAAATGATCTTAGAAAATTCATAATTAATCACAAGTTTAGCAGGGAACCCCCAGTTATATTTCACTTGTTCCCTTCTCAAGATCTTAGTAACTTCAGCGAATGATTTTCTGAACAGTCTTGTATGTCTGGATAGATCGGGGTAGCAGGTTAAGTGTTGATACTTCTCCGGAATTTTGGAAACATCCCTAAATACATTTGAGAATGCTATTCTGTATTTGTAGGCGTGAAATCGGATAATTACGTCTCTTGGGGTGTCTGGGGCAATGCCCTCCGGTTTAAAGATTCTGTGGACTCTTTCAAAAATAATGTCCTTATTATTTTGTCTTAGGTTCAGAGTATCACAAAATTCTGTCAGATATAATTCCAGTCCTTCTTGCGGGATGTCTTCCTTTATTCCCCTAACTCTTAGATTAATTCTTCTATCCCGGTCCTCGGCAGAATCTATCTGTGCTTGCATTTCCTCGATTTTCGCTTTTAGACCTGCCACTTGGACGTTAACGGCGTCAATATTTAAATCCTGCTTGCTGATGTTAGATTCATTTTGTTGAATTCTTTTATCGAAAGATTCCAGCACTTCTTTGATTTCTTTTGTAGATGTTTTGATATCTTGATTCAGTAACTGAAATTGTGTTTCTAGGCAGTTTTTCAATAGTTCCACCGTAAGAATTTGAACTTCTGATTCTCCCGATGAGTCCGTCTGGGAACCTGCCGAATCATGTCCCTCCAAGGTTGACGGTCCCTCGCTATCTTCCCTAGATTGGTCTAAAGTCATATTTACAGATGAGAACATAGAAGGTATTTTCTTTAATTTGTCCTTTCTCTGTTGCTTGGGTTCTGCTATTTTAGTTTCTTTCCTTTTTTGTTGATTCTTGGTCTCAGTCTTTTTATTAGTAGCCATAATTTCTTGCGCCGCTGACCCCCTCTCTGTGTTTTCCTTTTAGCAGAAGGACCAATTTTTGGGGCCAGTCAATGTCAGTCTTGCACTGCTATGGTGGGATATCCCGTTTTGGAATTAATCCGCAATGAGTTAGCTGCCTATTGTTCAGACACCAGCCCAAATATGATACCTTTATATTGCTAATGAAAGCACGATCAATATACGAAATCCACGATTATATTCTACATAGACTCAGAGCGTGAATATAACTGGAGGTCAGAAAGTGATCTGCAGGTTTTATTTCTCTTTCCTTTTTTCCCTGTTTAAGAGACAGCTGTGCAGCATTTATCTAAACAAAAAAATAAAGAAAAAGCAACTTATCTGTTTGTCAGATGTTCAGCAGCATAATTTCTTGATCTTCCATGTGTATTGAGGTAAACACAGCTGATTCAGCGTAGGGAATAAAATATTGCCGAGTGCTTTCGGTGGTTAAGGACGAGAGAGGGGTAAACAATATATTGGGTGGCTTTCACACGCTCTCCAAAAACGAATTGCTGAAAGAAGATTCCCCTTCTGTCCCTCTTGGTCCGCCGCTGCCCTTTTCAGTTTTCAATTTTTAGAGCAGCCGGGGGATGAGGGTAATACCTCACGCCGGAGGGTATCCGTGGAGCACTATCCAAGTCTCCCGACAGAGACGGCTCTCCACCTTATACCTGCCTTGGCTTTAGGGAGTCCGTTGCCAAGTAGGTGAGTTCCAAGATAAGCGCGTTTTGACAAGCTCAGCGTCCGTCCCAGATCATGCTGCCAGCTTCAATCTCCTTCTCCTACCCGCTCAGGTAGCTCCGCCCTAGCGTCTTACGTCATTCCACCTCTCATTACTGCTGATTACATTCCCTGGTCTTCCTTTTTTCAGAAAAAACAAGAGAGTTTAAACCATAAAAAAGATTATGGAGTTGCATTCATTTCAGAATATAATGTTGCTGCACCTACCATAAAACATATTATAACCAAAACACTGGAATGTCATTAAGGGAGATTCTATTTTGGGTCCTATTCTCCCTGACAAACCCAGTGTTATTTTTTTTAAAAAGGCACCTAACCTGAAAACAGAACTAGCCCAGAGTATTATTCGTGATATTCCAAAAAAAGATGGCTCAAGCTGGCTAAGACTAAAAGGACAGGGCTCTTTTAAATGCAGCAACTGCAAAGCATGTAGTAGTCAACCCAGAAAAACCACAGAATTCATATCTAAATCAACAGGAAAAACATATAAAATAAAAAAAAATTCAATTGTAATACAATTTATGTGGTTTATCTTATCGAATGTGGTT
Organism: Pelodytes ibericus; assembly: GCA_036172795.1. Classification (NCBI taxonomy): domain Eukaryota; kingdom Metazoa; phylum Chordata; class Amphibia; order Anura; family Pelodytidae; genus Pelodytes; species Pelodytes ibericus. The sequence goes on along the minus strand of CM069862.1, from coordinate 95,441,554 downwards.
GTGGGCAACAGTATGTGGGTCAGACAAAATGACCATTGAAAGTAAGAATTTTGGAGCACTTGGGCCTGATAGGAAAGAGCTGTGAAAAATATAGCCTCCCGAATCACTGTAGAATATGTCCTAGAGGTTCTCCAGAAAATATAAAATTTATAGGAATCGAAACCATACAATGTACATGGAGGAGAGGGGATAGAATCAGGAGGCTTCAACAACGAGAAGCCTTCTGGATTCATACATTGAAAACCCTCACACCCCATGGCATTAATGTAGATTTTGGACTGAAGGCTTTTATTTAAAGGGTATTTTTAGAGCTCTTTTCATAACTATTTATTTGAGCCTTTCTTCCTTCCTTTCGACCACTTTTACTCCTCTTTTTATGGCATTTATGGATTCTCAGTGGTGGTTTATTTTATATTTTTATTATATTTATACATTTTTAATATTTTTATTTTTATTTACTTTTTAATTTCTTGATGTAATAAAATTATATATATTTTTTGATGTAATAAAACTGTTTGTATATTTATGTATATAGATATATTTCCAAACCAAATAATCTTTTTGCATTCACTTTAATGGGGTATATACATTTAAATACTATGTGTATACAAAGGGACTTGATAGAACCTGAATTATACCCTTGATGAAGTCCACATGGACGAAACGCGTTGGTTTGTTTTTGGGACCTTCACAGCCTCTGTAGTTAGGCTGCTTCATAGATCGTGTGCTACTACTGAACTGTGGAAAGTAGCAATCACTGGTTTGTTTTTTGGACCTTCACAGCCTCTGTAGTTAGGCTGCTTCAGCGTTTGTGTGTTACTGCTGAACTGTGGAAAGTAGCAATCACCTGCCTCAGCCTGAGTTCCATCAGCTGTTCAGTGAGAAAGCAGAGGCTGTTTCAAAGATCTTATGTTACATGTTGCAATTTCTTGTGGTCAGCCTGAACATTCCATCAGCTGTTCAGTGAGAGACTGAGCCAGCAAATAACAAAGAGAGGAACTTTTATATCAGGACTGCTTCCCAGTTATTCTATTTATCGTTTTGGTCATTTTTTATTTGTTTTCCTCTATACATCCTGCCTTTGGTGTATGCTGCTGAAAATATATCTACATTTTAACCTTTTCCTTGCCGAGTCCTGCCTGTGATTCCAAACAGATTCGTGCTGAAGGCGATTACACATGCTCCTAATTATCAAGGAGCTACACTTGTGAGTCATTTCAATCTCGATTATTGTGTTTATTATTATCAGATATACTGCACCATTGTTTTTTTCTGTTATTATTTTCTTCACAGAATTGTATAATTCTAATACAGATCTGGATTACAATATATGGTAATATTTGTACACTTATACGTGTTGGATCACCACATATATTTATTTTTTCTTCACATTCAACTTTTTTTTCACTTTTTTTATTGCATTTTTTTATTGCATTTATAATATATGTGACTTTTTTTTTTTTTTTCTCTCACTTTAAATTCATTATTCACACTTGCAATATTGTTTTAGTGTGCTCACTTTGGATTATTTTTATTATTTTCTGTGTCATATTGTACAGTGCGCTGAATCACCCCCCCCCCCCCCATCCCCCCCCCCCCTGTTTTTCACTGAGTTACTGACATGGTGAGAAAAAGCAGAGAATACCTATATATATATATATATATATATATATATATATATATATATATATACCGTATTTGCTCGAATATAAGACAAATTTTATTTCAGAGCAAATGCTCTGAAAAAGACCCCTCATCTTATATTCGAGGTCATCTTATAATCTGATCTCAAATCGAGGTCAGACTATAAGACTGGGATCCAGGTCCCCCGCAGAGCTGCAGGGGACCTGGATCCCTATCGTTAACAGCAGGTGGATGGATGCGCGCAGACATCCTCTGCTGCCGCCGGCACGACGTCCATTATGACTGACAGCCGGTGCTGAACCCATCTCTCATGAGTGCTGCTGGATCCTGATGAAGCCCATTTTAAACGGGCGAAACGCGTTGATCAAGCAACACTCATTTGAGATTTTACCAGATCCTGCTTTTATCTTCTATGTTCCAGTTTGTTTGTACCTGCTGATGTTCCTGATCTGAAGTGTAAGATATTATATGCACTTTATATTAAATTCCATTTTAATCCACTAATACCATCTTTTATTCCTTAGAGGTTGAAAGAATCCAGGATAAGAAGCTTCCACGTATTTTTTGTCTTAAAACCAAACAATAGGAGTGATTGGTGCGCTGAGTAAACCCCACACAATAGAAAATATATAAGGAAATATGGTAATTGCCTGAAAATTGCTAATATGGCAGTATAAGGAAGATTCTTCAGTGTTTCATAATGTGCATGGGGAAACACAAAGATAAACAGAGATCATAGTGTAATCCAGTATTGCAATAATTATTGGTATAGTATAAGCAGTTACTGCTTATACTATACCAATAATTATTGCAATACTGTTACAGTTTAAGCGCCAGGATCTATATTTTTTGTAACCGTATTTTTTGTCTTGTCCCAACAATATAGGGACTATATGTGAGTGCTTTGTGTTTCCATACTTGCACTATAAATATATCTCTGTATTTGCCTCACTGGGTATATATCTTGCATTATTTGCACATTTGAACCATTTGCAAATTTGTGGGGAATCTGCATAAATATGAGGAAGTTTTAAAGGCATGGTCGCTGTATTTTGATTCAACCCCCTAATCAGAAGAAATTGCAATACTAAAGTACTTGGTGCTCCTTCTTCTTTCTTTCTTTCTTTCTTTCTTTCTTTCTTTCTTTCTTTCTTTCTTTCTTTCTTTCTTTCTCCTTCTCCCTTTCTTCTTTCCTTAATAATTCCTTCTCTCTCAGACGAACTATACAGGTTCTTTTTAGTTATTGTATTTTATCATTCGTCTGAATCCTCACAAGAGATTATTAGACGGTTACAAAATTTATGTTGTTATTTTATTATTTTTATTAGGACGGTGACGAACCCTGATGACATTTAGAGTATTATTTTTGGCATGACTCAACTAGATACACCAAAGGAGAGTTAGTATGTACTCATTATCATTCAATAATATTAACATGTTTCTGATGTTACACACAATTGTACAATAGGTATTTCTTGATATTATATGTCAACCCACCCAAGTCACTGTCCTATTATTCTATGCATGCTTAGTCATTCTGTTGAACTTGAATAAAATTGCTAAAAAAAAAAAAATGCTTCTGCAGCAAGATTGCGCCAGATCGCTGCATAGGCAGTGATCTACAGCAAGCAAGGGGTTAATAGCTCTTAAAAGAGCCTTTGTAATCCTGTAATGAATTATAGGGGGGAAAAATTACCCCTAAAAAATGCACACACAGCAAAAAATGTGCTGCTGTGTATGATCACTGCGTACTCAGCAATCAATGGCAGGGAAGGGGTTAAACACATGAAATTGCTTTCATAAAAGCTTTTGGTTTCTAACATTTTATTAAATATTTCAATTTTTTTTACAAAAAAAATGTTTTTACATTTTCTGATCTGTCTCTCCCTCACTAAAACTACAATGAGGAGAGGGAGGCAGATCAATACTTGTCAAAGGCAATATTTACAAATATTGCCTTTGACTGTATGATAAGTGCTCATCAGAACAATTGTACATGCCTGCACACAGATCACACTGACCTGCTGTGCAGGCATTGATTAGCGCCCCCTAGAGCAGCAGAAGTTAAATAAAATCACTTCCGATGCTCTTGCCAGTAGAAGGGAAGTGCTGCCTGTACAGGGCTAAGGGGTTAATATCTGTATGTATGCACTTTCTCACCATTACGGCAAAATACCGGGGAGTTCAATGGGAGGGTCAGTAGAGGTTGCAAACCTGAAATTACAGATATTAAACATTGTTCTTTAACCCCTTAGTGACATGACTTTTTTTGTTTTGTCTGACGCTTGGTGACATGGGCGGTTTCAACATTTCTTCAGTGTTTGTTTTGCTGTAATTTATTTATTTCTCATTTAGTGTACCTACACAAACTATACATCATTTTTATCATCATAAGATGGGCTTTCTTTTGATAACATTATTTTGATAATAGCATATAATTTAATATAAAAACAATAATAAAATTTGGGGGGAAAAAGAAAAAAATTTCTTTTAAAAATCTTATACTCATCTTCAAGAGACAACAAAAAAACCACTGCTAAATAGTTTCTAATATTTGTCCTGAGTTCAGAAATAGTCCATTTTATGTTTTTCTGCTTTTTTTATTCATGTTACAGGGCCAGAACTATCAGTCGTGCAAAGCTATTTCAAAATCTTTTTTTTTTTTTCAAAATTAGCAATAGTGACATTGTAACACTGATATCTGTACTAACTCCATGAATGACCCCACATATGTACATATTTTTAAAAAGTAGACAACTCAGGGCATTTAACTTGGGGTATTTTGACACTTTTCATGTAGCCATTTTACCACCAACATTTGCCAAAAATGTTCCTGAAAATGTGAAGGGGTCAAATAACACCTCAGTGTGTGTTCAGCACTCCTGAGTACAGGGATACCACCCATGCATAGGTTGGTTATGTTATTTGGGGGTTAAACGGCCACATTTGAACGGTGTGCTTTTTGGTTTTCCAACTTGGAATTTTGACATGCAAAAAACCTGCGCCCATGTCCATTTGGGACATTTTGTTAAGCCAGACAGTGTATTTTACCCCACAAAACCATATATTTTTGAAAACTAAACATCCTAAGGTATTTCAAATGGTGGTATTTTAACACGTTACATGTACTAATTCTACCACCAGCCTTTGTAAAAGTTTTGGTTAGTAATTTTTTTATGTTTTGTTTCCACATACATTGTAATTCGGGCATGAATTTACAGATCCTGTTATGTGTCAATGCCAAACAACATCTCAATATGTATTAAGCAACATCTCCTGAGTACAGGGATACCACCCATGCATAGGTGTGTTGGGTTGTTTGGGGGCTAAAAGGCCACATTTGAGAAGTGCGCATTTCCAACTTGGAATTTTGACATGTGACCATTGCACCAGGTAGGTACTGGATGGTGGGATATTTCCTCTATTACCATGGAACAAGATAAGTGTTCACAGGTACCAAATGGTGAAACACTTCCTCTAGGACTATTGCACAAGGTAGGTGGGCACCGTTAATGAATGATGGAATGCTTCTTCTATGACCATGGCACAAGGTAAGTGGGCACAGATACTGAATGGTGGAATACGTACTCTATGGCACTTAGACTATACCATGGCACAAGGTGTCACAACCTGGGATAACAGACCAGGGAGGAGCCTCGTTGCAGTGCAGGATGTGGGATCTGTCTGCATCCCACGATGCATAACTATGGACCGGATGGAATTCTCTGACAGGACAGGCAACTGAGAACAGGATGCAGAGACTGGACTGGCAGCTCTTAGAGGCTGGAACCATCGGTATGGTATAAGTAACGGACCCTGGCAATTGAACAGAATTCTTCTGCCTGAAGGAATTCCACCCTACGGTTGAGCCTACTGTAGCAAAACAAAACCAACAGGAGACAGGACCAGAGGTAAAGGGTCAAGGCAAGGGTACCAAGGGGTCAGGCAGGAGAATCTTCAAACAGGCAAGGATCGAGGCTGGCAGAAAACAAAACGTAGTGAATGCAGGCAAACAGGTCAGGACAAGCAGCAAACAGACGTGGTTAGAACTTAGCAGGATTTGGCAACAAAATAACAAACAAAAGAACTCAGGGAGCACAAGGCACCATCACAGGCAGCAACAAAAGCAATGCAAAGGCACTGATTGCCATAAGCTGCAGGTTTAAATAGGGAAGGGCTGAGGATAATGAGGCAGCTGACAACAGGAGGAGAATGGGCACCCTAGAATAGCGACCACTAGAGGCTGAAGACGAAACATAAACCCAGAATAACCATGACACAAGGTAAATGGGCTCAGGTACTGAATGGTAGATTACTTCCTCTATGACTATCGAACAAGGTAAGTGGGCACAGGTAATGAACAGTACGTCCTCTATTACCATGGCACAAGGTAAATGGGCACAAATGCTGAACAGTGGAAATCTTTCTCTAAAACAATGACAAAAGGTAAGTGGGCACAGGTACTGAATGGTAAAATACTTCCTCTATGACCATGGCACAAGGTAAGTGGGCACAGGTACTGAACGGTGGAATACTTCTTCTGTGACCACTGCGCCAGGTAGATGAACACAGGTACTGAAAGGTAGAATACTTCCTCTATGACTGTGGAACTAAGTAAGTGGGCTCAGGTAATGAATGGTATAAAACAGCCTCTATGACCATGGAACAAGGTAAGTGGGCACAGATACTGAGTGGTGGAATACTTCTCCTGTTACTATTGCGCCAGGTAGATGAACACAGGTACTGAAAGGTAGAATACTTCCACAAGGTAAGTGGGCACATCAGTGGCATATTAATGGACAAATTATCAGTGGCATATTAATGGACAAATTGCCAGTGGCATATTAATGAGCAAATTATCAGTGGCATATTAATGGATAAACTAACACTGGCTGTGGCATATTAAGTCTTGGATGTGCAATGCAGGTAATGGGGCAGCAGCAAATCCTGTATGTGCAATAAAGGTGATGGGGCATGTCCTGGGGTGTATTTAAATCATTGGCATGATATACAAAGACCTGGATAAAATTTGGGAGGGTAGGGGGGCGAGATGGAGATATGGGGGGGGGGGGGTACAGAATTTTTTCAGTAAGGGGCCTTGAAATTTCTGATGGCGGCCCTTGATCCTGCATATATCATGGGGTGTTATTATACATACTTAATAATTATTGATCTATTGTTATTGGATTGTCGGATGTTATTACTGGCAATTTCTGGATCATTTTATGTGGACTGTTGCTGTTTTACCGTTTGATGTTGGACGATGTTACACTGAACAATTTTGTCTCAACAAAGAAAGAGGATGTGTTTATTGGATTACTGTTATATATATATCCGAGGGGTGGGAGTACATAATACGTTCTGATTGGTTCAAGTTTTTATTTTTTTCCTCTTCTTTGCTGCTGAGGAAATAAAGAAAGAGATATGCATACTGTGAGCCTCCGTGTCTTTATAAATCATAAACTAGTAAACTCTAGGAAATCTGGTCTTCAAGGAACATCAAATGGAGCACATAACTCTGTCAATAAGGGGTTAATGAAGAAGATTTGAAAGATAAACCAGATTTTTTTTTGTACATCGTGCTGTAGGGAAGATTTCTAGTTTTTGGCTACACACATTCTGACTGCAAAGCATATGTTAATTTTATATGTTTATTAGTTAGTTTAACATCATTAGGTGGCAGACCTAAGAGGGTGGTTTTAGGGGCCAAAATAATCTTGTTTTTTAGTAAATAATAATTTTAAGATAATGCCAGATTGGAATAATCAATTGACAATCCCACCACACATGTATATTTGAACTTTCCATATTACATCCCCTGAAACATTTTTGACAAGGTAAAAAATTGGCTTGAAACCAATGTTGTCTATGGAGACAGTACCAAAGCCGGTATTTTCCTGAAGAAAAGGTGGCAACCCTATCTGCTGATGGTCTTAATCAGGGCCGTCTTTAACGCGGGGAAAACGGGGCAGCTGCCCCGGTCCCACTTACTTCTGAGGGGCCCAAGGCAGCTGCCCGGTGGGCCTGCTGCCCATGTACATCCGTAACTGCAACCTGCACTATGCGATCAACACTGATCGCATAGTTTAGGTGCACCAAAATGCGGACACAGAGGTGTCTGCCTGTGTCACGTGAGGGGGGAAATCTCTGCCCCCTCACAGAGCATGTTAGAGCACCGGATGTCTCAGAACACATGGAACCACGCACAGAAGAATCAGCCCCCTCCCTGCAAATGTAAGGTAAGCTAGCAGGGAGGTGGACAAACAAAAGTAGTGTATGTGTGTGTTTAAGTCTGACTGTGTGTGTAAGTGTGTCTGACTGTGTAAGTCTGTGTGTGTTAGTGTATCTGACTGTGTAAGTGTGTCTGACTGTGTAAGTCTGTGTGTGTTAGTGTATCTGACTGTGTAAGTCTGTGTGTGTTAATGTGTCTGACTGTGTAAGTCTGTGTGTGTAAGTGTGTCTGACTGTGTAAGTCTGTGTGTGTAAGTGTGTCTAACTGTGTAAGTCTGTGTGTGTGTAAGTGTCTCTATCTGACTGTGTAAGGTTATCTGTGCAAGTCTGACTGTGTGTGTGTGTGTGTGTGTGTGTGTGTTAGTTTGTCTCTCTGTGTACAGCCCCACCCCCAAGCTATATTATATAAATATTAGATGAACCTGATTATATATATATATATATTTTATATAATATTATGTGTTATTACCATGTCATATGGTTAGTTTATATAATATTTCATTTCATTTAGCAATATATATATACACACAATATCAAAATATTATGTAAACCACCTATACATTATAATTATATTTATAGATGGTTTTATATAATTATATAATATTTACATAGTATATAGCATATGGCTGGTTTATATAATATTTCACATAAATCCATTTTATTTATACACACACACACACTCTCTCAGAGCAAGTGTGTGTGTTTATTTTTTGTAGGGCGGTATTAGAGTGAAAGGTGTGATTGCATGCTGGGGATGAGGGGTGGGGGTCCAGGGGCCCAAACAAATGTTTGCCCAGGGTCCAGTCAATGTTAAAGACAGCCCTGGTCTTAATGCCATTTCTTCTAACATGTTGTGGGACAAACAGTATCCATTTCTTTAAAAAGAAAAGAAACTGCTGCCATGTGCTGATAATCCATACTTCAGCAAACAAGAAGATAGCGGAATAAGAAACCATTATCAACATCATCCAAACAGCTGGTTTCTATCAACAGGTCAAAGGCACTTCAAATGTAGACCTCTGTGAAGTCTATATCCGCGGAGAATTCCAGCTGCTGGGGGTAGATAACACATGTAACCCGGGGGGCAGCATTTTAATAGAAAGCGAAGGAAGTTTAACTGTTTGTGACCCAGAATGCCATGCCATGGGTAAAGATAACAAAAGACAATTATCACATTTATTTGAAGCTGCGTATGAAAAATAAGGACTCTATCTGTATTTTTCATTGTAGAGAATAGAGCATGAAATGCTTGCAACAAATATTTTTTTTCCAGAGCATGTGGGACTAGATTCATGGGGATCAAATCCCTATGTACACTGGTTGCTAGTGTCTGGCACTGAAATAGTTATGCACTAAAACAGAGTCCTTGGTATGTTTCCAATTACGTATGTTCAATTTCCAGGGATGTCATAAAACATTACACAACATATCTGTGGTCAAAAAGCATTTTTAACAAGAAAATACTAATGGACTGCAAGCTTTTTTTTTTTTTTTTTTTAAACAAACGCCTTCTATATGCAAGAGGCAAAAGAGCCAATCAGAGCTTGGCAGTAATGAATCCCGAAGTCTGTTACAGTCAACCAATAAAACGTCAATTCAGCTGACCAATCAGGTTCAAGCTTTTAAATTAGGTTCAAGCTTTTATTCAGCAACAATCAGGAAATATTGTGATTAGACATTCAGTTGACGTTCTTTGCATTTGCTTTATTTAAAGGGAAAAGGGACCACAATCACATGTCAGAGCCACAAACTTACAGATCAATATCCGCTTTCTTAACTTATGCTTTGCAGTTAGTTTTGTACTCACAAAAAGTTGTGAGTTCTCTTCAGATCACTCAGCAGGTTCATGTATATCAGTCCTAATAAACAGGAAGACATTCAATATTTGTTTTTCGAACCACAAAACATTTGCTGCCTCTAAAGAGAGACGACATAGCTGGGTTTTTGGAACCGCAAGCATTAGTAAGTTCTAAAAGATATAGTTGCTGCATAATTCTAGAATGAGTTATTTCATAATAGTTTTTATACTCCATGCCTTTTTGGGAGTAGTATTTCCAGGGCAAGTATTTCAAACCCTCTCCCATTTAAAACCCCAGAAAAGTGACTATGTTCAGACTGATGCAGTACAAGATCTGCTACAACGTTTGATTGGTGACCGGGCTGATGAATTTGTTGTAACTGTAAACAGCTCATTGGTGGATAAGGATGGTCTGGATACCTACCAGCTAAGTTCACTGGAAAGCGGAAAAGTGGCAGTGGTGGGCAGCAGTGGTGTGGCAGCAGCCACAGGATGCTACAGTTACTTGAAATATTACTGTGGTTGCCACATCTCATGGTCTGGCGTTCAGCTTCAGCTGCCATCCGTCCTTCCTCTAGTGGCTTTCCCAATTACTGTCAAAACTCCAAACAGGTAATGATTAATGGATGATGTATGTATTCTTGGATGTTTTGTGCATGTATATTTTTATTTGTATATATGTGTGTATAAGCTGCTATGATTGATTAAAAATAAGGAAATTAATTGGACATTTTTTAAATCATAAATTCAATTTTAATATACTATTGAAACAAATGGGCTGATTTATTTCATAAGTAGAATAGAATGTACATAATGTCTCTGCTTTAAAGTTGCTGACAAGTCTGTGTTTTAAAAGACCATTGTTTTCTAATAGAATGTTTGCTTTTAATTATTAAAAATAGATATAAAACCACACATGTTAGGGAATGTATAAAAAAACAGCTGCTGGTAAGTGTTAGAAAAGTTTTTTTTAAAAGTGCAATCTCTGAGATCTTTTCCATAATAGTGATTGCATCTTTTTTTGATACACATCCCAAAACCTTTATTGTTGAAACTGCACTTCTTATGGGTGATTTCTCCTGCAATTTTGTGCACAGGTCTGTGCCCTTTTTGAGTTGATACATGGGTTTTGCTGTAAACTCCTTACATTTGCTAGCAGATAGTGTTATACATTAGTGCATGCAGAGATCATTCCTAGCAGCGGTATTTCTCTGTGTGTTCCCCAGTGTAACTACCTCTTTCACACACACCTCTACATATTACTGTTTCTTTATAGTCCCGGGCACTTTCTTTTGATGCAGAGTGGTATAAAACACGTTGTCACCTTACCTTGAGCTGTTTAAGGACAGCTGAACTATTATTGAATTTTTATCACCAGTGCTTCTTTATTAATATAGCCGCACAAGTGAAACATTCAGTGTCCCTAGTGTTTGATAGTATATGCCAGTTTATCCTCTGACTGGCAGCTGCCATGCTTCCCCGTAAAACAGTCTGGTCAGGTTGGCGAATGTCTCTTTGCTATTGCAGACAGGATCAACAAAGGTGACGCCAACAAGGCCTTTGTGGTCTGAATTAAAGACTCCTTTCACAGTGTGCTGGACTCCTCTTTATTTCTTGACTATTGAAAGGCATTGGTGAAGCCTTGTCCGTGCATCCTCCATTGTGAGTGCGAATGCAGGTAATACTTTTTTGCCACATTTATCCTTAGTTATGAAGTCAAGACCCAAAAATAATTTAATTTCCAAAACATAATTTATTCCACAGATCAATTTATATAGTATTCCACAATGTATTTAAGCACTGTTTAAAACATGAAACAAACAAAAATAGGACTTCTTTGCAAACTTAATAATAGAGTGCAAGCCAAAATGAAACCGGTATTGCACTAAAAAAAAAAAAAAAAACTCACTGCCATCTATCTGCCGCATTAAGGCCAAATTTCACTTGAACTATCTTTCGGTGAACTCTTGGCTGTTTCCTCATCCTAAGGGGAGGGTTAATGGTAGAGATATCAGGAGCACTATCGAAAAAAATTCTATCTGTTCCTTGGTGGGCTTCTCAACTTCAGACGGCAAACACACCGTGCGTCTCCACACAATCGTTCCTCCCCCCAATCAAAAGTTAGACTTTTTGATGAAGCACATGTCCCTGACCCACTACACACCAGCTCGTGACCCACTTTTGGGTCAGGAACCACCAGTTGAGAAACACTGATTTAGAGGATAAACAGATACAGTTGAATATGACCAACAGTGTTCACGGTACATTTACTGGCCTTTGTGAGGGACGGTTTATACATGTTCTATTACAGACATTGTCATGGACACTGGTGTATTTGAATGGACACTTTGTCTATGGCAGCCCAGGTCTCTTTAACTGTCCTAAATCCTGCCAATCACCGAAAAGTTAACATCATGATTTTTCTTTTCTGTTCTTCAAGCATCTTGTTTATTTTCAACTGCCTGGAAATCCGGTTCTAGAGCTCAACTAAGTAAGAGCACAACCCTAGAACTCTAGTAATTCATCAATTTATGTTTTTCTCCTAAGCTGATCTGTAGTATTTTTTTTTAACTACCCAAACTGATATTTCTCCAGTGAGAATCTGATATCTGTGACATCTTGAGTCCATTACAGTTAGCTCAAGATTTAATCAATTAACTCCTTAGTGCTACGTAATCTGATACTTGTGCAAAAATCCATCTTAATACAAGGGATTCATCAACAGTCCCCCTGTGGAGATGGCAATAAAATGAGTTAATTTCTTTTTTTTCTATTGGTTTGGGACTTCATTGCATAAAGAATAATCAAGGCAGATGCCCTCTAGATGAGCAAAGGGTAAACAAATAAGAAAATATAAAAGTTTTGTGGACATAGAGTACAAAGAGAGCTAACATCTGGTTTCAGTAGAAATTTTAAAGCTCCCCCTGTATCCCCCCCCCCCCCCCCCCCCCCAGATGTAATGGAATTAATAGGGCATGTGATGTAAGGACTAAAAGGTTTGTCAAGCATTTTACTTTTAAGCATCTCTCCTACCAAGGCAAACAAAATTCTGAAAAATCAAGTCTGAATGTGAGCACTCCAGGAAAAGTAGATACATAAAAATGTAGTTGCCTGGGCAGTGAATGGCCCTTTAACAAACAGGGCTCAAATACCGGTCGACAAGTCATGTATGTCTGTTTGTGTACGTGAATATATTGTGAAATGGCATTCTCCTGTTTATGACATCACCTTGAGGCAAATTAACCCCTTCTCACTCATTGGACGTTCTAAGCCGTCCTAAAATACCGTGCTCAAACGCCTTTTGGACGGAATAGAACGCCCTTTGTTTTGCAACTGATCGTGGTCCTCCATGATGAGCTGAGCTGTGGATCATACGTGTCAAATGAGGCCACTTCGAGTATATTTATATTGGTATCCAAGTTATGTATGGGAACTTCTTTCACGTTTTCTGACAACAAAAGCACTGATCCTGCGTCCAAGGAGGGAGGGATCTTATTGATCGAGGCATAAAGTAACTGTGAAGAGTTAGGCATCTTTCAGTGGCTGGAATTTAGCCTCTCACCTGAGTGCTGTATATGATCCTTTATTTCAGGAGCATATCTTGTGAGTATGAAATATTTTTTCATTTTTTACACAGTGTGGCCCTTGTTATACTTCTACATATTGCACTAGTGTTTTTCATCTTTTAATACAGTGGTGTCCAGACTTGATGAAGTGAACATGCGTGAGGGCCGACCATTTTGCCTGACAGTTAAAATTAAGTACAAATGAACTATTTTATGCAAACTTTATTGCAAACGATTTGAATGACAATTCTAAACAGTAGTAAAATCACTCTGCCTTTCATATCTGAAGGCCAGATGAAAAAAAAACAACAACACAAGATGCTGAAATATATGTCAGGAACACAACTAACCCTTCCCATATCTGTCTGTCTCTCCACTGCCATCCCATATCTGTCTGTCTCTCCTCTGCCATCCCATGTTTGTCTGTCTCTCCTCTGCCATCCCATATTTGTCTGTCTCTCCTCTGCGAACCCATGTCTGTCTGTCTCTCCTCTACCATTCCATTTATGTCTCTCTCTTCTCCCTTCCCATGCATGGTTCTCTCGGCCAATTTGCCCAATAATATGCCAGTGTTATATGCCATTTAATATGCCCCAGCCAATTTGCCCAATAATATTCCAGTGTTATTTGCCATTTAATATGCCCCTACCAATTTTCCCAGTAATATGCCAGTGTTATTTGCCATTTAATATGTCCCTGCCAATTTTCCCAATAATATGCCAATGTTATTTGCCATTTAATATGCCCCTGCCAATTTTCCCAGTAATATGCCAGTGTTTTTTGCCATTTAATTTGCCCCTGCCAATATTCCCAATAATATGCCAATGTTATTTGCCATTTAATATGTCCCTGCCAATTTTCCCAGTAATATGCCAGTGTTATTTGCCATTTAATACGTCCCTGCCAATTTTCCCAATAATATGCCAATGTTATTTGCCATTTAATATGCCCCTGCCAATTTTCCCAGTAATATGCCAGTGTTTTTTGCCATTTAATTTGCCCCTGCCAATATTCCCAATAATATGCCAATGTTATTTGCCATTTAATATGCCCCTGCCAATTTTCCCAGTAATATGCCAGTGTTATTTGCTATTTAATATGCCCCTGCCAATTTGCCCAGTAATATGCCAGTGTTATTTGCCATTTTATATGCCCCAGCCAATTTGCCCAGTAATATACCAGTTATTTGCCATTTAATATCCCCTGCCAATTTGCCCAGTAATATACCAGTTATTTGCCATTTAATATCCCCTGCCAATTTGCCCAGTAATATGCCAGTTATTTGCCATTTAATATCCCCTGCCAATTTGCCCAGTAATATGCCAGTTATTTGCCATTTAATATCCCCTGCCAATTTGCCCAGTAGTATGCCAGTTATTTGCCATTTTATATGCCCCAGCTAATTTGCTCAGTAATATGCCAGTTATTTGCCATTTTATATGCCCCTGCTAATTTGCCCAGTAATATGCCAGTTATTTGCCATTTTATATGCCCCAGCCAATTTGCCCAGTAATATACCAGTGTTAGTTGCCATTAATATTCCCCAGCTAATTTGCCCAATAATATGTCAGTGTTACCTTATCATTAATAAGCCCCTGCCTCTTTCCCCAGTACTTTCCCCCAATCTCCCCAGTCCCCAGCACTTACCTTTCCCTGGTGGCTAGTGGCAGGCAGCATGGTCTTCTCCATGCTGCCTGTTCGTCTCACAGGTGGTTGTGCCGATAGGTCACGTGACCCGGCGCGCGTATGACGTCAGCGCGCCGGTCACGTGACCTGTCGGCACTTCCGTGTCGGCACACTGCACGGGGAGCCGAACAGGCAGCACGGAGGTTTCTCCGTGCTGCCTGTTCGGCTCCCCGTGCAGCCTGGCAGGCAGAGCGATGGTGGGGGGGGATCTTCCGATCCCTTCTCACCTCCGTCTCTGCCTGCAAGCTTTTTTTTTTTTTCAGAGAGAGACATTGATCAGCCGTGTCTCTGGGGCCGTATGGAAGTAAAGGACGGGCCGCAACTGGCCCGCGGGCCGGACTTTGGACATGACTGTTTTAATAGGTTTTTAGAGACTGCTCTCATGTAATAGAAATTGTTTATTATTCATCATTCACAGTTTGTTGTTATATTCACAGTATTTGATGCATGTTTCTACTAGCACAAGTGTGCATATTTTATAATTTGTGTATTTCACAGTGAGTTATTATATGCACACCCTCCATCTATCATATTAAGATTGTGACTTGCACAGTTTTTAAACATTTCAATGTATCTGTTCACTGTTGTTGACAGTGTGTCAATGGGCAATGTTGTCATGAGTCAACCCACATTCAGGCTTTACCCTAGCTGTATCCAGGATTTTCAGTTTCCTCTCTGCGTTTGCTATTCTGTTCTGCTTCTTTGTTATTCTTGTTTCTGGGTTCTTTGTTATTCTTGTGTGTTCTACATTTACTGTTTCTAGTCCCGGCCACATGGTGGCAATTCCCAAGTCTCTGTCCTTAGTGCCACCTGCCTAGCCCGGCCCCAGAGCGGCTTCTGCCTAGATTAGCCCCCAGGGTGGCACCAGCCCTGTTGGCCCCAGAGTGGCTTCTGCTCATGTCCTGTTTTTCTTAAGTGGGATGTCCTAGTCATTTAAATGTGATCCTTTGTCAGTTTCCAGCCCTGTTCTGCCACAGTTTCCAGCCTTGTTTCCTCTCTAAGTTATACTCTGCTCTTGTACACGGTTTCCATGTTTCTTTGTTCTCTGCTACGATTTATGTTCCGTCACGGGTTTTCCTGGATTCCTTCTGCCTCGTTACTCTGTTCCTCTATATAAGTGTGCTCCACCCGTTGCTTTAGTTTCCTTTCACTCCTAAGTTCTGTGCAGTGTACCGGTATTCTCTTTTTTCCGTGTGTATGTGCTATGTTAACATTTTGATTGTCTTAGTTGGGGATTGACCTATTGTGGGATACCTTGACGTGGCTGGCAAGCTTCATCTTATGGACATAATTTACCCAAATCCCCATGAGTGTACCTCCTTTAGTGTTAGGCCAGTTCTTGTATTTATGTTTGTATTTTTCCTTCTTTCCCTGAAGCACCTGAGGATTCTAGCTCGTCTATCCTCTCCCCATATCCCAGATCTGGTTCCCTTATGAAGCGTCTGAGGATTCTGGCTCCTCACTCCGTCCCTTGTGCCATTATTCCTTTGCCCTGTCCTCTGTATTTATTCTTATATCTGTACCTGTCCCTTTTAAGTTCTGTATGTCTCCTTTGTCTTGTTAATCCTTAGTGTGGGTTTTGCTTTATCGTGCTTATGTCTGTCCTGCAGCCCTACACTCTGTATTTATGTTCTATTCTTCCTTAGCTTCTTTTCTGCTATCGCTCTGCTTGTCTTTCTCTTACTTTATTCTATACTAGCCATGTAATCTGCATACTCCCACAGAATCTTGAAGTTTTGCCGCAGGAACTTGGGGTCCCAAACCACAGGGGAATGCATTTACCCAGCTTCAAGCCCGGTCTCTCCGCTCCTAATATTGGGCGCATAGGAGTCCCTTACCATCCCGGACCCGTACGTGACAAATGTATAGTTTTCATATAAAAGTGATGTCACAGAACCTTTTTTTTAACTTAATCTATGCATATGCTTGCAATTCTGCTATCTCAATGTATAGATTTGTTTAATTCTCTGCATTAACAATATAAACAATGTTTAGGTTACAAGATCCATTTATGTGACTAAGTTGTTTGTTCCTTTTTAATATATTATTGCTCTGCCACAACATTCTTTCATTAAAGGGACAGTCTAGTCCCCAAGCTCACTGGTGCAAGATGAAGATTACTGCTTGTATGTATTCTGCAAAAATCACGTTATTAATATTGACTCAAGCCCTTCCCCAGTGATTACTCTGCATGTATACTACAGGTGCAGCAACACTGATTATATAGACACTGAGAAAATAAAGCTTTGTTTCATTTAGTCACTTCCTGTGCTGCTGGAATAGAATATAATGTGTGGACTGTAATAAGAGATCCTACTGTTCACAAGAGCAAGCTTAACAGTGCAAAACATTGTCTGAAGACATCACTAGAGAGACAGGGTATTCCATTTAATTTGAATACAATTATTCTCTGGTTCCTGCAGCAAAAAAAACACACAAGGAAATTGACTTTTACTCGGCTAGTGTGGGCAGTCCTGGTTTCTTGCAAACTGCTTTAATTTCACAATTTCATCTAGCTGTAAGTATTTTATATTTTAAGCAATGCAAAATGTAAAACATACATTTTAAAGTACTTTGAAGCACATTAATATGCATTAATATTTGGATGAGGCATTCTGGGCACAAGACAGTCCCTTTATGGAAGGTACTGGGGATGTCACCTCACTAGTCACCACACCTATGAATCAGTGTGCTAGAACTATCAGAAGTACATATCTAATTGCATGGCAATTTTATGTTAAAAAAGGATTCCATATTTTAGTCCTGTAACCCAGCGCTCCGCTGGATATTGGGAGCGGATGCCGGGCCCCAAGAGGAGAGCCCGATGTTGACTTGGACACTGGTTTGGTTTGTCTAGTTATGATTTGTAATGCACTTGTCTTGGTTTGTGCATTAGTTATTTATTTTGCACACTTGTTTGGTTTTAAAGGTAAATAAAGGCATCTATGTTCTGTATATTCACTTGACTTTATGACTTAAATTTTAAATATTTTTGGTTGTGGTGTGAAACTGAATTCTGGGAAAAGTTTTGGTGTGCCCTGGGTGAGAAAAGGTTGAGGAGCACTGCTGTAACCTGTCTGATCTGTAGGTGTCTCTTTGTAATCTTGTTGGCTCACTCTATGAACTACGTGACTACATGGCTCGTTTCACTCGTTTTTTTTTTGTTTTGTTTTTTATATTTGTTCTTTTCTAGCACAAGTTTCAGTTCCTTGTCTTACAGGACCTAGCATGTGACTACTTTTTTTTTTCTCTACAAATAACAATGCCATGATTTTTTTTAAAAACCTTTATATAAAGTATACAAAAAGAAGCAGACATGCACACTGATAAATAAGTCTGAGCATGGGTATTGTTGTCCACGCATGGAGGACTTGCTACTTGGATAATTTTTTTTTTTTAATGCAGTGGAGCGCACTGGAGCACCACACTATAGTGTCTGAGCGCCTGGTGTGCTCAGCAGGGCTAGAAACGAAGATGGTCTATGCCTGTATGAGACACACCCCACTGTCAGACACACATAACAAGCACACTGTCTCACACAGATCAAGCACACTGTATCACACAACAAACATAACAAGCACGCTCTCTCACACAGACACACAGACCAAGCACGCTGTCTCACACAGACACACAGACCAAGCTCGCTGTCTCACACAGACACACAGACCAAGCTCGCTGTCTCACACAGACACACAGACCAAGCTCGCTGTCTCACACAGACACACAGACCAAGCTCGCTGTCTCACACAGACACACAGACCAAGCACGCTGTCTCACACAGACACACAGACCAAGCACGCTGTCTCACACAGACACACAGACCAAGCACGCTGTCTCACACAGACCAAGCACGCTGTCTCACACAGACACACAGACCAAGCACGCTGTCTAACACAGACACACAGACCAAGCACGCTGTCTCACACAGACACACAGACCAAGCACGCTGTCTCACACAGACACACAGACCAAGCACGCTGTCTCACACAGACCAAGCACGCTGTCTCACACAGACCAAGCACGCTGTCTCACACAGACCAAGCACGCTGTCTCACACAGACCAAGCACGCTGTCTCACACAGACACACAGACCAAGCACGCTGTCTCACACAGACACACAGACCAAGCACGCTGTCTCACACAGACACACAGACCAAGCACGCTGTCTCACACAGACACACAGACCAAGCACGCTGTCTCACACAGACCAAGCACGCTGTCTCACACAGACCAAGCACGCTGTCTCACACAGACGCACAGACCAAGCACGCTGTCTCACACAGACGCACAGACCAAGCACGCTGTCTCACACAGACGCACAGACCAAGCACGCTGTCTCACACAGACGCACAGACCAAGCACGCTGTCTCACACAGACGCACAGACCAAGCACGCTGTCTCACACAGACACACAGACCAAGCACGCTGTCTCACACAGACCAAGCACGCTGTCTCACACAGACCAAGCACGCTGTCTCACACAGACCAAGCACGCTGTCTCACACAGACCAAGCACGCTGTCTCACACAGACCAAGCACGCTGTCTCACACAGACACACATAACAAGCACACAGTATCACACAGACACCAAGCACGCTATGTGTCACACAGACACCAAGCACGCTATGTGTCACACAGACACCAAGCACGCTATGTGTCACACAGACACCAAGCACGCTATGTGTCACACAGACACCAAGCACGCTATGTGTCACACAGACACCAAGCACGCTATGTGTCACACAGACACCAAGCACGCTATGTGTCACACAGACACCAAGCACGCTATGTGTCACACAGACACCAAGCACACTGTGTCACACAGACAAGCACTCACCAGGGTAGGTCAAAGCCATTGTTCTACCGAGATCAAGAATGGAAAGGCTGCCTCCTCTCCCCCATTCATGCGCATACATAATCACACACAGTCATGCATGCACATACATAAAACACAGTGTCAGATAATCACACACAAATACAGTAAAACACACACAAGCCAGCAGTATGTTTTTCAGAATTTAATATTTAAGAAATAATGCACTATATAATTTAAAATAATCAAAATAAAATGAAAGTGATCCAACCACCAATATTGTGTGTATAAAGAGAGGGTTAAATACACTCCCAGATAATGTATAGCTGCTAGTCCAGCAATATAGAATTCCTGCTTAAAAGGAGGACCTGTAAGAGAATTTAAAAAGAAAAAACTCCAGACAGAACTTAAAGATAGGCAATTTCTTATGATTCAAATGTGCATAAAATAATTGAATACATATATATAAAAAAAAGATAAATAAAAATATACACAAACATACAACAAATACAATTACATAAACATCTGTTCTCTGGCATATATTTACTAGTAAATGCATAGATTACCAACAGAGTATCAAAATGCATAGATATCTAAAATATCCAAAATAAAGACCACCAAAATAGCTGATAAAAATTAAAATAGGGAAAATACCTTACCCGGTAACCGCATGGGCCTGCTGGGGGCGGTCTGGCCACCGCCCCCAGCACTAGCTGTCACCACCTACTCCAGGGAAATGTTGCACATGGTCTCTCTCAGTCTCTCTCTTCCTTACCCAGTCTGGATCTCTCCTCTTCCTTCCCTATCCTCGTTTTCCCATGTCTGTCTCATCTCCCTTCCCATGCATGTCTCTCTCCTCTACCCCCTATAACTGTCTCTTTGTCCCTCTACTCATGTATGCCTCTTCTCCCCCCACGTCTTTCTCTCTCCTCTTCGCCCATGTCTGTCTATCTCTTCTTTCCCATATATGTCTTCTCTTCCTCCTCCCCCCGTCTCCTCTCCCCCAACCTGTTGTTTCCTCTCCCCCCAACCTGTTGTCTCTCCTCTCCACCCACTCTGTTGTCTTTTCTCTCTCCCCCACCCTGTTGTCTCTTCTCTCCCCCACCCTGTTGTCTCTTCTCTCCCCCACCCTGTTGTATCCTGTCTCTCCCCCCCCAACTTGTTGTCTCTTCTTTTCCCCCAACCTCTTGTCTCTTATTTACCCCAGCCTCTTTCATCTTATTTCCCCCAACCTCTTTCATCTTATTCCCCCCCAACCTCTTTCATCTTATTCCCCCCCAACCTCTTTCATCTTATTCCCCCCCAACCTCTTTCATCTTATTTCCCCCAACCTCTTTCATCTTATTCCCCCCCAACCTCTTTCATCTTATTTCCCCCAACCTCTTTCATCTTATTCCCCCCCAACCTCTTTCATCTTATTCCCCCCCAACCTCTTTCATCTTATTCCCCCCCAACCTCTTTCATCTTATTCCCCCCCAACCTCTTTCATCTTATTTACCCCCAACCTCTTGTCTCTTATTTCCTCCCAACCTATTGTCTCCTCCCCCTCCCGTTGACCCCTCCCTGTTGTCTCCTCACCTCTTTACCTGATGCGGTGCGGATCGCTGATGGGGAGACGCAGGCACCAATGGCTCTGTGTATGTTAAACACACTCAGAGCTCAACCGTGCTGCCTCGCGCTCCCCACACGTAGCGAAGACACAGAATACGAGGTTCGGGGCTTCAGCCCCAGTAGCCCCCCCCCCCCCCCCTAGTGACGCTACTGGTCACGTGTCCCCCGCGATCGCGAGACAGCCCATTTTCCCGGGACTGTCCTGCGACCAAGATATGAGTGGGACATTTCCCATTTTGCCAGGACTGTTGCGGCAAAACCGGGACAGTTGGCAACTATGACACACACCTACACAGTAGGGGTTTTGTTAACTTTTCCTTCCTGGTGTTTACTGCAGGGAGGAGATTAAGCAGGATGCTACAGCTTACACATAGAGATCAGTATAGACTTTTTAACTCTCTACCAATCAGGAGAGGCATCTGAGATAATGGCCAAACTTCAAAGTGCATACACTGAAGTTGAGAAGCCTCTACTGATTGGCTGAGACTTCCTTCACACTGAGCGCACTGGGACTCTGCATTGTCCAGGAATGAGGTTTCCTGGAACTTGTGCTAACTTTACTAGGTTTAAACTCTTTGCAAGTACTGTCTCTACCTTTTTCTTGGCCAAAATTTGTTTTTGGTAAATTTGTTCCAATCTCCCCCTCTAACTTAACTCAGATGAAATCCCTCTTGTGGGCTGAAAAATTGCAGATGACAATGTTTACACAATAAATATTTTTTCTTTGTTTTGAGAGTGCACATTTTTCAAGATTATATGTGGTGGGAGATTGGTAAACAAACAAGACAGTTGGATGGACATTGGTGGGGGCATTTATACGTTATATAGAAGTGGTACAAACACAGGCGATTGGGTCAGGTTAGAGAGCAACTTTAAAGTCAAGAAGGAGAATAAAAACAAAATTGATAGTGCCTCATAAAAATTCACATGGAAAAGTATAATATAAAAAATAAAAGGATGATATACATGAGAATTTGTTTTAACCTTTTCCATTTGTACATGCTATTTATTTGTGTTTTTGTTTGTTTTATTTGTTTTTTTATATTTACTGTATTAGAACACCAGTAAAAAATAATGCAACACCAAAAAATGGAAACCTTTCACAGTTACTGTTAAGATTTTTTACTTTCAGTTTGTCACGCCCTGTCGTGTTAATGTGACACTGGAAAGCATGCCTTTTTTGATTTTAAAGAACAAATGGACTTGGGTTTGTAAAACTAGAAATGCTGCTTGCTACAAGGGTGAATTAGTTGCATGGTGCACTGTATTTGTGCAAGGTCTGACAGATTCCTCTGTGTTTAGGTTTCGTTACTATCAAAATGTCTGCACCTCCAGTTACTCCTTTGTGTGGTGGGACTGGAATCGTTGGGAAAAGGAGATAGATTGGATGGCCCTAAATGGCATCAACATGCCCCTAGCCTTCACTGGCCAAGAAGCTATTTGGCAACAGGTAAGCAAGAAAATATTTTCTTCAAATATGTTTTTTTTTCTGGATTTGGTCATCTCAGAAATGCTCCTTTTATCTGTAGCCTAGTTTATGTCAAGGCCAGGCCTTCTGGTTCTTATAGGAACCGATACTCTGCAGGATATATTATGTATACATAATACATTTTGGGGATAAAAACCCAAAAGTAGTCCTAACCTCATCATCTGAGGAGAGGGATGTAGGAGTAATAATTTCAGAGAACGTAAAGGGACACTCCCACCAAAAAATAAAAAAAGAGTTGTTTTTTTATTTTGTATTGTTGATTTCAGATATGTCTTTTGTTTTTGTTATGTGAGTTCATTTAATAAAATATTTACTAAACAAGTGTGACTGGGTGCCACCATTTTGTGAAATATAGTGTTTTTTGGGTGCCACCCCCTAGTGACTTTACAGCACTAGTATCTCACTTTGGGGCTGGGGACACAGAATGCAGTCTATAAGTCAGAATTCTGATCATAGACTTGCATTAAATGGCAGGGTAATGTTACTATTACATCACAAGGGGGTAGAGTTATGATCCTGTTTGATCAGGTTAATCTCCTCTCTTTGTGTTGGAAGGGAGGTAAACAAAGGTATACACAGCCAACTAATCCTGTCCACCATGATACACAGGAGCCAGTAAGAGAGCAGGGGAGTATCTTATGACATCATCATGCAGGCTTTGGCAACAGCTGTAAAGTGAGACTGGCTTGAAGATTTTGGAGCCAAGAGATAAACATCTAATTTTATTTTTCCTTTTTTTTATGCAATAAATTCAATCATTTAAAACAAACACATATATAAATCATATGCCACTGTTTTGTTTTTATATGCCCAGGTTATCTAGTTACATCTTATGTAAGTGGTAGTGCCCCTTTTAAGGTAGGTAGAAAATGTAATAGAGCAGCAGAAAATACTAGCAGAATGCTTGGTTGTATAGGGAGAGGTATTAGCAGTAGAAAGAGGGAAGTGCTCATGCCATTGTACAGAGCACTGGTCAGTGGTGTATCTTGGTTTTGTGCTGCCCTAGCCAGACACCCCCTACCCACGGACGACATGCCCCATAACCCACATCCCCACATTACATGCTCCCATCACCCCTATTACATGCACCCATCACCCCATTACATGGCTCCTTCACCCCCATTACAAGCCTCCATCACCCCCATCACATGCCCTATCACCCCCATTATATGCCTCCATTAACCCCATCACCCCATTACATGCCTCCATTAACTCCATCACCCCATTACATGCCTGCATCACCTCCATTACATGCCCCCTCAACCCAGGACTTACCCTGACCCCTGGTGACTAGAAGCAGACAGCATGGTGTCCTACCATGCTGCCTGTTCAGCTCCCCACGGTGAGAGTGGATAGGTCACGTGACCCAGCAAGTATCGGGTCACGGGACATGTCATCACTCTGCCCCCCTAAGGGGAACTAAACTGGTTCATGGGTTGAAGGATAAAGGTTAAAGCATCTTAACATGAATAGCTTAGACGAAAGACATAACGGGGATATTTATTTATATATTTATTTAGAAAGTGTTTTACCAGGAAGAATACATTGAGATTTCTCTCGTTTTCAAGTATGTCCTGGGCACCCAGTCCAGAATGGAGTTACACAGAGTGACACATTTAACAGTAGATTAAAAATAAATACATACATACATATATTAACCCCTTAAGGACAGAGCCTTTGAAACATTTTTGTCCTTTCTGGACAATGGCTATTTTAACATTTCTGTGCTGTTTGTGTTTAGCAGTAATTTTCTTCTTCGTCATTTGCTGTACCCACACATATTATATATTGTTTTTATCGGGACAAAAAGGGCTTTCTATGGATGCCATATTTTTGATCATATCTTATCATATTATTAAAAAAAAATAATAAAATATGGTAAAAAAAAAAAAAAATACACAAATTTCTTTGTTTTTATTTGAAACAACTTCTCCTCATCGACAATAGCGAACGAAAAAACATGCTAAATAGATTCTACTATTTCTCCTGAGTGCAGGGATACCACCCATGCATAGGTTTGTTGGGTTGTTTGGGGGCTAAAATGCCAAATTTGTGAGGTGCAGTTTTTGGTTTTCCAACTTGAAATTTTTACATGCAGACAGCCTGCACCCATGTCCCATTTGGGACATATTTGAAACCAGCCAGTGTATTTTACCCCATCAACCCATATATTTTTTAAAAGTAGACACCCTAGGCTATCTCAAATGGTGGTATTTTAACACTTTCCATGCACTAATTCTACCACCAGCCTTTGTCAAAGTTTGTGGTAGTAATTTTTTTGTGTTTTTTTTTCACAAACCTTGTACTTCAGACATGAATTTACAGATTTTGGTATGTGTCACTGCCAAATAACACCCCAATAAGTGTTCAGCAACATCTCTTGAGTACAGGGATACCCCCCATGCATAGGTTTGTTGGATTGTTTGGGGGTTAAAAGGCCAAATTTGGGAGGTGAAGTTTTTGGTTTTCCAATTTGAAATTTTGACATGCAGACAGCCTGCACCCATGTCCCATTTGGGACATATTTGAAACCAGCCAGTGTATTTTACCACATCAACCCATATATTTTTTAAAAGTAGACACCCTAGGCTATCTCAAATGGTGGTATTTTTACACTTTCCATGCACTAATTCTACCACCAGCCTTTGTCAAAGTTTGTGGTAGTAATTTTTTTGTGTTTTTTTTTTCACAAACCTTGTACTTCAGACATGAATTTACAGATTTTGGTCAACAACATCTCTTGAGTACAGGGATACCACCCATGCATAGGTTTGTTGGGTTGTTTGGGGGGTAAAAGGCCAAATTTGGTAGGTGCAGTTTTTGGTTTTCCAAATTGAAATTTTGACATGCAGACCGCCTGCACCCATGTCCCATTTGGGACATATTTGAAACCAGCCAGTGTATTTTACCCCATCAACCCATATATTTTTTAAAAGTAGACACCCTACGCTATTTCAAATGGTGGTATTTTAACACTTTCCATGCACTAATTCTACCACCAGCCTTTGTCAAAGTTTGTGGTAGTAATTTTTGTGTGGTTTTTTTTCACAAATATTGTATTTTAGACATAAATTCACAGATTTTGGTATGTGTCACTGCCAAACAATAACCCAATATGTGTTCAACAACATCTCCTGAGTACAGGGATACCACCCATGCATAGGTTTGTTGGGTTGTTTGGGGGCTAAAAGGGCCACATTGTGAAGGTGCGCATTTTCAACTTGGAATATTGACGTGTAGCCAGCCTGAGCCCATCTTTCATTTGGGACTTTTTTTTAAAGTAGGACAGTGTATTTTACCCCAAAAAGTATATATTTTGTAAAAGTAGACACCCTAGGCTATTTTAAATGGTGTTATTTTAACACTTTCCATGCACCAATTCTACCACCAGCCTTTGTCAAAGTTTGTGGTAGTCATTTTATTGTGTATTTTTTCCCACATACATTGTACTTTAGACACAAATTCACATATTTCGGTATGTGTCACTGACAAACAATACCACAATATATGTTCAGCAACATCTCCCGAGCACAGGGATACCACCCATGCATAGCTTTGTCAGCTTTGTTGGGTGTTGAAAGGCTACATTTGAGAGGTGCGCTTTTTGATTTTCAAACTTGGAATTTGAACATGTAGAGCAAGGAAGGGGTTAATAGCTCTTATAAGAGCCTTTGTAGTACTGTACAAAAAAATTAACCCCTAAAAATGCACAGACAAGAAAAAAGGTTCTGCTGTGCAGTGATCAGTGGCAGGGAAGGGGTTAATACACTACACTATACAAAGGGTATGGCTTTTATAAAAGCCCTTGGGACAATTTTTTTACATTTTATTTAATTTATTACAATTAAAAAATTATGTTATACAGATCTGTCTCTTTCCCTCACTAAAACTCAAGTGAGGAGAGGGAGGCAGATCCATATGGGTCAGAACAATATTTACGAACCAGACGAATGGTGATGCTCATCTGAGAAATCACCAAACCACCTTTGCCACTGATCGGCTGTTACTGATCGCTATACACGCGTTCAGACAGCTTCAAAAGGAATACACGTAATCCCCTAGTGGGTATAACTAACCCCTAGCGAGTCTGACAAAAAAAAAATGCTGATAGCAAAAAAAAATCCTTCTGCGACTAGATTGCTCCATATGCACTGCTTAGGCAGTGACCATATGTGCTGCTTAGGAAGTGATATACGGCAAGGAAGGGGTTAATAGCTCTTAAAAGAGCCTTTGATATACTGTAATAAATCAAAGTAAAAAAAAATAACCCCTAAAAAAATGCACAGACAGCAAAAAATGTGCTGCTGTGTAAGATCACTGCGTACACAGCGATCAATTGCAGGGAAGGGGTTAAATACTGGAAACGGCTTTTATAAAAGCCTTTGGGTCTCAATTCTATTAAATATATTATAATTAAAAACTTACATTATACAGCTCTGTCTCCCTCCCTCACTAAAACTCAAGTGAGAGGGAGGCAGATATACACGGGTCAGATCAAATATTTACAAATATTGATCTAACCAGACGAATGGTGATGCTCATCTAAGCAAACGCCAACCCGCCTTTGTCACTTATCAGCTGTTACTGATCGCTATACATGCGGTCAGACAGCTAAAAAAAAATTTTTTACGTTAAACGTAGTCCCCTAGCGGGTATAATTAACACGTGACGGGTGTAATAAAAAAGTAAAAAAAAATGTAAAAATGCTTCTGCAGCAAGATTGCTGCATTTGCGTCAGATCGCTGCTTAGGCAGTGATCTACAGCAAGAAAGGGGTTAATCTCTCTTAAAAGAGCTTTTTTTTATACTGTAATGAATTACAGTAAAAAAAAAATGAACCCCTAAAAAATGCAGACAGCAAAAAATGTGCTGCTGTGTATGATCACTGCGTACACAGCGATCAATGGCAGGGAAGGGGTTAAATGGCTTTTATAAAAGCCCTTGGTGTTTAAAATTTTATTAAATATTTTTTTTATTATTTTATTTTTTTACTTTATCTGATCTGTCTCTCTCCCTTACTATAACTAGTAAGGTAAGGGAGGCAGATCAATACTTGTCAAAGGCAATATTTACTAATATTGCCTTTGACAGTATGGTAAGTGCTCATCAGAGCACTTACCATACATGCCTGCACACAGATCACATAGATCTGTTGTGCCGGCATCGATTGGCTCCCCCTAGAGGATCGGAAGTGAAATACTTTCACTTCCGATGCTCTTGCCATTAGAAGGGAAGCGCTGCCTGTATAGGCAGCGTTCCCTTCTACTGAGCCGATGGGGTCGCTCAGGAGAGCGACCACCATCGGCTCTGGGGCAGCTGAAGGTGTTGTTAAGTGCCTCGCTAGCGAGGCACTTTAACAACACCGCAGATGCTTAGAAAGCGAACGATCGTTCGCTTTCTAAGCACATGTGTGCAGCGGGCGCAGCCATTTTTAAATGGCTGCTACGATCACTCCGTGGAGTGATCGTAGCGCGCCCCTGCACATTTGGGGGGTGTTGCACAATGCCTCTACCTAGAGGCATTGTAGCAACACCGTTAGAGTAAAGAAAGCGACCGCTGGTCGCTTTCTTTACTCCATTTAGTGCATGACGTGCCAGGCACGTCACCTGTCGGCAAGTCCTCGATTTGCCGTGACGTGCCTGGCACGTCACCTGTCGTTAAGGGGTTAAACAAGTTGGAAGGAGATCATACAGGGTAAATCATTATTGATACAAAAAAGGAACAACATGTACAGTATACGAAGGAGTTTGTAAACTAATAACAGGTACAATCTGTTTTGAGGATTTGGGAGACACCTATTTTCAGGGATTTTAGACAGATGATGATTTGGCAGAAACAGGAAGGCAATTCCACATATGAGGAGCTCTGAAAGAGAATGCACCTCGACCTGCTTCCTTTTTGAAGTGGGGAATCGCTAGTGAAGGGTTGGTGCAGGATCTGAGATTGTGGGATGTGCAGGGAGTAAGAACAAGCATGCTGCTCAGGTAGGGGGGAGCGTTCCAGAGAAGTGGTTATGCACTAAGCAAGCTAGGTGGAGAGTGCGCCTGGAGGCAAGCATCAGCCAGTTTAACTCCTTTAACATTTTACAGTGATGCCTGTTATAATCGCACTGTAGTGCAAAATGACAATGTATTGTACATAGTGTAGAGTTTACCGAGATGGTTCTGCAGGGCAGAATCATACATGATAGAAACATTTAAATACATAAAGGGAATCAACACAGTGAAGGAAGAGAGTATATTTAAAAGAAGAAAAACTACCACAACTAGAGGACAAAGTCTTAAATTAGAGGGGCAAAGATGCAAAAGTAATATTAGGAAGTATTACTTTAAGGAGAGGGTAGTGGATGGATGGAATAGCCTACCAGCTGAAGTGTTAGAGGTAAACACAATGAAGGAGTTTAAGCATGCGTGGTATAGGCACAAGGCTATCCTAGATATAAGATAGGGAACTGGGGACTAATAAAAGTATTTTGAAAATTGGGCAGATTAGATGGAGCGAATGGTTCTTATCTGCCGACACATTCTATGTTTCTATATATTTCATAACCTGTTTTCAGTACTATGAGTGCTTTTTCATAATCTCTCCACTAGAGAGTGCTGTAGGATTTCATACAACATTTCTACCTTCTGCCATTGCTGCATGTTCAATATCATTTTAAAAAGTTGTAATTCTTTTTTTCTCTCTGTTTTAAGGTGTATTTGTCTTTGGGTTTGACGCAATCAGAAATTGATGACTTCTTTACTGGTCCAGCATTTTTAGCTTGGGGGCGGATGGGAAATATTCACACTTGGGGTGGACCTTTGTCTGCATCTTGGATGGATAAGCAGCTCACCTTGCAGGTAAAATTGTCATGCACATGTACACATCCCAGTTTTCCATACAAACGTCCATATTTCTACCTGTAGTAAGAACCCCATACTTTTATTTCGTTCCTGGCCTTATCTTATGTTCAGGATAGCCTTATCCCATGAATGCTTAATGTATTACACTGCATAAGCCTCTACTGCTTCTACTGGAAATAATCTATTGAATGTTTTATGTCAGATTAGATATTGGCTCTGTAGGGATTTAAATGTGAAACACTTTGTGTGTAAATTAAATTTATGTAATTACATTTTAAACAAATTAATTCATCTTTTTGTCTAACATTTTGACATACTTTCCTCATGAAGGTTTCCTGTAAGTCATTAGAATGAAGATAATCATAATATAAAATGTAATGTAAAAAATATTTTTATATTAAACAGTCGATTCAATATGCGCAGATAATCAGCCCTATAATGGTGTTTACTGATTGTTGACTGATTCAGGCAACATCGGGGCCTGAATGTCGAGCTACCGATGTAGTCCTGATGTGCCTCCAAAAAAGTTTGTAATTCAGAAATCATAGCCAATTCCATGCCGTTATCTCCTGATGCCAAAGTCCGCTGAAATGCACCGAAATTGGTAGCCTCAGTCCTCCCCATAGATTTCTATAGGGAGCACTTCAGCTCATTACGAGGCCCCACCGTGTCATCAAATAAAAATCGGTAAAACATAAAATCAAAAATATTCTTAAAATGTAAAAATGCTAATGTAAATATACCATTATAATATATAACAATATATTATACATTTTATATAAATATTTCTGTGTTTTTAAAACTTTTACTTTAATTCTTTTACACTTTTGTATTTAATTCTCCAACTAAAACCTGGAACGTTCACATTTTGCCTATGTTACCAGACTTTGGAGTGTGTTTGCGTCTGATCGGCGCAAATTGGGTAGCCCAAAAATCTGCTTTTTTCATGGCGAAAATGTTCCGAACTGCTGATTTGGACCTGAATTCAGGCATATTTAGTTGTCACATTTCAGAGATCTGTGAAATTCCGATAAAGTGCCCAACCTGAATTCAATTCACAATTTATGAATATTGGGTCAACACCTTTATGTGTAGCAGTGGTGCATACATCTGAACTGCACTATTTGTAATGTAATTCTGACTGATCTGTTCTATGGCTTCTCTCTTTTTTTCTAAAATTCTGAGTATGTTGCCGTTCATGTTTAAATTAAACTTTGGAAAAAGAAAAGCAGGCTTCTTAAACAGTTGCTTCGAGTTAGTTTGTTACAGTGCATGAAATAAATGGGAGCCATTTTTGTCTACCATGGTGAATTTAAAATAAATGTTTGTATTTGTCACCCAAACTGGTACATTGCCCTAAAATAATGTTTTGGAGCACATAGTTATATGCACCTGGATTCTTTTGACTGTATGATGGTTTACTTGAAGGTTATTGTATTTATCTTATCTTATTTACTGCAACCCCAGAACAAGATACTATCGCGAATGAGGTCGCTGGGAATGATCACAGTATTGCCAGCTTTTTCTGGACACATCCCACAAAGCATCTTAAGGTATAACCTGGTAAAATACTTTATAAATAAATACATACAAATGATTGTGCCTTTGACTTCTATAAAGGTGCACTTCATTTTTCCAAAAGGTCACTGCACCGCTGCATTATCACCAAACATTACCTAATGCTGATACGCACTATTCAGTTATTCTAAATCTAATTTTTTTGTAACATTATTTTATTCCTGTAGAGTGTATCCTAAAGCGAACATCACCAAGCTTGGTGGTTGGAGCAGTT
Source organism: Pelodytes ibericus (assembly GCA_036172795.1). NCBI lineage: Eukaryota > Metazoa > Chordata > Amphibia > Anura > Pelodytidae > Pelodytes > Pelodytes ibericus. The sequence continues at coordinate 95,410,080 of CM069862.1, read as the reverse complement.
TCAACTGTACATATTCCTGCAGTTATGTTCTGGACCCTGAAGATCCTCTTTTCCAGAAGATTGGAGGGCTATTCGTAAAGAAAATAACACAAATGTTTGGAACTGACCACATCTACAATGCAGACACTTTCAATGAGATGGATCCTACGTCTTCTGACCCAGCCTACTTATCAGCAATCAGTAATGCCATTTTTAAATCCATGGAAAATGGTGAGAGAGGGGAAGTGGGAATTCTTCACTTAAATGTTAAGAAGGATGTATCCTGCATTCCAACATTTTTGTTTTTTTTATACCTTTTATTTATTGGAAAAATGTTTACATTTAATCATACAGGTTCTTTCATTTCATTATCATTCGTAGTGGTGAACTTCAATATAGGAAGCCTAGAGCGAGAGAAAAAACTCTACCCTTACACATCATGAATATATATGAACACACACAAAACAAACTGACTAACACAGACAATTAAAGACATTCAATGAGCATACAGATCGGAAGAGAGTTATTATGAGAACATGCCATCTAAAAGTAGCTTTATATTACAATAGATAAACAAAATCCATTTGAAAATATTACATATGATTGTGCTTTCATCTGACCCTGCCCTCAGATAAAGTATATGCAATGGCTGATTTTGGGGGGGTTATCAGATAAATGTCTGGAGTGAGAGGCCCATGATAATATTGTAACACAAGGTGTCACCTGCTTTTGGTTCTATAACTTAAATAAAGACCCTTATTGTTTTGTATGGGTGGTATTATGAAAAGCAGCTCGCTCAGATCATTATTTATGTAGGTAATACATATTGGTGCATACATAACATAAGCTGGCGTTAGTTACACAGAACTGAATATCTACTAATATGACTTGTTTGAGTGGAAGTGATGAAACTACTGCTGCCAATTGTAACATCTACTTGGATGTCATTGAGGTTAAGGTAATACATATGCTTTTATTCCACAATTTTAATTTAGCTATACAGAAAACTTAGTTAAGCAATAAATGGGTGAAAGCTCTGTATCAAATGTTTATTCTTTTGGTCAGGTCACAGAATCCAACTGAAAGATGATGAAATGGCATTTCCTTACTCCTAATATGGAATGATAAATTAATTTTGTCCACTCTATTTTATATATATATATTACTATGTCTTACTAACAGAAGGAATAAATACATGTTTTGACTATTTTTTATATTTTGTGCTGTAATCTAATGTATGATCATATATTAAGTGCAAGCAGACTGTCAGGGAGAAGTGGTTTCAGTTAAAATGTAAAGAGTAAAAATGTATAATTTTGCACATTTATGTCCTCTTATACTTCACAGGCTCTCATTTATGACACCCTGTTTCAAAATGTGCAAATTGTCTTGCATTGTAGCAGTCCCTATACTTAAAAAGAAAACAAATTAAATGCACTATATAGCTTAAACATTGTTTACTGTGCATGCAGAGAATAACAAAATGATTGGAAATGTTCTGTACATTGCGTTGGCAAAACTGCACACATATTCCTAACTTAGAAGAAAAATGTGTTTTAAATATGTTTGTGGCTTATGACCTCACCTGTGGCCTGATATGCAAATTACACATTTCTCATTGAAAAGCAGTTCATTTGCATATAAGACCACAGGTGATGTCATAAACAGGAAGCACCACATAAACCTTTAAAACACATTTTTCTCCTAATTTAGGCATTTATTTGCAATTTTGTTAACACAGTGAATATATGTATAATTTTTAATCTCTACATGCACAGTATAAGCAACGTTTAGGTGATACAGTCCCTTTTTTAAGAAAACATGTTATCTGAATGTACATACACCAACTCCTCTATAGCAATATTTAGTGGTAGCAGAGGCATTATCAAACACAAATCTACACACACCAAACAAGCCAAAACACTTGAGTGTTCTTTGGTGTCTATAGATTTGTGTTTGATAATGCCTCTGCTTCCCACTGACTATCAGGTGGAGGGTTTTTTAATCACCCTTTCCCCAACTATAACCTAATTGGTGTGATTATAGCAATATACAATACATAAACGCCTTGTATGATCTGTATTGCTTGCTTAGAGCATGACGTGAATTATCTCACAGAGAGAACCTCAGCTGCATCACAGCACATGTACAAACAGTGAATTCACAGTGACAAATAAGCATGATCCTGATTTATGTGATCTGGCCAACCAAATGAGGGAAATCACAGGTTACACCTACAGATCATGCTGCTGGGGAAGCTTAACTGTAGAATATAACCTTTTATGCATCTTTTAAGTCATGGGTGTTATCTTTTAATTCTGCCAAACTTTAAAAAAGAAAAACAAAATGTGTCATATATTAAAACAAAACAAACAGGCATCCTACAAGCTACATACTGACCTTAAGCAAAGCCTGTTCTATGAACTAGTTACACAGTATTTTAATCTTAGTCTATTTAGTATACTTATTAAGCAATACAATATTTATATCCAATATAAGCTGCACGTCCACATTATGTCTAACACTTTCTATTTCTCTCCATAGTGGATCCCAAGGCCATTTGGCTGATGCAAGGCTGGCTATTTGTTAACAGTCCATCATTCTGGAAGCCAGCACAAGTTAGAGCCATGCTTCATGGAGCACCCATTGGAAGGATAATTGTTCTGGATCTGTTTGCAGAAACTGTACCAGTTTATCAAACTACACAGTCCTTCTATGGTCAGCCATTTATCTGGTGCATGCTCCATAACTTTGGAGGAAATCATGGATTATTTGGTAAAGTTGAAAGTGTCAATAGAGGACCATTTGATGCCAGTTCCTTTCAAAACTCTACTATGGTTGGTACAGGGCTGACTCCAGAAGGCATAGACCAGAATGACATGATATATGAGTTGATGAATGAAATTGGCTGGAGTTCCAAACCCCTTAACTTGACACAGTGGATCTCCAGTTATGCTGACCGACGTTATGGCCAGGAAAACTCCAATGCCCGAGCAGCATGGCAGATACTTCTTAGAAGCGTCTACAACTGTACCCAGAATTGGAAAGACCACAACCACAGCCCTCTCGTCCGACGGCCATCTTTAAAAATGAATACCGATATTTGCTACGACCAGAATGAACTCTTTGAGGCATGGAGGCTCATGTATGAGGCATCTTCTTCACTGGCAAGCAGTGACACCTTCCTTTATGATCTGGTTGACGTCACCAGGGAGTCAATACAGCAGTTGGTAACTGCATACTATATTGAAATCAAGTTGGCATATGACGATAAAAGTCCACAGAATCTAATCACTGTTGGTGGGGTCCTGGTTTATGATCTCCTGCCTGAACTTGATGCTCTCCTTTCTAGCCAGCCGCAGTTCTTGCTTGGGCGATGGCTGGAAGCTGCTAGTTTAATGGCGTCCAGTAAGGAAGAAGCTGATTTGTATGAGATGAATGCTCGCAACCAAATCACTTTATGGGGTCCTAATGGCAACATCCTGGACTATGCTAACAAGCAACTGGGGGGACTGATTCAAGACTATTACAGGGAGCGATGGAGCCTCTTTGTGTGGGGTCTACTTGAGAGTCTTAATGCTGATGTTCCCTTCAGTCAGAAGAAGTTCAATGAAGTTGTATTTAGTGTGGAACAAGGCTTTATTTACAATCAAAAAATCTATAGCTCCAAACCCACTGGAAATACCATAGAGATTGCCAAAGCTATTTTCCTCAAGTATTACCCACATATAATTAAAGCCGGGCATACTAGATGAAGAAAAAACACCAAACTGCATTAAAAATCTTGTCCTAGTATTTTTCCTACTTTCTAAGTTTGTTTTATTTTTATACTTTCCTACCTCATAATTCTCTTTATGTACTTAAATATGATAGAAATATCTACCGTTAGCCGCTGGAAGGGGAGTCAGTTTGACACCACTGCTCTATGCTATAGATATTTATTTTGTTAGATGACCTATGTGTATTTTTTTGCTTCCCCAATTCTACAATACGGCTGCACAAATTTAAAGCTGATTTGTGATTATCCTTCTATGGAATCTTTAATCTTAGTCAGTGGAATGTAACGTTTGCTGTTCACTGTTAATGTATCATTTATGACTCGCAAATTGTCAGGGCCATTTGAATGTAAATGTTTAGAAAGATGTGTCACTGACAATATATATTGATTGTATTTACCTGAAGAATATATGTGTATGTATATATATATATATATATATATATATATATATGTATATATATAACTGCAAGGTTTGGGATGAATAAAAAGACAAAAAAAGTTAAATCTATAATGACAAAATCATTTTGTAATACAAATTATATAATGTATGTGACCAGGTACTGTTTAATTGTCTTTGTACTGTAGCCATATATATTATTGCTTGATACAGTCATACTCTTCTCACACCAATTCTAACCATGATTATTCCATTGACCTCCTGTCATATCATATAGATATCATATTCTGTTGACATAAATGGATTCAGGATTATGTGCACTATCCACATAGAGTATATTTGTTTAACCCCTTCCTGCCTGTAGGACGTTCCATGCCATCCTTTTTAGTGCAAAGATTCTAGTAGGACGGTATGGAACGTCCTACAGGGTCTCTATAGAGACCCTGATCAGGTCCCTGCTTGGATGTTTGGCGCCCAGGAACAAAAAGATGCCAACGGTGCTTTAGTCGTTAAGGACCAAAGCACCATCGGTCAGGAAGGGGTTAATGCTTCACAGGCCTTAAGTGCCACCAAAATCTGTCACACAAAACCCAGTCTTATTCAAACCCTAGTTTTCGCTAACACGGAATGTGCTATCAATGGCCACTTCCGACTGAAATTCGCCTCACCCATTTGGTCCACACAAACAAGCATTGCTCTAATGCTCCACATTCCACCAAAACATTTTTCTTAATTCAATGTGGTTTGTAATATGTGAGGTTCAAGGATAAGGAGCATAGCGCAGGGTGGTGGGTATGGAGAAGTGGGTGGCCAAAAAAGGTATATCCAAAAAGTGACACAGCAAAGGGTAAGGCAAAAGAGTAGTCAGTCCAATCCAAAAGGTCGAGGCATGCAGAAAAAGGTTCAAAAAGCTGGTAAACAAGTCCAGGTAGGGTTACAACAATGCGGGTAGTCCAGGGGAAGAAACCAAGGTCGGTACACAGGAAGGTAGCAATGAATAGTAGGTAAATCACAAAGGAAGGGGACGGAGAATATACACCACAGCTCAACAAGCAACCTGCCCCCTTAGTAGCAACCAATCGTGCAACGTTCCTCGCAAGTCTGCCCCGCCCCCTAAACCTCTAGGAAGTAGTTGGATTCACCACGAGCAGATGACTAGCAACTTGAGGCTGGGGATTCAGCATACCTCACGGTTGCGCTAATGCGCGACGTCTGCTAACAGGGACAGAGGGTGTCTCTGGTTGTGAGTGTCCCCGGTGCAAGGTAAGTGACGGTCCTTGCCCCTGACAGACACAAACTACACACACCAAACAAGCCAGAAGGGTTTCTTGTCCCACAGAAATCCTGACTTTACAGTGCCTCCACCACTGCAAGGAATTCTGGGTAGGCATATGCAAATAAGGTTAACTGGTCACTTTTTTGCCACTTTATCCACTTTATACATGGACCCGTTGGGGAACATATAAACATTGTCCAGGACAGAGATTCGAGCTGTTAGCCTGAGGTTGGTTTTGGCTTTCTGCTGGCTTGTTGAGTGTGTGTGCAAATTTCGGTTTTAACAATGCCTACGCTACCCCGTTAATTTTAAGTGGAGGGGTTCTCCCATCACCTTTACCCCAACTTTGTTGTGTCTGCTTCTCGTACTGCTTCAAGGCTCAAGCAGAAAGCCAGTGACCAACCTCCGACGAGTTGCATGAACAAGGAAACAGCTGTCCATGAGTGCGTATCTGGCTCTGCACCTCTATCCTGGGCTATGCTAAAAGGATGTCTTGTACTGCATACATTTGCCCCAATGGGTCCATGTATAAAGTGTACACAGAGGCAAAATGGGTGATCATGGTTAACCTTATTTGCAGATGCCTACCCAGGATCTCTTGCAGTGGTGGGAGCACTATAAGTTTAGGATTTCTGTGGGAAAAGCAAGTCCGGTGTGTATAAATTTGTGTTTAATAATACCTCCTTAATTGGAGTGGTTTTCCCATCACCCTTACCCCACCATAACTTTATTGTGTGTGCTCAAATTCAAACCATTAAATCCAATGTGCTGGAGAAAACTCTTCAAGACAATGTGCACTACAAAATAAGTCCTCATTCCAATGTTTCCTCATAACCCCAGAGAGTGTGCAATGACTTTCTCACTAAACAAAAAACAGAAGCATAATATGGCAGACGCAAGAGACCATGAGAATTATTGCTATTTAGACCACACGTATAATGTGTCCCTAAGACAATATTACTAAAAAGAACATGATAGGTTTTAGGGAAGCCTCTAATTCTCAGGGGGCACTAAAGGATCTGTTCAGTACAGAGAGAATTGAGATCGGCCAATGTATCTAATTGTGAGAATTCTTCCAACTTGGCAACTTTGGCCATAAGTTTGAAATCCTGTTTCAGCTCCCTGCAATTCTCTCATTATTGTGTAGACCCTTAAGAGTTAACACCTTATTTGGGTATTTCACAATTAAAAACTTCTTACGTTTAACTCTTTGTGCCCCTGAATGTCAGAGACTTCCCTAATACCTACCCTGCTGTGTTCTGTAATAAAGACAGACGACGTGAACGGCATTGACTTAAGGCCACTAATTATTATCTCGCATCGCCACAACAAGCCTAGAGCTCCTATATTCTCCCTATATCACTAATGAATATATAGTATCTGTATGTGATTTTAAAATTAGTAATGGTTAGTTGGGGATTTTGTTCAAAACTGATTTGATATAAATGTATATTATTTTTGCTTGTGGAACCATTATTAGCAGACCAATCTACATTTATATTGATGTGGTTCTGAACAGTATAATTATGCGTAAGTTTACTCGGACCCACATACCTAAGGCGAAATTAGCTGAGGTGGAAAAATTCTCCCACTCAGCTGGCAGATCATGTTTCTAACTCTACTACTTTGGCCTAAAGTTTAAAATTCCCATCTCAGTTCCCTGCTATTATCTCTTTATTGAGTAAACCATACTAATAAATATGAATTGATCTGTGTAGGAATTGTACTGTGCTTTAAGATGGTTGTTATAAAGCTAATTGCCATATGATATCCTGAATTAGCCTACATCCTTATTGTAACTATTTCTGAATAAAATATTTTTTTCTGTATTTTTCTCTTCCATTTTTTCAATATTGTATAAAACAAGTATTTTAACAGTACATTTCCAAAGACCACATTGACATCTTGCTGTGTGTGATCTTTATACTAAACCAATGTCTGCAATCAGTTCTGTCAACCTTAACCCCTTCCCGACGCTAGGACGTTATATGCCATCCTGATGTTAGTGGACCTAAAAGACGCATAGTACGTCCAGCATTAAACAGCTCATCCAGGCTGCAGGGACTTGCAGTGGGATCTCACCTGTCAGATGAGGCCACTTTGAGTGGCGTCAGTCTGACAGGGAAAATTTAGCACAGTGCCCGAACTTCCAGGTTCACACATGACGTCTGGAGGTATAGCGATCTTTTGGCAGGGACACACAGGGTCTGTTTGTTAAGACCCTGATCGGGTCTCTGCCACAGTGTTCCTGGCTACTGATCACCTTGTGATCGGTGGCCAGGAACAAAACGTGACGTTCTGGTGCTTGCTTCGTCTAGAAAGCAAGCACCATGCATCGCGAAGGGGTTTAAGGGACTGTATCACCTGAACATTGTTTTCACTGTGAATGAAGAACATAAAAAATGATGTAACATTACTATTATATTGTGTTTAGCAGGATTGCAAACAAATGCATAACATAAGTGAAAAATGTGTTTTAAATGTGTCTGTGGTGTTTCCTGCTTATGACATAACCTTGTGGCTTGGTATGCAAATTACACATTTCCCATTGAGAAATAGTTAATTTGCATATCAAGCTACACGTGATGTAAAAAATGAGAGACAGAACAGGAGAAATAAGCTTAAAATAAACTGATCTGTTGTGGGTAACAAAGAGAATTAAAAAATCTCAAAAGAGTAATATAAAGTACATGATATATCCCAGAATTGGGATTATCCAGAAGAGGGCCACTGTTGAAGGCTCCACTGGATTAGCATTCAGAGAGGTTTATGGGCATTAGATTTCCAGCTCAGTCTATGCTGGAATTTGAAAATAATCTATCAAACTGACCATACTCATATAGCCCTTCATAAATATAATGTAAAATAAACTCTGTAACATTAATATAGCTATCCGTTACCAAAAATGGGTATTTTGTAAACATATGTATGTTTATATAAATAAAGAATATACTTATAAACATGAGGAACCTGCATAGAAGTGGCTTCAATTGTGGTTGTTGAATGAAGGAAAGGGAAGTTTGCTATTTAGTTTATTATAAAACTTATGTAACCGTGTAAAAAACACATTCTCAAATTGATACTGAATGTGTCAGTTGAATAGTTTTCCTTGTAGGAACATAATCTCAAGTGTTCACACCTACATAGGCCATTTTGAACAAACAAAGGGGAAATTTTATGTCACTAGGCTTAATCGTACCCACAATACTTTATATATAAAGGTTTTCATTCCTTCTATATGGGTATGTTCTGTGTGTGTATATCTATATAAACAGAACATACCCATATAGAAGGAATGAAAATATTTTTAAAGTATAAAATAATTGCCAGCATCCAAATCGCTGTAATAACGATGCACATACAAAAAGTGGGAATGAACAGTTGTGTTTTAATCTAACATCAGATCAGACATAGATGCTGACCAAAATGCTGAATTAATGCTCTCAAAATAAATTCAAATTAATTGTTACCTCTTGGTACATTTGATGATCAATAAACAGGTAGCACAAAAGCGCTGAAAAAATATACACCAAGGAAAGAAAAATTACGATGATACTATTTGCTAATACAAGCAGAACTACAGACAGAATGGGTAGCTTTATTATGAAATCGGCCTGACTGCAGATCTGCCACTTATTGATAGTAATTACATGGTTTGCTTGCACCCAGAGAACTTAAACTGAGTCACAAGTATTTAATTAAGACTGAACCAAAGCAATGGGATCAAGATTATGGACAGAGTGTGTAGCTTTGTTGTATTGCCTGCTTGGCTGCTGATCTGCCACTTACTAAAAGTAAGCACATGGTTTGCTTGTGCCCAAAGTGCTTAAACTAAAACAAAACAAAAAATAAGAGATTCTTAAATATTACCCTTCTGGGTGATGTAATCAAGACTGGACCAAAAATAATGATACTTTAAATCAGTGAGTGACCAGAGCGTTAGGACGTATATGAAGTTAACTAAGTCTAGGTCCTCCATAGAGTCTCAATAAATGTTAAAAAAAGCAGAAGAAAACCCAACACACGATTCGCCACCTGGATGTGTATACGTCAGGGGAAATTTAGATCTAAACGAGTTTCTACTAGCGGATTTAAATCCGGTGGTTGGGTCCAAAACAGGAGATCTGATTGGATGATAAAATCCCTTGCAAATGACTAGTGGCCAATAGCTATAGCTTAACAAAAAAGAGGTGAGGGACCAGATAATCCCCATCTAATTGATCCACGAGTTTTAACCCTTAGTTTGCTGAATAATACATATTGTATTATCGTTTATATTTTATTAATTTTCTTTAAAATTAGCCACTTTTTGGTGCAACACATTTCTACAACCATTAAATGTGATTATTATAACATTGTTGGGAACAAGGATGCTGCAGCAGTTGTGACTGATGAGTTGTTATTATTATTAGAATAGAGCTACATGAGTAAGATGTGAAAATAAGTATGATTAATGATGCCACAATGTATATAGCGTGTTTCATTAGTCACAGGAAGGGTGCAATATTGTGTACAAATGGAAGTGAATGGGAGTGAGAAAATTGGTATGCGGCTTCATATGCAAATGACACATTTCTCATTGAAAAATAGTTCATAGAAAAGGCCACCAAATCACACACACGGCTACATTTACCCACCCAGACACACACACAAACAAACATACAACTTGGTACATGACGGAACTATTAGGACAGGACCCCAACTTAAGTCACCAGCCCCACATATCCACCCCCATTCCACACCCACCTGACTGACATCTTTTGTAAGGCGAAACCTGAAACAGACAGATACAGACAGACCCCAGACCTGCCATAAACAACAGCACCTTACTCGTTAGACACACTAGACCCTCTGAGACAGACAAAGTATAGGTAGAGATTACAGGGTAAATTGTAAGTTAAATGTTATGTTATCATGTTTTTATACGTTGTGATCTCCCTCCCAGGTTTACAAGAAATAAAAAAGTTTAAAATTAAATAAATCTTAAGAGATAGTCATAAGAAGGGAAAATTAGAAACGGGAAAGTTGAATACTCTTGCAATTTATTGATAACATCATTTGTTACAATACATTGTTTGTTTCTGATATTATATCCAATGTTGCATGTAATATTTTTGCACTTTCAACAATAAAAAGATTTTTTTTTAAATAAAGAAAAATATTTAATTTGCATATCAAGCCACAGGTGATGTCATCAATCAGAGACACCACACACTTTTTTTTATTCTCTACAATCAGAGTATGGATAATGTTTAGGTTGACAGGGTCCATTTAATGCACACAGTTTACATTCATTTCAATAGAAAGACTCCATTTTGTATCGCCAAATGCTCAGGGTAAGAAGGATTATAAGGGATGAAGATCAGGTTAGATACTACTGTGGTTATGGATAAAAACTCCCACATTGGGTTGTATTTCACTTTTGGGTCCCATTCTTTGCACAGGGTTATGGTTTCTTTATTCTTTGTGCAGTGTTTAAGCTATTTCCCACAATCTTTCGTGTAGAATGTGTACAGCTCCCAGCAGAACTGTATAATACAGGGTTTTATAGATGTCTCGATTGGCAGCACAGGAAATCAATATTTAACCACTAAAGGACAAATGACATTCTATGCCGTCATCACAAACTGAACCATAAAAACTATCTCAGAGTTGAATGTGCTGTTTGCTTATAATCGGCTGCTCTGTGGAGCTCATCTAATTCTAGTAGGACTTTCATAATATGGTAGTTAAGCATCATATTGTTATGATTACCTAGACTGTCACTGGTCCATGGCAGATGTGATTAAAAAGGACAGACAGTTTATGTTCCATACTTTTTGATCCATAATGATTATGATTGATTATTCAAATAGCCACTAAACTGTTTTCAGTTAAATTATGAAAAAAGTTTAAAAAAAATACAGTGGTCCTTATTTGGGAACAGAATATAATGTACTTATTAATATACATGACATATCCTTTGACCAGCAGCCATGCTTCAGTTCAGGTTGTTTTGTTCGCTGTTAGGGCCATGTTTAACAAATAATTAATAAAAAGGACTATATATATATATATATATATATCACCTCGCTGTTGATTTTATATGTAAAAGTACGGGTCTCTCTTCACTACTGCTAAGTGAAACAGTGGTACCCCTGACAGATGCCAGTGATAAGCAGCTGTGCCGATTCAATAGCATGCTGATCTTGTTAGCATGTGCCTGCCGCCATATCAACTCTGCCAAGAGGCAGGGTAAACCTGCATTTTTCTGTAAAAATACCAGTCAGCTTTGCACCGGAAAAGTGGCAAAACATTTCTAACTTTTTAACCTTTCGTGGCAATATAAACTTTAGGCTGCAAACCAGGACAACAAGAATACTTTGAAGAAAGATGTGTACAATTGCTAGTAGAATTTTATGAGTGATGTTGGGTTACACAGAGCTCTATCAGACCATAATGGTTTAATAGACAAGAGTCATTTTGCCCATTAATGTCCTTAGAATTTTGTTTACTGGAGATAAAATTAAAAAATAAACTGGAGAGAGAATTCATGAATTAAAATCAATACGGATAGGTGGATGGTCCATTCATAAATTGAAGTTGCTTTGTACATCTCTTTCCCTAACTAAATATAGGTTTTTGAAAGCTCCTCACATATCCACTCTCCTTTTTCTACAAAGAGAAATCCAGTATAGTTCAGCACTCTGGACTGGTAATAATACTTATTTGCCTTGAAGCTCGAAATGTCAAGTTTTGTGTTCAAAGACATGCAACTCTTTGAAATCATTTTAGCCACAAATGTTGAAGTGCTTTTAATTTCATGCATACACCTGCTCACGACAGAAGTGGGATGTATGTGTGGGGGGGAGGGGGGCGTCAGCTGGTTCAAAATCTAGTTTTTAGCATGCACGATGTTTATTCACACACTCTCCTTCGAAAACTGGTAAAGCAACACAGTTAGTTTCAACAGTATTAAACTCAAGGCCAGATCTCTTGGGATGTTCTAGTGTTTAGTGAAAAAGAGACTTTGGATTATTTCCAGACAAAACAAAAATGAATTCCTTAGATGGCCTTAGGTTTCTACAGATAACATTTCCTGTAGTTTCCATTTTCAGGATATTCTCATACAATCATACAGAGTAAGTGTCAGCACTAGGGACCATGCGCAGAATTAATTCTCAGGTTCCTGAATTGGACATATTTCACTTAAACAGGGATTAAACCCTAAAAATAACAATTTGCTATGTAAAAAAGGGAAGCCCCAATACTTACCTTTTATCTTGGTCTAATGTGCTGGAATAAACAATTTAGCTATATTATTCAGCATGTTCTGTGATCCTTCTAATACTACAGTGCCGACATCTTGTGTTTCCGTCACTCTCAGCCTGCTCCCAACCCTAAACCCTAAAAATAACAATTTGCTATGTAAAAAAGGGAAGCCCCAATACTTACCTTTTATCTTGGTCTAATGTGCTGGAATAAACAATTTAGCTATATTATTCAGCATGTTCTGTGATCCTTCTAATACTACAGTGCCGACATCTTGTGTTTCCGTCACTCTCAGCCTGCTCCCAACTACTACAGTGTCATTCTTCCTAGTTGTGTATACAGGTGATGCTCAAAAAATTAGAATATCGTGCAAAAGTTCATTTATTTCAGTAATGCAACGTAAAAGGGGAAACTAATATATGAGACAGACACATTACATGCAAAGCAAGAAAGTGCAAGCCGTGATTTGTCATAAGTGCGATGATTATGGCTTACAGCTCATGAAAACCCCAAATCCACAATCTCAGTAAATTAGAATATTGTGAAAAGGTGCAATATTCTAGGCTCACAGTGTCCCACTCTAATCAGCTAAGTAAGCCATAACACCTGCAAAGGGTTTCTGAGCCTGTAAATGGTCTCTCAGTCTGGTTCAGTAGGAATCACAATCATGGGGAAGACTGCTGACCTGACAGTTGTGTGACAACTTTATGTATGTCTAAATAATCAGTGCTGCCGCACCTGCAGTAAACATGCAGCGTAATCACTGGGGAGGGCATGAGTCAAATATTAAAAAATGTGATTTATGCAGAATGCATGTGCACTATACAAGCAGTAATCTTCAACTTGCACCAGAGTGAGCTTTGGGGCTAGACTTTCCCTTTAATGAAAGACTGCTGTAGCAGAGCAATAATATATTAAAAAGGAACAAACAACTTCAGTCAAATAAATAGATTTTGTAACCTGAACATTGTTTATATTGTGAATGTAGAGAATTAAACAAAATCTATACATTGAGCATACGCATAGATTAAGACAAAATGTTTCTGTGATGTCTCCTTTTCATGACATCACCTTGTGGCTTCCTATGCAAACTATACATTTCCCATTGACACACTGTTCAATCAATAAACACTGTGTTTGTCAGAGTAAATTTGGGGACTACACTGTCCTTGTAAGGCCAAAGTAGCTAAGTTGTAAAAATTCTCCCACTCAGCTGCATTGGAGAATTTTTCCAGCTTGACTAATTTGCCTTAAGTTTGAAAATCCCATCTCAATTCCCTGCAATTCTCTCTTTATGAAGTAGGCCGTATACCGTTCCCATGATGTTGACTAAGCATTCTTGCAAATACAGCCAACAAGAGCAGGATACACATTTTGTCTGTTTGTTTAAATAAATAAAAAAGCTAATAAGATCCTCCCTAATTTCTTCATATCTTCAGTTAAGCTGGTTTCTGCTTCTTCAAGGCCTTTTGTATGTGGTGTAACTGACACTTGGGAGCTGGGTGCAAGAGGCAAAGATCTTCATCTTTTAATTTGTTGTTAAAGTGGTGCAATATTCTATTATTCTATAGGGTGCAGAGAGAGATAGCTACAGTTCTGTTCCTTTGGCATTGAATATTGAGGGACAGGCATAAATTCTCATTTCAAGGTCACTAAATCATAAATGGATCCTGCGTTCCCAAATTCCAGTCTGCACCCATGCTGTGCAAGGGAAATTCTCTAACCACTGTCTGCTTTAACAGTGCCTGACGTACTTTGGTAGTATATCATTGCAGGGAACCAACTAATGTAAATATAGTTTGGTATCAATATCATATGATCATATGTGTTTGTATTTATTTTATACTTTTGTTATGATTGCTTGATCTTAGAATTTAAAGGTTTTCAGGAAAGCTGTGTTCCAACCAAATGAATTTGTGAATTACATGAGTAATAAATGTAGAGCCAGAGGTGGGTGCCAGCTTGTATCCTTGAAGTAGCAGAATTAGTCAAAATAAAAAGTTTCCCGAGGGGGCGGTTTGAACTGTTACATTATTTGTACTATGAAGGCGCAGCATTCTCACATTAAAACAGATTATTTGGGACTTGAGATACCTACATGAATTGCAGATGGAGAAGAAAGTGGTTCTAATTACAGGATGCTCCTCTGGCATTGGACTAGGCTTGGCAGTACTTCTAGCCTCTGACCCCTGTTCACGGTTTAAAGGTATGGAACATTCCCGGGAGTATATTTTAAGAAGAAGAAAGATTACTACAACAAGAGGACATAGTCTTAAATTAGAGGGGTACAAAGTTTAAAAGTAATATCTGCAGTACTTTACTGAAAGAGTAGTGGATGCATGGAATAACTTTCCAGCAGAAGTGGTTATGTGAAGGAGTTTAAGCATGTGTGGTGTAAGCATAGGGTACCTAGATATATGATAAGGCCAGGGGATAATAATTTGAGCAAACAAACCAAAAAAAAAAAAAAGGATTGGCCAAACGGTTCTTATCTGCCGACATATTCCATGTTTCTATGTTGAATTTTAAGCCATCTCAGTGTTATTTTTTGGATTTCATGTGCCTAGAGCTAGTCAGAACATTGAGAGACAAGTTACAACCAATTTTCAGTATTTTAAGACACTTGTACAAAGACAGTTGTATTCCCTTTATTTGATGTGCTCTAACAGACACAATGTAGATCCAGAAATATTTATAGTTCTACTTGCAATTGTATTATCCTATTAATAAGATATTATAAAATGCATTAAAAACTAGTCTACGTAGTTTAAGGATTTTGGACCTTTGGCGGCTATAATTCTCTTGGCCAGCTACTGGGCATCCTGGGAATTGTAGTCAACAGCAGCAGGATTGCAAGGTGTGTTAAAATGGCTCAGACACTGGGGTCTATCCAATAACCTGAGTTAACTTATCTCATGTCATTAAATGTGTGTCTGGGTTATATCCATGGGATATCCAATAAAACCCTTTAAGAATCAATTCAAGAATAGGTTAGTAGTGTATTAATAAATTGCTGATATTGTGCATTCATATTATGTTGAACAATGCAGCTGACTGTCTCCTTTTACTCTGTTGACTGTCAGTTTATGCCACAATGCGTGATCTGTCTAAGAAAGAACGACTTCTGGAATGTGTACGGGACTGTCACATTGATACCTTTGAGATCTTGGGGATGGATGTCACAAATCAGCAATCTGTTGAGGCCACTATTGAGAAGATAAAAGAACAGCGAGTAGACATTCTGGGTAAGGTGGCTATTGATGCATTTATTATACAACTTTTCATATTTTTGACCTATTAAGGTGTATTGTAAGAAGAAAATAGCTTCTACTGAAAAATAGTTTTCTGGTTCATTATAACCTTGCCCCAAATAACTGTGTATCGATCTCTTCCTTAATCTATACAATCTACTCTGAACTCTCTGTTCACTATTGTGCACCCTCACTCTTTTTTGGATAATATAGAAAATAGTAAACTATTTTTAAAGTTTTCAGGACAAATCAACTGAAACCTGAACAAATGACAGACAGTAAATGAATTGTACAAAATAAATTACAAGCAAAATACCAATACTATATTTGTATTTAACCTCTCTTGTCCTAGCAGTATGTAATGCTGGTGTTGGTTTGATGGGGCCACTGGAATGTCACACCTATGATACTATGAAGAAAATATTTGATGTAAACCTTTTTGGAACTATAAGCACTATCCAAGCCTTTCTCCCTGGAATGAAACAGAGGAAGTCTGGCCGGATCATTGTCTCCAGCAGTGTTGGTGGTCTGCAAGGTAAGAACTTCTTAACACCAATATGTATAAGTTGCACATGCCTCATTGCACTAAGAGAGAGAGAAACACACATTGGATGGATAGATGGATAGATAGATAGATAGATAGATAGATAGATAGATAGATAGATAGATTAGCTCACTCATATCAAACAGGTTACAACCTCTATAATTTATAGTTTATTCTAAATATTTCTCCTTATTTGATGCTTAATCTCTTCAATTATTTTACTTGCCATTACCAAAAGGCCTTATTGTTTTACATACACAGATACATTCTTGCAATTTTTAGATTTCTGTGGACACCATTTATGGAGCATCTATCATGGGGAGGGTTGCTAATCCTGAAGCATGGACAGAGCTTAAAATACACAAACAAGTCCAAATTGGAATCACTCACTATAAATCAAACTCTGCCGTCCTTAGAATAAATTCACATTATTAATAATGTAGAAGTATAAATGAAAAGTAATGTTATTCTAGAAAAATAACCAGGAATATGTTTTTTAAAGTTATCTCTGTTCCTTGTGTTTCCACCATGGTAGGTGTCCCATTCAATGATGTGTATTGTGCCAGTAAGTTTGCAGTTGAAGGATTTTGTGAGAGTTTGGCTATTGTCCTACAGCATTTCAACATACAGTAAGTAATTCAAAGTTGTATTTGTAAAACGGTGTTCTAAGAATTCACAACACAGACTTTAGGCGTTAGAAGTCATGAGTAACAATTAATTCCATTCACTAAGCTTGAGTAGGTACTTGCTTCCCATTTGTAATTCTTGGTAACACTCTGACAATTATCACTTTGACATATTGGAAACTTCAGCACTTGTCAACTGCTTATTCAGGAAATGTGGTAAAGGCAAGATCCTTCCAAGTTCATTTGCAGAATCAGCATGGCAATACGTTAGCCAAATGCATAGAACAATGAAGTTTCATAGACCATTTTGCTGTATATATATATGTATATATATATATGTATATATATATATATATATATATATATATATATATATATATATAAAATGGAAGTCTAGCTAAAGACTACCAAGCTGCCATTTCACGAACCAGCACAGAGAGTAATCATGTATGTTATGACTTACACAACCCTTTCCAGTAAGAAGGAATATTCCTATATAGAGATTGCCTTCTGCCTGATTAAAACTGTATTTGGGGTTTATTCTCTCTGTATTAAGGGGAGTTGAAGATTAAAATATAGTATTTTTTACAAAAATGTAAAAAACCACCCAGTTTGGCTCTTTTGATTAAAGGATTGGGCCCATCATTCCTAAAGAAGGATAAACAGGATATATAAAGGATATATATATATATATATATAGTGATTAAAATGAATTTTATTGGGTAAATGATTGAGTGGCAAATGCAAAGATGATGCTTTATATACATTTTAATAAAAACATATTTTTGGGCACCTTCCGGTATTGGGCCATACTAATTTGCAAAGCTTAGTGATCGAAACTATCTCTGGCATTCAGTAGCGGCCCGTTTATCCTTCTTTAGGAATGATGGGCCCAATCCTTTAATCAAAAGAGCCAAACTGGGTGGTTCTTTACATTTTTGTAAAAAATACTATATTTTAATCTTCAACTCCCCTTAATACAGAGAGAATAAACCCCAAATACAGTTTTAATCAGGCAGAAGGCAATCTCTATTTAGGAATATTCCTTCTTACTGGAAAGGGTTGTGTAAGTCATAACATACATGATTACTCTCTGTGCTGGTTCGTGAAATGGCAGCTTGGTAGTCTTTAGCTAGACTTCCATTTTCAAAGCAATATCTTTCAGATCAGTAGCCTGTTCAGTAGCCTGTTGATTAGGACTAAGAGTTAGTATAACAGACTAAATATAGGCCTCATTTTGTCTCCCTGCCCTCATTTTTTCCCATAAAGCATGAGCCTTATTGAGTGCGGTCCAGTGAACACCAACTTCATAAACAACCTGCAGAGCTGGGACCTGGCAGACAGCTGCCTCCACAGTGTGGATAATGACACAATCTCCTTATATGCTCAGTACTTGCAGCACTGTAAGACCATCTTCCAAGATGTGGCACAGGACACAGATGAGATTCTTCAGGTCTGTTTTC
Organism: Pelodytes ibericus; assembly: GCA_036172795.1. Classification (NCBI taxonomy): domain Eukaryota; kingdom Metazoa; phylum Chordata; class Amphibia; order Anura; family Pelodytidae; genus Pelodytes; species Pelodytes ibericus. The sequence goes on along the minus strand of CM069862.1, from coordinate 95,391,515 downwards.
ATTCATGGTCATGGTGCACACACATACAACAAAATCTTCCTCTAATCTCAGCTAGGATATCTGTGGACGGACTAGACACATGTATACATGCCATTACACACTGCTTGACACAGTTTATGTGTACACATGATGTCAAGGTTGTCCAGATTTTAATGATATTTTTGTGTCCATTATAGTAATTCAGATTTCTGTATTTATTACAGGTTTATTTAGAAGCCATTGAGGCTCAAGTTCCATTGCTCAGATACTTCACTACACAGTTCTTCATGCCCCTGACAAAGCTCAAACTTCCGTGTGCAAGTGGCTCGGAGTATGTCCAAGCCATGCACAAGTTTGTGTTCTCTAAGGCAAATCCAAAGGAGGAAACCCAATAAGACTTAAGGATCTTTACCTCATGCTTCACATGCCACTCTTTACTTTCTGTGGCCATTGAGTTGTGAAGGATAAGAATGATATCTTACAAGCAATATGTCTAATAATTGTGTATTAACATTTTTATATATTTACTAGTATTGAATAAAGTCTCAAATACTGATTTCGAGGTTGTCTATATCTTGCATGCTAGTATATTTTAAATTTGGGGTGCCCTTCAATAATTACCTAAACTTCTTTTAAAGTTATTATTATTTTAAGAGTTATTTTTAAAAATCTTATCCACCTGGTGAAAGGTACATGCAACATAGTTGCCAACATCTGCCATGTTTCCAGAAACACATATGTTCCATATGACGCAGAAAAAGCATACAAAGTGCACCCTGCAATATGTTGGATACATATGCGCACAGACCGATCCAATTCATTAAAGAAACATTAAACATTGTTTAACCCTTGCTTCCGGGACATGTTTTGTTTAAGCAAGGGTTAAACAAAACATGTCCCGGGAAATTTAAGTAAACCCAATGTGTATCTTAATAAATACATGCTGGTTTACTAACTGCTGTGTCTCACATGCGAGTTCCTGGTTGGCCGTGTGTTGACAAACGCACAATGGCTCGCCCCGCTCTGACATTCGAAAGCGAGGGTCTCTTGCTGCTAGCACCCTTGTTTTTGCATGGAACCAGTAGGGGGGACATAGTTAAAGTTCCCCCTGCTGATCCCATGCAAAAATGAGGGTCTCTCTCTGCCCTAGCAGAGAGAGCCGGTCACCGATCAGATGGCTGCCTGCTTCCTATGGAAGTATGGCATCTGTCTGTGCGGATATACATTGTACATCCTGCTAAGCTGCATGTTGCCACCTTGGCCATTTTTTTTACTAGCCATGTATAACTTTTACATGCTACATTGCAGTATGTATAATTATATGTGACCAGATGGAAATCAATGTACTAATCAAGTAGTGGATAACACAAAACCACATTGATTAGTTAGTTAATATCCATCTGATCACCTATGACTTCTACATACTTCAAGGCAACATGCAAAAGTTATATGTGGCTGGTAAAAATGTAACCGAAGTGATGATGGTTGCCAGATCCACCATTTTGTTCTGGATACATATACCTTTTACATGTTACCCTGCAGTATGCAGAATCCAAATGCATTCAGAAGGAAATCAATTAGGTAATTGTGGTGATTCATTTGGTATCTCCTCTTTATTATTTAATTTCTTCCTTCTGGACATAGATGAATTCTGCATACTGCAGGGCAGCATGTAAAATGAATATATGTAAAGTCAAAAATCACCAAGCTGTCAATGTTAATACAAAGGGAGATAGACAGCAACACTGACTCATAGTTTTCTCAGTTTTTAGATGAAATCAATAAATGGTCCAGTGCTTATATTTGCAGTGATTTATAAGATCAATTTAGGGGGAAAAGACAACACAGTATATAGTCAGAAAAATATCATATTTATTAATGATATGCTATTTGTAATAAAAACATATATATATAATATACATAAACAAAAGTACATAAAACAAATATAAATAAAATTAAGTAATTTCCAATCTTGGATCAGAGTTATACAAGCCAAGAGGGCTCAAAAAGATAACTTTTTGTATCGTTCCATTAAAGCATTTCTATTTAAAATTGCTAAACTTGATGCCATATTTCAATTAAAAATAAGTTATTTTTTTCTGACACTTGTCCTTGAAAAGACATTAATTCGCTAGTTCCACCAATGGAAGAAGTACTCGTCCTGATATTTTTACACACATTTTCTAATATGTATATAAAAATTTTGATATAAACATATCATGCTACATAACATACATCTAAGAGAATTAAATCCATCACTCAGTAAAGGATATATGTTGCAGAGCTTGAACTCTAATTATCATGTAAAACTCCATGAGGCAGACTGTAGATGTGATTGAAAATTCATTTCTGCTTTATAAAATTTCTGAATTATTATTTTTCCCGTTTATTTTTGAATCTCTGGCTTTACTGAAATGGTTTGGGATGTAGATATTAAGTTGTATATTTGCTGCTAATAATCACATTTTAAATCCAATGCTTCTCTTTCAGCAATTTTACTATCATACTAGCAAGTTAATCTTAGTTTCCTGTACAACATTTGTTTATTATCTTTTATAACCCTTATCGATCAGAGATATTAGGTCATATTTGGGCATACAAGTGATAAGAAGGTGTTTTATCTAGTCCCTATAACAACAAAAAGTGCAGTTTGGATATAACCAGAAAATAGTGCAATAACAGGAAAATATGTTTAGTAAGTTAGTTTAACCTGATGATTACTAGCAAATGTATAATTAGAAAACTTGTCCCACTGTATATCGTTTTTTGTTTTTTTTTCCAAGTAGAATTGTATATGTGGGTGTCTATAAGTGTATGTGGACCTTCATGAAAAATATAATGCAGTAAATTCATTATCTTGAGGGCTGCGGGGAGGATTTCTTCGCGTCATCTCTCCTCACTTGGGTCTTGGTGATCCTATTCAGACTGGATCAAGTCATTCAATTTGTGTGAAAATCATCTTACAAAAGCACTACAGATGCTTATTTAGGAGTCTGAGAAAACACTTTGTTTCTATTCATAATGATATACATTAGGTACATCCTGATGTAACCCTGTGCTATAAGGATGGGGCAAACAGGGGTGTACCTTGAGTATTTGGCACCCATGGCAGAACCTATATCCTATATAAGCGATCAATCAGCACAGACGCAGGTACAGCAGGTACAGCACATCTCCCCCCTCCATTCCACCCTCCGTCCACCACTGAGAATGTCACTGGTGGCTAAGCACAATGCCTCTATTACAGGGTTCAATAACGGCAAGAATAAAAATTTATAAATAAAGATTCTGGGGCTAATTAAACATTGTTAAGAAAGAACAACTTTAATAAGTGAATACAACATAAAAGCTGTCTATTCGTGACCATGTTTAATTTTGATGAGCACTGAACCAGCTTCTGCTCACAGGCTCTTGCTCCCCTTTCTCACACCCACTGGTTTTCTAGTTATCTTTATCATTTTCCCATCTTAGTCCCCTCCTTCATACCATACCTCTGTAATTCTCAGCATTCTTTTTTGAAGAAATGTGGCAACCCTACCCACACAGGCCTCCCCTCAGTGGAGAACCAAGACCATTAAAGGCTTTTATGCACAAAAAATGTCTGCCTCCACACCCCTATTCCAATGGCTAACTGTTAGTGTGATACTGGGCAGATTGATTGGCCTAAAACAATTGATTAGTGATAGATGGCGCTTAAGCATTTAAGCCGTTTAAAAAAAAAAAAAAAGGCTATCTAGTGTAGTAATAGTAAATGAGATATATAATGCCCCTTGATTGTGCACTCACTTAGTATTGAGCCTTAGATATCAAGATTCAAATACATAGCATGGTATGCAATCAATATATGTGGATGTCTTGCTGCTGGGGGAAGTCACACAGTGCTACACTTTCATCTTACTAGCTTTTTTGTAACATCTGACTCTTCAGAGAAAACAGCAAAGAAGCGGAGAGAGAAACATGGAAAGGAAGCAGGAGATATAGATAATTTCAATATAATTTAGTGCGTGCAGCAATATCTGCTTCCATTTTAGCAAAAGGAACCGTAGAGTAATGCATAATTCTTGAATAGTGTAATGTTGGCTTGTAATTCTGTGTACTCCCACGAATGATGGTGGTTCCTCCCCTTCTGCATGGTGACGTCAGCATGCATTTAACTTTTGCTTCATCAGATGACGTGGGTCTTGCTTTCTCCTAGCTCAGTAATCAACCGGCTATCCAGGTAAGATGGCTGGCGCAGGCGCGGCTGGCAATCATATGCACTGGAGTCAGACAGGGCTCAGTGCAGCTGTCTCCAGGTGGTAGGGGGTATGCATTATATTTGGGGGGTCATCGGAGTTTCTCCCATCCCTGTTTTTAATAATGGGGCTCAGGGCTACTTGCCCAGGCCCACGATGTGTTAGATAGGGGCTGGGATCCATTTTTTTGCTCCAGGGAGGAGATATATTAATTTTTTTAATTTATTTTTAACTTTTAATTTTTCAATTCTGCAGATCAGATCTGGAGAATTCAAATAGAAGGAATGCCTCCATCCCCAAACCCGAATTTATATTGAGTAGCTACATTGCGTCTAATATGCCTGGTACAAATCCAACTTCGAACGGATCAGTGCATATTGAGTAGACTCTAGAATCACTGTGCAAAATGATACCAGTGGGAGATGTGTGTATATAGTAATATTAATAGATTATTATATTGTGTCTTGATTAGTGTTGAGCGAACCCAAACCGCACTACGGTTTTTGGACCTCGGACACGAACACGGACATTTCACTGTATGTTCGGGTTGGAGTTCGGGGTTCAGCGATTACATTTTATGAGCTTTCTATAAACATGGCTATTGGCTTTCTATAAACCGAAATAGAGTCCCCATTCATACGAATAGGTCAAGTGACCTATTCGTATGAATGGGGACACTCTTGCCCACATTTTACTTCATTTTGCAGCCCTCTAGACCTTTCCAGGACTTTTTTAGAGGCATTTTAGTGGGGTTCGGGTTCAGGGTCAAGTTCGAGCACGGACCCGGACATTTTTTCAAAGTTCGGCCGAACCTGCCGAACCCGAACATCCAGGTGTCCGCTCAACTCTAGTCTTGATGAATATAATGAATCAGTGTGATCACGTAACTATACTAGATAAATAAATAGACATGTATTGAAGTTTATAGAATTCCACTTAAGATCACAAAAGTACCAATAGAAAGCACATATGATGAAATACAAAAATACATTTTGTTATTATATATTTTACTCATTGATGCCCTATGTAGAAGTCTCACAATATGCACAGATGTCAGTCCGTAAAGAGCTAGAATTGAACCATAGGGTTACAGTTAGGGATAGTTGATGTTTGGAACAAAGAAATGTGAGGATGGAGTATACTTACCTGATCTTTTCTGATAAGTGGCCTTAACAGAAGAATAAAATATTATATATGGGTATAGTTTATAGAGTAGGTGTCCCAGTGTCATTGTATCAGATTATAGTAAATTATTAAGTTATATCCATGGGAGGGCTGGCAAGGGAGACAGAAGGACAATTGCCACCATGGGCGTAGGAAGCGGGGGGGATGGGGGGGACGGATCCCCCCCAGGAAAAAATGTGGGGGGGACAGGTAGGGTGAAATCCCCCCCAGCAAAGCGAGGCAAATGGGGCCCCCAGCCCCTGCTTGCCGCGTTCACAGCGCATTGCACGTGTGAACGCTTTTTTCCGGCAAGCCGCATCCGATGGATGCGACGGCCGGGAAAAAAAAAAAACTGACGCCGGATGTGACGCCGCGTCACATCCGGTGACTGTTTCCCTCCTCCGTGCAAGAGGGAAGACTGCACGGAGGAGACATCCGGCGGGGGACACGGAGCAGTGAAGTGTAAGTACTAGGGAAGGGGGGTGGGGGGACTGGCACAGTATTGCAGGCATCTGGCTGGCACAATAATACTGGGCATCTGGCTGGAATAATATTACAGGCATCTGGCTGGCACAATAATACTGGGCATCTGGCTGGCATAATATTACAGGCATCTGGCTGGCACTATATTACTGTGCTCTGACTGGCATAATATTACAGGCATCTGGCTGGCACTATATTACTGTGCTCTGACTGGCATAATATTACAGGCATCTGGCTGGCACTATATTACTGGGCTCTGACTGGCACAATAATACTGGGCATCTGGCTGGCATAATATTACAGGCATCTGGCTGGCACTATATTACTGGGCTCTGACTGGCATAATATTACAGGCATCTAGCTGGCACTATATTACTGGGCATCTGGCTGGCATAATATTACAGGCATCTGGCTGGCACTATATTACTGTGCTCTGACTGGCATAATATTACAGGCATCTGGCTGGCACTATATTACTGGGCATCTGGCTGGCACAATATTACTGGGAATCTGGCTGGCACAATATTACTGGGCTCTGACTGGCACAATATTACTGGGCATCTGGCTGGCACAATATTACTGGGCATCTGGCTGGCACAATATTACTGGGCTCTCACTGGCACAATATTACAGGCATCTGACTGGCACAATATTATTGGGCTCTGACTGGCACACTATTACAGGCATATGACTGGCATAATATTACAGGCATCTGACTGGCACAATTTTACAGGCATCTGACTGGCATAATATTACAGGCATCTGACTGGCACAATATTACAGGCATCTGACTGGCATAATATTACAGGCATCTGACTGGCACTATTACAGGCATCTGACTGGCACAATATTCCTGGGCTCTGACTGGCACAATATTCCTGGTATCTGACTGGCACAATATTCCTGGGCTCTGACTGGCACAATATTACTGGGCTCTGAATGGCACTATTACAGGCATCTGACTGGCACAATATTACTGGGCTCTGACTGGCACAATATTACTGGTATCTGACTGGCACAATATTACTGGTATCTGACTGGCACAATAATACTGCGCTCTGAATGGCACAATATTACTGGCATCTGAATGGCACAACAATTATGGCATATGTGTGTGTGTGGGGGGGGGATTAACATCGCGATGGATGGCGGGATTGCATGCAGGGGAGGGGAGCAGGGTCCAGGGGGCCCAAGCAAATGCTTGCCCAGGTTCCAATCACTATTAAAGACGGCCCTGAGCATACTTGCCAACCCGGGACAGTCCCGCAACGTTTTCGATCCTGGGACTGTCCCGGGAGAATCAGCTCTGTAGCGATCACGGAGGTCACCTGATCACGTGACTTCATCGCACGACGTCATGTGATCATGCGCAAGGCTTGTGCGCGTCCTCCACAAGTCACACAGCCCCACACTGGGAGGAACGAGGTAGGAACAGTGACTGTGTCACTGCCAATAATGTACCGTTTTTCTTTTTATCATGGCAGCTTCGGAATGTGATTGATTATTGCAGTTCTTAGGGGCATTTAAAAAATGTCTCTTAGAGCTGCAATAATCAATGACTTCCCGAAGCTGCCATAATAACATGTCTCTTAAATCTGCCAATGACTTCTACTAATGATTAGATGATCAAAAAATGAGGGCAAAAAAAAACCCTGGCAAATGAATGTGGGCAACAAAAAACCTGGCAAATGAATGTGGGCAAAAAAAAAAAAAAAACCCTGGCAAATGAATGTGGGCAAAAAAAAAAAAAACCCTGGCAAATGAATGTGGGCAAAAAAACACCCCCTGGCAAATGAATGTGGGCAAAAAAAAAACCCTGGCAAATGAATGTGGGCAAAAAAAACCCTGACAAATGAATTTGGGCAAAAAAAAAACACTGGCAAATGAATGTGGGCAAAATAAAACTGACAAATGAATGGGCAAAATAATGTAATTAATAAGTAATGATGGTCTGTGCCTTTGTAAGAGGCACAGACAAACCTGGAACTGGTCAGAAATGTAATGTTTGTTTGCTGAGAGGGTAGTGGATTCATGGAATAGTCTCCCAGTAGAAGTGGTAGAGGTTAATACAGTAAATGAGTTTAAGCATGCATGGGATAGGTATAAGGCTATCCTAGATATAAGATAAGGTCAGGGACTATTGAAAGGATTACATTACTGACAGGGTAGTGGATGCATGGAATAGTCTTCCAGTAGAAGTGGTAGAGGTTAATGCAGTGAAGGAGTTTAAGCATGCATGGGATAGGTATAAGGCTATCCTAGATATAAGATAAGGCCAGGGACCAATGAAAGTATTACTATACTGAGAGGGTAGTGGATGCATGGAATAGCCTTCAAGTAGAAGTGGTAGAGGTTAATACAGTGAAGGAGTTTAAGCATGCATGGGATAGGTATAAGGCTATCCTAGATATAAGATAAGGTCAGGGACTAATGAAAGTATTACTTTACTGAGAGGGTAGTGGATACATGGAATGGCATTCCAGCAGAAGTGGTAGGTTCATACTGATGTATGTTTTATGGTGTACACACAGCTCGCTGACTATATTTCATGTAACAGTGATAAAATGCACCTGCCTGATGTAGATGTTGTGCTGTGAATGTATCTGTTGTATACCAAGGATCCTGGTAATGTTGGTGGGAACTTGGTGATATAATATACACTGTGACAAGCTTTATTTTTACTGCTGCTATACCCGGCGAGCAAAAATGCTGTCCCCCCCAGATTTTTGGGGGTTCCTACACCCATGATTGCCACCTGGGCTCTTCCATTACCTGACTCAGTAGGATGGGGTTGCACCACTTTTCACATATAGAGCTTTCTCTCTTTCCTTCAAATTGTCTACTATCTATCAATTTATACGATTACCACATACCGTATTTGCTCGATTATAAGACGAGGTTTTTTTCAGAAAAAAAAATCTGAAAACTACCCCTCGTCTTATAATCGAGGTCTTCTTATAATCTGACCTCAAATTGAGGTCAGATTATAAGACATGGATCCAGGTCCCCAGCAGAGCTGCAGGGGACCTGGATCCCCCTCTCTAGCAGCAGGGGATGTCTGCGCAACGAGCGCAGACTCCCCTGCTTCCGCCCGGCACGACCGCCGGGGCTTCTGTGAAGAAGCCGGGTACTTCCGCTTTCGTCACAGAAGTCCCGGCGAGCGTGCCGGGCGGCAGCAGGGGAGGTCTGCGCTCGTCGCGCAGACATCCTCTGCTGCCCCACTAGGCACCAGGGACAATCGGGCAGCTGGGGGATGTCTGCACTATACGTGCAGATATCCTCCATGCTGCCCGACACGGCAGACTATTATGACGGACAGCTGTCCGTCATAATAGACTGCCGTGTCGGGCAACATGGAGGATGTCTGCAAGTATCGTGCAGACATCCCCCGGCTGCCCCCATTAGCCACCAGGGATCAAGGTAAGGGGAAGGGAGGGAGGGGGGGCAGAGAGACAGGGGGAGGGAGGGAGGGGGGGGACAGAGAGACAGGGGGGAGAGAGAGACAGGGGGGAGGGAGGGGGCAGAGACAGAGTCAAGGGGAGGGAGGGGGTTAAGAGACAGAGACAAGGGGAGGGAAGGGGTTAAGAGACAGAGACAAGGGGAGTGAGGGGGTTAAGAGACAGAGACAAGGGGAGTGAGGGGGTTAAGAGACAGAGACAAGGGGAGGGAAGGGGTTAAGAGACAGAGACAAGGGGAGTGAGGGGGTTAAGAGACAGACAAGGGGAGGGTGGAGAGAGAGAAAAATGGGGGCAAGGGAAAGAGAAAGGCAGCATTGGCACATAAAAAGAAATAAAAAGTAGAAATACATTTTTTGATATCATAATTTTTTATTAAAAAAGCAATTTACATATGAATATATACAAGTTGAACTTTTTTCCTATAGGGTAGTCTTATATTCAGGCTTTTAGTTTTTTTCCTAATGGAATATCCAAAGTTTGGGGGGTCGTCTTATAATCAGGGTCGTCTTATAATCGAGCAAATACGGTACATGTGGCAGTATCAGTTGCAACCCTATCAATATATGTACGTTATCTGTAAGCATTTCTGTCTTGTCTGACTATTTGTGCCTATTTCTAATAATAATGATGATGAGTGGGCTCATGTAGTGGCACCATGGACCACTAAATTGTATTCCCCCTGGGCCATAAGTTGCCAGCCCTCCCCTGGATATTCCTAGCATGACTCCATCAGTAAGAGATATTTATTTATATTCCCTTTTCTGTGGTGATGTCACAGTTTCCATAAAAGATAGACCGTTTGGATTCCGATTATGGTAATCCATTGATGTGTTTGGATATTGAAGTTTCAATTTTGCTGGTAGCCAAGTTGGCATGTTTGAGGACCCGTCTTCTTAGTTGTCTAATAGTCTTGCCCACATACTGTTTGCCAAAATCACAGATGACCTGATATACCACATAATATTGTTTGCAGCTTATAAATTCATGGACACTTCTTCCTGTACTGGTGCAATTGATGGTTTGCGCAAGATTTGCATCAGCCACATCCTTACGAGCCTTTCAGGCAGGTTATCCAAGTTTGGGTGCTAATTTATTCCAAATGGCTATTAACCAACTTATCTTTGAGGTTGGTACCCATTCTGTCAGTCACTAATGGATGTTTAGCCAGGCATTCACTCAGTAAATCATCTGTGGAGATAAGAGGCCAGTAGTTTTTTAGGATACAGACAATATGTTCCCACCTGCTGTCAAACATGCCAATAAATCTCAGTTGTACCACTGTTGTTTCTTTTTGGTTTGGGGGTGATGATTCGCCTATTATAAAATTAATTATAAGGTTTGTATTTAGGGATTTTTTAAGGCATCTAGAGCCATACCCTTTCTCGCTGAAGTGTGCCATAGGGTATCTGTCTCTTTCTTTAATCTTCCAAACTACTGCAAGTTCACCTGGCCCTATTGTCCCTCTAGAAAATCCAATTTTCAATTTAGTCAGGTGATAGCTCCCCCAATGGAGCTATGCAGTGATTTAGCATAATACTGGAGATACTGTAGCAGAGGCTGCTAAGATCCACCTGTGGGTACACAATATTCACTGTAGAGCCAATGATTGGCCAAAGAAAATGGGGATGGGGATAGAGTGGAAGATAGACGATGCTGGAGTAGACAGATAAACAGTCCTTAGTACAGGACTGCACGCACAGACAGCAAGATCCTTCTTTGTCCCTGCCAATGTAAGATGCTGGTAAAAAAACAAAAGTTATCATATATTTTTTTTTGGGTGTTGCACACTTTTTTTTTATTTGTTAGAGGTTTTGCACTTCTTGAATTTTTTTTTCAGTAGGTTCCTGTAAATTTCCATATGTTACTGAAATCAGTAAATGCATCATTCAATAGAATGTTAACCATAGTTATCTGTTATTCGGTCAGTGAGATGATCTATACGTTGTGTTATCAAAACAGCAAGCGAAGGCAGGAAATACAAGAAGAATATGTTTTAAACATGTCTGTAGTATCTCCTGTTTATGACTTGATATGCAAATTAACTACTTTTCATTGTGATGCCATAAACATGAGACACCACATACTGAACATTTAATTCTTGTAGTTTATTCCTTTGCTTGCAATTTTGATAACACAATGTATAAGTAATTTTTCATATTTTTGTATTCTCTATATTTACAGTATAAATAATACCTTTAAAAGGTCTCTTATAAGAAGAACACTCTGAGTCTGCACCCGCAACAGAATAATTAACTAAGATATGCATTCATTATTTTATTTTATTTTAAATTTTAATTGCTGCAATGCTTACTTTATTAACCTGGCTCAGGTGCTCCTCCAGTGGCTCATGCTAGAAACTTCTGGAATGGGCATCCTCAGGATCTCAAGGGAATTAGTAGACACCCAAAGAATTAAATGGGGATGCTCAAAGCACCTCATGCATGCCTAGTTATCGCCCTGTTAACTTCAATACAGGGGGATTGCTGGGTAAATAAATATAAGTATTAATATGAACGGCAGAAAAGTGGAGCACGCACTTTATGCTTCAAGCTCCAAGATGTGAAAACTATGCACACTGAGGTGTATTCAGTGACCTGAGCTAATTTATTTCTAATGTCATTGAATCCCATAGACTGCAATACAAAATTGTGAGTTAAAAACTAGTAATTAGTCATGTTTGTGTCATTGAATCAGGTCCATTGTTTGCTCTGCTTTACGCAGAATCTTCCACATATGCAGAGCAAATGGAGTGGATCTTTTAATGTAATACATGTTTCGTCTGGTGTTTTTCACCTTGGTTCTTCCATTAGAAGAAAAATACAAAAAAGAAAATCTCCATTACTATATTTAGAATCCTGCCAAGTATTAGCTAGTATGGCAAGCTGACTAACCTGTGCAGAGGGGTTAACTGTCTGCAATGGGAATGTTTTCTAAAGGATAAGAATGACTAATATAAATCAATATGAGGCGAAAGCTGGTAATTAACTGTTAATAGAGTCACCTTATTCACTCAAGTTACTAAAAAGAACTGTGGTAAATCAGACTCTCAGAGTGTTTTTATCCATAATAACAGACCATTAGCAAGTTCTCTTATGGCTTGGTCACAAAGGTAATTTCTTTCTGGGTGCAATTTACTGCTGCTAGTTAGCTGGCTTTAAAATGGATCTGGCGCCTGTGAGGTTGTTTTTTCTCATTAAATTTACTTTGAGAATTTGAATATAATTTGTGGGTTTATTTGGTTCTATCATTGACAGATTGGGAATGCTAAAGTTATTATGTAGGGACTAATTAATTCTCATACAGACAGACAGACAGACAGACAGACAGACAGACAGAAATATAGACAGACAGATAGATAGATAGATAGATAGATAGATAGATAGATAGATAGATAGATAGATAGATAGATAGACGGATGGGCAGATGGACAGATTGACAGACAGACAGACAGAGAGAGAGAGAGAGAGATAGATAGACAGACAGAGAGATAGATAGACAGACAGACAGACAGACAGAGAGATAGATAGACAGACAGACAGACAGACAGACAGACAGACAGACAGACAGACAGACAGATAGATAGATAGATGATAGATAGATAGATAGATAGATAGATAGATAGATAGATAGATAATTTCAGGAAGTTAAGGATGAAATACAGGCGTGTTTAGCTCACTTTTCAAGGGCCTGTGCCACCTAAATATCATTGATGCTGTGAAAGTAGAGAATAAAAAATAAAAATGATCTATTCATGCTAAATTAAGAAATAAATATTTTTAAATAATTATAATGTGGTGTCTCATGTCTATGACATTACCTGTTGCTTAAAAGGCAATTAATAAATAAACTACATTTTTTTAACAGAAAATGTGTGATTTGCATATCAAGCCACAAGGTAATGCCATAAGCAGGAGGCGCCACAGCCATATTTACAATCATTTTTTCCTAATTTATGCATTTCTATGCAAATTTTTCTAACACAATGCACAATGCATACCCAATGGGTCCAGAGCATGTCTGTAATATTAAAATGTAGATAAAGTGAAGCACTACCTTTTTTCACTTTTCTTATACAGTCTACAAATACATACTACAGAGCAAATAGACTTAATAGACAGGATGGACTTCACTCAAGTCTGTGGTGTCCTTAAAGTGAAGGTCCTTAAAGGGACAGTCTAGTCCCAAAACTCAGTTTGGTGCAAGATGAAGACTACTGCTTGTATAGTGCACAGAGTTATTTGATGGAGTGCAAAAGTCCCATTTTTAATATTTGACTCACTCCCTCCCCAGTGATCAGTCTTCATGTTTACTGCATTTGCGGCAGCACTGATTATATAGACACAGAGGGTATAAAGTTTTGTTTAATTTCGTCACTTCCTGTGCTCCTCGAATTGAATTCATTGTGTGGTCTCTAAGTGACCTTGCTCTTGTACACAGTAGGATATCTTAGCAATGCAACACATTGTATGATGACATCACTAAATAGACAGAAAATTGCATTAATTTGAATGAAATTATTCTCGGTTAGTGTGGCAGTCCTGGTTTCTTGCAAACTGCTGTAATTTCACATTTTCATCTAGCTATAAGTATTTTATATTTTAAGCAATGCAAAATGTAAACCATACATTTTAAAGTACTTTGAAAGCACATTAATATGCATTCATATTTGGAAGATGCATTTTAGACACTAGACAGTCTCTTTAAATGCCTGTAGATAGGTTTTGATTGGTTTTATACTCCAAATAAGGCCTGTAAGACTCTAAAACACATACTCAAACACTTAACTATGTCCATCACTAATCAATCTGTAATGTAATATCAAGTAGCAGAAAGATTTCAGCTACCATATCAAACCTGTCAACTATAGCAATGGAGGGAAAAAAGATAAATTTATGCTCTTTCCCATGGTCACATGGATTATGGCCATAGCATCTGACATTTACTTGAAAAATAACATTGATATGTCAGTTATCAAATGATCCTGGTGTCTTGTCATTTGTGAAGCTGCACTACATTATGATTCTAGGCCTTGAAATATATTCACATCACTGGGCTCACAATACTGACCAAGTGCTGGACAGCTCAGTCTACTGCAACTTCTTGGATGAACAACCACCCAGGAATAAAAAAAAAGGACAGCAGGGTAGACTGTATTACGGGGACTGCATCACCTAAACATTGCTTATTCTGTGAATGTAGAGAATACAAAATGATTGAAAATGTACTATGAATTGTGTTAGTAGAATTTCTACCAAATGCCTATATTAGGAGAAAAATGTTTTCTAAATGTATCTGTGGTGGCACCTACTTATGACATCACCTGTGGCTTTAATTTGCATATCAAGCCACAGGTGAAGTCATAAGCAAAGGACACCACAGAAAGATTTAAAACTAATTTTTCTCCTGATTTAGTCATTTGCTTACAATTTTGCTAACACAATGCATAGACCATTTTTAATCATGTTTTTCACAGTAAAAACAATGTTAAGGTGATACTGTCTCTTTAAGATAGCTCACACCAGCAAAGCGATGTAATCAGCTGCTGCTAATTAACAATGTATACCATTGTAGAGGGAGTATACTATCCATGAAATCTTTTAATCATACTGAAGGCAACTCGTAGGAAGCATCATTATGAAGTAGTTTAGGTTTTTGTTGAAATCAAAACACTGGCTTTCCATGTCATCGAGATTGTTCCCTGTGGCTTGGCAACACTGATTTAGGTGCTGGCTGATGATTGACTGTGTGCCGCGCAATTGATGCATGCACAGACCAATCATAGAGTACAACGGTGTCTCTGATGTCACAGAGCTATGCTGACATGAAAGCCGCTTAGTCTTTTCTTTTGCAAAAAGTAGCCTTCTGCCTCACTGAAATATATTTTTAGGGGCTTCCTCCATCTTACTACACTAGGTAGCCCACATTCCAACTTCAGTGAACAGTGACCAAAAAGTCCATTTGAAATTAAATATTCAAGAAGAATCCAACGATGAACGATGTGATTTCTTTTGCTCTAGTAAAGCGAAAGAAAGTAGCTCTGTCTTTTGCAATTTCTATGAGGGGAATCCATCTATCACCAAGAAATAGTCACAAAACCTTAACTTGAATGATCCTGGAATCCATGTTACCCAACTTTAAAACCTTTTACATTTAATACAAGCTCAAATATTTTATTATTATTCTGAGATCATTAGTTTCATATAATTTTAGATTAGAGATAAACGGAAATTAGCATTACCTTACTTTTTGAGTTCATTTGTGTGTTTGGACATGGGGGTGAAATTTCTTTTATGTCTTGTATATGCCAAGACTTTTATATCTTGCTCCTATTCTTTGGCGAGGGTATTTGGTTTTTGTTTTGCTTTGTTTTATGTGGTATTCTTTTACACTGGACAAAAGGTTCTGGAACCTTTGTACGCTTTATGAAATAAAAAAATATATATGTTTTTTGTTTATCAAGTACCCAAGATAAAGCTGTGTTTATGCATGTATCTAATATATATTGTACTATATAAAAACAAATGTGACTCTTCAGGTATATTGTCTTTCCACCCCCACCCCCTGCTCTCCCTCCTTCTTTGTCATCCTCTAGGTTGCAGGCACAGGGATATATAAAGAGATAGCTCTTGTCAGATACAAGAACTTTTTACATAGAGGAGAAAATCTGCAGGTAAGTGGCTACTTTGCTCTTTTATCAGTTACATAATTTGTATGTTGTGTTACATTAGTATGGAACTGGGGCATGCTTTCCTGATGTGTAAAGGCTTAATTGTACTTTTTTTTTTACAACAACAAATATATATATATATATATATATATATATATATATATATATATATATTCATAAATATATGTGAGGACTGTAATCATAGTAGATCCCTTTGTGTGTAAAAATGTTTTTTTTATTTTTGTTTGGTATTTTCTGCAATTATTATATTGGCAAGTCTTTTTAGGGAAGATTGTTTTAGGTGTTTTTAAAATCATGTTGTCGATCTTGTGTCCCTCTGCAGTTTAAGTATATAATACAATAAGCCTAGTATTCGCATGGAAGAGTTTATTACACAATACACATATACATTTGGCATAAATGCTAGGCTCTCAACAGAATACCCCAGCATTTCAGCACAGCCTTACGTGCACTAATAGTATAACTACACTCTATTGTACTCGATCATAGATTAGTTTATTGCACACCTAACACAATTAGGTTAGTGAACTTGGGTCACAGCATATACACACATACAAATATATCTTTAGCATAGAATGTTTCAGAGGATGACAACAACTGCTATGGTCTTACTTAATACAAATACTGGGGTATATTCTCTAAAATGTGAATTGACTATTGAATTTAGAAAATCATATACATTTACCATTAAGGGCTTTATTCATGAAAGAGAGAATACCAGGGAATTATGAAGTGAATGGCAAAATAGAAGAGGTTTGAAGTATAGCAAAATGTTAGAATGCTGCCAATTTGGCTATATGGCTGTATAAAGCCCTTTGTGACTAAAGTTCACAATTCAAAAATTGTTTCTACCACACAAATGTTTTTTGTACTAACAAAATAGTAAATGCCTGTAATTCTCTGCTACAGTGTTTAGAATTCTCAACCTTTCATTTAGAATGTCAGATAAACTCAATGCTAAGTTCATTGTTAAATCATTAGTAATGTTTTAATATATATATATGTTTTATATTTAAAAAAAAAAACACAGTGGAAAATGTATGTTATAGGTACACTGCCACCTAAACATTGTGCATTCTGTTAATACAGAATATAAAAAAATAATCAAAAATAATCTACATGTTGTGTTCATTTAGGAATTTCCTTGTAATTCTTTTAAGAGAAAATGTATTAAATGCTGCTGGGTGGTCTCACGTTTATGACCTAACCTTGACATACAAAAGAGATATAGGTAATGGGAAATCTGCATTTCAAGCCACAAGGTGATGTCATACATAGGAGACACCATACTTTTCTCTTAATTTATGCGTTTGCCACTCTGCTAACAAAATGTACAGATCATTTCTGATTTGATGAGTTCATTATATAGACAATAGTAATAATGCTTAGGTGACAAAGTCCCTTCAATGTTATGGCCAGTGAGGGTTGCAGAGAAAAAGAGAAGAAGAAATAAAAAATATACGTTGGCCATTAGAAATGAGCTAGTCAGGATGTAGTAAAAAAAATCAAATATTGATAAGACACCAAAATATGCACAGATGAGAATAAACAAGTAGCTTCCTCTTGTGTGCTATAAAATGGAGGGGGAAAAGATAAGGACCCCATGCCAGGCACTGAAACGTTGATATTTTTTTTTATATGGAATAAAGAATAAAAAAAATTCTATACCAAACATACAAGTCCCGAGTGCTCCTATTTGTTCAAGTTTCCATTCATGTATATTGGATATGCACCATTGAATTTGCTATAACTATGTCTTTTATTTTTTGATATTGTTTGTATATATATATATATATATATATATATATATATATATATATATATATACATACAAATATGCATATACACACTGATCACTGATATATATTTCATAGTTAAGTTAAAACATTAATTCAATTAATGTCATTGCTCAGTAGCCTCTCTCATTTCTGCCAAATTTCTACTTGAGTACCTGGCAAAAAGCTGATCTGAATACGCTAAGCTGTATAAAATTATGGCTATTATAGCTATTATATCATGTTTGAAGTTATTCATAAATAGTAAATAATGTTAAAAATGGTTTCATTTGTAAAGGGAGCCAGAGTTTCAAGTGTCAGGTAGAGTGAAAAAGGTGCAGTGCTTGTTATTTATATGTATAACTTCTATTGCCCCTGTTTTACACATCCTTACTCTATGTGCACTTAAAATTGTGACTCCACCACCCATGGGTTGGTGAAGCTTTTTAGCACATTTGCACCTTTTTTTCATAAATGGGAAGTGTTGGTGCAAAAAGTGTAAGAACAACCTGAAAGTTTATAACCAGCGCACACTGAGATTGCACCACTATTAAGCGCAATTTCTGTGTGCACCATATTTATATAGGGATGGGGTGGTTATTTGCGGCTGCATCACCGCAACCTCGTTCGTGATGGCCAGTTCATCGCATGAGAGGTCATCGGAGGAGACTTCATTGTGGGACAGTTCATCGCGGGATTGCAGACAAGGTTAGTATTATTAGTATTAGCGGTTAGGATTAGTGTTCGTTTTAGGGGTTTATGATTAGTATTAGGGATTAGTGTTAGGATTAGGCATTGGTATTGGGGTTTGGGGGGTTAGTATTAGTGTTGGGGTAAGTTTTAGGGGGGTTAATTTCTTAGGGGGTTTTAGTATATTTGTTAGCGCTGACCGTTCAGCGCTGCACTGTCAGCGCTTACACTGCTTAACCCCTTCCCGACCTTATGACGAGTTAACTCGTCATAAGAGCCGCAGCGTTAGCGACCTTATGACGAGTTAACTCGTCATGCAGTCTAGCCGGTGGTGCGCTCCGTGGGCACCGCCAGCTAGTCTGCAACGGGTCCAGGACTAAGCCTCGCACCCGAGGCAAAGCTCCTGGACCCGATCGGTCAGTTTCCGGCCATTAGTCATCACCGCGATAACATGCAAATTAGATGGCAAAGTCAGTGTGTTCACACACTTACTTTGCCTCTAATTCACTCTCTGTGCTTCACATTCTTATAGTGAAGCACAGAGAGTGACCTGTAAGTAAAAATAAATTAATTATACACACATAGGTAAAAAAAAAAAAAACAGATTTTTTTATTTTTACAATTTATAAAGTTTTTTTGAATAAATAAAGGTAATTTTAATATATTTATTTAATAAAATTTAACCCCTGCATGCCTGTTGCATGATTTTTACTGATCTGACATCGCACTCTTCAGAGTTTTTTTCTGTCTTTTTTGTTATGGGGGGTTTGGGAACCAATATTTTTCTTTTTTATTAGTTAGTTAATTAGGGGGGATAAGTGGGTTAGTGTTGCACTAGTTATGTAGCTTATTATTGGGAAAATAATGGGGAAAAACTTTTTTTTCCTCCAAAATTTCCTCTTTTATATGTATTTTTTAATACTAAAATGTAAATCATTTTTATGTATAGGGTATCAAAAGAAAGCTCTAACTGTCCTCTAAAAAACAACATATAACTTGTATGGTTACGTTAAATGAGAGAGAGGAAATTTATGTTTCAAAAACCGCGTATTAAAAATTGAAAAACGCTCTGGTCCTTGGCCCAGGAAAATCCCTGGTCCTTAAAGGGTTAAAAGGCTACGTTGACATTAACCTCTGATAGTTCAGAGCTCAAACTGATGCGCTGAACTGTCAGCGGTGAAACGTCCACAATAAGGTGTCCTAGATGCCATTTATTCATCCTAATATGTACAACATGTTCAATCTTTCAAGTGCAATAATGCTCTTACTGAAAGGTTAAAAAAAAGACTGCAAGAAATAAGTCATACCGTTTTCTGCTTGATAATGGACTCAAGGTGAATGAATACATTCAGTTTCTCTTATTCACAGGTAGCATGTGGACTTTTCTCAAGATGAATCCGGCTGTCGTAGGATTTGTTTGCCTACTGATGTGTGTCCAAAGCAAACCTGTGTGGAATGAACGGTTGAATGCATTGGATTTATCTGAAAATAGGGATCTGGTAAGTGACAAATCTAAGCATGATACCAAAACCCATTTCTCCCATTTCGCTATAGTATTTCCTGTAAATTGTGGAAAAAGATTTTCAGTGATTTTTTTTTTTTTACAAAACCAGCCTGCTGCAGCCTCCTAAAGTACGACACCAAATTTCAAAATGTGTATTCAAAATATGTATAACTTGCACACCCATCGAGCTCTGCAGTATTTTCCCCGTGCAGGGGTATATATCAGAGCATTTGAAATATAGCTTTGTGTACATACTGGGTCCAGCACCCCGAATTTCACTCACAGGACTTGCATCAGCACCCAGAACTTACCCCAGCAGTGAGATTGCACTCACAGGACTTGCCCATGCACCTAAGACTTATCACAGCACTTAGACTGCACTCACAAGATTTGCCCCAGCACTAAGATTGCACTCACAGGACTTGTCCCAGCATCCAGCCAGATCTTACCCCAGCACTTAGATTGCACTTACATGACTTGCCCCAGCACCCAGGCCTTATCCCAGAACTTAGATTGCACTAATTCACAAAACTTGTCCCAGCACCCAGGACTTACCCCAACACTTAGTTTGCACTCACAGCCAGTTTATATCTGTATAATTTTTTTTAATACAGCATGCCCTTAAAATGATTTTGAACCAACAGAGGACCTTGCGCTGAGGTCTGTAAACAAGTATGTCTACTCGGGTAAAACCAATGTTAACAATACAATATTTGTGAATTAAACAGCTGCTTACAGCCCTCACTAAGTAATAAAAGCGTCATATATATTTAAACTGACTTGTCTAAAGATATGTGTATTGCACTTGACTACAAACCTAATGTTGTCTGTTCCATTTTCCTAACTTTTTTCAGTGATGTTTTGACCCCAATCCTAATCATCACCCCAAACCTAGTACACTTCCTGATCTAACCATAATCCTAGTTGCTAACCCTAACCTTAGCTCTTTAGCCTTTATTTTCTTCCTCTAAGCGTAATGCAAATGGCCCTTTAATGGGGCTAAATGGGGCAGCTGCCCCAGGCGGCACCCTGCCATTTTTTTCTAAGAGCTCACCCACGAGGTGAAAAAGAAAGAAATGGTAAAACAAATATTATTATGAAAATAGGCTGTGAAATTCCCCAAAATATAATATGTGGCCACTGACCTATAACATGACTCAAATATTGTACATTAAGTTTAAATGCTCAAACATTTAGGGTACACATTTTAATCATGGCCAGCCAATAATCACACCATATCATTTCGCATATAGAAAGGTGTTCTTGCATTAAATTATCACTTCCTGATAAGTTGAATTTTAGTTTGAATTATCACGACTGTGGTTTTTTTGGGGGGTGGCGGGGGGGGTACAACGTTTCATTTTTAGCCCCAGGCAGCACAATATCTTTGGCCGGCGCTGGTAATGCACCTTTAAGTGTATTTTTGCTGACTACAGGCATTGCTTCCTTCCAATATGGTGCCCACAAATGTTCTGTAGATTGATCGCGGTGCCCTGTACTAAATTTTGGTGCTACTTAATCACTCAACATCAAGGCATTACTGTGGTGGAATTGATCACTGATCTCTACCACCGCTCATTTTAATGGCGGATGTTCTATGCCATCACTGTGTCGCCAATGTACAAAAATAAATGACGACACAGAATGTCCTTGCACCCTCAATAGGATAAGTGCATTTCAGGTTAAAGATTACATTGACTTGTCTCGATATGTGTAAATTTGTATTTTTACACTTGTCTACAGACCTAATCTTACCTGTTCCACCAGGTGCTGAATGTCACACATGGTGGGTGGTATGGTAGCTCAGTGATAGAGCATTGGACTGCATATCAAATTGGTAATTTTACACACTTATCTACAGACATACTATTACCTGTTCCACCAGGTGTTCAATCATAAGTAGTGAGGGGGTATAGCTCAGTGGTAGAGCATTCGACTGCAGATCGAGAGGTCCCTGGTTCAAATCCGGGTGCCCCCTATTTTTCAACCTTTTTAAACGGGCATTGCAGGTGAAAATAAATTAAATAAATAGATAAAATCTTCATTCATATTTAAACTGACTTATATAGGCAGTACCATATTTGAGTGCCATGTTGTTATGCTTAATGAGTAGGGTTGCCACCTGGCCGGTATTTTACCAGCAGGCCGGTAAAAAATTGGCTTCAGGCTAATGTTAAGTCTATGGAGACAGCACCAAGGCTGGTATTTTTCTGAAGAAAAGGTGACAACCCTATTAATGAGTCAACATTGAGGCGTTACTGAAACACTGCTTCAGTGGTGGGAGTGATCGCTTCCACCACTCACTTTACCACAGGACGTTCTTACCATCACTGTGTCCTCAATGCACAAAAATGTATGGCGGCTCAGAACATCCTCACATCCTCAACAGGCTAAAAGGGCATTGCAGGAAAAAAAATGAAACAAATAAAAGCTTCATGCATATTTACACTGACTTGTGTAAATATGCCTACATTTCGTTGTACACGTGTCTACAGACCTAATCTTACCTGTTCCACCAGGTGTATAATGCTACATAGTGTAGGCGGTATAGCTCAGTGGTAGAGCATTCGACTGCAGATTGAGAGGTCCCTGGTTCAAATCCGGGTGCAAGGACATTCTGTGTCCTGTTTTACATTTTTAAACGGGCATTGCATGTTATGATGAATTCAATAAATAAAAGTTTCATGCATATTTACACTGACCTGTCTAAATATGTGTAAAGTAGTCTATTTCCACACACCAGCTACAGGGCAGCTCCATATTGGAGGGGAATCATGGTGCCCAAATTTTGGTATTGCTCAATGACTCAACATTAACATCCAGGAATTGTTCCTGAGTTTAAAAACACCCAATCTTCAACAGTTTTTCAGTATGTTTTTGCAAGTGACTTTTTTTTACCCCAACCCAAGCACTAAGCCTAATATAACCTCCAACAGCCTTTATTTTGTGTAATGGCGCTAACTGCCTCAAATTGTGGTGTTACCTAATTACTTAACATTGAGGTATTACTACAACACAGCCACAGTGGTAGCACATTCAACTGTTGACTGAGAGGTCCCTGCTTCAAATCTGGGTGCCCCCTATGTTTAAACCTTTTTAAATGGGTATTGCAGGTGAAAATAAATTGATAAAATCTTCATTCATATTTAAACTGACTTATATATATGTGTAAATTTGTTTTTTATACACATGCCCGCTGGAGGGCCATATTGTCATGCTTAATGAGTCAATATTGAGGCGTTACTGAAACACTGCTTCAGTGGTGGGAGTGATCGCTTTCACCACTCACTTTACCACAGGACGTTCTATACCATCACCGCGTCCTCAATGCATAAAAATACAGGGCGGCTCAAAACACTGACTTGTGTAAATATGTCTAAATTTGTCTTTATACACTAGTCTACAGACCTAATCTTACCTGTTCCGCCAGGTGTATAATAGCACAACGTATAGGGGGTATAGCTCAGTGGTAGAGCATTCGACTGCAGATCGAGAGGTCCCTGGTTCAAATCCGGGTGCCCCTTATGTTTAAAACTTTTTCATTGCAGGTTATAATGAATTCAATAAATAAAAGCTTCATACATATTTCCACTGATTTCCACATGCCAGCTACAGGGCAACTCCATTTTGGAGGGGAATGCTGCCATCCAATATGAAACCTGCACATTTTTAGTAGAATTTTTACTGGAATTTGAGATGTAAAAAATAGGCATATAAATAGCATATCGCAAATTGATGAACTGTAGCTTTACCTCTATGTTAACATATATCATGTCTGTATACATGACATAAATATCTACTACAGACTAAAGACTATGCCACTGGTAATTTGTTCATTAATAGCCACTTGTAATTTGCTCATTAATAGCCTCTGATCATTTGCTCATTAAAAGCCACTGATAATTTGCTCATTAATATGCCACTGATAATTTGCTTATTAATATTCCTCTACCCTTTCCCACTACTTACCTGGATGCTGTTCATCCCTGCATTCTGCCCCACAGCGGTTCTTCGCGCACGCATGTTGCATGTAGGAAATATAGCCGCCGTAAATGACGACTGTGACAGAAAGCCGGGTCCATGTGAGGTCCCACTGGGCAGCTGCTTAGGGGCCCATTTTGGGGGGCCCAAAATTAAAGGCCGGGTTTTTCTTACTAAGTGGGCCCACTTCATCATGGGCCGACGGAAGCCACTGGCCATCAGACAAGCTGACACCCTGGCCAATCCGTTACTGATAGTACCCCAGGGAGCCAAATTTTGGTATTGCTCAATGACTCAGCATCAAGGAATTTGTCCTGAGTTTAAAAATACCCAATATTTACCAGTTTTTCAGTCTTTTTCTTTAAAGTTCTAAGGCAATAATCAAAGTACTTGTCTCGATATGTGTACATTTTTTCTTATTTACACTTGTTTGCAGACCTAATCTTACCTGTTCCACCAGGTGTTCAATGTCACACAGGGTAGGGTGTATAGTAGCTCAGTGGTAGAGCATTTTACTGCAGATAAAATAGATCATTTTACACACTTATCTAGAGACCTACTATTACCTGTTCCACCAGGTGCATACTGCTACACAGTGTAGGGGGTATAGCTCAGTGGTAGAGCATTCGACTGCAGATTGAGAGGTCCCTGGTTCAAATCCGGGTGCAAGGACATTCTGTGTCCTGTTTTACATTTTTAAACGGGCATTGCATGTTATGATGAATTCAATAAATAAAAGTTTCATGCATATTTACACTGACCTGTCTAAATATGTGTAAAGTAGTCTATTTCCACACACCAGCTACAGGGCAGCTCCATATTGGAGGGGAATCATGGTGCCCAAATTTTGGTATTGCTCAATGACTCAACATTAACATCCAGGAATTGTTCCTGAGTTTAAAAACACCCAATCTTCAACAGTTTTTCAGTATGTTTTTGCAAGTGACTTTTTTTTACCCCAACCCAAGCACTAAGCCTAATATAACCTCCAACAGCCTTTATTTTGTGTAATGGCGCTAACTGCCTCAAATTGTGGTGTTACCTAATTACTTAACATTGAGGTATTACTACAACACAGCCACAGTGGTAGCACATTCAACTGTTGACTGAGAGGTCCCTGCTTCAAATCTGGGTGCCCCCTATGTTTAAACCTTTTTAAATGGGTATTGCAGGTGAAAATAAATTGATAAAATCTTCATTCATATTTAAACTGACTTATATATATGTGTAAATTTGTTTTTTATACACATGCCCGCTGGAGGGCCATATTGTCATGCTTAATGAGTCAATATTGAGGCGTTACTGAAACACTGCTTCAGTGGTGGGAGTGATCGCTTTCACCACTCACTTTACCACAGGACGTTCTATACCATCACCGCGTCCTCAATGCATAAAAATACAGGGCGGCTCAAAACACTGACTTGTGTAAATATGTCTAAATTTGTCTTTATACACTAGTCTACAGACCTAATCTTACCTGTTCCGCCAGGTGTATAATAGCACAACGTATAGGGGGTATAGCTCAGTGGTAGAGCATTCGACTGCAGATCGAGAGGTCCCTGGTTCAAATCCGGGTGCCCCTTATGTTTAAAACTTTTTCATTGCAGGTTATAATGAATTCAATAAATAAAAGCTTCATACATATTTCCACTGATTTCCACATGCCAGCTACAGGGCAACTCCATTTTGGAGGGGAATGCTGCCATCCAATATGAAACCTGCACATTTTTAGTAGAATTTTTACTGGAATTTGAGATGTAAAAAATAGGCATATAAATAGCATATCGCAAATTGATGAACTGTAGCTTTACCTCTATGTTAACATATATCATGTCTGTATACATGACATAAATATCTACTACAGACTAAAGACTATGCCACTGGTAATTTGTTCATTAATAGCCACTTGTAATTTGCTCATTAATAGCCTCTGATCATTTGCTCATTAAAAGCCACTGATAATTTGCTCATTAATATGCCACTGATAATTTGCTTATTAATATTCCTCTACCCTTTCCCACTACTTACCTGGATGCTGTTCATCCCTGCATTCTGCCCCACAGCGGTTCTTCGCGCACGCATGTTGCATGTAGGAAATATAGCCGCCGTAAATGACGACTGTGACAGAAAGCCGGGTCCATGTGAGGTCCCACTGGGCAGCTGCTTAGGGGCCCATTTTGGGGGGCCCAAAATTAAAGGCCGGGTTTTTCTTACTAAGTGGGCCCACTTCATCATGGGCCGACGGAAGCCACTGGCCATCAGACAAGCTGACACCCTGGCCAATCCGTTACTGATAGTACCCCAGGGAGCCAAATTTTGGTATTGCTCAATGACTCAGCATCAAGGAATTTGTCCTGAGTTTAAAAATACCCAATATTTACCAGTTTTTCAGTCTTTTTCTTTAAAGTTCTAAGGCAATAATCAAAGTACTTGTCTCGATATGTGTACATTTTTTCTTATTTACACTTGTTTGCAGACCTAATCTTACCTGTTCCACCAGGTGTTCAATGTCACACAGGGTAGGGTGTATAGTAGCTCAGTGGTAGAGCATTTTACTGCAGATAAAATAGATCATTTTACACACTTATCTACAGACCTACTATTACCTGTTCCACCAGGTGCATACTGCTACACAGTGTAGGCGGTATAGCTCAGTGGTAGAGCATTCGACTGCAGATCGAGGGGTCCCTGGTTCAAATCCGGGTGCCCCCTTTGTTTAACACTTTTAATGTTATGATGAATTCAATAAATAAAAGTTTCATGCATATTTACACTGACCTGTCTAAATATGTGTAAAGTAGTCTATTTCCACACACCAGCTACAGGGCAGCTCCATATTGGAGGGGAATCATGGTGCCCAAATTTTGGTATTGCTCAATGACTCAACATTAACATCCAGGAATTGTTCCTGAGTTTAAAAACACCCAATCTTCAACAGTTTTTCAGTATGTTTTTGCAAGTGACTTTTTTTTACCCCAACCCAAGCACTAAGCCTAATATAACCTCCAACAGCCTTTATTTTGTGTAATGGCGCTAACTGCCTCAAATTGTGGTGTTACCTAATTACTTAACATTGAGGTATTACTACAACACAGCCAAAGTGGTAGCACATTCAACTGTTGACTGAGAGGTCCCTGCTTCAAATCTGGGTGCCCCCTATGTTTAAACCTTTTTAAATGGGTATTGCAGGTGAAAATAAATTGATAAAATCTTCATTCATATTTAAACTGACTTATATATATGTGTAAATTTGTTTTTTATACACATGCCCGCTGGAGGGCCATATTGTCATGCTTAATGAGTCAATATTGAGGCGTTACTGAAACACTGCTTCAGTGGTGGGAGTGATCGCTTTCACCACTCACTTTACCACAGGACGTTCTATACCATCACCGCGTCCTCAATGCATAAAAATACAGGGCGGCTCAAAACACTGACTTGTGTAAATATGTCTAAATTTGTCTTTATACACTAGTCTACAGACCTAATCTTACCTGTTCCGCCAGGTGTATAATAGCACAACGTATAGGGGGTATAGCTCAGTGGTAGAGCATTCGACTGCTGATCGAGCGGTCCCTGGTTCAAATCCGGGTGCCCCCTATGTTTAAAACTTTTTCATTGCAGGTTATAATGAATTCAATAAATAAAAGCTTCATACATATTTCCACTGATTTCCACATGCCAGCTACAGGGCAACTCCATTTTGGAGGGGAATGCTGCCATCCAATATGAAACCTGCACATTTTTAGTAGAATTTTTACTGGAATTTGAGATGTAAAAAATAGGCATATAAATAGCATATCGCAAATTGATGAACTGTAGCTTTACCTCTATGTTAACATATATCATGTCTGTATACATGACATAAATATCTACTACAGACTAAAGACTATGCCACTGGTAATTTGTTCATTAATAGCCACTTGTAATTTGCTCATTAATAGCCTCTGATCATTTGCTCATTAAAAGCCACTGATAATTTGCTCATTAATATGCCACTGATAATTTGCTTATTAATATTCCTCTACCCTTTCCCACTACTTACCTGGATGCTGTTCATCCCTGCATTCTGCCCCACAGCGGTTCTTCGCGCACGCATGTTGCATGTAGGAAATATAGCCGCCGTAAATGACGACTGTGACAGAAAGCCGGGTCCATGTGAGGTCCCACTGGGCAGCTGCTTAGGGGCCCATTTTGGGGGGCCCAAAATTAAAGGCCGGGTTTTTCTTACTAAGTGGGCCCACTTCATCATGGGCCGACGGAAGCCACTGGCCATCAGACAAGCTGACACCCTGGCCAATCCGTTACTGATAGTACCCCAGGGAGCCAAATTTTGGTATTGCTCAATGACTCAGCATCAAGGAATTTGTCCTGAGTTTAAAAATACCCAATATTTACCAGTTTTTCAGTCTTTTTCTTTAAAGTTCTAAGGCAATAATCAAAGTACTTGTCTCGATATGTGTACATTTTTTCTTATTTACACTTGTTTGCAGACCTAATCTTACCTGTTCCACCAGGTGTTCAATGTCACACAGGGTAGGGTGTATAGTAGCTCAGTGGTAGAGCATTTTACTGCAGATAAAATAGATCATTTTACACACTTATCTACAGACCTACTATTACCTGTTCCACCAGGTGCATACTGCTACACAGTGTAGGCGGTATAGCTCAGTGGTAGAGCATTCGACTGCAGATCGAGGGGTCCCTGGTTCAAATCCGGGTGCCCCCTTTGTTTAACACTTTTAATGTTATGATGAATTCAATAAATAAAAGTTTCATGCATATTTACACTGACCTGTCTAAATATGTGTAAAGTAGTCTATTTCCACACACCAGCTACAGGGCAGCTCCATATTGGAGGGGAATCATGGTGCCCAAATTTTGGTATTGCTCAATGACTCAACATTAACATCCAGGAATTGTTCCTGAGTTTAAAAACACCCAATCTTCAACAGTTTTTCAGTATGTTTTTGCAAGTGACTTTTTTTTACCCCAACCCAAGCACTAAGCCTAATATAACCTCCAACAGCCTTTATTTTGTGTAATGGCGCTAACTGCCTCAAATTGTGGTGTTACCTAATTACTTAACATTGAGGTATTACTACAACACAGCCAAAGTGGTAGCACATTCAACTGTTGACTGAGAGGTCCCTGCTTCAAATCTGGGTGCCCCCTATGTTTAAACCTTTTTAAATGGGTATTGCAGGTGAAAATAAATTGATAAAATCTTCATTCATATTTAAACTGACTTATATATATGTGTAAATTTGTTTTTTATACACATGCCCGCTGGAGGGCCATATTGTCATGCTTAATGAGTCAATATTGAGGCGTTACTGAAACACTGCTTCAGTGGTGGGAGTGATCGCTTTCACCACTCACTTTACCACAGGACGTTCTATACCATCACCGCGTCCTCAATGCATAAAAATACAGGGCGGCTCAAAACACTGACTTGTGTAAATATGTCTAAATTTGTCTTTATACACTAGTCTACAGACCTAATCTTACCTGTTCCGCCAGGTGTATAATAGCACAACGTATAGGGGGTATAGCTCAGTGGTAGAGCATTCGACTGCTGATCGAGCGGTCCCTGGTTCAAATCCGGGTGCCCCCTATGTTTAAAACTTTTTCATTGCAGGTTATAATGAATTCAATAAATAAAAGCTTCATACATATTTCCACTGATTTCCACATGCCAGCTACAGGGCAACTCCATTTTGGAGGGGAATGCTGCCATCCAATATGAAACCTGCACATTTTTAGTAGAATTTTTACTGGAATTTGAGATGTAAAAAATAGGCATATAAATAGCATATCGCAAATTGATGAACTGTAGCTTTACCTCTATGTTAACATATATCATGTCTGTATACATGACATAAATATCTACTACAGACTAAAGACTATGCCACTGGTAATTTGTTCATTAATAGCCACTTGTAATTTGCTCATTAATAGCCTCTGATCATTTGCTCATTAAAAGCCACTGATAATTTGCTCATTAATATGCCACTGATAATTTGCTTATTAATATTCCTCTACCCTTTCCCACTACTTACCTGGATGCTGTTCATCCCTGCATTCTGCCCCACAGCGGTTCTTCGCGCACGCATGTTGCATGTAGGAAATATAGCCGCCGTAAATGACGACTGTGACAGAAAGCCGGGTCCATGTGAGGTCCGGGTGCCCCCTTTGTTTAACACTTTTAATGTTATGATGAATTCAATAAATAAAAGTTTCATGCATATTTACACTGACCTGTCTAAATATGTGTAAAGTACTCTATTTCCACACACCAGGTACAAGGCAGCTCCATATTGGAGGGGAATGTTGCGATCCAATATGAAACCTGTGAATATTTGGTGGAGTGATCATGGTGCCCAAATTTTGGTATTGCTCAATGACTCAACATCCAGGAATTGTTCCTGAGTTTAAAAATACCCAATCTTTAGCAGTTTTTCAGGATTTTTTTTGCAAGTTCTAAGGCAATATCTCAAAGTAGCATTTTTTTTATCCTTTTCTCCTACAGTGACTTTTTTTACCCCAACCCCTAGCACTAAGCCTAATATAACCCTAACAATCGCCTTTATTTTATTTCTGTGTAATGGCGCTAACTGCCTCAAATTGTGGTGTTACCTAATTACTTAACATTGAGATATTACTACAACACTGCCAAAGTGGTAGCACATTCAACTGTTGACCGAGAGGTCCCTGGTTCAAATCTGGGTGCCCCCTATATTTAAATCTTTTTAAACGGGCATTGCAGGTGAAAATTAATTAAATACCGTATTTATCGGCGTATAACACGCACTTTTTCTCCCTGAAAATAGGGAGAAAATAGTGTGTGCGTGTTATACGCCGAAAAAGAAAAAAATCTAAAACTTACCTCGTTCCTGCTCTGTCCCCCGGTGCTCTGAAGGTGCGTGGCTGTGAGGGAAGCGTTGTGAGCTCCCCTCCAGTCGCGCGGTCAATAAAGTGTGTTTTTTTTAAAACAAACTTTATTGACCGCGCGGCTGAAGGGAAGCTCACAACGCTTCCCTCACAGCCACGCAGCTTCAGAGCACCGGGGGACAGAGCAGGAACGAGGTAAGTACTGGGGTCTGGGGAAGGGGGGGGAGGAGGGTGGCATAACGAGCATACTAAGGGGCAATATCCTGGAATATTGGGGGCATATTAAATGGCATATTGGGTGCAATATCCTGGCATAATAAATGGCATATTGGGGGCAATATCCTGCATATTAAATGGCATATTGGGGCAATATCTGGCATATTAAAATGGCATATTGGGGGCAATATCCTGCATATTAAATGGCATATTGGGGCAATATCTGGCATATTAAAATGGCATATTGGGGGCAATATCCTGCATATTGGGGGCATATTAAATGGCATATTGGGGCAATATCTGGCATATTAAAATGGCATATTGGGGGCAATATCCTGCATATTAAATGGCATATTGGGGGCAATATCCTGCATATTAAATGGCATATTGGGGGCAATATCCTGCATATTAAATGGCATATTGGGGGCAATATCTGGCATATTAAAATGGCATATTAGGGGCAATATCCTGCATATTAAATGGCATATTGGAGGCAATATCCTGCATATTAAATGGCATATTGGGGGCAATATCCTGGCATATTAAAATGGCATATTGGGCTTCAAAGTTCTTAATTTAAGTTCTTAAGTTTTTTTTCCTGAAATTTCCTTCTTAAAATTAGGTGCGTGTTATACGCCGGCGCGTGTTATACGCCGATAAATACGGTAAATTGATAAAATCTTCATTCATATTTAAACTGACTTACATATATGTGTGTAAATTTGTTTTTTATACACATACCCGCTGCAGGGTAGTACCATATTGGAGGGCTATATTGTCATGCTTAATGAGTCAACATTGAGGCGTTACTGAAACACTGCTTCAGTGGTGGGAGTGATTGCTTTCACCACTCACTTTACCGCAGGACGTTCTATATCATCACCGCGTCCTCAATACACAAAAATACATGGCGGCTCAAAACACTGACTTGTGTAAACATATGTCTAAATTTGTCTTTATACACTTATCTACAGACCTAATCTTACCTGTTCTGCCAGGTGTATAATAGCACACAGTGTAGGGGGTATAGCTCAGTGGTAGAGCATTCGACTGCAGATTGAGAGGTCCCTTGTTCAAATCCGGGTGCCCCCTATGTTTAAATCTTTTTAATTGCAGGTTATAATGAATTCAATAAATAAAAGCTTCATGCATATTTACACTGATTTCCACATGCCAGCTACAGGGAAACTGTAGAGCAATCATGGTGCCCAGTGGCGGACTGGGTCTAAAAATATGGGTTGCTAGGAGACAGAAAGGGCCCACCAACAACTATAAGGATATAACTTAATTTTTATAATAAATAAAGAAAAATTCTCAAAAAATACACAAGTGTAAAAAGGTACCATAATTTTTCTGTGATTTTTTTAAAATGTATTTTTAGTAAAATAAAAGTACAACAGTTGCCATTTAAAGGTTTTTGAATCAAATACTGAAGCATTCGAATATTATGTTTCACACTTTTACATAACATATGGTCAAATGCTAATTTTTATTAATATTGTAATTTTTACTGGAATTTGAGATGTAAAAAATAGGCATATAAATAGTATATTGCAAATTGATGAACTGTAGCTTAACCTATATGTTAACATATATCAGGTCTGTATACATGACATAAATATCTACTACAGACTAAATGTGGTCCAAACCCCATAACTCAAATATAGAAAACCCAAGTTAAGGAACAGTTGCAGTGTCTATTATTGGTTAAACAAACTTTCTGTAGGGAGTTCTAAGGCAATATCTCAAAGTAGCATTTTTTTGTCCTTTTCTCCTACAGTGACTTTTTTTTACCCCAACCCTAGCACTAAGCCTAATATAACCCTAAGAATAGCCTTTATTTTTTTTCTGTGTAATGGCTCTAACTGCCTCAAATTGTGGTGCCCCTTTTGTTTAACATTTTTTAAACAGGCATTGCAGGTTATGATGAATTCAATAAATAAAAGCTTCATACATATTTACACTGACCTGTCTATATATGTGTAAATTAGTCTGTTCCCACATGCAAGCTACAGGGCAGCTCCATAATGGAGGGGAATGCTGTCATCCAATCTGAAACCTCAGAATGTTTGATCATGGTTTTGGTATTGCTCAATGACTGAACATCAATGAATTTGTCCTGAGTTTAAAAATACCCAATCTTTACCAGTTTTTCTGGCTTTTTTTGTGTGCAAGTTATAAGGCAATATTCAAACTAGCTTTTTTCCGACGCACCCCCTCCTCTCTACCTTCATGTCTGTCTCCTCTTCCTCCATGTATGTCTCTCTCCCTTCCCACGTTTGTCCCTTTCCTCCTTCTTGTCATGTCAGTCTCTCTTCAACACCCCCATTTTATATCTCTCTCCCTTCCCATGTATGTCTCTCCTCTCCCCACACCCAGGGCCGTCTTTAACGCGGGCCAAACGGGGCAGCTGCCATGGGCCCATTTACTCCTGGGGGGCCCCAAGGCAGCTGTCCCGTGGGCCCCCAGCCCCTGCTGCCGCGTTCACAGCGCATTGCGCTTGTGAACGCTTTTTTCCGGCAAGCCGCATCCGATGGATGCGACGGCCGTAAAAAAAAAAAAAAAATGACGCCGGATGTGACGTCGCGTCACATCCGGTGTCTGTTTCCCTCCTCCGTGCAAGAGGGAAGACTGCACGGAGGAGACATCCGGCAGCTTCATGTAAGTACGGGGGGGGGGGGGGGGCTGGCTGGCACTATATTACTGGGCATCTGATTGGCACTATATTATTGGGCATCTGATTGGCACTATATTACTGGGTATCTGACTGGCACTATATTACTGGGCATCTGATTGGCACTATATTACTGGGTATCTGATGGGCACTATATTACTGGGCATCTGATTGGCACTATATTACTGGGCATCTGATTGGCACTATATTACTGGTATCTGACTGGCACTATATTACTTGGCATCTGATTGGCACTATATTACTTGGCATCTGATTGGCACTATATTACTGGGCATCTGGCTGGCACAATAATACTGGGCATCTGACTGGCACAATAATACTGGGCATCTGGCTGGCACAATAATACTGGGCATATGACTGGCACAATAATACTGGGCATCCGACTGGCACTATATTACTGGGCATCTGGCTTGCACAATAATACTGGGCATCTGGCTGGCATAATATTACAGGCATCTGGCTGGCACTATATTACTGGGCATCTGGCTGGCACAATATTAAAGGCATCTGGCTGGCACTATATTACTGGGCATCTGGCTGGCACAATATTACTGGGCATCTGGCTGGCATAATATTACAGGCATCTGGCTGGCACTATATTACTGGGCATCTGGCTGGCACAATATTACTGGGCATCTGGCTGGCATAATATTACAGGCATCTGGCTGGCACTATATTACTGGGCTCTGACTGGCATAATATGACAGGCATCTGGCTGGCACTATATTACTGGGCATCTGGCTGGCACAATATTAAAGGCATCTGGCTGGCACTATATTACTGGGCATCTGGCTGGCACAATATTACTGGGCTCTGGCTGGCAGAATATTACTGGGCTCTGACTGGCACAATAATACTGGGTTCTGACTGGCACAATATTACAGGCATCTGACTGGCATAATATTACAGGCATCTGACTGGCACAATATTACAGGCATCTGACTGGCACAATATTCCTGGCCTCTGACTGCACACTATTACAGGCATCTGACTGGCATAATATTACAGGCATCTGACTGGCATTATATTACAGGCATCTGGCTGGCACTATATTACTGGGCATCTGGCTGGCACAATATTACTGGGCTCTGACTGGCACAATATTACAGGCATCTGACTGGCATAATATTACAGGCATCTGACTGGCACAATATTACAGGCATCTGACTGGCACAATATTCCTGGCCTCTGACTGGCACACTATTACAAGCATCTGACTGGCATAATATTACAGGCATCTGACTGGCACAATATTACAGGCATCTGACTGGCACAATATTCCTGGCCTCTGACTGCACACTATTACAGGCATCTGACTGGCATAATATTACAGGCATCTGACAGGCACTATATTCCTGGGCTCTGACAGGCACCATATTCCTGGGCTCTGACAGGCACAATATTCCTGGGCTCTGACAGGCACAATAGTATTGGTATCTGACTGGCACAATATTACTGGTATCTGACTGGCACATTATTACTGGGCTCTGACTGGCACAATATTGCAGGCATCTGACTGGCACAATATTACTAGGCTCTGACTGGCACAATATTACTGGGCTCTGACTGGCACAATATTACTGGCATCCAAAAGTTACAATATTACTGGCATCTAAATGGCACAACAATTATGGCATATGTGTGTGTGTGGGGGGGGGGGGGGTAACATTGCGATGGATGGCGGGATTGCATGCAGGGGAGGGGGCAGGGTCCAGGGGGCCCAAGCAAATGCTTGCCCAGGGTCCAATCACTATTAAAGACGGCCCTGCCCACACCCCATATCTGTCTGTCTCTCATTCTCCCCCATATCTGTTATCTCTTCTCCCCCTCATTTAAATTATCTCTCCTTCCCCTCCCCATATCTCTTTCCCTCTCCTTCCTTTCCTCATCCTTCTTTCCCTCTCCCCATATCTCTTATCTCTCCTTCTCCTTCCCATATCTCTTTCCCTCTCCTTCCCCTCCCCATATCTCTTTCCCTCTCCTTCCCCTGCCCATATGGGTTTCCCTCTCCCTCTACTCCCCATATCGCTTTTCCTCTCCCCATATCAGCTCTCTCTCCCCCTTCACCCACTTACCTATCTCTCTCCCCTTCCCTCCCATCTCTGTTCTCTCTACCCCTCCTCCCCCATCTCTGTTCTCTCTACCCCTCCTCCCCATCTCTGTTCTCTCCCCGCCTTTTTTTTTTTTTTTATTATTTTTATTTTGCTTATACGCATATAAAAAAAACATATACAAGACATACCATTTCTATATCCCTCCAGCTTCTTATTGCCATCAAATCATGCTAGCTATATAAAGGGGATATGGGCTACAGACAAAGACATACTTAAAAACAAACATATATCTATATCTCCTTTTTTTTTATTTTTTATTTAACCTCTATAACGTGAAGTCGCCTCAAGGGTTTTCCTCTCTGTTATTGATCTTTCACTTTTTTCTTTTTTTTCTGTAAGCGAGGGGGATCCAGGTCCCCTGCAGCTCTGCGGGGGACCTTGATCCCTGTCTTATAGTCTGACCTCGATTTGAGGTCAGATTATAAGACGACCTCGAATATAAGACGAGGGGTATTTTTCAGAACATTTGCTCTGAAAAAAACCTCGTCTTATATTCAAGCAAATACAGTATAATTTTTTTTCCCTTTTATCTTAGCTCGTCCTATTGGGGTTGATGGGTTCATTTCTGCCTCCCTTTTTTTTGTCCTAGTTAGATCTTCTGTTTTTAAAACTGTTAACAGTTGTCTAATATTTCCCTACTATTTAGCCTTCATCCAAACCATAGTTTTGAGCCCATGTTTGCCATGCTTCTTCTGCTATATATGCCCTTTTACCTTGGATTAAGCCTCTTTCCATCTGTAATTGGAATTTTATTTGGGCTTTAACCTGAGCCCATTTTGGTACCTGTATTTGTCTCCACAGTCTGGCCAATAGTATCTTTGCTGCAATAAGAATATGAATGGCTAGGTATTCTTTTATAGGGGGGATCCTAGGCCACTTTAGATGTAATAGGTAGTTCTACAATTTTGGAGTATCTATATCTATTTCCAAGTTTGTCATTATGTTCGTGACGAGATTCCATAGGTCATTCCCGGGCAACTCCACCATATATGTGAATATGAGCCCGTCGCTCATCTCCAACAGACGTCTGAAGACATTGGATACATCTTCTTTAATTTTTCTGGGACTAGGTACCATCTGGTATTTATCTTGTACTGTAGTTCTAATAGATTTGAACAGTGGCATACATTAGTTAAGTTAGTCATAACTGAGCCCCATTCTTTTAGCATAATATCTTCAGTTATTTCCTTTCCCCATTTTTCTTTAACTGGAAAAGTATTATTTAGATTTTTTTTTATTTAATAATTCCAAGTTTTTAATCTTAGTCAGATTTGGATTAGTTGTTAGAAGAGTTTCCAAATCTGGCTGTATTAATATTTGTCTATTATTTTTTTTAAATTCTGTTTGTATATATCCCTTAAAAATATCTTTATTAGATAAGGAGAACTCTTTTTCCAGTTGGGAAAAGGATTTTAACTTATTTTCTTCTATTGGTTGTTCAAATTTATGGAGACCTTTATCTCGCCAGTCTGTGATTTTCATGTCCGATATATTAAGTTCTCCCCGCATTTCGGTCTTCTCTCCCTCTCACTTTTCTGTTTTCTCCCTGTTTCCTTCCCTTCCCATTCTTACTTGAAGCGCAGAGGACGATGCTCTGCTTCACAGGGTGGGGGCGGACTTTCACATCTCACCCGGTGAGGTCCACCCCCTCCCAAGAACCTCAACTCCGGCCTTGCAGAGGCTGGTGAGGGGAGATCTTCTGATCTACCGGCAAACTTTTTTTTTTTTTTAAAGTGGCGGATGAGCGCCCCTTGGAGTGTTGCACCCTGGGCGGTTGCACACCCCAAAGGCAGACCCTGCTTGCATCCTCAACAGGTTAAAAGGGAATTGCAGGTTAAAAATTAAATCATTAAAACCTTCATGCAAATTTACACTGGCTTGTCTCGATATATGTTAATTTTTTCTTTTTTACACTTGCCTGCAGACCTAAACTTACCTGTTCCACCAGGTGTTCAATGTCATACAGGGTAGGGGGTATAGTAGCTCAGTGGTAGAGCATTTGACTGCTGATCAAATGTCGTTACACTTATCTACAGACCTACTATTATCTATTCCAACCAGGTGCTCTCTTATATATAGTGAAGGGGGTATAGCTCAGTGGTAGAGCATTCGACTGCAGATCGAGAGGTCCCTGGTTCAAATCCGGGTGCCCCCTTAGTTTTAAAAAAAATAAATGTTTAAATCGGCATTGCAGGTGAAAATAAATATATAAAATCGTTGTTCATATTTAAACTGACTTGTCTATATATGTGTAAATTTGTCTTTTTACACATGCCAGCTGCAGGGTAGTAACATATTGGAGGGCCATATTGTCATGCTTAATGAGTCAACATTGAGGCGTTACTGAAACACTGCTTCAGTGATGGGAGTGATCGCTTCCACCACTCATTTTACTCCAGGACATTCTATACCATCACCGCGTCCTCAATGAACCAAAATGCATGGTCCTCACATTCTCAACAGGCTAAAAAGGCATTGCAGGTAAACAAAAATATAAATAAAAGTGTAACGGACCGTCTCCCGGACGTAGTAGACCCTCTGCCCGTTGTAGGAAATCACCTCCTTAGCCCCCGATTACAGCTCAGCATTCACCCAGCAAGTCTTTCCTGGACCCTTGCTCTTTGTACCCAAATACACAGGACATCTAGCAGTTAGGTACAGCAAGATTGAACTCCTTTATTTGACAAACAACACAGACTTATAAAAAGACATAAACATGACATCACAGACATTAGTATACAATGGGGGGATGGAACTAAACAGTTCTCCAACTAACTGGGGCTAGGAAAACATTAGACATTCAGACTGCACACCAAATTACCATACAGTGAGTAGACACACCGTAAGAAACATAATGTACACAACATAATCAGTTTACCAGTTAATCCAGTTACTACAGAACAATGGATGTTGGAGTAAACTATTGGAGTCACTGTCACATTATAAACTTTCAGAGTGGTCTACTAACAGAATTAAACATTACACATAACCAATATAATAACAGAATATAACTAACTAACAATATTAACGTATAGTGCTATGGCACATCCCTTACCCAGGTAGTCCATTCATTTGTGAGTTGGTTCGGTAGATTCAATCTACCGAACACCCAGGCAGAAAGGCACGAACAAGCCTTTCTGCAGGGGAAAATGCAAGCTTTTACAATGGGGCCATAGTCCAGAGGCAGCAGGCGAGCAACCAGGCTTCTCCAGAACATAGTAGCGAGGTTGGTTCTGCCAAATCTCTCCCCTTTTCCAAACAGACTAACAGGGTATCTGACCTCCTGCCGGTCAGTGCCCTGGTTAGTCCAGCAGCCCACCCACAAAACAGAAACAGCAGTACAGCCCACCCACAATAAATGGTTACTACACCCGAGTAAGGGAGAAACTTGTCCATGTCCAGGTGCCTCACCACGGCTGTATGGGGGACTAGTAGGCTGTCTAGGTGGGTTGCTGAGTGGGCAGAGACCAGCGGTACTCTGCCCTGGTGCCAGCACTACCACAGAAGTAGCCTGGTTGGAGCCTGGTTGCTGGAGGGGGAGACCGACTGTCTGCCCTTTGGATACACAGCTCTGCTGCTGGAGGGGGAGACCGATTGTCTCCCCTTTGGACAAACCACCATGCTGCTGTGGGGGGAGACTGACTTTCTCCCCTTTGGCTAAACAGCCCTGTTGCTGGGGGACAGGACCGACTGTCCCTACCCCCTGTGCTGTAAGTGCAGAGAGCACGGTCCCATCTGCACGGTTGTGGGGCTTACTGTCTCCCCCTGGTACGTTAAGCTGTCGCTGGGGAGAGGGGGTAACAAGCTCCTCTCCCATACATACTACCATCCACTGGGGAGGGAGACCGACTGTCTCCGCTCCCAATACAGTGTCCTGCTGCTGGGGAAAGGAGTCTGGGCTCTCTATTCCCTGCTGGACACTCTGCAGCTGGGGAAAGGAGGCTGGGCTCTCTATTCCCTGCTCTATCTGCCTCTGGGGAGGGAGGACAAGGCTCTCCTCTCCCAATAAAACACTCTGTCGCTGGGGAGAGAGGACAGAACTCTCCTCTCCCAATAAAACACTCTGCTGCTGAGGGACAGGACCGACTGTCTCTGCCCCCTGTAACTCAGCCTGCCGCTGGGGAAAGGAGACTGGGCTCTCTGTTCCCTGCAAATCACACTGCCCCTGGGGAAAGGAGACTGGGCTCTTTGTTCCTTGCAAATCACACTGCCGCTGGGGGATGGAGACGATGCTCTCCTCTCCCTGTGGGGCCAGTGGAGAGACCTCGGTCCCATCTCCACTTGCCGGCTGGAGGTCCTCCCAGTACATCTCTATGATATCCTCCCAGCTGAAGGGCTCTGGACCTGGGTCTGCCACGATGCTCTCCTGCTGGGTATCCTCAATGGAGCGGAACAGGTGTTTGTAATCCTGCTCCAGTTCCAATTCCAGGGATACCAGGTGCGTCAAGTCTGGTCTCACTTTGTGGGGGTCATCCCAGACTTGCATACCCTCCCTCCAGACAAAAATTTCTTGGAACCGGGTCTCGTCAGTGCTCCCAAAGTCAGGTTCTGTGAAAGCCTCCCACAGCAAGCCAGGGCCATTAAACTCTTCTCCCTCCGGGTTTTCTTGCTCCACTGTCCAGGGTGTATACCGAACTGTATACCACCAGAGTGCCTGGTAGGCATCCTCTAGCCATAGCTCCTGCCATACCCGGTGCTCGAGCTCCTTTACCCAATGCTCCAGGGGCTGCTCTCCCAGGAAGGGCATCCGCAGTTCCAGTCGCGTCTGCTTTCGCTGCTCCTCGCTGGGGAGTCCCTCGCCCCGCTGATATTGTACATTATCCAGTGCCTGGTACCAGATGCCTTTCCTTATTGCATCCCGGCCATCCAGGTTTTCCGCCTGGTTCCATCCTGCTGCTGTCAGGGTCGCTGTACTGAGACATGCGTTGCCCTCAAATTATAAATCCAGGAAATGGTGTTGCCTTGTAGCTGTCCTTCTGGGCTGTGAGAACCATCCCGTCGCTTGCCACCAATTGCAACGGACCGTCACACCCAGCAAGTCTTTCCTGGACCCTTGCTCTTTGTACCCAAATAGACAGGACATCTAGCAGTTAGGTACAGCAAGATTGAACTCCTTTATTTGACAAACAACACAGACTTATAAAAGACATACACATGACATCACAGACATTAGTATACAATGGGGGGGATGGAACTAAACAATTCTCCAACTAACTGGGGCTATGAAAACATTAGACATTCAGACTGCAAACCAAATTACCATACAGTGAGTAGACACACAGTAAGAAACATAATGTACACAACATAATCAATTTACCAGTTAATCCAGTTACTACAGAACAATGGATGTTGGAGTAAACTATTGGAGTCACTGTCACATTATTAACTTTCAGAGTGGTCTACTAACAGAATTAAACATTACACATAACCAATATAATAACAGAATATAACTAACTAACAATATTAACGTATAGTGCTATGGCACATCCCTTACCCAGGTAGTCCATTCATTTGTGAGTTGGTTCGGTAGATTCAATCTACCGAACACCCAGGCAGAAAGGCACGAACAAGCTTTTCTGGAGGGGAAAATGCAAGCTTTTACAATGGGGCCATAGTCCAGAGGCAGCAGGCGAGCAACCAGGCTTCTCCAGAACATAGTGGCGAGGTTGGTTCCGCCACATTAGCCATTTAATATGCCAGGATTTTGCCACCCTATGCCTGGTTTTGCCACTCTGTACCAGGATTTTGCCCCTCAATATGCAGGATATTGCCCCTCAATATGCCAGGATATTGCCCCTCAATATGACAGGATTTTGCCCCTCAATATGCCAGGATTTTGCCCCTCAATATGCCAGGATTTTGCCTCTCAATATGCCAGGTTTTGTCACTCAATAAGCCAGGTTTGCCTCTCAAAATGCCAGGATTTGCGCGTTTGTTGCCCCCCATTCCCCAGAACTTACCTCCTTGTTGTCGCTCTCCGGTGTTCTCCTCCGTGCATCTTCCCTCCTGCACGGAGGAAGGAAGCTCCAGTCACGGTTTTTTTTTATTAACTTTATTGAAGTCGCGCAGCATCAATAAAGTTTAAAAAAAAAAAAAAAAAACGCGACAGGAGGGAAGATGCACGGAGGAGACGTGTAACAGGGAGCGTTAAGCTCCCTGTTACATCAAAGGCACTTTTTTTTTCTTGAATATCCGGGGGGGGAGGGGGCAAGTGCCCCCCCTTGCCCCCCCCCCCCCGCGGACGTCCATGCACTGGGGGAGTACCAGTCTGTGGCCAAGCAAGGCAAGGTTTGCCTCTCTGTGGGGGGATACCACCATGTGGCAAGCTAAAGAGGGATGCCACTCTGTGGGGGAATGCTACAATGTGGCCGAGCAAGGGAAGGGTTACCACTTTGTGGGAGGGTCACTCTGTGGAGTGAGAGAGGGATGAACAAGGTACACGTATGCAAAACAAATTTAGGAACGAGTATAGGTAATAAGCAAGACAGGAGAGGAAAGCAAAAGCAGGAGCGAGCATAGGAAATAAACAAGCGAGCAAAGCAAAAGTGTACTGAAATCACTGGAACAGCTTGGATGAGTCTGCAAACTGGGTGAGGCCTTACACCTTAAAACATGTTCCTACTTAGAAATCTATTGTGTCTGTTAAGAAAAAACTGTGTGGGAATGAACCCCAATTATATCAAGTCAGGGTTTGTGTTTTCCAGACCAAAGAGCACATTGGGTTCACTAGACACATGTTTAGCATATTTTGTCTTCTATATATAATAAGCTAGTATAAGTAGCATACGGAATGTTGTTTATTCATTTTTCCAGAAGATAATAAGGTTGCAAAAATCTGAATCGATTACAGGATGCCACCTCCACAACTTTAATCTTTTGGTGACTCAACCTTAAAGGACATTAAAAGCATCTTTTATGCCATCACCCACTCAAGAGTCACAGTTATTGATTGTATAAGAGAGTCTCTAATGGACTGAGACAAAAGGATGAAGATGGCCTTTCCCATCTCCACATCGAAAGGACAGGAATGCTCCAAGGATTATCCACTAGACTCTATTAGTGAAATGCTCGTTGTAAGAATAAGTTTGTGATGTCTGCTTACAGAATCCTTATTAAGGATTGTAAAGGTGAATACGAATGGGTTTTGAGGACCAGATCAAGGTCTCTTCTATGGCAATCTAATTGGAATGTAATTATTTATGACCAGATTTTATAAGACATCCACAAAAAACAACAACATATAAATATATTTACATGTCTATATAGTTTTCTCTACCGATTAATGCCACAGCTGCTAGCACAGTAGTTATTAATATAAATTCAGATTTTATTGATATATCATACTTTCTAAACTTCTCCTACAGTGAAATAAAAGGAAGTTTTAAAAAATGGCTTTATTCAAAATACAAGCATGGCAAATATGCTGTGATTCTATCTAGCAGGCCTGATGTGTTCCATACCTAAAAGGTACTTAGTTATGACACTCTGTCACCTGCATAGAATTTACAGTGTTTAATATATATATATTTAGAGGCTGTTCTTTAGTGTTTCAAATTGAATATATCTCAGTTATATTAGTGAGAAGAGTTTCCTTTTAAAGTGCTTTCCACATCTGACAGTGAACACATTTTTTCTCTCATGCACTGATATAAATAACAAATATAATAAACATTGTTTATACTATGAATGTGTGAATGTGAAAAAGACAAAAAATAACAAAAATGATCTATACTTTGTGTTAACATAATTGCCAGGAAATTTAGAGAAAATGTGTTCAGAGCGTTGGGTATGTGGTTTGCCCTATGTATGACATCATCTTGTGACTTGATATGCAAATTATCTACTTTCCAATGATAAATGTGTAATTTGCATTTCAAGTCACAGGGGATGTCATAGACAGGAGACATCACACATATTTAAAATA
Source organism: Pelodytes ibericus (assembly GCA_036172795.1). Classification (NCBI taxonomy): domain Eukaryota; kingdom Metazoa; phylum Chordata; class Amphibia; order Anura; family Pelodytidae; genus Pelodytes; species Pelodytes ibericus. The sequence continues at coordinate 95,347,715 of CM069862.1, read as the reverse complement.
CAGCATTTTCTCTTAATATATACATTTGCTTGCAATTCTGCTAACACAATGTATATTTCTGATATGCGTTTATTCTCTACATGCACAGTATAAACCATCTTTAGGTGACAAAGTACATTTAAGCTTATCTCTAATTCCTATAATTTACATTGCATGTGTATCAAGCAGCAGGAAACCTTATCTTTCATTTTGCTTTTGTATTAAATGTAATTATGTTACATATAGAGACTCTGGTGTTGTGTCCTCATATTTTTTTCCTCATACTTTTTCATTTGTGCTTCTAGAAGCACAAGTGGGAAATGCAGTGCCCCAAGTATGAGGATAGACTGGCATGTACTAAGGATAGGACATGTCAGGTTTTCCCCTGACTGGCAGCTGCCATGTTTCTGTTGGAATCGGGCAGCCTAGTCCTGTTGACAAATGTCTATCTCTCCTGGTACAGAGAGAAGCCCTCATTTTTACATGGGTCTTCTGCTGATCCAATGCAACAATTATAGGAAATTTGGAAAAAGACTGGTCCATAATATGCAGCTTCACACAGAAGTAACTTGGGGAGTCCAGGGTTGAAAATGAGGTGTTGGCTTGAAGGAGTAAGGGAAACACAGAGTGAGTTTACATGAAGTGTAGCAGGAGGAAAGAACGACGGTAAAGAAGGAAATCATACAAAGGGATAGGGTCAGGACCACTATAAGGTGCTGGTGGGACCTGGCAGAGCTTTCAGTAGTACCCCAACCCTTGCTTCTTACTTCCACCCATTTTTACAAAAACATCAAAGCATTAAAAAATAAGGACTCTATACGGTCTACTCAATAAAGAGATAATTGCATGCCAGGCTAGAAGGGGACATCAGTTAAAAAATGTTTATACCTCTTCCATCGCCTGGAGCTTTTATTTATTTTTTTTATTTTTTTATCACTCTCTTATTTTGACCAAGCTTGGCTGTGGGGCACTGAACTTGGCAGTTAATGGTGGGCCCGGTGAAAGAGGGGAGGAAAGATCTAGATTACGTGAGTGATATGGACATAAAAGGGCAATGGCAAAAGAAGAGAAGAGGACATGAACTAGGAGGGTGAACTAACATGACAGAGGAACCAATGATATTACAGGGAAGACAGAGATCCAGTAGACATAAAAGACTTGCAGACTGTCAACATTTAGAGTGAGAGAGGGAACTTACATATGAGATTTTAGGTTTTGCCAAAATATTGACTGTACTGTACCATCTGAGAGTGACTAACTAAACTATTCTGTACAATTTCAATTTAATTAACTACATTCTGATTATAACCATACTGTAATGGAAATATTGTATAGGTGAAACGTTAATTTGTCATTTCCCTGTTTAAAGTACACACCAGCTACCCTCTTGACACAATGTATGGTTGTTTGTTGTTCTTCTTTAATAGGTTTCCAGCCTAAAGAGCATTTTCTTGTTTTTTGCAGTTCTTGAGTGCCTTACAGGCCTATTTTAGCAGAAAAGGAATCCACGTTGACAGAACAGCTCCTTCATTTATTATACTATCTTCAAAACCTCACAGTAAAAGTGAATCATACCCCAATTCAGATGGATTGCTACAGACAGAAATGACGCACGGCTCAAAGAAAGATACTGGATGGGTGAGTTGGGTTACTAATTTGAGCTGCAGCCAGGTAAACTAATGTCATCAGTACTGCACATCAAAAGCACAGATTTCTCCATGTCAAGATGGGAATTTAATAATAAATTACGGGACATACAGCTGTGTCACACTTTTCATGTGGTACCCAACAACATGTAAAAGTTATATTTGCTCATTAAAATAATTACCTAGAAAGCTACTCCAGGCTGTCTTACTCACCCAGCTGATTTTCTAAAATGCTATTGCCTGCTGCTTCATGGTAATAAATATATATTCCACCATGCAGCATAATAGCACAATATTAAATTACATCAATTGAAGCAAAAAATACAGAGATGGCAATATACATGACTGGTTCCTAGGCCAAGGATGGAGCAAAAAATTATACTTTATGTGAATATCCATTTTTAAGATCAATAAAATGATCTTAATTTCCATTGGGCAAACTGTGCCTGCAGTATAAATTAAATTTATATACAGTGTTGCTCCCAAGTCCATCGTCTCAATGTCTCAATTTTCCCACCTTCAGGTGGAGGTACATTTACATCTCACAAGATTATCATCTTTTTATATTCCTTTTGAGATACAAATGTGACTCAGCTAAAGATGTCAAAAGTGACACATGGTCCCAAATTCAACTCCCCTGCTAAGTGGAAAAGTGGCGTTAGTGGTAAATTAACAGGCACTGATAACGCACTGCCCGCCGCTAACTCCATTAACAGGTGTTTATATCATTACCACACCCACTACAGGCCTCCATTCTTTCTATTTTATTTATTTATTATTATTATTTATTTTTTTCTATTTTTTTCTGGTTTACCAGTTAAAAATATGGCACTGAAACACTGTTCTGTGCGGTAATTACAGGTAAAGTGAGCCGGAGAAATTATATCATATAAATCACATAAATCTTGGCTTGGATATCAGCTCAAAACAGGTTTACAAGTGCAGCATATACAGCGTTCCCCACCATGAAATAATAGATTGAAAAAAATATATAGGTGTGCAGATTAGCGCACCTTTCAACCATCGACGTACATAAAAGTAACACAACTTTATTTCATCAATAAAATCATCAACTGGGAAGTGAAACTGTCTCACGCGTTTCACATAAGCTTAATCTTAATGATCTGCATGCTATATTTTTTACAATCTACTGTACGGTAATTACCACAGCGATTAAGGGACATCCAGTAAAAATGAACAGGCAAAAAAAAATCTTAAATGTGCTTAACGCAGCTGATTTATTTGCACATTTTAATCTTTTCAGTGTTGTAGGGGAGCCCCCTTTCCATCTCCCCCCAAAAATAAAAATGATTGCCCCACTGTGGCCACCAACCTCATGCAAACCCCATTAAATAAAACAATTTGGCAGATAGTGGCTACGGCCCAGCACGTGCCTTTGACTCCTTAAATAAATATGGATAGGCCCCTAGAGGGCCACAGGCTGGCATATGCCTGTGAATCTCAATATAAATAATATTGTCCCCAGGGATAGTGTATACCTGTGGTCCCTAATATAAATAAAATAACCTCAGTGTGGATTATTTTATTTGGAGCTTTGGGCATAATGCCAGCCTCCAGCCCTAGGGAGCTACTATTTATTGGGGCTGCAGGCATTGTGCTGGCCTGTGGCCCAGGGGGCACTATTATTTTTATCGGGGGCCGCAAGCACTGCACTGGTCTGCAGCACCAACAGGAGCACTATTTATTATTCATTGGGGCCGTAGGAACTGCAATGACCTCTGGCCCGGGGGCAAGTGACCACATTCATTTTGTGGGTGGTTATTACACCCATATTCCCCTAACACTAAATTAACACCGTTATTACCTTACTGCAATACTTTTTGCTTTAATGCATGGTATTTTCCAAGATCCCAGGCTGCACACTGTTGATTCCAGAATTCCCGGTCAGTAAATGGATTAAAAAGGGGGAATTAATAATTTTCAAAGGATATAATATTTCTCTTCTATTACAGGAAAACTTCTACTGAAAACTGGTAACAAAACGGGACAGCAGAGGACACCACCATGAATTAACTATTGATTTTTCTTTTTTTATATTCAAATCAGAAACCACTGTTGTATAAAATGCATATAATAAAGTTTCTCATGTAATTTGTGCTCAGTATGTTTGTGTCAAGCTCCTTCGCCTGGTTTTACAGAAATATCCATTTCCTATACTGGAAATACGAAGCTATGTATCCAGTTAAAAGAGCTCTATCTTTTAATTAAAGATTTTTCATTCTTAAAGGGACAAACCCCCACTAAATAACGTTTAAATAATTAAAAGTTTATTTCTGTCTGATTAAAATGGATTTTGACTATTGCTTGTAGGAACATGTTCACAAGTGATTTACTTTTGTTCGGAAGTCTTGTTAAGACTTCCAATCTGGCGTTTCTTAGAGCTGCATATTTATCCTTTGGTGGATGGATACTTATCTCTTACCCAGCTACTCATTGAAACATGCACAGACCAATGTACCAATGCACCACCCAAAATACAGTCATAATCAGCAAGAACTAGTCCCTCTTTTACACTAAAAGCACATTGAAAAATCTAGATGCAAACTTTGACAATGCACTTTAAAGAAAGAACAGTTATACTGTTTTTCACTTATTTATTATTATTTCAAGATAACAACTTTTCATGTATACATTGCACCAGCCACATTCTTTAAAAATCTGTCAGCTGAGAGTACACAGACAGTTTAAAGGTAAATCTACAAATATAGCAGCACATTGTGGTACACTAGTGCACATGAACATAACCACAATACAGAGTTCCATAATGGATTGCCACAAATTAGGTATTCAGTTTGTAAATTTGGGAGTGTGAATAATGAAGACCTTTATGAAGAGGTCTTAACTTAATATACATTTTATGTTGATTAAACAACATTCCCTGCTGTAAAGGATACATTACAACAAGCTTGTTTAACAGCAAAAATAACTTAGGTATTTTAAGTAGAAATGTTTTAATAAAAGAGTACAAATACAATACCTTGTTGTGTCTGATTGAGTGTATAGCTCTATCAGGAGTCAGACATTTTTTCCAGGGGAGGCATTTATATATAATATATTGTTGGCTCAGGAGAGGGGTTTCCTGGTGGGAGCCAAATGTTAGTTACACAGAAGAAGAGAGGCTGTTTGGGGGCAATATTTGCACCAGGAGCCTGTGGTTTCTAGTTATGCCCCTGCCTGCTGTGCTTAACATTTGCCTTCCTCAATATGTGCTGCATGTAGTGTTGGTTTAGAATAAATAGTTGATTAAAATCATGTAAACAAGTTTGGGATCAAGGTCACTCAAGGTGATATCCGATAGACTAATGTGCAGCAATACCAAAGTATGCAATAAAAAAGCAATATAATTTATTATAGTGCAAATATGTCCATACCCTAAAACAATATATTATGTGCATCATAGGTCAACGCACACTTCAGAGTAACCTGGATGTCCAACACAATGATAAGAAGTCCACAGATAAGTGAAGTCCAGGGGAGGGCTGGCAACTTAGTTGCCCTTAGGGTTGCCACCTTTTATTAAGAAAAATACTGATGATTTGGGTAGTTTGTTCCTCCTCTCTCTAACTTCCAGCTCAATAAGGGTGCCCCTTACCACGCTCTTGTATGCACACCATACTATCGGAGCTGCTATCTCGTGGTCGTTATTATATATTTTAGCTCAGAAGCTGTCTTGACAAGGGCGCTATTTTTGTCCCCTTTTATCAAGTGATCTTTGAGCCTCCAGTTTGGCCTAACTCTTTCGTTTTTGTCCTAGAGGTCAACTACCACTGAATTGTGGTCTGACCATGGTACGTCCCGAATACATACCTTACCGACTCTCTTTATCAAGGATAGATCTCCAAAGGAATAATCAATACTGGTGTATACCATATGTACTGCCGAAAAAAAGGTATAATCTCTCTCTGTTGGGTGCATCACCCGCCAGATGTCCCAGAGGGCCAGGTCTCTGATAATCTTGGAGAATCTCCTTGCACTTGAGACCCTTCTTCCATTGTTACTTGGTTTCCTGTGAACAGATCTGTTTATATCAGGATCCATAATACTATTCATGTCCCCAAAAACCATAAGAGACCCCTGCTTATACCTATTAACTCTTTCCTTTAAATTAGTAAGAAACCTTATTGTATTTTGGTTTGGGGCATAAGCATTAACCAGTGTAAAAATGTGATTGTTTATTTCACAAACCAAAATTATATAATGACCTTCAGGATCTATCTCCTGGAAAGTTATATTTACTGAAACATATTTAGAGAAAATTATTGCTACACCCTTTTTTTTATCCTCTAATGAGACACAGATAATTGTGGGGAAATTTTTAGATTTTAATAACATTTTTTCATTCTATCGCCAATGCGTCTCCTGTAATCCAGCCACTTGGATGTGGTCTCTCTTTATAAAATCCAACAAAACCTGACGTTTATAGGGGGAGTTGAGGTCCTAAACATTAACCGTTACAAACTGAATCATTTTTATTTTGTTCCTTTATAGTTTCCTTTACCTTCTTGGTGGGCCCATGACAGCGTGACAGACTGATAACACACAACAACTCCCCTATCTTCGGGGCACAAAAAACACAAATGACTCTTCCCACACCCCCGAGGAGCCCCCCTGCTCCGATGTGGCAAAAATTTGCTGCCTTCAGGCTAACTAATTCTTTGTCCGTATGCGAAGAAATGGTGGAGACACTGGAAGAAAAAGCGAAGGAAACCATTAAAACATATCCCCCTTGGAAAATGTCTACTCTTTTCACCCTCTCTCCGGTGCGGGGGAGTTTGAGGGGCTTTTTCTGATGCAGCAAAATCAAAGATCACTCCAACTCTCCTCCCTTTTTTTCTCCCTTTCTGTGTTTCCCTCGTCTCTTTTTGACTAAACTTCCCTTTACACAAACATCTGCTTATGTGTTATTGTTGGCCTACCTTGCCCTCTTTACTATTACTTTATTCTCTCTGAGGGAGTGAAGAAGGCAAAGGAGAAAGAGGGAGAGGGGGGGGGGAAAAGAGGAAAAAAAACTAATCTGTATCCTATTTTACTAACCAAAACCCTGTGTTATACGTGTATTCTTGCCTTGTTCTAGTAACTAGTGTTGAGCGTACCCGAACCGCACTGTTTGGGTTCGTACCGAACATTACGGTTTTTGGACCCCGGACCCGAACACGGACATTTCACTGTATGTTCGCAGGGCAGCCAATAAACAAGCGTTTGACTCGTTTGCCCTTAGAAGCCATGACAGCCATGCCTACTAATGGCATGGCTGTGATTGGCCAGTGCAGCATGTGACCCTGCCTCTATATATAAGCTGGAGTCACCGCACATCACATGAGCTCTTCTTAGTGTAGGGAGAGGATGCTGCAGCTGTGAGGGACAGATTAAAAAAAAATCTGGTGTTGAATCTGCAAACTACATCAATTATTCAAACTACAGCGAGTATTCAAATTACAGTGATTATTTTAGTGGGTGCTATACTACATATTTGTACCCTGTTTTAAGTCCACTGATGGGGATAGTGCTGACATTTCACCAGTACTTTTGGTTTGCTTAGACCTAAACCATATTGCACTCCCTTTTCTCCTCTACACCTCCCTAGAAGGTACATTCTACTTCTAATAAATGTCATAGTAAATGCGTTTAGAAAGCTACATAATCCAAGTAATACACATATTTGAAAATATAAAATAAGAATTCAAAATGCGTAGAAGTCATTTGCAAAATCTTGTTTTGATTAAGTCTATTGTACATGCAGCACAGGCAGTGGGTATCCTGACACCGGACACGTTTCGAGCCAGTCTGTAGCTATACCTACGTTCCCATAAAGTCTACGTAAGCTTTCCTATATGATTAAAGAATACCTTCTAAATAGTATATCAACCTGTAGAATTCACATTTGATTCAACCTCCAAGGCAAGGTGTTGGCTAATCACAGATGAAGGAGGCAACATCCATCAGCACGTGACATTTGTAGGGAACAAGGAAAGGAATTCTCACAGTCACATTATTTGCCTCAAAATATTTTGAAGATGAAGAGTACATAAAAAAGCAATTGTCCATTAAATCTAGCTCTGCTTCTCAGTTGGAACTTGTTACCAGAATATCATATTTAAAATGTAGAAATGGTACATATTGAGTGCACACATTGTCATTGTATTCAGGTACCAGTATAAAAAAACACCTTATTTTAGGGCTGCATTTGATAAACTTAATATTGCTCTAAATATTGTGATTACAGCCCACTGCCTCTTTACTTCTAAAGACAGTGGTATCTAATCCTTTGACTGAATATCTAAAGTAAAATTTCCTATTATGCTCAGTCTGCCTTACTTCAGAGCATCATGGCAAATGACCAGGCTTTGCACCAAATTCACTGCATAGACTACATGTTCCATGAAGGTGTATAGGTAGCAGAGGATCACTGGAACTGTATATTACAGCAGCTTTGGTGCCGAAGCTGTTATATTTGTCTCCAATCAATGATGGCTGGCTATTGTAAACATAGCTGCTGTGGACAGCTCCCATAATGCTCACTATATTCAATAAACATCAGGGTCACTGTCAGAGGCGTAACTAGAAACCACCGGTCCCCGGTGAAAAAATTGCCCTGTGGCCCCCCGAAGCCACCATGCAACTCCTATATAGTTGGTTTCATATATATATGTTATACAAATATTATAAAATAAGCCATATATATTATATAAATATTACATAAACCTGAACCATATATATTAAATAAACCTGAGCCATATATATATAACTGGTTTTATATCATATTTGTTATAATATTACAGTTACATACATACATACAGGGAGTGCAGAATTATTAGGCAAGTTGTATTTTTGAGGATTAATTTTATTATTGAACAACAACCATGTTCTCAATGAACCCAAAAAACTCATTAATATCAAAGCTGAATATTTTTGGAAGTAGTTTTTAGTTTGAGCTATTTTAGGGGGATATCTGTGTGTGCAGGTGACTATTACTGTGCATAATTATTAGGCAACTTAACAAAAAACAAATATATACCCATTTCAATTATTTATTTTTACCAGTGAAACCAATATAACATCTCAACATTCACAAATATACATTTCTGACATTCAAAAACAAAACAAAAACAAATCAGTGACCAATATAGCCACCATTCTTTGCAAGGACACTCAAAAGCCTGCCATCCATGGATTCTGTCAGTGTTTTGATCTGTTCACCATCAACATTGCGTGCAGCAGCAACCACAGCCTCCCAGACACTGTTCAGAGAGGTGTACTGTTTTCCCTCCTTGTAAATCTCACATTTGATGATGGACCACAGGTTCTCAATGGGGTTCAGATCAGGTGAACAAGGAGGCCATGTCATTAGATTTTCTTCTTTTATACCCTTTCTTGCCAGCCACGCTGTGGAGTACTTGGACGCGTGTGATGGAGCATTGTCCTGCATGAAAATCATGTTTTTCTTGAAGGATGCAGACTTCTTCCTGTACCACTGCTTGAAGAAGGTGTCTTCCAGGAACTGGCAGTAGGACTGGGAGTTGAGCTTGACTCCATCCTCAACCCGAAAAGGCCCCACAAGCTCATCTTTGATGATACCAGCCCAAACCAGTACTCCACCTCCACCTTGCTGGCGTCTGAGTCGGACTGGAGCTCTCTGCCCTTTACCAATCCAGCCACGGGCCCATCCATCTGGCCCATCAAGACTCACTCTCATTTCATCAGTCCATAAAACCTTAGAAAAATCAGTCTTGAGATATTTCATGGCCCAGTCTTGACGTTTCAGCTTGTGTGTCTTGTTCAGTGGTGGTCGTCTTTCAGCCTTTCTTACCTTGGCCATGTCTCTGAGTATTGCACACCTTGTGCTTTTGGGCACTCCAGTGATGTTGCAGCTCTGAAATATGGCCAAACTGGTGGCAAGTGGCATCGTGGCAGCTGCACGCTTGACTTTTCTCAGTTCATGGGCAGTTATTTTGCGCCTTGGTTTTTCCACACGCTTCTTGCGACCCTGTTGACTATTTTGAATGAAACGCTTGATTGTTCGATGATCACGCTTCAGAAGCTTTGCAATTTTAAGAGTGCTGCATCCCTCTGCAAGATATCTCACTATTTTTGACTTTTCTGAGCCTGTCAAGTCCTTCTTTTGACCCATTTTGCCAAAGGAAAGGAAGTTGCCTAATAATTATGCACACCTGATATAGGGTGTTGATGTCATTAGACCACACCCCTTCTCATTACAGAGATGCACATCACCTAATATGCTTAATTGGTAGTAGGCTTTCGAGCCTATACAGCTTGGAGTAAGACAACATGCATAAAGAGGATGATGTGGTCAAAATACTCATTTGCCTAATAATTCTGCACTCCCTGTACACACAGTCAGACATACACACAGTCAGACATACACACAGTCAGACATACACAGTCAGACTTAGTTACATACATACACACAGTCAGACTTACATACATACACACAGTCAGACTTACACTTACATACATACACACAGTCAGACTTACACTTACATACATACACACAGTCAGACTTACACTTACATACATACACACAGTCAGACTTACACTTAGATACATACACAGTCAGACTTACACATACATAGTCAGGCTTACATCCATACATACCCACAGATTTTTGTCCCCCCCCCCCTCCCCCTGCATGGTTACCTTTCATTGCAGGGAGGGGGGGTTGATTCAGCCTAGGTTATCTTCTGAGTGCCAGGATGTCATGGACATCTAACGCTCTAGGAGGCTCAGTGAAGGTGCGGCTACTGGTGACAATGTCACACGGGCCGCATCTCTCTCTACGGAGGGCCTGTACTATGCGATCAGTGCAGATCGCATAGTACAAGTTTTAATCTATCATTATTGCAGGGGTCGACAGGGCAGCCGGGCCTCTGGTGTGACGAGTGCGGTTGCAGCTGCGACCCCTGCGATATTTATAGTTCCGCCACTGGTCACTGTAAGTTACTGCAGATTGAGTGACAGTGGCAAGCTATTATTGATCAGTCTTTATTTCTGCCCAGCTCCAGGCAGGGCCGTCTTTAATAGTGATTGGACTCTGGGCAAGCATTTGGTTGGGCCCCCTGGACCCTGCCCCCTCCCCTGCATGCAATCCCGCCATCCATCGCAATGTTACACCCCCCCCCCCCCCCCACACACACATGCCATAATTGTTGTGCCTTTCAGATGCCAGTAATATTGTGCCAGTCAGAGCCCAGTAATATTGTGCCATTCAGAGCCCAGGAATATTGTGCCAGTCAGAGCCCAGTAATATTGTGCCAGTCAGAGCCCAGTAATATTGTGCCAGTCAGAGCCCAGGAATATTGTGCCAGTCAGATACCAGGAATATTGTGAAATTCAGACCCCAGTAATATTGTGCCAGTCAGATGCCTGTAATATTGTGCCAGTCAGATACCAGGAATATTGTGTAAGTCAGAGCCCAGGAATATTGTGCCATTCAGATACCTGTAATATTGTGCCAGTCAGATACCAGGAATATTGTGCTTGTCAGATACCAGGAATATTGTGCCTGTCAGATACCAGGAATATTGTGCCTGTCAGATGCCAGGAATATTGTGCCTGTCAGATGCCAGGAATATTGTGCCTGTCAGATGCCTGTAATATTATGCCAGTCAGATGCCTGTAATATTATGCCAGTCAGATGCCTGTAATAGTGTGCCAGTCAGATGCCTGTAATAGTGTGCCAGTCAGAGGCCAGGAATATTGTGCCAGTCAGCTGCCTGTAATATTATGCCAGTCAGATGCCTGTAATATTATGCCAGTCAGATGCCTGTAATATTATGCCAGTCAGGTGCCTGTAATAGTGTGCCAGTCAGAGGCCAGGAATATTGTGCCAGTCAGATGCCTAGTAATATTGTGCCAGCCAGATGCCCAGTAATATTGTGCCAGTCAGATGCCCAGTATTATTGTGCCAGCCAGATGCCCAGTAATATTGTGCCAGTCAGATGCCCAGTATTATTGTGCCAGTCAGAGCCCAGTAATATTGTGCCAGCCAGATGCCCAGTAATATTGTGCCAGCCAGATGCCTGCAATATTGTGCCAGTCAGAGCCCAGTAATATTGTGCCAGCCAGATGCCCAGTAATATTGTGCCAGCCAGATGCCCAGTAATATTGTGCCAGTCAGATGCCCAGTATTATTGTGCCAGTCAGAGCCCAGTAATATTGTGCCAGCCAGATGCCCAGTAATATTGTGCCAGCCAGATGCCCAGTAATATTGTGCCAGCCAGATGCCCAGTAATATAGTGCCAGCCAGATGCCTGTAATATTGTGCCAGCCAGATGCCCAGTAATATTGTGCCAGTCAGATGCCCAGTATTATTGTGCCAGTCAGCGCCCAGTAATATTGTGCCAGCCAGATGCCCAGTAATATTGTGTCAGCCAGATGCCCAGTAATATTGTGCCAGCCAGATGCCCAGTAATATAGTGCCAGCCAGATGCCTGTAATATTATGCCAGACAGATGCCCAGTATTATTGTGTCAGTCAGATGCCCAGTATTATTGTGCCAGTCAGAGCCCAGTATTATTGTGCCAGACAGATGCCTGTAATATTATGCCAGTCAGGTGCCTGTAATAGTGTGCCAGTCAGAGGCCAGGAATATTGTGCCAGTCAGATGCCTGCAATATTGTGCCAGTCAGAGCCCGGTAATATTGTGCCAGCCAGATGCCCAGTAATATTGTGCCAGTCAGATGCCCAGTATTATTGTGCCAGTCAGAGCCCAGTAATATTGTGCCAGCCAGATGCCCAGTAATATTGTGCCAGCCAGATGCCCATTAATATAGTGCCAGCCAGATGCCTGTAATATTGTGCCAGCCAGATGCCCAGTAATATTGTGCCAGTCAGATGCCCAGTATTATTGTGCCAGTCAGCGCCCAGTAATATTGTGCCAGCCAGATGCCCAGTAATATTGTGTCAGCCAGATGCCCAGTAATATTGTGCCAGCCAGATGCCCAGTAATATAGTGCCAGCCAGATGCCTGTAATATTATGCCAGACAGATGCCCAGTATTATTGTGCCAGTCAGATGCCCAGTATTATTGTGCCAGTCAGAGCCCAGTATTATTGTGCCAGACAGATGCCTGTAATATTATGCCAGTCAGGTGCCTGTAATAGTGTGCCAGTCAGAGGCCAGGAATATTGTGCCAGTCAGATGCCTGCAATATTGTGCCAGTCAGAGCCCGGTAATATTGTGCCAGCCAGATGCCCAGTAATATTGTGCCAGTCAGATGCCCAGTATTATTGTGCCAGTCAGAGCCCAGTAATATTGTGCCAGCCAGATGCCCATTAATATAGTGCCAGACAGATGCCTGTAATATTGTGCCAGCCAGATGCCCAGTAATATTGTGCCAGTCAGATGCCCAGTATTATTGTGCCAGTCAGCGCCCAGTAATATTGTGCCAGCCAGATGCCCAGTAATATTGTGTCAGCCAGATGCCCAGTAATATTGTGCCAGCCAGATGCCCAGTAATATAGTGCCAGCCAGATGCCTGTAATATTATGCCAGACAGATGCCCAGTATTATTGTGCCAGTCAGATGCCCAGTATTATTGTGCCAGTCAGAGCCCAGTATTATTGTGCCAGCCAGAGCCCAGTAATATTGTGCCAGCCAGATGCCCAGTAATATTGTGCCAGCCAGATGCCCAGTAATATTGTGCCAGTAAGATGCCCAGTATTATTGTGCCAGTCAGAGCCCAGTAATATTGTGCCAGCCAGATGCCCAGTAATATTGTGCCAGCCAGATACCCAGTAATATAGTGCCAGCCAGATGCCTGTAATATTATGCCAGACAGATGCCCAGTATTATTGTGCCAGTCAGATGCCCAGTATTATTGTGCCAGTCAGAGCCCAGTATTATTGTGCCAGCCAGAGCCCAGTAATATTGTGCCAGCCAGAGCCCAGTAATATTGTGCCAGCCAGATGCCCAGGAATATTGTGCCAGCCAGATGCCCAGGAATATAGTGCCACTCAGAGCCCAGTAATATTGTGCCAGCCAGATGCCCAGTAATATTGTGCCAGCCAGATGCCGAGTAATATAGTGCCAGTTAGCCCCCCGCCCCCCCGTTCCCAAGTACTTACATAATCCTGCCCCGTGTCCCCCGCCGGATGTCTCCTCCGTGCAGTCTTCTCTCTTGCACGGAGGAGGGAAACAGTCACCGGATGTGACGCGACGTCACATCCGGCGTCAGTTTTTTTATTTTTTTTCGGCCGTCGCATCCATCGGATGCGGCTTGCCGGAAAAAAGCGTTCACAAGCGCAATGCGCTGTGAACACGGCAAGCAGGGCTGGGGGCCCACGGGACAGCTGCCTTGGGGCCCCCCAGGAGTAAATGGGCCCAGGGCAGCTGCCCCGTTTGCCCGGCGTTAAAGATGGCCCTGGCTCCAGGTATTGTAGTTACCAGGTTTAGGGGTAACAAAGTTAAGCCATGCCAGCAGTCCTTGTATGGCTAAACAATGGCGCCTCAAGTGACATAAGCCACAAGAACTAAGGACTGACTAAGCATCATGGTTGCTGTAGGGACATTGAAAATGAAATACTTGCATGCATGCTACAGCTGACACTCAGTGGGGAGTAGGGTTGCCACCTTTTCTTCAAAAAAATACTGGCCTTGGTACTGTCTCCATAGACTTAACATTGGCCTGATGCCAATTTTTTACCGGCCTGCCGGTAAAATACCGGCCAGGTGGCAACCCTAGTGGGGAAGGCAGATTCGCAGTAAATTTGCATCCACCGCCATATTGGTTGCATCATTAGCCATCTTGCAGGAGGTGGCAGTTGCCTTCACATGGCCAGCAAACATCTAAATCAAGAATATATGGCTACCTGAAAATAGGGTTGCCACCAAGCCGGTACAGGACCGGTACAGGACCAAGGCCGGTATTTTTCTAAAGAAAAGGTGGCAACCCTACCTGAAAACTTTTGTGGAGGAAAGGTTCACTTTAAAGAGGGCCCAAACCAGGATTGTCAAAATTCATCTCCCATACTCAGCAGTCAGACTTCTAATGTCCTGGGCACCAGAAAATTACAATTTACAGTCCCGCTTAAGGATAGGCTATTAGTGGAAGACCAAGTCATGTAGAAAGGTCAGTGGGGGTCAAAATTATAAAAGTGGCCCAGTCACCATGGAAACCAATAGAATATTCCTGTTGACTAGACACTTTTAGAACTTTTCCCCAGAATGACCTGTATTGATAAACCCCACAGACTCATTCTGTGAGGGGATCCACAATCTAAAACAACGGAGTCAAGCTATCAGACAGTTTCAAAACAGTGGTCAAGTTATCAGACAGCTTTTTTTTCACATATGCAACACAGAAAATCTACACAACAAGTAATTAATGATCTAAAACAGCCTATGAGACCAGGTTGCTGTCTATCTGCTACGTTATATCTGAATATTGGAACCAAATATATATTTCATTAAGACACGTCATGGCTCTCAATAAACAAAAAGCACCAATCTGCTGATTTACCAATCGCCACAAATTCCTGATTGCTATTCCTTTAGCTCCCTATGTGCTGCACTCAAAATACAAATAATAACGAGCTGATGCTCAGCCAATGATTTCTAGCACCAAATACGCAATAGGTCTTTTTGTTCATTACAAATAAAGTTATTTAAAAAAAAAAAAAAAAAAAGAAGCAAAGAGAGGTGTCGGAGTAGGGAAGGCGGAGTAAATAGAAGAATCCGGCTGGTGAGTTGAGGAGGAAGAGGTGACAGAAGGGGAATGAGGTAGATAACATGAAAAGAAGACCTCGTACCTGGTGACAGGCCTTCCTACGAGTAATTTGCAATTAGAGAGTTCTGGGGGGAAGGAGTGGGTATTATTTAATGATTCACTGTTAGTTTATACAACGCACCGTCGCTACACTCATATCGTGCTATACAGCGAGTATATATATATATATATATATAAAGCAGAACATACACTGGTATACAGGAATATATGCTTGAATTAAGCATGCAAACTATCTCCATACGCACAAGCTGCAGCTGTAGTACATCTTGCACAGTGTGAAATGTAACGAGTAAAAATGAATGAAATCGTGTTCGATAAACGTTGGCTCAAAATTAAACACATTATCATTTGCATAGTCCACGTTTAGATTTATGTTGAATAAAAGACCCACAACAATGACTGGGATTGAAGCATCAGCAGCATGCCTCTAATAATCTCGTTTTGCTGCCCATGTATACACTGGTTCATCTGTTTAACTATTGTGTAGTGTTTTTTTTTTTTGTGGAATTTTGTTTGCATGCATTATACCACAAATGCAGGCAGAGAATTAAGCTGAATTCATGAAGGTTTCAATAAGCATGCCAATGGTAATATAGAATTTTGTATTTGAAATTTAAAACCTAAAAACATTTATTTTTTATGAATTCTTATTTTTATTATTTTCTTTTCAGGGTGAACCCCTCACCATGTCAGTTTTTCGCTCAGGTGTTCTGGTCTTAACATCACCACTCTCTGGCTTGTCTGTGCGATTGGCACCCATTCTAGCATCTGCAGCCAAAATTGTCCAAGATACTCTATATGTACATCTGCAACCTGGCCTTCTCTTGACTGGTTCATCTCAGCCTAGCTCCACCTACATTTCAGCCACACCAGAAGTGTGCAGCCTCATTTCAAAACTCTACACTGATGCAGATGTCCATAGCCACCTTGATGTTCGTGTACTCCTAACTAATATTAAAAACCAAAGTAACAACCAGCATATTCTATCCTCTGTGCAAAACCTCTCTCATCCCCCAGAAGTAGTTCTGACAGACTTTCAGACCACTGACGGTGGTCAATATAACCCCGCCAAACAGCAACTAGAGCGTTATGCAACCAACTGTTACAGTTGTCAACCTAACTTATTATCAGTGTTATTGTACCCAGAGTATGGACGATCGGATGAAGGAATTGATAGTGATAAGCAGGAAGTGTTGGGTAAACCTCTAGAAAGTCATAGTGATGTAGTAGTTGGTGGAACCTTTGATCGCCTACACAATGCTCACAAGATTCTACTTAGTGTCTGTTGTTTGCTGGCTGAAAGACGACTTGTGATTGGTGTTGCTGACAAGGAACTTTTGGATGGTAGGTACAGTTTCCACATCTTAAAAGTATTTTAAATGTCTAAACATTGTGATGAAGCTGTTGCACATAGTAATCAGTTTATATGCTGTATAAAATTTAATAAAGATCAGACACTTGAAAGCTTTTTTACATTAATCGGTTTAAAACTATATTACCAAAACATTTAATATTTTCATCTAGTAATGTAAATTTAGCTGCAATTACAATGTGAAGATACACAGTAAATTATTTCAGTGTGGTGGCAGCCACCTTGGAATTGCATAATCCAGTAACTGTTTAAAAAAGGGGGGGGGGAAGCTGTTGCCAACAGCCAATTGGAATCTGGGATATTCTCAAACTGCTCCCAGCAATCCAAAATGCTAAAGGAGGGAGTGATGCAATATGCCTCTGTACGCAAGGAAAATGACAGGAAATACACATTTGTTATTAATCATTTACTCAATATTTTTGAAAGAGCAAAGGTGCTGGCAATACAAATTACCTTATTTTCTGTATATTGTACATTCGTACACCAATGAAATATAGACACGGTATGTAAGGTTTCTTATTATATGAGAGACCTGTTTAAAAGGGCCAAGAAATATATAGAAAAGAAAAATTGATATAAGAAACACAAATCATTATTAAACGTAGATAAGCATAAATACAACAAAAAAGAAAAAAAAAGCCAAAACGTGTGGCTTTCTCTCTAGGGTGTCCTGGCCCTGGGGAAGCAGGCAATAACAAGTCTAGGCGAGCAGGTTCCCATCGGGTAGATGAACCTCCGTGTTGTCACAAATATAATACATAGCCCTTTAACCATATTTTATTATGTACATGTTTCCAATATTTTGACTTTAAATGTTCTCCTGTGGTTTTGCATTGAGAATAATCTCCCAGTGGCCTTTTAAATTAAGTGACATCCCATAAGGCAGGAGTGTTGCTAGAGGAACAGCAATGACTCAGTTGCACTTTATTTGCAGTCCTTAGAAGATAGGAAGTGTTGAGAAGTGTTTTTCTTTAGTTTCCATGATGTAGTACTTATATAAACATATTGTTGTCAGACACTAAAGGTGGAACTGCTCCTTTAAAGGGATCTTTAACAGTGCAACATTTTGATGACAGGTACACTTTAATAGTAAACAAGAATGTGGTTGCTGTATGTTTTCATTAGCAACGGACTTGCCAGATTGCCTGTTGTCTTTTTGACTCTTTAAGAGTTATAGATTCAAGTTCTTTGTCCTGTATCCAGTGATATTAAAATAGGGATTCAAAGCTATTATATAAAAGTAGCACCATTCATTAAATCTTGTTGTCCTTATTAAAAAATGCCATGTAACATGGACATCTGTATTTTTCTGCACTCTGTCTTTTTTAATGCAGTATTGTTAAAAGCTTCTCTTTAACCTATTTTGTCAACTTTTAGACAAGGTCCTGAAAGAACTGATTCAGTCCTTCGAGTATCGAGTGGATAATTTGTCTCAGTTTTTGGTTGATGTGAAGCCATCTCTGTTATACGACATCGTGCCCATCTCAGACCCTTTTGGACCATCAATCACAGATTCAGCGTTAAAATGCATTGTGGTCAGTGAAGAAACACGCCGTGGAGGACTGTCTGTAAACAAGAGGCGCCTGGAAAATGTAATCATGTTCACCAAACTTTTTATTTACAAAGAACACTTGAGGACAGGGCGAAATACCAAAGTAAAGCCAAGTAACCTATTTTTAATTATTAAACAGTTTGAGGTATACATGTAAATATATATATATATATATATATATATATATGTTAAAAAAAATATAAATAGAAGTAAAAGAGCCATACATAACTTATGCAGAAAACAGCATGTGAGCAGCCATATTTCTGGGAGGCTACATCCAGGGTGGAATTAACACATACACACACACACACACAATATTACACCTCATTACAGGGAAGTGGGTAGTTTCCTTTCCAGCCTGGTGGCAGAGAGCAGCTTCCCTGCTACCCCTGCTGAGTCCTCCGGTGATCAGCACTAGAGCGCAGTGCGCAAGGGGGCTGAGCAGGAAGTCTGAGCACACACTCTGCTCCCTCGCGCACTGCTGGATTAAATAAAGGAAGAAAAAAAAACGATCCCATTGGCAAGAGCACCATGCGGAGCTCACAATTTGCACTTTGTGCTGCCACCTTGGATTATTACTGCTGGTCTGATTGGCGCCCGGGGTTTGTCAAACCCTGCCTTGTGGTATGAGTAAATTAATAGCTTGTCAAACTAAGTAATAATCCAAGGTGGCAGCACAAAGTGCAAACGTCACTTTACACTTTAAAAATAACAAAAATTATGAATGTAGTAATGCATACGTTGTGGTTGGGTCACTTCCAGTTTATGACACTTTGAGCAGCTGGGGTTCCTTTTCAGAAAGCTCTGCTTAGATCACATGGCACAATCCCAGAACAATAGAACTGACAAAGCAAGTTATGCACCATGGACTAATAAATAATAGCATCTTATGAAACATAGCTCCCTACCCCATACTAATAACTTACTTATACTGGCCAAATAAATAGTGAAGGAGAATCTTCAGTAGATCAAGCAGTAGGTAACCTCCAATATCTTCAGTATGTCAAGAAAACAGATTTGAAATCTGTCCCATTTACACAAGCAGTTATAATGTGACATCACTTTCCCTGCAGAGAAATCATGTTTCATTTTAAGCATTTGGGAGATATTTGTGTGTTTGGCACATGCAGCCAAATACTAAATTTTATATTATAAATCTGCAATTTATTCACTTTACTGGGTCGCCTTTCATTTTTAGACTGCCAACGTTCATCAGCTGTTATTAAAGGGGTGTATTAATTGTTGTAGCTGAAAGTTTAATCATGAGTACATTTTAGCTTATGTAGTGTCTCACTTTGTTAACCGGATTGTACACCTGTCCTATTGTATTCAGCTGAAGATGTTGGCACATATAATGATCTCTGTGATTTGTATGTGTTTCCAGGGACTTGACGAATTGGTCATTCATGAGATCCAGCTAGTTAAAGACTCACTCCGCTGTGCTAATGAGGAAGAGAAAATCAGTTCATCCAGTTTCCGGAACAGATTACTAGGAACTCTTCTTATTCCTCTAACTGTAAGAGTCAAATACCTTCTGTCTGGCCTAAGGGGGGGGGGGACGACGACGAATGTTTGTTTTTTTTAAATATTTTTTTAAGTTCTCAGCACTCACAAAAATGAAGTGTGCTCTCGCTCTCTCTTTCCATTTTAATTGATCGTTTACTGCAGGGAAATCCCGATATTCCGACTGAGCCTTATGTGATTGGACTAACAGGAGGTAGCGGCAGTGGGAAGTCATCTATTGCAAAACGTCTGGAGGCTTTGGGAGCTGCTACGATAGACTGTGATAAATTAGGACATGAAAGCTACAAACCAGGCGGACCTGCCTATCAGAAAGTAATTGATGAGTTTGGTACAGGTATGTCTCTTCAGGACTCTAAAGGACTGACCGTTAACTTCTTTCATGTGCTTAAGATAGCAGGGTTATGTCTGGATTATTTAAATTCAATAGTTAAATGTTCAGTTCTGTGCTTAAAAGGCAATGGAGGAAGCAAGGTTTGAACAAAACATGTCCCAGGACTTTTAAGTAAAACCCAACGAGTATCTTAATAGATACACGCGGGTTTACTATCTGCATGCGAGACACCACAGTTCCTGGTTTGGATTGGGGGTTCCTGCTGAATATGAGGGTCTCTCACTGCTAGCGCTTCTCACAAAACAAATATTCAGTTGTGGAGATTCTATGTAATTCCTGATCAAAGCTCTGCCGTTCTCCTGGTTAAGCATAGATTAAAGGGAGAGGTAGAAATCCCCGAAGGTAGCTCCAGTCTCATCTGGGGTTTTATAATCCTTAAACCCATTGTTGATTTTAAAAACTCTTGATTTCAGATTTTGTTTTTTAGATTTGTTTGTTAAGAGTTTGTCTGCTCTATTGTTCAAATAGAACCAATTTCAAAATAGTATTATTTGCTTTGCCGTTAATTTGTTCTCTTATTTCTTTAATTACTTGTTTTATTTTAGCCAAGATTGACTCACTCAGGGACCCCACCCTCGCCCTCTTCAATCTCTCCAGCTGTATGTATAAATCTGAAAGGTTTTTGTTATTTTTCTTTATTATCTCCAATAAGCATCAAGCTTTATAAAAAAAAAAAAATCCCCCCATAACTGACCTGTAAGTACACTAAATGGTTTTTAGACTAATGTCCTCCATTATATTTTCCCTAAAGAACATCTCAGACTCATACTCATGTTTTTCTATATTTTTGAGGAGAGCAGAAGATCGTTAATTTTCCAAGACTTCCTGACTGATTTTTTTTCTCCCCCAGTCTCACAGATTAACGATCTGTCAAAGGCACAATCACAATTTTAACACTCTTACAAGCTTTAATACTTACATACTTTTGCATAATACAGCATGCAAGCAAATAAATATACTCCACTTCCTAATGCAGTTTAGAAAAAAATTGCGCGTACATCTGTACGCTTCTAATTATGCGTCCCATCAGTGTTTTTATATTCAGTGCAGCACCATGCCTCTCATGTAGGTGCATGGGGACAACCAATGAGCGTGTCACTGACTTCGTGCACATGGTGCATCTAGTTTGGAGCACTCTGTCTGGCTCTGAGAGGTATTTAGTGATAGTGTTATGATAACAAATTGACGTGGGACAATCAATTCTTAAGTTAAATATTGCAAAAAACTCTGACAAAAGACCTCTAGAGAGTGCTTATTCAAACTCCGGCACTCCTAGCTAGAGATGTGATGACAAAGGAAGTGTATTTACAACAGAGAACTAAAAGTCACATAGGTCTTGTCTTAAATACCACTAAACCAGGCATTTTTAAAATAACAAAGCTGAAATACAAAATTTGAACTACAATTTTGGAACTATCTTTAGATAAAGCCAAGTTCACAAGCTTACATGCAGTTGCCATGTTGGGTACCTGTTTGGATGAGGAAATGTACTCAGTGGCAAGGTAAATACTCAGTACAAGCATGCACACAATGCTCTATCACGGGACCCAGAGACAATTCATTGGAAGGTAATTACTATACCAGACATTTTAAGTTAAACACTTTGAGCTTGGAAATAACAAAACTGACGTAAATAGTTGCTTGCTTCACCTCTTTAATTAAAAATACAATTGAATTACCAATTAACTTTTTATTGTGTTTTACATTTTATAGTTTACAGAAACCTACTGTCAAGAGGGGCAGATGCTGTTAGTTGAAACTACACTCTACACAATGGTGTGTTTTCCATTTGGAAGGCCGCGTGTTATTCCTTGTTTTTAGATGTAGTTAGGACAGATAATCATATTTATTGAGTTTTGGGATAGCTTTGTCTTTGCTACGTAATTAAACCTGGCAAACATTTGCTTTTCCAAAGCTTAATCATAGCCAATGTACATGGTAATTATGTGACCTACCATTTTTTTGTAGCACATTGGATATTTGGTTGTTACAGATGCAGTTACTAACAATGATGACCATTTTAGTTGGGAGAGAGCTGTGAAATAAAATGTGTTCATGTCCTGTTTCTGAGAAGAGTAAAATGCTTTTCGGACTAAAAACTGTTTTATCTTTATTTGTGACTCCAATATATACTACCTGTAAATTCCAAGTGAAGAGCAAACGTGTTAATTATTTGCTTTAATAATTTACCATTTCCCATCTTTTCCACAGACATACTTTGTACAGATGGTACGATTGACAGAAAAGCCATTGGAAGCAGAGTTTTTTCCAATAAGGTGAGCTATGTAAATATTTAACAATGGTAGACATGAGAGTGCAGTTGGTGGTCACCTTTGTACAGGATTCTAGTGTAATAATTTCTGACATTAGTGTTTCTTTACTTTAAGGGATTATCTACTTAGATTGGTATTTAAGGTTATCTATTAGATTTGGTGCCATAAAGAAAGGTAGTGATATATCAGTGTGTATATCCCTTCATCTTAATTCCTTCCCTACAAGTTCATGATTGCATTTTTGTGCCTACTAGTAATTGTTTAAAAGTATAAAAATAAATATCATCATACTCCTTGATATTATCTTAAAGGGTCAGTCTAGTTCCTAAACTCACTTTGGTGCAAGTTGAAGAGTACGGCTTGTAAAGTGCACAGGATTTTTTCCAGTGTGGTTTGATGCAGGCATTATGCATAAACCACTTTTTTGACTCAAGCCCTCCCCCCAGTGATAACTGTGCATGTTTACTGCAGGTGCGGCAGCACTGATTATAAAGACACTGAGCGTATAAAGTTTTGTTTCATTTAGTCACTTCCTGTGCTACTGAAATAAAATACATTGTGTGGACTGTTATAGACTTGCTCTTGTATATAGTAGGATCTCTTAACCCCCTTCATGACCAGACTGTTTTTTGGATAATGTCCATACCGTATTTGCTCGAATATAAGACAAGGTTTTTTTCAGAGCACATTCGAGGTTCGTCTTATCGAGGTCTGACTATAAGACTGGGATCCAGGTCCCCCGCAGAGCTGCATACTTCTATAACGGAAGCCGGAAGGTCATGTGACATTCCTGTGGTCCGTCATAGTAGACAGACATGTCGGGCAGCATCGGAGGGTGTCTACACGCATCACGCAGACATCCACCGGCTGCCCTCAGTAGCCACCAGGGATATTCAGAGCAAGAGGGGGTAGGAGCTAGTCTAGGAGGGGTGGAGCTTTGGGTAAGTGTGGGGGCAGCATTGGCTAAGTCTGGGGGCATGTGGCTGTCTGGGGGGCAGTATTGGCAAAGTCTTGGGGCAGATAATTGTGTGTGGGGGGGGGCGATTGGCGACGTCTGGGGGCAGATTGGCAAATAAAAACAAGAAATGAATTTTTTTCTATAATAATTTTTATTAAATATGGAAAAAGAAAAGTTTACACTTTTTTTTCCTATAGGGTAGTCCTATATTAAGACCTTTTCTTATATTTTCAAAAGAATATCCAAAGTCTGGGCGGTTGTCTTATAATCAGGGTTGTATATTATATAGTATAATACAGGGCTCGACAAACCCCAGGCGCCAGGTCGCCATGGCGACCAGGAAATTAGACCTGGCGCCTGGGTGCTGTCAGCCTCCTGGTCCCCTTGCCGCTGCCATCCGATTTTTCCGCAGCGCGAGGGGGTAAAGTCTGTGCCGATGGCCGATGGCACAGACTGCAAGCTCCGCCCCCTCGCGCAACGCGTGTCTGAGTGCCGGGTGTCGTCACGTGACATCCTGGCACTCAGCACGCCGACCAACGGAGTTAAGCTGCAGCGTGAATGTCCCCCTCCCCTGCAGTGAGGTAAAGCAGCTGGGAGGGGGGACACATCAAGAAGAAACCCCCAAGAAAAGACTGTGAGGTGGGTGTGTGTTTGTATGTATTGTAAAGTAGGTGTGTGTGAGGGGTTTGTATATATGGGTGTGTGAGGTGTTTGTATATATATGTGTATATGTAAAGTATGTGTGTTTGTATATATGTGTGTGTGAGGTGTTTGTATATATGTGTGTGTGAGGTGTTTGTATATATGTGTGTGTGAGGTGTTTGTGTGTATATATGTGTGTGTGAGGTGTTTGTGTGTATATATGTGTGTGTGAGGTGTGTGTATATATGTGTGTGTGAGGTGTTTGTGTGTATATATGTGTGTGTGAGGTGTTTGTGTGTATATATGTGTGTGTGAGGTGTTTGTGTGTATATATGTGTGTGTGAGGTGTTTGTGTGTATATATGTGTGTGTGAGGTGTTTGTGTGTATATATGTGTGTGTGAGGTGTTTGTGTGTATATATGTGTGTGTGAGGTGTTTGTGTGTATATATGTGTGTGTGAGGTGTTTGTGTGTATATGTGTGTGTGAGGTGTTTGTGTATATATGTGTGTGTGAGGTGTTTGTGTATATATGTGTGTGTGAGGTGTTTGTGTATATGTGTATATGTAAAGTATGTGTGTTTGTATATATGTGAAGTAGGCGTGTGTGTTTATGAATTGTGTTTATGTTTGCGTGATTGTCTGGCTCCTAAAAAAAATGTCTGGCTCCTAAAATCAAAATAAATTTGTCAAGCCCTGGTATAATATATATTATATGCGTGCAAATACAGTATATCTTCAATTTTGTCAGCTTTAGCAGAGTTTGTAAATTTTTCTAAATTAATTTTATATTTATATTAACTATAAAAATATAGATATAAAAGGACAAAAAAAAAAAAACAATCTGTGGGAAAAACATCAGAGTACAGTACAGTGTCCATCTAATATAAACATACCATTATGTAGTTCAGCTAGCCATGACTAGTGGTGTTAACAACACAACTATTGATCTTTCGTATATGATGAATATAAGCTCAATTTCCATATTGCACCTATTATGAGAATGACATATATTCCTTTGATTAAAGTAAAGTTGTTGGGGGTGTAAAGTTGGAGGAAGAGGGGGGGGGGGGGGATGGGCTTTTTCTTTTATTATCACAGTTGCTTTAGGGGACTTCTCCCATAGTTCATAGAATGTCTCATATTTTGTTCATATTTGGCTGTCATGCCATTTGTGATATTGTGTAATTTTTCCATGTGAAGGTTTTGGTTTACTACATTGTACTATTCTGGAATAGTGGTTATTACTGTGGATTTCCAGTTCCTGGTGATAAGGGTCTTGGCTGCAATTATGATATGCCTTGTTATGATTTTTTGGGAAAGAGCAATTATGTCAGGTAATGCATGTAAAAAAGCGCAAGTCCTGGGGATTTTTCTAAAGTGATATTTGTGGATTCTTTAATTATTTATTAAGTCCAAAATGTCTTTAAATGTTGATAGGACCACCAGCGTTTGTTGGTAGTTGGTGGGTATGTCTTTGCTAGCCTGCTTGGAACAAATACCATCTTTTAAGTACTTTTCTCGCTAGTTCTGCGTGGTTAGCACCGTGGGAGACGTGTGAGGGATTTATTGTGGCTTTTCTTCCAGAGAGTTTGTAACTGTTTGATGAACATGCACGGATTGTGCATTGTATACAGCTACTTGGCATTTAAGCAGCACCCACTGTTACATGGATGTTCAGTGCTACTTGGATTTAAATACATTGCTCAGATGTATGGTGGTGCCCATTTACTTTATAAACCCTATTGTCACTATGGGAGGTATTTCATTGGCTTTAGGAACCTGTCATGCAGAGAATATGCAGACAAATTAAATGGACAGACAAGTGTTTAATGTATATAATATGTATTATTTTCTTAAATAATCATTTTGAACCTGAAATTTGCTTCTATTTTATATATATGTGTGTGTGTGTGTGTGTGTGTGTGTGTGTGTCTGTCTGTGTGTGGGAGGCAGGGTGATGCTGGACAACTTTGGGTCCTGCAATTCATGTGGATGTTACTTTGAAAGATACCACCAACCTAAGCATTTTTGCAGACCATGTATGCCCTGATGGCATTAGCCACAAAGCAGAAATGGTTCAGGAATGGTTTGAGGAACACAATAACGAGCTCAAGGTGTTGACTTGGTCCCCAAATTCCCCAGATCTCAATCCAATCGAGCATCTGTGGGATGTGCTGGACAAACAAGTCTGATCCATGGAGGCCCCACTTAGCAACTTACAGGACTTAAAGGATCTGCTGGTAATGTCTTGGTGTCTGATAAAAGAGCACACCTTCAGAGATCTAGTGGAGTCCATGTCTAAACGTGTCAGGGCTGTTTTGGCGGCAAAAGGGTGTGTGGGTGCATATATATATACATATAAGATAGACACATAGAATAATATACATTATATATAATGTATGTCAACTTAGTATATTATGGTGACATTTTGCAGTGCAAAATATGTGCTTATTGTTTGCTATAAAATGTAATTCTTTTTTTGTAGGACCAACTCAAGCGTTTGACTGACATTGTATGGCCGGCTATAGCCAGTCTAGTTAAAAAAGCTGTGGCAGAGGCAGCTGCTCAAGGTAACTGCTTTTTCAATATTATTGTAGATATTGTGTAGGAAATGATATTGTAATTTAAATGCTGCATTATCTATATTATGCAAAACTACAGAACACATCTAAATTATTCATTTGTTATAGTGCATTAACTATCTGTACTGTGCAGTCCATGCTATATAGTACCCACTCCAGATTCTTGCTGCAGTACGACTTCTGTTCATACTAAACAAGGTATGCGCAGTAGTATAAGTTTATTAGTATTTAGACGCAAAGCAATCACTTAAGAGAGAATTGCAGGGAAATGAGATGGGAGTTTCAAACTTGAGGCCGAAGTAGCCGAGTTAGAGAAATCCTCCCTTTCAGCTGCTTTGGTGAATTTTTCCAACTCTGCTGCATTGGCCTTAAGTTTGAAATTACCATCTTAATTCCATGCAATTCTCTCTTTGAAGCCATCTTTGGTCTGTTTACGTCTAGCAGCACGTTATGTATTAACCCTTGATCTGATAAGAGATATTCCTTGCCGTCATGCTGTACATACATTGCCAGCAGTGTTGTGTTTGTATGTTTTAGTTTCTTTGTCAGTGGTGGCAAGTTATGTGTAACATGGGCAAAATGGAGGTGCATATATGCTCATATGCAGACCTGAACACATCCATATTAAACGCACAAATGCAGACTTATAAAACAGCATTTTTAAAAGTGATGACTGAGGAAGCCACTGGGTATGCCAGACTTAAAGCATGTCATCCGACAGCCCTCCTGTCCAGATATTTAGATGTTCTGCTTACTTTTATGAAATCTTAATAGGCATGGGTTTTATTTTCTTGCCACTGTAAATATACTGGGAAACTTTCCAATTTTAGGTATATCTGTATGCGTTCTTGATGCTGCAGTTCTCCTGGAAGCCGGGTGGAATGATATGGTCCATGAGGTATGGACAGTGGTCATACCAGAAAAAGAGGTATGTGTTTTGAACTCTTTCAAAAACCAAATAACTTTCAGCAAGCTAACAAATGAATCGCCTCAAACCAGGGGGAAGGTTAGGTGGTTACAACAGTGGCGTCCCATGGGTGGTGCAGACCGCACCGGGTGACACCCACAGGGGGAGGGTGACACCCGTGCTGCTGGCATCCCCCCGCAGCGCATCGTGCTAAACTTTTTTTTTTTTTCTGGCAGCCGCATCCGCTGGATTCGGCTGCCGGAAAAAAAAATTAATAATAATCAATACAACGTTATGTCACATCCGGTTGCTGTGTTTCTCTCCTCCGTGCAGGAGGGAAGACTGCTGGGGACACGGAGCAGCAAATAAGGTAAGTACTGGCGAAGGAGGGTGATATAAAACAAGCAAAATCCTGGCATATTGAGGGGTTAAATCTTGGAATTTGAATGGCTAAATCCTGGCATATTGAGGGGAAAATCCTGGCATATTAAATGGCTAAATCCTGGTATATTGAGGGGCTAAATCCTGGCCTATTGAGGGGAAAAATCCTGGCCTATTGAGGGGAAAAATCTGATCAAAACTCCGCCCCCTTGGGATATAATAGATACATTACCCTCCCATTCAATGCAAGTCTATGGTAAGAATTGAGACTTATAGACTGCATTCTGTGTCCCCAGCCCCAAATTGAGATACTAGTGCTGTAAAGTCACTGGGGGGTGGCACCCAAAAACGCTATATTTTACAAAATGCCGGTGCAAAATAAAAAATAAACCCTCTTCCTTTTTGGTGGGACTGTCCCTTTAAATGTCTGACTGCTTGTTTAAATATTCAACACCTTTTAGTGACACGTGCAAAATGCCTCGGTTTCGGAGTTGCTGTTTTGAACTAGTTTACCTTTTTTTTTTTTTTTTTTATATTACCACTACTTTTGTGATATTGGCAACTTCAAATGATAAAGCACAGTGTTCAATCTAATGATAAATGTAATCTCAGCGGGTGGTCATTTGGCATGCAGCTTTAATATTCCATTATCAGCCCGGACCTTCTACTGAGGTATAGTGGAATCGCTGTTATAAAGAGATTTTATAGAAATCGGCTTGGGTTTTTAAAACTGTTTAAAGAATTAAAGTGAAGGGGTATATAAAATGATAGAATCTTTTTGCATTTAGTATACTGATTATTAGGCCAATGTGCTAATAATGACATCTTCACCTATTAGACAATCCCTCATATTTTCCTTGCACTATTTCAGATGTTTGGCTGCAGTGTATTTCTTAATGTCAAATTTGAAGGCTGTATCCACATGGAGTCTTTTTGAAGCACTCTCTAATGCAGGGGTACCCAACCTTTTTGACATAAAACCCCTCTTCCAATTTTTATCAGTCTCACGCCCCCTTACTAGCTCTCCATCGTCCGTAATTTAGGTGAGCACCGGGTGTCAGACAGTGCAAGTATGTGCTGTTTGATTCAGCACGGACTGCATGCTGCACCTCTTGGTGGTCTCCACCTTCATTAACATCGGAGTGCCGGCTGTGAATTGACATCCTGGTGCAAAGATGGCATGGACAAGCTGAGGACAAAGATGGAGCTAGCAAAGACGGCGCTGGTAACTTGGTGGGGGCAAAGATGGCAGTGACAACTGGGGGCAAAGATGGTAATGTAGGAAGTGGGTGACATGTTATGTTGAAGTCATGGGCTCGAGGGCAATTATCGCACCTGAACCCTGTGGTTTCTAGTTACGGCCTCACTCAAAATGCCCACAAAACCCCTTATCCACTTCCCAATTGCCCTTGCTCACCACTGCACCCTTCGCCTTCTCACTCTGTTGTCTCTTCTACCTTAACTCCAACACAGCATGTCCCGCACCTTTATCCCCTATACCCCCTTGTCACCTTTCTTTAATAACCAATGCCCCCTCCCTCAATGACCTCTTGACCCACCTCATCTCCCACAATGCTCCTTTGCCCACTTCATTACCTCAATGACCTCTTGTACAACC
This sequence comes from Pelodytes ibericus, assembly GCA_036172795.1. Classification (NCBI taxonomy): domain Eukaryota; kingdom Metazoa; phylum Chordata; class Amphibia; order Anura; family Pelodytidae; genus Pelodytes; species Pelodytes ibericus. The sequence continues at coordinate 95,318,125 of CM069862.1, read as the reverse complement.
TCCCTCACCCTGCCTGCTGATGTTGATGTTTTACCGGGGGGCTGTATGCTACACGTGGGAGTGAAAGAGAGGTGTGGCATTGTGAAGAAGGGGATAAAGGGACTGCAGGGGTCGTGACGTTTATGTTGTTTATGGTTTTTTTCCTTACTTTTGGTTTTATTATTAAGAATTCAGATTATAATACTTTGTTCCACGAAGTACATTGGCTCTATATAGCAGTGACAATTTGCCAGGTGTTAGTCATAGCATAAATAGTAAAGGCCAAATTATATGTATTGTACGTTTGCTCCCTGTGTGCCTTATACATACACACTGTTACATTTTGTCAGGCACATTGGTTTTTGTCAAAATGTCAGTGAAAATATTCTGCCCATATCCCCAAAAATAACTCTAATCTCCCAATTGAAATAACCCTATGCCTATTTTGTTTCAAATTACAATGCCATTTTGTTTCTAATTACTTCCAAAAAATTGTGATTCCTTTTATTTTCCAGGTTGCTAAAGCAGAGCAACAGTTAGAGCAGGTTATAAACAGCATTTGAAATTAGTCCCTTGAAAATGGAATGTAGAAAAACAAGTCCGCACTCTCAAGGCTACTTTACATAATTAGGGAAGAGTTTCAACATGGGAATTCTAACATTACCAGACCGTTAAAGCATAACAATAAAGAATACTCTGAGTAAATTAAGTCAGGGCTTGACAGATTTTATGGGCCAGACAATCACACAAACATTCACACACCTCACATATAAACATTCACATACACACATGTTTTTTTGTTTGGCTTTCTTAATATGATATCACGTGACACTCGTTGCGTGAGGGGGCGGAGCTTGCAAACTGTGCAAGTCGCACAGACTTAACCCCCCCCCCCCCCCCCCCCAGGCGCCAGGTGTAACTTCCGGGTCGCCATGTCTACCTGGCACCCAGGGCATGTCGAGCCCTGAGTTAAGTACGTATTATTACTTTATTTAAAACTTTGTAAATTGAAAACGTGAAAATATAAAGTGATTTTTCCATAATTCTGAAAACTTTACCTAAATGAGTTCAAAATATTTAACTGCTGCCAAAAGTTAATCATAATAGAGAAGGATAGACACACACAAAGAAGGTGGTCTTGGGCAATCACAAGTCAGATAGTCATGGTCGCTGATAAGTGAATACCCAAATGAGAAGCAACTAATGTCAACCACCTGTCCCCTAGATTGTAAGCTTGTGAGAAGCGCTCTCAACTACATGTATCCATCTCTTTCTGTAGTATGTAGGTTTTTTCTATGCTCTGTACCAAACTCTACATAAATTGTTTGTGCTATATGAATAAATGTTCATGTTATAAAATTAAGAATTCCTGGCGCAATGACAATTGGAAGGAAGGGTTAAAAAGCACGTCCCCTTCCTCCAAGTAAATTCAAAGTGTATCTTTATGGAGAGCGGAGCCAGAGCCGGTCTAGAGGCTAGCACACACTGACAGTGTCTGCTCGCACACAGCCAATCAGAGCAAGGCTGATCGTTTGATTGGGTTTTGTATTCAACAGGGGTTGAGAGACCCTCGTATTCAAATGGGATCAACTACTAAAGGCCCCCTTTGTTGATCACCTTTGAAAACAAGGGTCCTTCTCGGTGGTACAGAGAGAGACAGTCACCAACCTGACCATGCAGCTTGCTTCCTAAGGAACAATTAGAAAATTATATTATTTTAGAAGCACAGATGGGAAAAAAAGAAAATGTAAAAATTTGTTTCCCTGACATTCATCTTAGATTTACCATCAGATGGATATGATTTACAGCACTGCACAATAACCAGAATATTGTTTATTTAAATATGTTACTGATGAACATGATTTATAGAAAGTGTGATGGTATACATGCAAGTTTAAATAGGACAAAAAGTAGCTTAAATGTTTACTTGTAGTCATGGTAAACCCAGCACAATTTCAAATACAAGTTAAATAGTAGAGTAGATTATTGCATTCATCCTACTCAAGATTATTCTATTACTGTAACTGTTAGAGGAAAATAATGGTTTGTGTAAAATGTAGACACGCATAAAGTAATTTATCTCTGTAATTCACTTTGTTTGCCAATATATATTTACTCTGGGTCTGATTTGATTCATTACTTGGGTTCTATGGTTCAGGCTGGTAAATAAGCTTAGCTCGTATCACCTGGTAACTTTCCTAGCGATTCAGATACTGCTTACATTTCTTTGCTTAACAGTATTTTGATGTTTTGTCTAATTGAGTTGGCATCTTTTTAGCTGTATGAATATAACATCATGTTTCATGCGAGTGTAATACTAGTCTATGGTCACTATTGGTTTTTATAAGATGTGTATTTAAAAGAAAAAATAATTCTGTTTTTCAGGGTAATACTCAGACACACAGTTAATTTAATACAAGTTATAGGTTACATGCATACATGAAACTCTCATGCTAGAGGCCTAATGTTTGTCAACCCCAGCTTACATAGTAGTCATCCATGACTTTATGTGCTGCTCATTACAGTCGATATATTTCTATTCATTTGAGCCAAAGAGAATAAATCTGTTGCAGCATGCCTCTAATAAGAAACATATACAGAAAAGGTGGTAGGTGAGACACACCAGAGGAAGCCTTTGTAAAGGCGAAACACGTCCGTGGGACCTGTACTTTTTCACATTTAGCCACCTTTGGCTTCATTTTCGAATTTTAAGGATTTTGTTGTTTTTATTGTTCCTCCATGTGAACCTCAGAGACACACTGCTGAATTGTCCACCTGGAGCAATATATGTAAGATACTACTTGTTTTCTACTAATAAATTTTGTATATTGTTATACCTAAATCTTCTTTAAATCCACTACTGGATAATATCGTTTGAGGAGGAAGATATCGATTGAGGAGGAAGAAACTATTTCTTAAAGCAGATGAGCCCTTTATACTATGGATGTTTTGTGAGTGCAATATCACACACTTAACACCTTGTCTAAAATATTGTCGCTGTACTACTCTATGCCTTTTTGTTATTATTTTTGCATATGCTTTTTAACATCTGTGACGATCTACGTTCTTCATATGAGTGACCCTCATTTAAGGCAAATGTCAGCATTCCTTATTGCCTTTCCTTTTGGTGGGGGTTACTGAGCGCACCTACCACCTTTTCTGTATATGTTTCTGTCTTTGTTTCACGTGTGAAAGCAGAGAATCACACAGGCTGGTGCAGCTCAGTTACAGAGTTAGCGCTAGAATTTATCCCTATTTACATACATGCCTCTAATAAGAGTAGAGGAGAGGCATACATAGAAAATAAATATTATATCTACTTTTCTAGAAGTGAATATAGTCAGGAGATTTTTTTTTTTTTTTTTCAAAATGGAAATTAAAATCTTATAGGTTGTAAATGGGCAGGCTAAGATTATGACCCAACTATCCAACTATCCTTCTTCTTAAGGCAGTAATACGTATAATGAACAGAGATGGCGTCAGCGAGGAAGGCGCTAAGAACAGACTGGCCAGTCAGATGTCCAACAGTGAAAGGGTGAAAGTATCCAATGTGGTTCTCTGCACTCTTTGGGAACCAGAAGTGACACAGAAGCAGGTAATTTAATGTCTCTTGTGCATGGGGTGTCAAAGGCTTTTAAAAATGTTTTTATGACAATAAGGAAGGTAGAAGATGCTGCAAAAACATCAGATGACAAACTCAGATGTTATTGGATGGCTCAAATGAAAGTCTGGGGAAATCAGTCCCACAAAACACAACATTCCTCTGCACACTGGGGTGTGTACAAATAATAAATGAAATAATCTGTAAGCAATGCAAACTCCTTCAGTACTATACTGTATACAAACCCTAGATGCAGTGCATCAGTGAGAAGGTCATATTTCACCACAGATACAATGACAATTTATCCGTTTTCAATTAAAACTTAATCGTGGAAGAATTATTAAAGTTTAATTGGATACTGAATCATTGACATGTTATCTGTGGTGAATTACTCATTGTTCACTGAAGTACTGAGTCTCTGTCATCATTTAGGTTAGTCAGGCAGTGTTAAAACTGCAGCTTCAGGGTAGAGATGGTCTGTGACTTCTCAAACTGCTTATGAGCAAATATTAATTTCCAGACAATAGACAGTCTTGATAGAGGTCCGAGGTTCGGACAGAAACGTCGATTATGTTGAAGATTCTTACATTGTGATCTCATGAGTATCGACTAAAGCATATTGAATCACAAAGACCCGTGAGTGCGTGTTTTTTCTATCTTTTTGGACTTGTGTATGTATGTAAATATATATATATATATATATATATATATATATATATATATATATATATATATATATAATTTTGCATGTGCTTCCCTATATACACTCTCCATGACGTACTTGCATGCATAAATATGTATGTGGGGGGGGTGTTTCTGTGTAACGTGTGTGGACTTGGTCTCCAAAACATACGTTAAAACAAGAGAAATCTCAATATATGTTTTTTTTTTTCATGATAAAATATTAATAAATAAAAAAGGACTATAGTCTGAGCCCTATTAGCCAAAGCCACTTAAGTAGCAACTGTGTCCTAATTAATTATCAATACTTAAAAGACAACTGTTGCCAAACATGTTGAATTGAAAGATTGCATCATGTATATGGCAATATTTTTAATACATTTTCTCAACATACAAAAATAGAAAGTGGAATAATGCCAGTATTATTGTATAAACAATAAATAGTTATTTGGTTACACATAAAACTTAACATGTACTTATATCATAGCTTTTACATATCTACATTTTAAATCAAGTAAAAGGTTTATTTATATTGATGTTGTAACTAGCAGTTTTTATGTAAGCCTCTTTGTACCATAAGATTTTTTTTCTAAAGATAACAGGTCAATAATTGTGATTCAGGTATAATCTGCATAGAGATTGATTTTTAACTCCTTATTTAAGGTGTGGTAACCGGTAATCTCATCACTGTGTCTGACATTTACTAGCAGAAGATTCTATAGAGCAAATATACTAGATTGGGGACAGAGGACAACCTTGTAGAGTCCCATTACTTAGTTTAAACCAACTAGAGCGCACGTTAGCACCTGCTGTTCTTTCTGAGGTACATGCATACAGTGACATTATTGGCAAATTAATTCATCCACAAGTACAACATTCCTGCAGGGTGAGGCTCATGAATCCCCAACTGACTCAAAAGACTTCTTTGTGTCACCCGACAGTCAGAAGGGGAATCCTCCACAAACTCATGGGAAATGTAGTTCCCAGAGCGCTGCGACGGGAGGGAGGGACTACAGCACGATGATAGATCATTTCAGCAGCACTGTGTTGCAGGAAAGTTCACCAGCTCCACTGCTGGAAATTATCTATATTACCTTTATAATGTGTGAGCAAGTTGCTCACACTGAATTTAGGTAATGTAGATCATTAATAGGGCTGGTGCTGCCGAAATGATCTGTTAACCGTAAGTATCTATTATCCTTCATTAAAACATTTCTGTTTACAATCTCTATGCTCAGTGCAATTTTTTAATTAAACAATCAAATATTTTGCTAAAGTTATTTGTTAAAATATCTGTATTTGATGCAATCGTTCAGTTAAACATAACTATTTGCTGACCATTGCTTTTTAAATAGCTGAAAAGATAAAAAAAAAATGTATTTATTAGAGGTTGTGTGTCACATTTAGAAGTGGCTATACTGCTTAGCACTTGCAATCATGCAATTATGTTATTTGTATGTTATGTTTCCTCAGGTAGAGAAGGCTTGGGATCATCTCCAAAAACGGATCAATCAGCCATCGGACTTTCCAAATGACAAACCCTTTTTAAAGTCCAGGTTTTAAATTTGTGTGTAGATAAAAAATATACCTAGAAATATAATGGACAGTGGCTTTCAATAACTGTTTAAACACTAAAACTGGCAGTCAGAATAAATCAAAGTCCTATTTTACAGAAAGAGTAGAATTCTCTCTAATAGGAAATGGTGATGTCTGTGTTCTTGACACACAGTTGAGACACAGAAGGAATGGAGGTCGCCCCACGCTGTCCGGATCACTGCATGCACAGCCAAACAATGCGGGGGCTCACCCTACTCATCTGATTGAGGTGTGCAGGGGGTATTTCTATGCTAGTGAAGAGAGACCATCTTTTTTTCATAGGATCAGCAGAGAGGACCTAGTTAAAAAAAGAGGTCCCATGCAAAAACGAGGGTCTCTCTCTTAGCAGAGAGAGTCAGTCACCGACCAGACTGGGCTGCCTGCTTCCTATGGAAGTATGGCAGCTTTCGGTCAGAGGATAAACTGGCGTGTACAATCAAAAGTACATGTTAGTTTATCCTCAGACTAGGGACAACTAATTTTTCACATGCACTTCTATATTAGAAGCACAAGTGAAAAATGAAGTTTACTTGTGCTTTAAGAAAACCTGTTTTAATTGGCTAATGAACCACAAGTTCCTCCTTCTTCCGCTGAGTTCTCAAGCTTTGTCTATGGATGGCATACTTCACTACATCGTTGGTTCTTCACTCCATTTAACCATTTCAGAATCTTTTTCACATTGGTACTGGTTGATTTTTTCATTTTACTCATTCTTAAAGCACACAATTTAAACTACTGCTTTGATGGCTTGAGAAGACACTGGAAAACATTCTACATAAAGGTCAAAATTAATTAAAAGATTGTATCAAGTGTAGGTATTAAAAACAGAAATGGTTTCATTAATAAATTAAAAAGTATTTTATTGAGGTCTATCAAGGAGCAGATTTGTTATTTAGCATTCTCGGTCAGATGGGTCAGGTCTTCCTTTATCTGACCCAAGATGTCAGCCCCCTGTGAGAGCAACTAACAAACTGGGCTCAGTAAGGTATTTTATTTGGATTCTTTCATTAAAGCGTTTCTATTTAAATACTAAACTTGATGCAGTCTCTCAATTAAACATAAACTAACTTTTTACCCATATTTTGAGAACCAAAAGATGTGAACAACTGACTTACGGAGGTGCACAACATCAATGAATGCAGTGTAAAAGGTGTATGTGACCAATATAGTCCAAGCAAGATATAGCAAACATGGATCTGCTAAGAGATTATAGACATAGACCTCTATGAAAACATTCTGAAACATGTTTTAGTGATTGAAATATGTATTATTTCATTGATGAAGGGGGACAAAATAATACCATAAGACCATGTTGTACAGTAATGGAGATAGGTCAGTGAACACTAACATATTTTGAAGAATTAAAGTCTTGGATTGTATCCAGTAACTGCTGTGCTGTCAACCTTTTCAGAAATGATCTTGGCAGAAGAAAATACTTAAATTGGTAAAATAATTTTTAAGTTAAATGTCAACTGAAAAGGATACAATTCTCAAACAATGCAGGACTGCTATTAATCATTTTGCTCTATATATAGGAGAAATGTATATTGCAAAAAAACAAAAACCAAATAATTGGTGGAACACTGAATTCTTCAGTAACATTATGGGACATTTTTATAAAAGATGTAGCTAGAGAAAAACCTAAATCATGCAACAATGGTAGATTGGATAAAACTATCTATGGTTAAACATATAGGAGTACAGCTGTATACTGGGGTGTGTATTTGTTAAACCAAGAATTGTGGGGATTTTACCATTTGAACTGCAAAACCTGGATCAAAATAGCACAGCTCAAAAAATTCCCCTAATTAACTAGGCTATTTTGGTCTGTTTTGCAATTGTGTTGTCTATTCCCTCTGTAGCAAATAAACGTCTGATTGGGTACATCTGTTGGTATAGTCTGTTCAGTTTATTAAATGGGAGCATTCATCCTAAGGTTACTATAGATTCAAACTCCTGCATGTCTTTACCAATGTAGTACAAATGGCACTGCTTGTGAAATTAGATGGCTTTACTGCTCTGTCATCTGGCTTTGAGCAGGGATTAAAAATAGTTTCAAAATAAACAAATTAAGATTTATGTGTTTTGAAATAACACCTAATTGTTGTAATTGTTATAGAAACTGCTGGTATATTTACAACTTAGTAAAAACATACATGAAAAATGAGTTATTTTATTTGCTGATTTTTATGTTCTGTATCAAAAAGGGGTATGTTTGCACAACTGTATTTATCTGCTTTGAGTCAACAAAGACTTTCACGTGTATAGCAGATCTGACCTAAAATACAGATTGTGCAGATTCATAAAAAGTTATTGTTATTTTACAACATACGGCGATCTGCCTTTTGCACTTGGCATTCAATGAAGTACATAGGTACTTATAGGACAACTATCGGCAAAACGTAATTTATGTTTAATTGAAAGGTTGCATCAAGTGTTGGCATTTTAAATAGAAACGCATTAATGAAAGAAATAATGTACCAAGTTGTTACGTGTAACTTGATTAGGGGGTAGACATTTTGTTTAGAATCTTGGGTCAGATCTTCCTTCATCCAGCCAAGGATGTCAGCCTAATGCTAGAGCTATACAAGCTAAAACAGTTTAATAAGGTACTTTTATTTACTTTTTTTTTTTTTTTTTTTACATTTTTCAATTAAACAGAACTTACATTTTTTGCCAAAAGTTGTCTTTTCACCAGTTCTAAAGGGACTATGTCAACCTAAACATTACTTATACTGTGACTGTAGAGAATAAAAACTGATGTAACATGATGTATACATTGTGTTGGCAAAATTGCAAACAAATGCAGATAAAATTTGAGAAATATGTTTTCAAAATGTGTGGAATCCCCTGCTTATGACTTCACCTGTAGCAGTATAAGTCATTTTCAGGTTGATCTTTAATCATACAGCAGATGGGAGATCTTTCATTGCATCTTCACATCACAAATAATATCTTTATAATATCAAAGTAAATAATAAAAGAGCAAATATTATGGGAAAAATAAAAAAATTGTCAGACTATAAATTACTTGTGTCACTGCATGTGACAGCTAGTGTAAACTCACCATTTTTTGAGTGTATCCTTGAAATATCAGTCCTGAATATTTTGTGGTATGCTGAAAAATATCTCATGGTGTTAGTAATATTATAAATCAATATGTTGCCATGCAGGTATGTACTGTAATATATCAGACATTGGTTTAATCTTATAAAATGTAAGCCATAATGTTTAGAAACATTATACAGAAATGATTTGCTCAATAATTTGGAGCTTGTTTTCTGTTCACCGTTCACTCTATGTAACTGTCTGTTTTTTTTCCCTCACTAATAAAGTGATTTTTATATAAACATAAATATACTTGCTTTAACCGTGGAAAAAAAACTGCATCATGTTCAATCCTCCATGCTTCTCTGCTTCTCTTTTGCTAACGTTAATGCAAAAACATTAATATACATATTATAATAAAATATACATATAGAAGCAGTTTTTACGTTTGCTTCATAAAGGAAGAATGTCCCTTTTTTACTCCAAATGCCAATATGATTTTTCCTTCTATTAGCAAGCAGTTATTTCAAAAAATGCTAAATTATTCAGATGTCTTGTGGTGACTTCAATATTTATAAAGTTGTGTTTCACATTGTGACAGATACAGGCCACTATTCTTCCTAAGTTCCACATTGACCTACAGAGCTATAACTGTGACATAGATATAAACATTAAAAGCCCATTGTTCTCATTAATAATTCGGTGGGGGAAAAGGCACAAACTTTGAGTTTGGCTGTTCTTAGTACCTTCACATAGACATGATGACATCATGAGCGTAAGAGTTGGGTAATATTGGGTCTAGCCTGAAGGTGGCACTCATGCAGCACATCAAGGAACATTTAATGACAATTCAAGTGAGTGATGAGTATTAGAAAAACAAGTCTTACAGGGATTTTATCATCTGAACATTATTTTTACTGTGCCTGTAAAGAATAAAAAATGATCTATACAATATGGTAGCAAAACCTCAAGCAAACCCTAAAATTAGGAAATAAAAAGAGCAGATGGCATAGAGCTGTTGCCAAGGGTTTGTTCTTGGTGTGTGATTTGGGACCTATAACAGGTTTTTTATCTAGTAAAAGACTGCACCATTTAACAATCTTCTTCTAGCATTTGTCATTGAATTGCAAAAACTGCTAAATAGTCATGGCATGAAACCCACATTCGGTGATATTACAATGCAAAGATGGCAGTATGGAGAGATTAACGTAGCCATAATTCAGATAAACACGGGTGGGATGCAAAGGTTCCTTAACTCTTTACAAAACCACGTACTATGGAAAAAGCAATATTGTAAGTGTCTGATAAGCGAGAATGAATCTGCTTTTGCTGGCCCTTAAGATATAATATTTTGGAAATGTTTTAAATCTTTAATATTAAACTTTGTTTTGATACGTTTAAGTTTATAGCCCCTCTGGTTATGGTGGCTTTTAGAAATATAATATAAATGTATGCATCAGTACAGTATTGCATAGATTGCTCAGATGATTTTTAAACGTGCACCAACCAGGATTGTCTAAATCAATTTAAAATAGACCTGTCAAGCCTCAGATCAATAACTCAATAAATCTACCTTCAGAAAGTGAATATATTGTTTCAAACAACGCAATACTTGTATTAGAGATTTGTGTGGTACATTAAAATTCTGTTCCAAACGTTATATCTGTATCGGTCCTAATGAATGACTGGGCATTATTGGAACTGTAGTCCAAGACATCTATAGCAGTAATGGCTAACCTTGGCACTGCAGATGTTGTTCAGTCAGTCTTGACACATACTAAGCAACAAGGGATAGGTGGTACCCAAACATCTGCAGTGCTAAGGTTAGCCAGGACTGATCTAGAGTGCTGATCATCCTAGTATTCCCGAGAGAGGCTAGGTCAACCCACCCTACTGCAATTTTTATCTCTTGTGTGCTGTAAACTTATTCGAGCAAAGCCCTCCTCACCTTTTGTTCCACAAACTCGTAAATTCTGACGTTTCCTGCTGTTTGTAAATGTTTGTTTCCCAGTTTTAGAGCACTGTGGTGCTTTATAAATAATAAATGTAGATAGTCCACACCAGTAGTTGAAGAGCAAAAAAAAAAAGTCTTCACTATTATCTTGCCTATGGATGTGTTATCTATAAAATGTGTATCAGGAGGGAGAGAGGTAAGAGTGACATCCCATGAAAAATCTGTCAAACCCTGTTGTTTTTCTTTACAAATACTGGGCAAGTTGGGAAGCAGCCATGACATGTAATACTTACTGGTGTGCAAAATTTATGATGGCGAATAAGTGAGAAAAATTTACAAAATTAGCTTCATACGATAATTGAGGAGCATCACAAAGCACTTATGTCAGCACCCAAAAAGACATCAGGAACAAATTTGAGGATTATATGTTTAATCAGCAGCAGAGTCAAACACTATATAGCAGTATACAAAGTAGAAAAACAAATTCATATTATGGAAACGGGGAGTACACAATGGGACCATCTGATCAGGAAACTAAGGAAGTCGCAAGCTGTCACAAAACCAAACGTGTTTCATCTAAGGTAGACTTCATCAGGGTTTGGAGTGGGTGCTGGAAAGGTGCCTTATATATACAAGGAACCAACGAAGATTCTCAGAAAAAATAACATTTATTAAGCATATAATACCATTCTAAAATAAAGAGACATCGGGTGATGTCATAGGCAGGCGGCACTACAGACTTTTAACTTGAATATGAATTTTCTTTTATGCATTTTGCATACATTTCTGCTGACACAATGTATAGATCATTTGTCATAATTTTGTATTCTCCGTACTCAAAATCTAAGCAATGTTTAAGTTGACAGTCCCTTAATAGCAAGAAAATGGTAGAGATTTAGAAAATGTATCTGAGAGGAAGGGTTCAGACTTGAAAATCACCTAACTTTTTTCTTGGATATTAGAGTAAAAGAATTATAAAAAATATTTGCATATATTAACATTCTAACATATGTATTCTAAATCACAAATATCCAGGTTGCACTTCTACTGACTCAGCTTTCCATATTTGGCTAGAGACTGAAAGAATATTTTTTTTTATATATAGTGTTTTAACCCCTAGTGACAGAGTTCTTTGCTGCATTTGATGTGCCTTGAAGACCAGAATTCCATTATTTTTATCATACGTTTGCTTAACTGTCATTTTTTAAAGGACAAATGAAGCTATCTTTTGATACTATGATTTTCATCATATGATATAATTAAAAAAATATATAAAATATGATGAAAATATGCCAAAAAACACTTTTTAGAACTCTGACCCGATTTTTTTTTTACACAATTACAAACTGTAAAAAGGACCCAATCTATATAGTTTCTAATATGTGTCCTGTGTTTAGAAATACCAATGTTTCCATGTTTTTCTGGGGGGTTTTCAAGTAATAGGGCGATAACCAATAGTAGTGTTTTTTTGTTTCCTTACCATTTTCTCCTACGGTGACCTTTTGACCCCAACTTTAGCCCTAAATGTAACCCTAAATCTACCCCCACCCCTTAATCTAACCCTTGTACTATCTCTAATTTTAAACCTAACCCACCTTTCACCCTAACCCTAATTGTAACCTTAACCCTAGATCTAGGGTTAGCCTTTTCCTTTTATTTATTAAAAAAAAAAATTCTAACTGTAATGTTGCTGACTGTCTCTAGGGGCAGTCAAATAACAGTTTCAGAGCAACGGAAGAATTTTTTTTGGAGGAACATTTGCGGTGATTGTATGAGCGGTGGGGGGGGGGGGGGGGCTGGGGGTGGAGAATAGCTGCCAGCACGTAGCAGCGCAATACTACATTTAAACTCAGGCCGTATATATACGTCGAGGACCATGCTTTTCAGGACGTGTATATATATGTCCATGTGGGTTAAGGGGTTAAACAACAAAAAGCACTATTATCATTTGGGAGACTTTAGTTACAATGTGTTCATAAATATATTGCATTGGAGCCTTACAAAGCAGGTTTTTTCCATTCAGGTGTAGATCTAGGGTTACCAGGTGAGACAGTGTTTTTCCAGACAAATAACTTTTAGATGCTTCCCTACAGAATGAAGAAGGGGCCAATTAGTTAATCACAGCGAGGATCCCACAGGAACTACCATAAGGGCCTACGCAATTAGGAGAGATTTGCAAGGAATTGAGATGGGAATTTCAAACTTATGGTCATGGGAAATCTTTTCCAACTCAGCTACTCTGGCCTTTTTCCCATCTTCATCTCCTGCAATTCTTTCTTTGTTGTGTAGACCCTTATAGTAATTAACTGTTTTCCCTCTGAATACATATGAACTATATATTCTGCAGGGAAGCATGTAAAAGTCATGTTTCCTTCAAAAAAATTACCAAGCATACATACGTCTGCATGGAATGAAAAATAGGAAGCGTTACAGTACAATCGATTCAGTTTAATAGCATTAAAATAGCAGCAATTCAGAAAATGGGGTATTGCTGCTTAGGGCATAAGTAACAAAACCATGGGGGAAAAAATATTTAGGTTGCGGTGAGATTTTAAAGTACAAATATTAAAACAGTGGAAAATGTTCTTTCTTTTTTTTTTTGCTTGGAGCTTATTGCTTTTGAGATTATTCTAAAAAAAAATATTCCGAAATTAGCTTCCATCAGTAGTATGTTATTACACTGTAGAATTTAGACAACTGTTGCAATCAACTACAGATAAAGGCCGGCAGACCTTGATCGGTGCAATGGACTTTACTTCCAGCATTAAAGGCACAGTCAAATTTATTTTGGTGCAAGATGAAGATTACTGCTTGTATAGCGCACAGACTTTTTTCAGTGTGTTTGGATGCCGGCATTCTGCAAAAATCACATTTTTAATACTTGACTCAAGCCCTCACTAGGGTTTACTCTGCATGTTTACTTTGGCCACAGTTGTAAAGTGATACTTGCTGGAAGATTTTGGAGAATGTTGCATCATGGGTACAATTCTCAAAATGGATGCTGGAGATAAACTCCTAATTTTATGTTTACTTTTTTATGAAATTCATTCAAACATAGAAGGAAAAAAACAGTGGCAAATGTCTCATATATATATATTTTTTAAAATACACAGATAATCTAGTTACATCTTATGTAAGTGGCAGTGTCCCTTTAAAACACATTGGTGTAAATGGCATACTGGCTGGATTGTTAAATAACCCCCAATACATATAAAAAACATCCTTTGAGTGCCATGAGGGAGGGCAATGAAAATCAAAAATGTTTGTATCCAGGTTACCCGCAGCGAACCATGAGACCCTTGATCCTCATCTTCTGGCCCAGGGAAAGGGGTATCCAAAATGAAAATAAAATTAATCCACCGGAGTGACTTGGGTCCACTATTTTTTAATTCACTAGGGCCAGTGGGCGATCGCTGGCCCCAGGAGGGCCAATTATTGCACTCAAAGGTGGAATGTCACGCTTAATCCCGCAAGCAGGAAAATTCTGTGTCCTGTTTGTATCCAATTTCAAGGTTCTTTCAATCTTTGCTGTTGTGTTTATTATTTATGCTCATTCCTGGTTTTCCTTTGTATTCCTGTTCATACCACACTTTCCAGATGTCCCCAGAATTGCACCTGCCCTAGCTTAGTTACTGTCTGGCACCTGCCTAAGCCTAGCCATATAATTGGCACCTACCTAAGTCTGACTATAGTCTGGCACCGACCGAAATCTAGCAATAGACCGGTACCTGCCAAGTCTAACCACAGACCAGCACCTTGCCGAGTCTAGCAAGTCTGGCACCTGCTCATGCAAAGCTACAGTCTGGCTCCTGCCTCTCCTGGAGCCCCGGTTAGCGTATCTCCCTGTCATAGAGTCCATAGAGTATTTAAAAATTACTTCAACATTTCATACCTTTCTCTACTTATAATAATCATTACGTTGCATATTTTACTATTTCAAGTGTCTTGTCTTTGTCTTATCTTCAAGGACACATACTTCTTAGGACCAATATTTTGCAAGTCATAAAAGACTAAGACAGCTAGTTAAGTGGGTGTAGGTTTATAATCATTGGTGGCAATCTTTTCTATTGATTTTTGAAAATTTTACTCCCACTGTCTCACCATGTTTTTTTGGGGATCATTTGCTTTCGATCCAACTGGGAAAAAAATAGATTTTTCTGCCTGCCTCTGACCTCTGGCTTTCATATTTAGCTGAGTTAAGGGATTTTTTACATCTCATTCTTTAGTAATCTTCTGTGACTTGCTTGGAACCTGTTGGTAGACCCAGCTCTATCCTGTGCAGTGGTACTTTCTCAGATTTCGCCTCAGTATGCCAGATCTGCAGAGCTTGGTTGAGTCATGCTTTATATTAATTTTGCAAGTTGGCAGTTTCCCTCTCAGCAAAAATTGACACTGTGTCAAAATTGGAACACGTCATGCCAGGTTTTCTGTTATATAACATTGCGTTGAGTTTGGGCTACTATAACAAACCGGATTGGAACTCCGTGGACTGTTGTTCAATACATTTAATTTACCCATGAAGTCTGTAAGTGTATCTCCACACGCAGACCAGTTATTTAAGTGATTTTTCTGCTCTATATATGTTTTTGTGTTTTATCCCACTTTTGTAGAGTATGTTAAACAGATAAACAGATGTTTTCATGGAATCTCATCATCTCTAACGCCTATTATTCTGGATGTTTGTGAGTGCGCTCCACATATATATTATCCAGAAAAGTGTTGTTTAAAAACCTCATTGCACTATATATTTTTTATTTTCATGTTCCCTGTTCATGTTCCGAACCCTGCGCCCTTGATTCTTCCAAATCTTTATATAACATGCAAGACAAACCAAGCAGGATCATTTTATAATGCTAACTCATGCAGTTTATTTGTGGGATGTGATAATTGTCATAAAGCTTTTTTTTATTTCAAGTACAATTTGAATAATCTAGTCTGACATACACTATATAGACAAAAGTATTAAGACACACAATTTAATTGCCACAGTTGTACAAAATCTGATCTGGAGAATTGAAATAAATGAAAATAAAATAATGAATGTTTGTTCATGTTTTCTTCTTTTTCTTTTTGTATATATGTATCAGATTTTATGCTATCTCTGTGACTGAGATGTATATAGCCCTGGGAAGGCTCTGTTAATTCTATGTAATGAATTGCAGATATGCTTTTGAATATATTTTTGTATGTGTCTTTTTGTAATTTGATAATGAGTAAAATAATTAATAAATATTTAAAATAAAATAATGAAAACAATTAGGAAAGAATAAAAATAAAAAAATCAATTAAAATAATAAAAAAGACTCATAAAAAACCTTTAAATTGTTGCCTAACTGAATTGGTTTACTGCCCCTTCACCATGCCAGAGGCACTGATCAGAACCTGAAATCTAACTTGTTCTTTCACGTTATACTATATCCAGAAAGCCATATCTCTAAACTTACTGTGTTTACCACTGCTACTGGAAAATTATTCCATGTGACCACTACTTTTTCAGTGGGGTAATAGTTTGTCTCATTATTATTAGTGCAATTATATAGTGCTGTTATTTTTCACAGTTCTGTTAAATGGGGTGCAAATGGTAACAAATTAGAAAAACAAACAAGAGGTCACAAGGGACCTGCACAAAAGGGCTTACAGTTACTCAGTCTCACACTGAGTTAAACAGAACAGCATCAGGGACAAGATATAACTGTTATTTCATTGGCACACTTAATGAAGTCACATGCCATTTCATTGCAAAATCAAGCACAGCCTGTTAATGCTGACTGCTTTCATGATAGATAAGAAAGGTATGACCAGGCGGAAACCTCTGTTTGTAATCCGATTGGCTGCAGTAAGGAGGCAGTGGCACTAGCTGCCAATGAAGACTTGTTCACAGTATCAAATGGAATGGTTGTTTTAAGCCTTCCTATTCTGGTTACATGAGTTCAGCTAATAGCAGACAGGAGAAAGAAGGAGCTTGCATTGTCCTAATGTCACGCTCACTGCTTCTATTCATATTGAGAGAATAATTAGCACATTCTCTTTTCTATCATTTAGAATGCACAAAAGAGCAGTGCTCCAATGTTTAAAATTAAATGAGCCCATGTATATTTGAAGTAATTAATTAGACTTATTGCTGTAAAGTTTTGCGGGGATTTTGTAATAAAGTAAAATATGACACAATGGGACGGAGTGTAAGAAGGAGAATAAAACAGAATGCAGACGGGAAGGGCAAGGATGGGAAGGGCAGTGATTGGTTCGAAATGTATTTGGCTTTGTATCATCCCTTCTCTACCTAAGATCCAGAAATGCTGAGGGGAGAGAGAAGCCGTGAAGGTGGAGACAGCAAGGGTTCTCCTCTCA
The DNA here is from genome assembly GCA_036172795.1 of Pelodytes ibericus. Lineage (NCBI taxonomy): Eukaryota > Metazoa > Chordata > Amphibia > Anura > Pelodytidae > Pelodytes > Pelodytes ibericus. Next base: position 95,300,918 of record CM069862.1, on the reverse strand, counting down.
CACTGCATGCCTGACTCCAGGGGGCAGAGCTTGGGAGGTCAAGAGTCCACACTAACGCACATGTGCTATAACACTGTCACTCAAACTGGCAACATTACTGCAAAATGCATTCTCCAGTGTCATGGAGACAGTGGAATTGTGGTCACAAAACTAGACTGTCCCACATAATCCAGGATAGTTGTGAAGACTGCTATGGAGGCTCACTGGAAAGTTAAAATATAGAGCATGCCTGATCTTGAGTTTTCAATCCTAACCTGTTGATTCCTAGTCAGAGCCTCATCTGAGTAATGGCCTACACTCCGGTGCATTTAGAAGTAAAAAGTGGTGCAGCCCGGGCAGTTTTGTATTTCTGCCTTGCCACCTAATTCTAGCATGGCAGACTGGAAGGGGGCGGCAGCAGAATGAAGTGGTCAACAGCAGAGCCAGAACTGTCATTGTAGATGGTACCACCTCTCTCCCTGCCTGCACAGACATCTGCGCTGCACCCAGTGGTGTATCTTGATTTTGTGCTGCCCTAGGCAGACAAAATCCGGGCACCCCCCTACCCAAGCTGCACACCTACGTTACACACCTAAGACATGCCCCATCACCTCCATTTCATGACCCCACATCACACATAACATTCAGACTCACATCAAGCTCATACTCCCATCACACACACACTACTACTCCCATCACACTCAGTCACACACTCCTACTCCCATCACACTCAGTCACACACTCCTACTCCCATCACACACACTCTGACTCCCATCACACTCAGTCACACACACTGTCTCCCATCACACACACTCTGACTCCCAACACACTCAGTCACACACACTGTCTCCCATCACACACACTCTGACTCCCATCACACTCAGTCACACACACTGACTCCCATCACACACACTGTCTCCCATCACACACACTCTGACTCCCATCACACTCAGTCACACACACTGTCTCCCATCACACACACTCTGACTCCCATCAGCACTTACCTTTGTCCCTGGTGGCTAGTGGCAGGCAGCATGGTCCCTCCATGCTGCCTGTTCGGCTTCCCGGCGATTGTGCCGACAGGTCAGGTTACCGGGCGCACGTATGACGTCAGCGCACCCGTCACGTGACTGTCGGCACTTCCGTGTCGGCACACTGCACGGGGAGCCGAACAGGCAGCACGGAGGTTTCTCTGTGCTGCCTGTTCGGCTCCCCGTGCAGCCTGGCAGGCAGAGCGATGATGAGGGGGGATCTTCCGATCCCCTCTCACCTCCATCTCTGCTTGCAAGAGCGGTCTTTTTTTTTTTTCAGTGCTGGGGGGCGCTGGCGCCCCCCAAAATTTGCCGCCCTAGGCATCCGCCTAGGATGCCTAGTGGTAAATACAGCACTGGCTGCACCCACTAGATTACCAGTAAGCAATCTGGCTGGTGCTGTGCAAGTGATGCAGAGGAAAACTGTTGTAGTGGAGAGGTTATTTGAGGATGAGTTGCCACTAAGCACCATTGGGGGTGAATGAGTTAAGTCAGGCCTAGAGGCAGCTAAATAAATATAATGAAACATTGGCACCAGCTTCCCCATAAAATGCTAAACTTCTCAAGATTTTAGCCTCAGCTATGGAGGAAGATGGTAGGAGAGCTTTTTACCAATTGAAATTCACATAGCAGCACATAAACAGAATAAGAACTGGTTTTAAATTTGTGTTGGTAAAAATGCCTAGCAATTGGTCTGGAACCAGGAGAAAAGGTTTACTGCATAGTGGCTGGATAACATAATAATGTCACCATGGTATATAATTTGAAATTAGGTACTAGCTACGAAGAAACGTATAGGTTCTATGCTTAATCAAGGTGCAAATATTTATGTTTGCCAGTATAATTTCCTAGTAAGAAACAGAGAATGTCTATTCCAAGCCAGCCTCACAACAAACCATAAAGCTTTGTGTGGTATTTGGAGAATCAGACAAGAAGAGATGATAAACAGTAAAATTAAAATATTCAAGTTAAAGATGCTCCTTGGAATGTGACCATGGCTTAATTATCCATCCAGATAAATATCCTTACAAATACATGTTTGGAGATTTAATTTGCAGATACAATTGCTGACATCATAGGTATACCAGAGTTGTATTGTGGATCTGGTGATAGCAGGAAGGGATTCTCTATGCGATAGAAGGCCAAGGGATCCAAGGAAGAAACTGCAAGGCAGCATGTTCAACCACTATATATAAATATACTCATCAGTACATATATATATATATATATATATATATATATATATATATATACTCATATCTAGATCTCCAAAATAGTATTTGAGCATACTGAGATGCCTTAACCTGGAGTAGGAGGTGAGGCACTTCAAGGCCGCCAGCAGAATGACATCTTACAAGGCCAATCAGGAATAGGTGTAGATATGATTCATCTTTACCAAGAAAATGTGCAATATTCAAATTATTCAAAGTTAGAATAAATGAGCATGAGAAGAAAGTAGTATATTGTCAATTACATTTTAGTAGAAATGTTTCTATAGCAGACAAAACTGTGAAAACAGACAAAGCACGTCAGCAGGGCCAGGCCAAGACATTTTGCTACCTGGCGCGAAAAAACGAAATTCTGCCCCCCACCCCCCAAAAAAAGCTCTTAGAAAAAATATTTTATTTTTATATATGCCCACTAAAGCACTTCTTATATACATAATAAAATATTTTAGAGCTCACCTATAAGGTGAAAAGAGAGTCATGGTAAAACATTAATATGATAATAGGCCTTGCAATTTCCTAAAACATAATGTGATCAATGACCTATAACAAAATCCACCAAGATATAGTCGGTGTCAGATGAGTTAACCCCTGGCTGGATAGACATATAAAGGCAGTATCAGAGGAGTTAACCCCTTGGGTGGCTGGACGGATAGTGGCAGTGTCAGAGGAGTTAGCCCCTTGGGTGGCTAGACGGATAGAGCCAGTGTCAGAGGAGTTAGCCCCTTGGGTGGCTAGACAGATAGAGGCAGTGTCAGAGAAGTTAACACATTTATCCACACACTCACTCACACACATACACAGACAGTCTGTCACTCACACATACACACACTCAAACTGACATATACACACACTCTCACATACACACACACTCACTCACACTGACATACACACACTCACTGTCTAACTGTTTAACTTACCTGCTGCAGGCATCTCTGTGCTTTGAGCTCCTTGTGTGAAGGAGGGACTGAGCCAATCACAGGAGGCTTCTGAACTCTCAGCCAATCAGGAGAGTTGAGAGGCCTCACCTGATTGGCTGACACCTCTTTCTATCAAGCTCCCCTGGACACAGAAAAAAAAGAGAAAAAGATCGCTGCATGGAAAAGCAAAGTGCCGCCTCTTCCATGGTGCCGCCTGGGGCATCTGCCCCATTAAAGGGCAGGCCTGCATGTCAGGTCCATTTTACAACAGACGAAAGGGATGTATTCCCACTAGATGAGAGTTTAATATATTGGCTTATTGCATACAACATATCTTTTAGAAAAAGGGTATTTATTTTTACATGTTGTATTTAGTTATATGTCATAGGGCTATATGATATTAACATAACTTGTCCTGTACTATGCTGACACTACCTGATATAGCTTTGTACATTTTAATGTGGAGGGTAACTAGTACGGTATTTACAGCTGTCTTTCCTCTTTTTTTCCCTTTTTCTCAGTATTTCTCAAGCAGGCCAATATTTTCTGTTTTCTGTAAAAACACACTTGCAAAATCATGTACTTACTTCATGTGACCATGTATGTTCACGTAACATCAGGTCAGCTTGGCACTCAGTAGACATGGCTTTCAACATTGGCCTGAAACGAAAAATGAAATGTCAACCTACTGTGAGTGATGTGTCAATTTCAAAGTCCAAGGATATCTAGTTCTATACAGCAATGTGTAGAATGTAACCTCAAATAAGTATCATGAGTTACCCAGTGTTTCATTTGACTCCATATTGCAAAAGTAACAGGAAGGTTAGGCATGAAGTAATGAACCTATTTTTTATATTCCAAATTTCATGATGCTACAATACTTCCCTTATTTAACAGTGGTGTCTGTACCAGATAAGAATATAGATGTGCTCTAAAGTCTATGAAAGGTTAGCACATCCTAGTAGATCATGGGCACATTTTATAATATTAGGCCCCCTCAACTAATAATACTAGAATTTTTTTTTTACTTCCCATCATCAGCCCTTGTAACAGTGAGACGTTTTCCTCTTAAACAAGCCCCAACCTCCTGTTCCTCTGTATTCTACGTGGGTCATGTAATAAACAACAAAAAGTAGGTAAAGCATGAGTAAGGAGCTAATGTTTGTAACAGTTTGCGCTTTTTTTCACAATTTGCACCTCTTCCATTTATTTGTAGGTAGTGTGCATTTTTCTGGTTGCGTTAATATATTGCGATTATATTTACGCATGCTAAAGACTTTAGCAAATATTTTGTGAAAAATAATTCTTATTTTGCATGTGAAAATTACACCAGCTTTTAGCAAGTGCTAATAAAAAAAAAGCAAGAAAATATATTTGCAAACTTATCTGGTTTTAGTCGCAAATATGCCTGTATGTATTCACAATTTGCTTGTATTTACTACTCGAGTGTTAATTGTTGTCCTGGTTACTTGCAAACTGCTGTCATTTCAGAATTTGATCCAGCTGTAAATATTTTAAGCAGTGCAAAATGTAAAACATGCATTGTAATATACTTTGAAAGCACATTAACATGTACTGCTATACGGAAGATGCATTTTGGGCACTAGACAGGTTTTTGAATGGGTAACTATTGGCAGTGAATTCGAATTGTAGAGACGTCACATTACGCAGGTTACTACAGAAAGCTGGCAGGCGCTCTAATATGGGCAGAACCGCGGGAATCCCGCCTCTTTGACGTAACGCCTGTCCGTGACCGTGTAAAGAGAACACTTTCCGAGAAGCCGGCTCATTGTAGTGGAAGCCGGGAGAGAGGGACCACTCGTGTTATCACTGGATCCGAACATCGCCATGGCCGGTAACTGTGCTAGAAACGCATCTGTCCTGCTCCGGGCTCTACTGGAAGCGGAGAGCCGGCCGTGTCAAGCAGCGATACGGAGAGTAAGGAGGCAACACGGAATCCGGTAAGGGAAATGACGGTACAATAGCGCCCTGTCTGACCGTATGCCAATGTGGTGCAGTGTTTAGGGTGACGGCTACACAAATTACACTTTATACCTAGCGTCTATTACACGTGTAAACGGTAAATCTGGGGCAGAGGGATACATTTGTATCTAGCGGAATACTGTGTTCATCAAGAGCCATTCTGGGCTATGGCTTTAAAACGGGAACAATTGATCGAACGCGGATATATCTGCTGATTGTTCCTTTTTTTTTTTCAGTCCATAGCACCGGGTTCTTAAGGTTGGCTTGAATCCTTGAAGGGCTCATATTCTGGTCTTTAGTTAAAGTCGTGGCCTTGTTCTGTTCGGTAATATCTGCGAATAATCCTGCTTGATTCGTGTTCGTTACACTCCGTGATCGGTTGTTCAATATCTCAGGTTCAGCTAAATGTTTAACCACTTCGTCGCCTGCGTTTGCTGGTCCGTCCATCAATGCCGTTTTAATGTGTTTTTTTTGTAACCCACCTGTGGTGTTGTCACCTGTTCTTGTATTGTAATGGATAAATTAACATTTTATTAAAGATGATTAATTATTTCAAATACTTTATATTGGCTCTCCCTGTCACCGGCAATCCAAGTGTTAACGCTATAAAACTCTCCCAACCTTGGGGCTAGCCATTGACCAATCCAAAAGCCAGTAACGAAATGCGTTTTTTTAGGCGGAGGTTTCTTGGAATCCAGACGCTTTCTTTAGACTCGTGATAATCATGTGACCAGTGAGGCCCAATCTAGGCTAATTTTTCAAGACATTTTCTCTCCACTGGAATAGTAAAGAGCCTATTCCACTCCTTTATTCTTATAGTCTTTTATATAGCTGTGTGACTTTTTTTTTTTTTTTTTTTAATCAAGACAATATATATATTTTTAAGAATACACTGGATAAATACAGCCTAGCTAGCTCCAGAACTATTCAAATGCACCCTGCCTGAGAATAATTGTCGAGAACTACATATCCATTTAGTATAAATCTAAATTCAAATGTTGTAAATTAATAGGTTACTCAACTTTAATAATCTATAGATTTTATTCATGTGCATTGAGCTGTACTATATTACTCAAGTATTCAGAATGTTGTGACCAATTGCGTTGTGGATGGTGCTGTATGAACCAGGAACTCTAAAAATGTAGGTTTGACGTGAGCTAGCAGGACATGGTGACTCATGCAAATTAGAGAACGTCTTCCCTTTCAAAGAAATGCTTCCTTAAACAAATACTAATTTCAAATTTATATTTCCTGGTATACTCCATTGTAGAATTTAAGTTTGCTTATTAAAAACCAGCATAATGTTCACAGTAAAAAATGCTACATGTGAATATGGATTTGATATACCTATTCATGTTCTAATAACCAATATAAATGTGAAGTTTTGTTTTAACACAGTTGATTTAAACTATTTTTGGCTTGTTTTTGTATTCATGCTACTTAACCAAACATTTTCCTATGGCTAATAATCTATTGTTCGTTACTACTGTAAATCAAAACATTTTATATGCATGTGCATTTCTGAACTACTTCAGAAAAAAAACAGCCTACACATTAAATGCTTGTTATTAATTGGATGGCAGAGAATACAATTATACAGTAAAGTAATTTTATACTCTCTCTCTCTCTCTCTCTCTCTCTCTCTCTCTCTCTCTCCCATGGTGTGCAGGGCTTTTACTAAAGGTTTAGAAAATTCACTGGAGAAACTAGTCTTTCCAGGTTGAAAGCAGTAGATTTAATGAGCTGTCACCATCAAATTGTAATGACTGTACAGTGTAAGAAAGCAAAATTTTACCCCAGAGCTCTCAATAGACCTGTCTATCAGTCTGTGTATATGCCACATGTTTGTATGATCTTAGCCATATATAAATACTGTGAACATATTTTAGTTTTTTTTTCTTTCACTGATTTGTGTGAAATAAAATCATGTAAGCTGTATTTTGTATGTATGAATACAATGACTTATGGCTGTTCTGATTATTTTGTAACTTCTCTTTCAGCCATTTAAACTCCTGTGGGATTCTGGCCTCCCAGTGCACAAAACTACCTCTAACTTCGCACATCCAAACACGATCCTTCCTGAATCTTGCTGCACCGCTACTGGGGAGCAAGCGAATGGATTATGCAGAAACTAAAGTGCTGGGGTAAGCAAGTGCTGCTATGCAAATAATACCTAAATTCTAAGATCCCATAGCTTTTTATTAATAGTAATTATTGTACTGCTTAATATACATCAGAATAGCCTATCTTTGGATTAGTTGTATCTGCTAATACTTTCTTTGCTTGCAGGTATTCCATAGGTCAGATGTTTGACATAGTGGCTAATGTTGAAGATTACAAGGTTTTTGTGCCTTGGTGCAAGAGTTCAAAAGTCCTGTCTACTCACAAAGGAGTAACCAAGGCTGAGTTGGAGGTGGGATTCCCACCCATAGTAGAGCGATATGTGTCTGAGATATCTGTAATACCACAGCATCAGATTCGGGTAAGTGTCATTACACCCTGCCCTCTCTTAGAAGCCCTTAAGGTCCTAATTATTACATTATAATGTTACAAATGGAGATATTCTGCAGGAACACAGCAGTCAGAGCAGAGTCTCTTCCCCCCCTCCATGATTTGATTGGGGTATCTCTCCTAGTGCAGAGTAAATGTAAAACAAGGGTCTTTCTTCCCTAGCAGAGACAGTCGCCGACAAGACTGGGCTGCTGGCTTCCCATGGAAGTACATGCCAGTTTAGCCAACTAACTTTTCACTTGGGTTTCTATTTTAGAAGCACAAGAGAAAAATAAAGCTTTGTGTCCTTTAAAACTAGTAATGAGCAATTTATGAGAGGTGCTATTAAGGGTAAAGATTATACAGTTTCCAGCCTCTTATGACGCACGTAAGCCTAGCATTGTCGGGTTTACAGCTGGCATACGGCCAGTGAGTAAAGAAGTGGTGAGTTGGAGGTAGTTTGTGCACACAAGGGCGTATTTGTGACTGGATACTGACGTTAGTAACAGTTTACTGCTAATTGACATGTAGCAGTCACTCCCACACTAAAGGAGCAAAGATCACATTATGAACTTTGAACTCTCCAGGATTATTTCTGATCTATTTGCTTCCTGAGTCTCTCTCCACTTTGAAGCAACTGAAACAGTCTCTGAAACTAGAATATAAATCTTAACTAAGTCCATCCTCTATACGAAAGCAATAATTTCAATGATTGTCGTAATGAAGTAACATTGGTCTCACAACTTATATACATCTGTTTTTATTCTTGCAGGCTGTCTGTAGTGATGGGAAACTATTCAGTCACCTGGAGACAGTGTGGAGGTTTAGCCCTGGGTTGATTGGACGTCCTGACACCTGCACACTCGATTTCTATGTAAGAATCCTTTCTGTATCTCCAATCCTCTTGTAATTATTGCTTTGACTTCAGGTGTATGCAGACCGTGGTGTAGGGCATTAAAGCAAGGAAAGTAGAAATTCTAGCGCTTGGATGCTACCTGATTGTCCGTATTGGACAGGACATGTACCCTTTCTATAACCTGTTATGTGGTGTGAAAAGGTACAGCCAGGAAGCATGTATAATGAAAATCAATGGACTAATCACAACTTTCAATGGAATCCCTACAGTTTAGTTACCCTTCAACATATGAATTCTACATATTCACATGTAATTTAACCGCATGTAAAATTGGTATCCCCTTCACAACAGTCCAGGATTAGTCAAAAGATAGTTCTACAACATGGCTGTAGTTATCCTTTTATTTATCCATTGCTATCTGGAAATCCATTGCAGTCAAGACTAGCTATATGCTGGTTACCCTTGTTAGTTTGTTAGGTTTGGCTATATGTAACTCCTGCTGTTCTCCTTTTTGCTCACTTTATATTGCTCATCCTTTTCAGGTCTCCTTTGAATTCAAATCCCTCCTTCATTCCCATCTGGCCACCGTCTTCTTTGATGAGGTGGCCAAGCAGATGGTTACTGCATTTGAGAAACAGGCGGCAAGGACTTATGGGCGGCAAACCACGTCACGGCGTGCTTCAAAGCTTCGAGCTGTCCAATAACTGACTAGACTTTTAAGAAATTGGGATACTCTGTTCAAAATACTCATTTTAACACTTCGGATATCAAATTTTTATAACGGACCACACCTTGAATTTGCACATTCCTCCATTCACTATTTATATTTATTTAACTTGGAGACTTTTTTTTTAAAAAAAGTTGTTTGGAAAAAATTGACTTTTTAATGTCTTGTCTTTAGAAGATCCCCAAAGCCCTACTGTTCATATGTTGAAACTTATTTTGTATGATATATTTATAAAAAGAGAAACAAAACTTGACTGACTTTTCAAAGTCTTAATGTATATACCTGTTTTAGCAAATACTAATTGTATTGGTGAAAATAAAATGTTTTTATACACATGTTCATTCTCAGAGTAATTAATAAATAAAAAATATCCATGTTTATGTCCAGAGCTCACAATGGTGGTGGGCTTTAGAAGTAAGATATATAATAATGTGATTCAAAAGATGAATGTACTGTCAACCTAAACATTACTTGGATTGTGACTTTAGAGAATGAAAGATGATCGATACTGTGTTTTAAATGCATCCGTGGTGTGTAATTTGCATATCAACCCACAAGGTGATACCATAAACGGGAGATGGCACCGTCACATTTAAAAACGTTCTTATTTTATGCATTTGCAGTCAGTTCTGCTGAAACAATGTATAGATCACTTTTGATTCTCTACATTCACAGTATGACTAATGTTTAGGTTGACCATGTATATTAAGCTACTGGGGACCGAATTAAAGTTTCTATAAGTATCACCGTTTAAGTGTAGGGTTGCATGACTTTCAAACCCCATAAAACAAGTTGTTTGGACACACACCTTGGATAGTGTCCTAAAAATCTTTGTGCTAAGTGCAAATTTATTCAACTGTGTTGCAATAAAATTCAGTCTCGTTACATTTTCACTTGATAGAGTCGGGAGCCAAAGTCATCAGCTCTGTCATATTAATGCTATACTAGAAGAACGGAATGTTAACATAAATTAGCCCATCTTCAGGATAATGCCAATTGCACAATCCCATGGGCTCTCTATGAATTTTACAATGGGTAATTGGAATCTGAGTAGATTAAACATGAGACCATGCACATTATATTATCACAGTGCCAACTCTCTGCCTTTGGTACAGAGCCTAAAGGAGAATTATGGGGAGAGGGGAAGGGGAATGACCATATCTTGCACGAGCTAATTATGATTTAAGTTTGGTAATATAGTTAAATAATTGGGTAGGCTTACCATTTTACAGGTGCTTGGAGGTAGCGGTGTCTCTGCTCTCCTGTATTATCAAAGAGAAGCCTAAAAGCTGATGTGAAGAATCCTCAGTGCAGTATAAACATGTAAAAAAGAATCCAGTGCAAAAAATATATTGGTTTTAATATTAGGCACAAAAGGAAGCGGGAGAAATAAAGGCAAGGAACTAATTAATAAAGAAATTTTATGTTTCAAGCATCAAAAGCTCCTAGTCATGGCTTACACATGTCAAGCTTAGAAGCTCCTAGTCATGGCTTACACATGTCAAGCTTAGAAGCTCCTAGTCATGGCTTACACGTGTCAAGCTTAGAAGCTCCTAGTCATGGCTTACACGTGTCAAGCTTAGAAGCTCCTAGTCATGATTAAGCTTTTCTGCTTTTCCTTGAGTTGTGGACACATTTCCCAAGATGAAAATTGAGGTACATGAATTATTTGGAGCCCTGCTAATCAGTTTACAATCTAGAAGACCCTTTGTTTTGTTTTTTAATAATCTATGATTTAGGGACTTGGGAAATAGTGGTAGAAATGCTGCATCTGTATAATGCTATGTGTGCCAGACCTTTTTTTTTTTTCTCTCCTTTAACTTCCTAATGCTGATGTGCGGGACCTCTTATAAATCTATGGTAACGCACCAACAGTTGTAGCAAAATTGTTAACATTTCTGGAAACTCTACCCAAGGATATTAAATTAAACTACAGTAAATCACCTGTATTTTGGCAAGTACCTTAACTGTGACCAGCCCCAATTTATTTACTCTTGTTCTGTGTATTCTACACTAGACATGTGCAAAACTAAAATTTTCATTTCGTTTTCATCCATTCGGACAAAAATGTTATTTATTTTGTCTAAAACGAATTTCGTTCATTACTGCATTCGTTTGAGACGAAATTCATTCATTATTTTCGTTTCGTTTTATTCGTTAGTACGAATCAATTGACCTACACATTCCATGTTATTGGCTTTCTATAAACCGAACTAGAGTCCCCATTCATAAGAATGTCTTATGAATGGGGACTCTAGTTCGGTTTATAGAAAGCCAATAGTATTACATGTATTCCATAAGCCGAAAGTCTATAAACCGGACGACTTTCGGTTTATAGACTTTCGGTTTATAGAATAGCAATAGCATTACATGTATTCTATAAACCGAAAGTCTTTCGGTTTATAGACTTTCGGTTTATGGAATACATGTAATGCTATTGCTATTCTATAAACCAAAATAGAGTCCCCATTCATACGAATAGGTCACTTGACCTATTCGTATGATTGGGGACTCTATTTCGGTTTATAGAATAGCAATAGCATTACATGCATTCCATAAACTGAAAGTCGTTCATTATGTCGGTTTATGGAATGTATGTAATGCTATTGGTATTCTATAAACCGGCTATTTCAGTTTATAGAATGCCAAAAGCACGAATGGACGAATGATTTTCGTTTATTAACCATTCGTTCATTCGGCTTTCGTTAGTTTAGCATTTTCGTTGTTCGTTTTTTGGACGAAAATGCTATTTACGGACGAAAATGCATTCGTCCGAAAACGAATGCACATGTCTATTCTACACATAAGCATTCTCTACACTGAGAATCTGTTGTGAGATGGGATAAAAATGTACAAAGTGTAATATTATAGTTCATAAAGGAGTGGGGATTTCTTCTGTTAAATGAAGAGTATGTAAATCTGTATTTGCAGTTTCCTGGTCTTGTTCCATGAGGTAGATTTATTCTGGCACAAATCTAGTACAGACTGGAGGCATTAACACCCTGCTGTACCGCGTCCAAAGAATGTTCTGAACTGAAGTTTGAGGCACATGAATTAAATCAGCACTTTTTATCTGATACACGAAAAGGTCAGCAGGAACTAGTATTGCTACTGGGAAGGCATTTGCAGGTCTGACCCGTGGACATCTGTTAAAGTCTTGGATAGTATGAAGGAGTGGTACATGGCATGGGTAGTTCTAGATGAGAAGACAGTGGGAACTCTAGATCTTTATAACCTTGTGTAGGTGTTAGCAGTGCCAAGCTTTAAAAGTGTTTCTGTTGTATATACATGAAATGATCTGCATTTTTGTCCTGTAAGTTGAGAAACAAAAGGCTACATCCCATGCATAGTGGGACCGTAGGAGATTATTTGTTATCCTGGAGAGTTCATTAAATGATCTGAGAGATTCCTGACCTATCATTTGTGGGCTTTTGTTACCTTAATATAAACGGATACTTTTATCCAAAAGGCACAGGGTCTTTCATTCCCATATGTATTCATGAACCCTTAATTTCCTTTACAAGTTATTTACACACCAAGGGAGTGATGGGCGATACTGGCGTCCCAGCCCAGTGGGCCCAGGTCACGCCAGAAGAAAAAAAAAATCTTTATTGAAGCTACGTGGCTTCAATAAAGTTAAAAAAATTAAAATGCGACCGGAGTTTCCCTCCTCCGTGCAGGAGGGAAGACAACACGGAGGAGACGACCGGGAGACAGAGCAGCAAGGAGGTTAGTACTGGGGGAGGAGGGTGGCTTAAAATGAGCAAGCAATTGGCATACTGAGTGACAAAATCATACTGGCATACTGAGTGACAATATACTGGCATATTGAGTGAAAAAATACTGACTTATTGAGTGGCTAAATATTACTGGCATATTGAGTGACAAAATACTGGCATATTAAGTGGCACAATACTGGCATATTGAGTGGCTAAATACTGGCATACTGAGTGGCTAAATATTACTGGTATATTGAATGACAAAATATTACTGGCAAATTAAGTCACAAAATACTGGCATTTTTAAATGGGTAAAAATTGGAATATTGAATGGCAAAATACTGACTTATTGAGTGGCTAAATATTACTGGCATAGTGAGTGACAAAATACTGGCATATTAAATGGCAAAATACTGGCATATTGACCAACTGCTCCCAACCACCCTACATATTACACTAGACCTGGAAAACATGCTTGTGAGGGTAGCTGGGGCCCTGAAATTCTTGGTGGCGGCCCTGTACACACCATACATACAGTCTGTCATTGCAGTGAAGTCCAAGGTTGGTCAGTAGGTGTCTCTACGCCACCACAAAGCCAGTGATGCTGTTTGCTGACCAGACCAAAAGGCGTCCACATGTCAGGCACCAAACTCAAATCTGCCATTTGGCGGAAGATGAACTGAAAAGATGTGATTTAGGTATGGCACTCTGAGCTGCGGCCAGCCTGTATTCACACTCATCGCAACTCTACCAACTTTTTATTTAATGTGTAATGAGGCTGAGACACAGACTGCAAGAAAATGGTATCTTTTTGTATCATTGTTTAATGGGAATTTAACAAAAGTCAGGGTTTGCACTGTTATACACTGCACCAGCCCCACAGTGTGCTTTGTTTCTGTTAAAGATGTGGTTAACTTAAAATAAAGAATTTAATGTTGCAACGGATCTGTGAGTGATAATGGGGGAGCCTTTTGTTGATTAGAGCGTGGAGTTGTTTCACTCCTCGTGATAATTAAAGCATTACGGAGTGGTCTTTGTATGAGCTCAAATTGTGATATACAGGTGAATATGAATGTTGTGTAAAATAGACTCCAAGGCCCTTGACAGCATCCATGTCTAATGCACTATATACATTTGAGTTTTGTCAGCTTGCACAAAAGTTCAGCACGTAGGCACTGGGCTTAGATAAAAATTCCCAGGGTGCCAAAAGCAGGTGCAGCTACTTCAACAGATCCAGCCAAAACTCGAACCTAAGTCAGAAATAATTGACTTCATGCACTCTGTATACTTTGCATGTAAAAAAATATAAACACTTACTCCATAGAGCTTCTTCTCCAAGAGTTTTTATTTGGAGTCACTCAGATCTGATGTGCAGTATACAAAACTTTCACTGCCACTCGTGCTTCTTTCACTGATTGAGAAACAGAGTCGCTAGGGATGGGCTACTGGGGCTATAGCCCCGAGTCCCCCCTTCATAGCCCCGAATGAAGACTCGGGGGCTAAAGTATACTTTAGCCCCAAGACTCCAGGGGTATCATAGTTAAAAATAAATCCCCCGGTGAGCTTTCCTCCGTCTGGGACATGGTCCCAGAATCAGAGGATTAACCTCACGCGGGGGTGAGGGCCGGTCGGGAGGAGAGGCTGCTATAGGGAGCTCTTTCCCTAGCCTCTCCTCCTTGAGGTGCGGTCCACAGGCAAGTGCCTGTGGTGTCCGCACCTCCTGGCTAAACAGAGCACAGCGCGATGGGTGCAAGCTCTGCCCCCGTGGTGACATCCGGCAGAAGATCCTGGATGATGGATCTACTATAAGGTAGTTTATAAGTAAAACATTTTTTTAGAAGAAACATGTAACTGTGTGTGGGTGTCTAGGTGTGTGTGTCAGGGTGTCTCAATGTGTGTAAGTGTGTGTCAGGGTGTCTCAGTGTGTGTGTCTGGGTGTCTCAATGTGTGTGTCAGGGTGTCTCAATGTGTGTTAGTGTGTGTCAGGGTGTCTCAATGTGTGTTAGTGTGTGTCAGGGTGTCTCAATATGTATGTCAGGGTGTCTCAATATGAGACAGTGTGTGTGTGAGAGAGAGACACGTGTGTGTGAGAGAGAGAGACGGTGTGTGTGAGAAAGAGAGAGACGGTGTGTGTGTGAGAAAGAGACGCAGTGTGTGTGACAGAGCTCATCTGGGCTCTAGCCCCAGATCATATGAAGACCTAGCAACGCCCCTGTTGAGGAATATGGAAAAACAAACAGCATCGTGTAACAAGGTCATCACACATTACACAGACTCTGTCACCTGAACATTGCTTACACTGCTGCTGCTGCAGATAATTAAAAATGATTAAAGATAATCTGTATGTTATGTTAGCAAGATTGCAAGTCAATACATAATGTAAGAGATGTATTTTACATAGGACTTTGGTGTCTCCTGGCTTAACATGCAAATGACAACATTTTCCATTAAAAGTAGTTTGCATATAATGTCACAGGGTATGCCATAAACAGAAGACATCACAGACACATTTAAAACATTTTTTTTTAATCAATATATTTGCATACAATTCTGGCAAAATAATTTATAGCTAATTTCTGACAACACCGATTCGCTCTCTGCACAGTATAAGTAACGTTTACTTGACATAGTGTCTTTTATTTGTACAAGACTCTAAAATATGAACAAATTCACATATGAAATCATTGAAACTAAAATATAAAAAATGCTAAAATAATCCTTCTTAGATTGGGCTAATGCTCAATAAACTACCTGTATTACTTTAGAAGTGTCAGTAGGAAAACAATATATTTAATTAATAATGTAACCAAAGCGATACTGTGAGATTTACATTTATAGGAGAGAAGTGTATGCACAAGTCTTTCAGTACAATTCCTCGATATTGTGGTCAAGAATAGTGTTGAGCGAACCCGAACCGCACTGTTCGGGTTCGTACCGAACATTACAGTGTTCGGACCCCGGACCCGAACACGGACATTTCCCTGTATGTCCGTGTTGGAGTTCGGCTATAAACCGAAAGTCTATAAACCGAAAGACATTCAGTTTATAGACTTTCGGTTTATAGAATAGCAATAGCATTACATGTATTCTATAAACCGAAAGTCTATAAACCGAAAGACATTCGGTTTATAGACTTTCGTTTTATAGAATACATGTAATGCTATTGCTATTCTATAAAAAGAAAGTCTATAAACAGAATGTCTTTCGGTTTATAGACTTTCGGCTTATAGAATACATGTAATACTATTGGCTTTCTATAAACCGAACTAGAGTCCCCATTCATAAGAATTTCTTATGAATGGGGACTCTAGTTCGGTTTATAGAAAGCCAATAGTATTACATGTATTCTATAAGCCGAAAGTCTATAATATAGACTTTCGGTTTATAGAATACATGTAATTCTATTGGCTTTCTATAAACCGAACTAGAGTCCCCATTCATAAGACTGTTTTCCGAAGTTCGGCCGAACCCGCCGAACCCGAACATCCAGGTGTTCGCTCAACTCTAGTCAAGAATTGAAATGCTGCCCCTCCCCCTACATACACACAAGATCACACATGCACAGTAACACATGCACAATCACGCAAGCACATACACGCAATCTCCTACACAAAGTTACAAATACACAAACATAATCACACACACAATCACATACAAGCACGCAGTTATATAGACACACACAGAAACATGCATGCAGTATATAGAGCAGTATTATTTTTTTTGTTTAGTATCCATCTTCCTGAACTCACATAGAGCAGGGGATCACAACTCTCATGAAGCTGAGGCACCTGGGAAAGGCACAGGCACCATGCTGTCTGCTCGCCAGCAGGGGTTTGGTGAGGGGAGATCGTCTGATCTCTCCAGCCAGAGCCTCTGCCAACACACTCTAAATATTTTTCATTTTTATTAATGGGGGCTGCTGGGTCAGTAATTGGTGTATAGTCTGTCACTCCCAGATGGCAGGCCTGAGCGCCGGAATGTCATGTGACACCCGGCGCTCAGACTAAAGAACGATTAGCACAAGGGGGAGGAGCAGGCAGTCTGCTGATACACAGCGCTACTAGAGATATGGTATATTGGTGAAAACCAGAAGAAGAAGAAGAAAATGGACAGGGGCAAATTGCCACTCCACTTAAAATGTTGCCTGGGACAATGGCTCCATCCGGACCCATTGTAGGGCCGCGCCCTGTGTGTGGTCTATAATGAATAGCTAATAGTCCTGTGAATGCAATGTTTTGAAATGTAATGTTATTGCTGAGGTCTCTACCCAGGCATGACTATCCAGAGTGATTTATACATATGAATATATAAATATATAAGCACTTACACAAGAAGAGATGTGGTGTGTGCAACAAGTGTACAAGCATATGTCAACAGGGGAGAGCTGGCAACTGTTGGCATGGGGGGGGGGGGGTATTATTTATTTGCCCTTGGTGCCACTTCATCAGCCCACCTGATATTATCAGAGATAGACACACATAAACATGCAAGACAGAATTGCTGACAGATAACATACAGAGATTGATGGGCAGACACAACAATTGGAGAGAAAGATCCAAAGTGTTACCGATTGGGGTATTTAAAAGTGAGAATGAAGTGGTTCAGCCTCAACCAATTGAGTGGGCTCAGAGAGCTGCCCAAGGTGCAGTTGCCAGCTTGCCCCAATTGCCAACCCTCCCTGTGTGGGGAAAAAAGTGAAATAAGTACAGAACTATGGGTCATTGCTGTAAGGGGCAGCAGTTCATGGCCTAAGGAACAAGGGTCCACAACAGCACCTCCTAATCTAAAATATTACAGGAATGTTCACTACTCTATTCTAATCTTTGTGAAATTAGTTGCTCCAGTATTCTCTGACATGTGTCAGTAAAGTAATATTAAAATACTTAGTAATTAATTTACATAATAGCTGCATACACTGATTTAAAATAACAGACCAGAAGGCCAATGATGCAGCCAGTGGTTAAATTAGAAATGTATTTTCTTACACTGAATTCTCCTGCGGACTTTCACAGCTTGAAACCAGAAATGCCCAGCTTGAGGAGGATAACCTTCTCCTTAATCTTAGGAAGATCTGGTTTGGTCTGGTGTTAGCAGGTATGTCTTGCTACTTGTACAGACTGGGGTATTAGAATACACGTTACACTGATGGCTGCCACTGAACATAGTGTAATCTTATATCATTTTATAATCCAGGAGTTTTATGCAAATCATATTAGCTTTTATTTTATTTCTGTAGATAAAATCAATACATGAGTACAGGTCCTTCCTAGAAGATCCAGTTCAAGTGGGCCTGTAAATAGTGTAGCTATACTAGTAGTTTCCTATAAGATAATATAATAATGTCTACATTTTGTATGATGTGATCAATTAATCGAATTTACTGGTTAACCATGACAGCTATTTATGGGTGGCTTCACCATCCAAAACAGGCAGGACATAAATAGCCCCCTAACCTTACCTTCCTTGGTGTTTTTATACCCTCAAGGAGTAAAGAGCAGAGTGTTTTTTTCAGGCATAATACTTTTACTCACCTAAGTTTTATGCTACGCTGTCTTTGAGTGTTGGCATCCTTGATCATTGTTTTATTGTGGAGATTGATCCAGCCAGCCTACTTGCACAGCTCTGAATTGATTCTCATTGATTTGCCAGTGTCATGTGTTTATACCTTTCACTGCTATCTATCTTGGCTATATTTGTGTCCCTTTTATTTAGATGACTGTGGCTCCCTCTTCTCAGTTCGGGAGCCGTGGATGCTTTCACCTATCAAGAATCTCCTTTCCCACGGTCTGGTTCTTCATCTCTCTCCTCAGTCTCTACAGCTAGAGGCATGGAGTGTGCACAGCGACCTTTACAACACAAGGGGATTATCCTCCAGCTTTATCAACACCTTAATGAATGCCTGTAAACAGACTACATCTTCAACATATTAATCTATCTGGTTGGCATGTTTCAAATGATCCAAGGGCAAGGTGGTCAACTCTTTGACACAGTCTCTGCCGGATAGTTTGGACAGGGGTTTGGGGCTTTAGGTTCAGACTTCGCTTCTCTAAGCGCTAACATCCATTAGATGGGGTGGGTATATTACTGGGGGATCAGGCTGGGTAATTAAACTGTGGCATATTACTGGGCATTTAAACTGTGGCATATATGTGGCAGTCCTAATCTGTCATTGCCCGCATCCCTTCAAACAGATTTACACACACACATATAGATATATAGAAATAATATATTTAGATACATAAATCTTTTCAGCTTCTGTTGCGCAATGCTGACACAGTATTTGTCTTATCCGTAAGAGGTTCTGCTTAGCGGGCTGCTTTACAAATAAAGCTAATGCGCAGTGTGCAATTTATATCATTTCCTCATGCTAGGCCTAGTCAAGATAAACATTAAATACCACAATTCAGTTTACAAAACAAATTGTTCTTTTTCCATTAAAAACAAGGAAAGCAGGAAAACAGTTTATCTGTGTTGGTTATCCAGCTGCAATTCCACTGTGCCCTTTCACAAGTGAATTAATTATTAAAAGGAAATCTTGTTCAAAGAATAAAATAGCTGTAGTCACGTTTTTGGAAAAATCTGCCTCGCAAATGCAGTGTCTGATTTGCTATAAGGACAGACAGGTTTCTAATATTCATTAAACAGTGAGCTGCAAAAGTCCGACACGAATAGCAGAGTTGGAAAAACTCTTCTATTTCATTATTAACCCCTTAGTGGCATGGACTGTTTTAACATTTCTGCAGTGTTTGTAACTATAATTTTCTTCCTTCTTTGATATGAAAAATCTTTTGCACAATTACAAACGGTAAAAGATACCCCATCTAAAAAGTTTCAAAATTTTGTCCTCAGTTTAGAAATAAGCCATGTTTACATGTTGTTTTTTTTCAAGTTATAGGGCAATAACGAAAGTACCATTTTTGGTTTCGTACCAAACATTACGGTTTTTGGACCCCGGACCCGAACACGGACATTTCACTGTTTTCACTGTACTGTCAATTGACCTATTCGTATGAATGGGGACTCTATTTCGGTTTATATACTTTCGGTTTATGGAATACATGTAATGCTATTGGCTTTCTATAAACCGAAATAGAGTCCCCATTCATAAGAATAGGGACTCTATTTCGGTTTATAGAAAGCCAATAGCATTACATGTATTCCATAAACCGAAAGTCTATAAACCGAAAGACAATGTCCAGTGCTTTACAGCACTTAAAGTAGGGAAAAGGCACTGCACACAAACACCATGAAAGATCAGATAAAAAAAAATACGGCCGATAACCGTGACACATTTTAGGTTGCTGTTGTGGACTACATTTCCCATCATGCTGAACTTGTTGGCTGGCTGTGTATAATGACCACAACAACTTCAGTTACAATGGTTAACCATACTTTTTATAGTAGATTATCCTTGTGGCTACAGGTGGAATTGCAAATAAAATGTGGTTTATCTTCTAGTTTCTTCAAAGAAGTGCAGCCCAGGAAGGGAATTGCCTAGGGCTGTTTTCATACTCAACCAACTTTGGCAGTTTGTATTGGTACTCCATATTGTAAATGGACAAGATTCAAAAATATAAGCAATTTTAACCACATTTTTCACAGTGTCGACTAAGCTTGTGTACTCACAACAGCTTAAAGCTGTTAACTATGTTTTGTAATTAGGAATTTGGTTTTAGCCTCATTTATGCCTGAGGAAGGGACCTAGCAACTTGGTCTTGAAAGGTTGCAACCAAACGCTCAGTTAGCCAATAAATGGTATCATTTTAACCCTAGAGGATTTGGACAAATTGGGTAATTGGGCAGATAAATGACAAATACGATTCAATGTAGACAAATGTAAAATTATGCATTTTGGGTACAATAATAAAAATGCAACATAGAGTTTAAGTAGTGTTTGCTTGGGGAAATCTACTAATGAAAAAGATTTGGGAGTAGTTGTAGACAATAGACTTAGCAGTAGTGCACAGTGTTAGCTGGCAGTTGCAAAGGCCAATAAGATATTGGGGTGTATTAAAAGGGGTATTGACTCACAGGAAGAAGATATTATTCTGCCTCTTTATAGGTCCATGGTAAGACCTCACCTTGAATATGCGGTTCAATTCTGGGTGCCTTTTTAAAAAAATACATTATGGAACTAGAGAAAGTGCAGAGGAGGGCTACAAAACTAATCAGGGGAATGGAAAGTTTTAGTTATGAAGAAAGACTGGAAAAGTTAAATCTGTACACGCTAGAGAAATGGCGGCTTAGAAGGGATATGATCATGTTATATAAATATGTACAGGGCCCATACAAAGGGCTTTCTAAATACCTGTTCATTAACAGAACGGTACAAAGGACAAGAGGTCACCTGGTAAGACTTGAAGCAAGGAGATTTAGTCTACGACAGCAAAAAGGATTTTTTACAGTAAGGACAATTAACATATGGAATTCACTGCCTGAAGAAGTGGTTCTAGCAAATACCTTAGATGCCTTTAAAAGTGGCCTGGATACGTTTTTAATGAGCCGGGGCCTAGAAGGCTCTGCATGTTAGTATAGGCATTAATATTTATTAGTGCTTGTTGATCCAAGGAGAAATCTGATTTGGAGTCAAGAAGGAATTTTTTTCCTCAATGAAAGCAGAATTCAAAATTGCTGTAGGGGTATTTATTTGCCTTCTTTTGGATCGACAACGGTAAACATGGGATTGGAAAAGGGTTGAACTTGATGGACGCAAGTCTTTTTTCCACCTTCATTTAACTATGTATGTAACATACTGTACCCACACAAATTATATTCATTATAACATTAGATATCATTATGTTTATAATATCTTATAATTTACTACAAAAATCATAAATTATGATGAAAAAATAAAAAAACATTTTCTAAATTTGACCTGAAAAATAATTTACACAAATACAGTCATAAAAAAAGACCCCGTCTAACTAGTTTCTAAATTTTGTCCCGAGTTCAGAAATATGCTTGTTTTAGAAGTTATAGTGAAAACCAAAAATAGTGTTTTTTCCTACAGTGACCTTTTGACCCCTAAACTATTCTAACCATAACCCTAGATTTTTAGCTAATGAAGTCTTTTTTTATTGCACTGTTGCAGTATTTTTTCACCTCTGTCGCACTACCCACAAGAGGGCAGCAGCCATATTGGAGGAGCATGCTGCTCTCCAATATGGCACCCATGATCGCCCCGTGGAGGGATCATAGGTGCCCTAAAACTGAAATTTCGTGTGCTGCCTAATGCCTCGACATCTAGGCAATAGAGCAGCACTGTCAGAGCGGATTTTGCGATCATTGATTGTGAAAACCGCTCGTTCCACCGCAGGACGTGTCAGGCACGTCCATTGTTGGCAACGGAGATGGCAGCTGGACGTGCCCGACATGTTCATTATTGCGAGGGTGTTAAAATCCCTGCTGCTGTTATTATTGTTTTATAATAAATAATAGAACTCTATGTTAAAATCACTTTTCCAGCTTCTAAAAATAACTTAAATGATTAAAAAAAAACTAGGTTTTGGCACTCCTCCTCAGTGTGGAAAAAAAAAAGGCAATGGTCCATTGATAAAATTTTACTTTTAATAAAAAGTATAAAATAACAGCATACAGATTCCAAAAGTGTCCGCTCACACCTGACGCATTTCATCCTAAGTTTAATGAATAAGTCCTACGCTTAGGACAAAATGCGTCAGGTGTGAGCTGAATTCTGTTATGTTACACTCTTTATGAAAAAGTTACATTTTATCAAGAGCACCACTGCCACACAAAGGAGTGCCAAAACAGACACACCTCAGGGACAAGGGAACTACCCTCCGGACACATCGGACTGTTGCTGTCATTTTTTCTCCTAAAAATATGGTCTGTTGGGTCCCTAAAATCTTCAAGTATTTGTCAAGCTTTGTCCTTTTGATATAATTTAATGGTTTTACCTGGTATTACACAGATAAACTCCCACCCAATTTTTGATCAGACAGAATCATGGGTAATAAAGTCCCCATGGATGTGGTACCAATATATTGGAGGGGGGCCAAGAAAATATCTGCACCAGGGCCCTCCACAGTCATGTTCCACCGCTGGTTCATAATGTAGTGAAGTCTGCTGTAGAAGTTAATAGCCTACAAAATGTATGCAATAATAAAGTGACCCCTGGTGGTCATCATTTATATTGCCATATTTATTAAAGAAAATAAATAGAGTTTAAATGATACCATTTATTTTCTAACAGAGTTTGATTGCAAGTTTTCAAGAGCAAATTCTAGGTCCCTTCCTCAGGCATTAAGCAATCATTAACCCCTTAACGACAGATGACGTGCCAGGCACGTCACGGCAAATCGAGGACTTGCCGACAGCTGACGTGCCTGGCACGTCATGCACTAAACTGAGTAAAGAAAGCGACCAGCGGTCGCTTTCTTTACTCTAACGGTGTTGCTACAATGCCTCTAGGTAGAGGCATTGTGCAACACCCCCCAAAAGTGCAGGGGCGCGCTACGATCACTCCACGGAGTGATCGTAGCAGCCATTTAAAAATGGCTGCGCCCACTGCACACATGTGCTTAGAAAGCGAACGATCGTTCGCTTTCTAAGCATCTGCGGTGTTTCTAAAGTGCCTCGCTAGCGAGGCACTTAGTAACACCTTGATGCTCCCCAGAGCCGATGGTGGTCGCTCTCCTGAGCGACCCCATCGGCTCAGTAGAAGGGAACGCTGCCTATACAGGCAGCGCTTCCCTTCTAATGGCAAGAGCATCGGAAGTGAAAGTATTTCACTTCCGATGCTCTAGGGGGAGCCAATCGATGCCGGCACAACAGATCTATGTGATCTGTGTGCAGGCATGTATGATAAGTGCTCTGATGAGCACTTATCATACTGTCAAAGGCAATATTAGCAAATATTGCCTTTGACAAGTATTGATCTGCCTCCCTCACCTTACTAGTTATAGTAAGGGAGAGAGACAGATCAGATAAAGTAAAAAAATAAAATAAAATAATAAAACAAATATTTAATAAAATTTTAAACACCAAGGGCTTTTATAAAAGCCATTTAACCCCTTCCCTGCCATTGATCGCTGTGTACGCAGTGATCATACACAGCAGCACATTTTTTGCTGTCTGTGCATTTTTTAGGGGTTAATTTTTTTTACTGTAATTCATTACAGTATAAAAAAAAGCTCTTTTAAGAGAGATTAACCCCTTTCTTGCTGTAGATCACTGCCTAAGCAGAGATCTGACGCAAATGCAGCAATCTTGCTGCAGAAGCATTTTTAATTTTTTTAAAACTTTTTTATTACACCCGTCACGTGTTAATTATACCCGCTAGGGGACTACGTTTAACGTAATTTTTTTTTTAAATAAGAGCTATTAACCCCTTCCTTGCCGTATATCACTTCCTAAGCAGCACATATGGTCACTGCCTAAGCAGTGCATATGGTCACTGCCTAAGCAGCGCATATGGAGCAATCTAGTCGCAGAAGGATTTTTTTTTTGCTATCAGCATTTTTTTTGTCAGACTCGCTAGGGGTTAATTATACCCACTAGGGGATTACGTGTATTCCTTTTGAAGCTGTCTGAACACGTGTATAGCGATCAGTAACAGCCGATCAGTGGCAAAGGTGGTTTGGTGATTTCTCAGATGAGCATCACCATTCGTCTGGTTCGATCAATATTGGTAAATATTGTTCTGACCCATATGGATCTGCCTCCCTCTCCTCACTTGAGTTTTAGTGAGGGAAAGAGACAGATCTGTATAACATAATTTTTTAATTGTAATAAATTAAATAAAATGTTAAAAAAATTGTGAGTCCCAAGGGCTTTTATAAAAGCCATACCCTTTGTATAGTGTAGTGTATTAACCCCTTCCCTGCCACTGATCACTGCACAGCAGAAATTTTTTTCTTGTCTGTGCATTTTTAGGGGTTAATTTTTTTGTACAGTACTACAAAGGCTCTTATAAGAGCTATTAACCCCTTCCTTGCTCTACATGTTCAAATTCCAAGTTTGAAAATCAAAAAGCGCACCTCTCAAATGTAGCCTTTCAACACCCAACAAAGCTGACAAAGCTATGCATGGGTGGTATCCCTGTGCTCGGGAGATGTTGCTGAACATATATTGTGGTATTGTTTGTCAGTGACACATACCGAAATATGTGAATTTGTGTCTAAAGTACAATGTATGTGGGAAAAAATACACAATAAAATGACTACCACAAACTTTGACAAAGGCTGGTGGTAGAATTGGTGCATGGAAAGTGTTAAAATAACACCATTTAAAATAGCCTAGGGTGTCTACTTTTACAAAATATATACTTTTTGGGGTAAAATACACTGTCCTACTTTAAAAAAAAGTCCCAAATGAAAGATGGGCTCAGGCTGGCTACACGTCAATATTCCAAGTTGAAAATGCGCACCTTCACAATGTGGCCCTTTTAGCCCCCAAACAACCCAACAAACCTATGCATGGGTGGTATCCCTGTACTCAAGAGATGTTGCTGAACACTTATTGGGGTGTTATTTGGCAGTGACACATACCAAAATCTGTAAATTCATGTCTGAAGTACAAGGTTTGTGAAAAAAAAACACAAAAAAATGACTACCACAAACTTTGACAAAGGCTGGTGGTAGAATTAGTGCATGGAAAGTGTAAAAATACCACCATTTGAGATAGCCTAGGGTGTCTACTTTAAAAAAATATATGGGTTGATGTGGTAAAATACACTGGCTGGTTTCAAATATGTCCCAAATGGGACATGGGTGCAGGCTGTCTGCATGTCAAAATTTCAAATTGGAAAACCAAAAACTTCACCTCCCAAATTTGGCCTTTTACCCCCCAAACAATCCAACAAACCTATGCATGGGGGGTATCCCTGTACTCAAGAGATGTTTCTGAACACTTATTGGGGTGTTATTTGGCAGTGACACATACCAAAATCTGTAAATTTATGTCTGAAGTACAAGGTTTGTGAAAAAAAAACACAAAAAAATTACTACCACAAACTTTGACAAAGGCTGGTGGTAGAAATAGTGCATGGAAAGTGTTAAAATACCACCATTTGAGATAGCCTAGGGTGTCTACTTTTAAAAAATATATGGGTTGATGGGGTAAAATACACTGGCTGGTTTCAAATATGTCCCAAATGGGACATGGGTGCAGGCTGTCTGCATGTAAAAATTTCAAGTTGGAAAACAAAAAACTGCACCTCACAAATTTGGCATTTTAGCCCCCAAACAACCCAACAAACCTATGCATGGGTGGTATCCCTGTACTCAGGAGAAATAGTAGAATCTATTTAGCATGTTTTTTCGTTCGCTATTGTCGATGAGGAGAAGTTGTTTCAAATAAAAACAAAGAAATTTGTGTATTTTTTTTTTTTTTACCATATTTTATTATTTTTTTTTAATAATATGATAAGATATGATCAAAAATATGGCATCCATAGAAAGCCCTTTTTGTCCCGATAAAAACAATATATAATATGTGTGGGTACAGCAAATGACGAAGAAGAAAATTACTGCTAAACACAAACAGCACAGAAATGTTAAAATAGCCATTGTCCAGAAAGGACAAAAATGTTTCAAAGGCTCTGTCCTTAAGGGGTTAATCAAGCAATAGTGAACACATCATCATCTATGTTTCCCAAACAAGTCAGCAGACTTGTTTTACCCAGAAATCTCCAGTAAACAGTGCTGAAAGGGATATACATATGCATTCAACAATAACTACATAATAAAATAGTAGTCTATGTTGAAAAAAGGCCCTTGACCATTAAAGGGACTGACTAGTGCCCAAAATCTTCCAAACATTAATGCATATTAATGTGCTTTCAAGGTACTTTAACCCCTTAGTGACAAGACATTTTCACCTTGACTTTCCCTTGGTGACAATGGCTGTTTTCACATTTCTTGGGTGTTTGTGTTTAGCTGCGATTTTCTTCTTTCTCACATACTGTACCCACACAAATTATATGTTGTTTTTATGGTCATAAGAAGGGCTTTCATTAGATACCATTATGTTCATCATATCTTATAATTAACTACAAAAAAAATCATAACAAATGATCAAATTTTTTTTAAAAACCCACTTTTTCTAAGTTTGACCTAAAATATAATTTACAAAATACAGTCATTAAAAAAGACCCTGTCTAAATAGTTTCTAAATGTTGTCCCGAGTTCAGAAATATGCATGTTTCTATATTTTTCTGTATTTTTTTGCGAGTTATGGGGCAAAAACCAAAAATAGTGTTTTTTGCTTTTTTTCCTAAATTGAACTTTTGACCCCAACCCGAACCCAAAATTTTAACCCTATAGGCTAATCTAACTAAATAACCAGTTTTAAGCTAATTAAATATATTTTTTAATTTTTTACATTGCCATGCTGCTTAGCTACCTTTAGGGGCAGTCAAGCAGCATATAGAAGCTCAGACCACCAGAGGGCATAGCCATAGGCTCCCACGATCGCTCCGTGGGGCGGTCGTGGGTGCCCCAGAAAGAAAATTTCGGTGCTGGCTATTGCCTCGTGGATTTCGTGATCGTTGATCCTGGCAGGACGTGCCTGACACGTCCATTGTCGCGAAGGGGTTAAAATGCACGTCTTACATTTTGCATTGCTTAAAATATAAAATACTTACAGCTAGATGAAATTGTGAAATTACAGCAGTTTGCAAGAAACTATTAACATATTAATGTTATATATTATAATAGTATATATACATTAAAGGGACTGTCTAGTGCCCAAAATGCATCTTACAAATATTAATGCATATTAATGTGCTTTCAATGTACTTTAAAATGCATGTCTTACATTTTGCTTAAAAATTTTGCATTTTACTTACAGCTAGAAAAAATTGTGAGATTACAGCAGTTTGCAAGAAACAAGGACTGCCCACACTAGACTAGTAAAAGTCATTAACTTTTTTTGTTTGTTGTTGCTGCAGGAACCAATAAGAATAATGCCATTCAAATGAATGGAATATCCTGTCTCTCTAGTGATGTTATCAGACAATGTGTTGCAAAATTTGCTTCAAAAGGGAAAATAATTATAAAAATGACAGTCTGACTTATTCACGGATGAACAAGCTAATAATTGTAAATATAATGCTTAATTATTACAGCTTTGCAAATCCTGCTATGCTAAGGAATCAAATTTGTCAGTGAAAAAGAAAAACACTCCCAAAAGCTAACTTTGTATGGGAGATCTATTCAGCAAATCATGAATTGATAATTAAAATGAAAAACATACACTAAATGGAAAAATGTATTGGGATACCTAACATCACATTTAAAAAAAATGTTTTGTATCATTAATGACTTATCCTGTATGTTCCCTTCCCAACTTGTATAAATATATGTATGTATGTATGTATTTTTTTTATCTACTGTTAAATGTGTCACTTTGTGTAATTCCATTCTGGACTGGGTCCCCAGTACATACTTGAAAATGAGAGAAATCTCAATGTATTCTTCCTGGTAACCATGGGCGTAGGAACTGGGGGGGACGCATCCCCCCCAGGAAATAATGCGGGGGGGGGGGGGGGGCAGGTATGGTGAATTCCCCTCCAGGTTTTGGGACTGGCCTACCGGGATACCGGGAAATTTCCCGGTAGGCCACCGGCCCTGGGGCTGCTTTAAGTATGCAGCTGCCTACTTTTGTTAAAAAATAACCGCGTCCCCCCCTTCCCCAGTACTTACCTCCTTGCTGATCTGCAGGTCCGTGGCGTTGAGGTAAGCGTTGTAAAGTGTGTTTAAAAAAAAATATTGTGGGGGGAAATCCTGGCATATCGAGGGGGAAAATCCTGGCATATTCTGGGTGGAAATCCTGGCATCTTGTGGGGGAAATCCTGGCAATTTGTGGGGCAAATTCCTGGCATATTGTGGGGGAAATCCTGGCATATTGAGGGGGAAAATCCTGGCATATTGTGGGGAAAATCCTGGCATATTGATTGGGGAAATCCTGGCATATTGAGGGGGAAAATCCTGGCATATTGTGGGGAAAATCCTGGCATATTGATGGGGGAAATCCTGGCATATTGAGGGGGAAAATCCTGGCATATTGTGGGGAAAATCCTGGCATATTGATGGGGAAATCCTGGCATATTGAGGGGGGAAATCCTGGCATATTGAGGGGCAAAATACTGGCATTTTCAAAGGCAAAAGAATGGCATATTGAGGGGCAAAATCCCACCACTGCATACAGGGGGTAAAAGATGACAGGGGTGGGGGGAGAAAAATATACATACAGGGGAAGGAAAGATGATATGTCTGGGGTGGGGAATAAAATACAAAGGGAAAGAAATGAAAGGGGTGGGGGGAGAAAATACATACGTGAGTGAATATCAGAATGTAAACGTGGGACTGAGAGTGAGTGGCAGTGTGTGTGTGTGTGAGAGTGGCAGTGTGTGTAGAGTGGCAGTGTGTGTATGAGAGAGTGGCAGTGTATGTGAGAGAGTGGCAGTGTGTGTGTGTGTGAGTGGCAGTGTGTGTGAGTTGCAATGTGTGTGATTGAGCAGCAGAGTGCAGGTGTGTGAGAGAGGGGCAGAATGTAATAAATGGGTATATTACAGTGCTTCCCGGCAATAAAAAGAGCAGGGGACTCGCTCTTGACAGCTCTATTGATTTTGTTGCTCTGTTATGACAAATGTCAATGTGTGTATGTGTTGGTGTGTGTATGTGACTGTGTATATGTTTGACTGTACATGTGAGACACTGTATTTGTCGCTGAGGGCAGGATCCGCCAATGGTGGCAAAATATGCAGGGCACAATATGTCATATCTGGCACCTTTATCTTTCCTGCATGCACCATTGATTGGGTGTCCATCTGCGTGCTAGGGTATTTCCTCCTGGGTGCTGTGGCAAGTCCTGTGAGTGCAATATCAGTGCTGGGTCAAATTGGATGCTGAGATAAGTCTTTATTTACTCCCAGCATGTACGCAAGGTTATATTTCATGCACTGATATATACAGCTTCACAGGGCAATATATGCCCCATCATGTACACAAAGTTATATCTCACACACTGCCCTGATATATACCCCATGCAAAGGGCAATACATGTAACCTTGTGTACATACTGGGGGCTATGTATTGCCCTGTGCAAGGGTATATATCAGTCTTATCTATAACTAATACACCCTTCAAATGTGCTTAAAAATCCACGTGTTTCCCTTTTCTAAACAATAATCTATTGACGCAATGCTATGGGGCTGGTATCAGGGCCGGTGCAAGGATTTTTGCCGCCCTAAGCAAAATAAAAATTGCCGCCCCCCCTCACATTATCATCCGCTAGAGGTGCTTCCGTGATTCTCACTGTGAACATTACAGTGGGAGGACGCGGAACATCCAAAAAAAACAACAACAACAAAAACATTCGCAGCTGAGAGGAGGATCGGGGAGGAAAGTTCCCAGCTTTGGTGCTGGAGAAAGGTAAATGGCTGAAGAGGTTTTAACCCCTTCAGCCCAGTGGGAGGGGGACACGAGGGTGCCCCACTCCTAAGGACTATATAGTGCCAGGAAAATGAGTTTGTTTTCCTGGCACTATAGTGCTCCTTTAACACCAGTACTGCACAGTGTCTTTTCTCTGCAGCGACAGGCTATAGAGACCAGTACCACTACATTAAACTGTAGTGGTTCTGGGACTATAGTGTCCTTTAAATGTGAGGTAAATTAGTTTCCAATGTAGTATTAATAACTAAACAACTAAATAATAAACATATTGAATTGTCTACTTACCACCAGGACATTAAGATGATCTGGTCTCTGGCTGCAGTCTGGCTCTTGGTCTGGCTCTGGGGACTGGAGACTGGAGAAAACACCAATGGATTTTGCCCCCCAATATGCCAGGATTTAGCCTCTCAATGCGCCATGATTTTGCCCCTCATTATGCCAGGATTATGCCCCTCAATATGCCAGGATTTTCCCCCACAATATGCCAGGATTATGCCCCACAATATCCCAGGATTATGCCCCTCAATATCCCAGGATTATGCCTCTCAATATCCAAGGATTATGTCCCTCAATATGCCAGGATTATGCCCCTCAATATGCCAGGATTATGCCCCACAATATGCCAGGATTATGCCTCTCAATATGCCAGGATTATGCCCCTCAATATCCCAGGATTATGCCTCTCAATATCCCAGGATTATGCCTCTCAATATCCCAGGATTATGCCTCTCAATATCCAAGGATTATGTCCCTCAATATGCCAGGATTATGCCCCTTAATATGCCAGGATTATTCCCCTCAATATGCCAGGATTTCCCCCCACAATATGCCAGGATTATACCCCTCAATATCCCAGGATTATGCCCCTCAATATCCCAGGATTATGCCTCTCAATATCCAAGGATTATGTCCCTCAATATGCCAGGATTATGCCCCTCAATATGCCAGGATTATGCCCCACAATATGCCAGGATTATGCCTCTCAATATCCCAGGATTATGCCCCTCAATATCCCAGGATTATGCCTCTCAATATCCCAGGATTATGCCTCTCAATATGCCAGGATTATGCCCCTCAATATCCCAGGATTATGTCCATCAATATCCCAGGATTATGCCTCTCAATATCCCAGGATTATGCCTCTCAATATCCCAGGATTATGTCCCTCAATATGCCAGGATTATGTCCCTCAATACACCAGGATTATTCCCCTCAATATGCCAGGATTTTCCCCCACAATATGCCAGGATTATACCCCTCAATATCCCAAGATTATGCCCCTCAATATGCCAGGATTTCACCCCACAATATGCCAGGATTTTGCCTCTCAATATCCCAGGATTATTATGCCCCTCAATATGCCAGGATAATGTCCCTCAATATGCCAGGATTATGCCCCTCAATATCCCAGGATTATGCCTCTCAATATCCCAGGATTATGCCCCTCAATATGCCAGGATTATGCCCCACAATATGCCAGGATTATGCCTCTCAATATGCCAGGATTATGTCCCTCAATATCCCAGGATTATGCCTCTCAATATGCCAGGATTATGCCCCACAATATGCCACGATTATGCCTCTCAATATCCCAGGATTATGCCCCTCAATATCCAAGGATTATGCCCCTCAATATCCCAGGATTTTCCCCCACAATATGCCAGGATTTTCCCCCACAATATGCCAGGATTTCCCCCCACAATATGCCAGCCAGGATTTAGCCACCCAATATGCCAGGATTTCCCCCCACAATATGCCAGCCAGGATTTAGCCACCCAATATGGCCGGATTTTCCCCCACAATATGCCAGCCAGGATTTAGCCACCCAATATGCCAGGATCCTCCCCCCTTCCCCCTTACTTATCTCCTTGCTGCTGCTCTCCTGGTGCTCTCATCTGCCCGTCTGTGGCTGTGAGGGAAGCGTTGTGTGCTCCCCTTCAGCCAATGCGCATTCAGTAAAGTTTTTTTTTTTAAACAAACTTTATTGAATGCGCATTGGCTGTAGGGGAGCGCACAACGCTTCCCTCACAGCCACGGACCTCCACCGGACAGAGCAGCAGCGACGAGGTAAGTAAGGGGGAGGATTATTTTTTTTGACACAGGGTTCCGGCGCCCCCAGCTAAGATGCGTCCTAGGCAGCTGCCTAAGTCGCCTTACTGGTGGCGCCGGCCCTGGCTGGTATACAAATATTTCCAGGGCTGTTTTTTGTTCCCAGTACGGCCCTGGTTAGTACTAGGACTGCTGATTATGCTGTAAACTTTCGGTGCATTCGGCTTCCGAACACCTAGTGTTCAGCATTCGAATGCACGCAATGTAGCTGTTAGCTACACGAACAGCGTAATCAGCACTCCGGGGTCTACTTTCGGTTTCACTGCAGCATGGACGGAATGTGGTGCAGACTGCAGAAGGTGGACGCACATGTCTCAGGCTGGACTGGAGTAGTGGCAGCCTGGCAGGGAGGAACCTTCTTCAAGCAAAGCTGCTGGCTGGTATGTGCACTGCTGGGACCACAGAGACACAGACTGGGTAAGTAATGTTGTTCATGCTGTTAATGTGTAAATATTAGCAGTTGAACTTAAAATTTAACGTTATGAACAACACCCAGTTTACTGAATAAGAATATACCCGGCGAGCAAAAATGCTGTCCCCCCCTAGATTTTTTGGGGTTCCTACACCCATGCTGGTAACACTTTCCAAATAAATACATAGACATTAATATGCAGTTGTTCCCCCCTCTGGAGCTACAACGGCCTCCTCTCTTCTGGGAAGGCTTTACACCTTGTTCAATGGAGTTGCGGTCACGGCCCTGTGCCGGCAAGTCAAGTTCTTCCCCACCAAACTCATTCAACCATGTCTTTATGGACCTTGCTTTGTGCACTGGGGCACAGTCATGCTGGAATAGAAAAGGACCTTCCACAAACTGTTCCCACAAAGTTGGAAGCAAAGCCCAACCCTGAAAAAACATCTCCATACCATTATCTCTCCTCTTTCAAACTTTACAGTTGGCACAATGCAGTCAGGCAGGTAATGTTCTCATGGTATCCGCCAAACCCAGAATCGCCCATCAGACTACCAAACAGTGAAGCGTGATTCGTCACTCCACAGAACACATTTCCATAGCTCCAGCGTCCAGTGGCAGTGTGCTTTACACCACTTGATCTGATGGTTTGTGTAGTACTTGGTTTTGTGAGGCTTGCATGCAGCTGCTTGGCCATAGAAACCCATTCCACAAAGTTCTTGCTGCACAGGTTTCGTGCTAATATTAATGCCAGTGGTATCTTTCGCTCCATAAGACACACTTTTTTGCCTGTGCGTCTTATGGAGTGAATGTAATACTTACCTCCATGCTGCTCTCCGTTGTTTTCTCTCCATCGTTTCCTCCGTGCAGTCTAACCTCCTGCACGGAGGAAGGAAGCTCCGGTCGCTTTTTTTCTTCTTCTTAACTTTATTGAAGTCGCGCAACTTCATTAAAATTAAGAAGAAAAAAGCGTCCGGAGCTTCCTTCCTCCGTGCAGGAGGTTAGACTGCACGGAGGAAATGACGGAGAGCAGCATGGAGGTAAGTACTAGGGAAGGGGGGAGGAGGGTTGCACAAAACGAGCAAATTCTGTCATATTAAGTGGCTAAATCCTGGCATAGAGTGGCAAAATCCTTGCATATTAAGTGGCTAAATCCTGGCATAGAGTGGTAAAATCCTGTCATATTAAGTGGCTAAATCCTGGCATATTAAGTGGCTAAATCCTGGAATAGAGTGGCAAAATCCTGGCATAGAGTGGCAAAATCCTGGCATATTAAGTGGCAAAATCCTGTCATAGAGTGGCTAAATCGTGTCTTATTAAGTGGCAAAATCGTGTCTTATTAAGTGGCAAAATCCTGGCATCGAGTGGCAAAATCCTGGCATATTAAGTGGCAAAATCCTGGCATAGAGTGGCAAAATCCTGGCATATTAAGTGGCTAAATCCTGGCCTAGAGTGGCAAAATCCTGGCATATTAAGTGGCTAAATCCTGGCATAGAGTGGCAAAATCCTATCATATTAAGTGGCTAAATCCTGGCATAGAGTGGCAAAATCCTATCATATTAAGTGGCAAAATCCTGGCATAGAGTGGCAAAATCCTGGCATATTAAGTGGCTAAATCCTGTCATATTAAATGGCTAAATCCTGGCATATTAAGTGGCAATATTCTGGCATACTGAATGGCTAAATCACAGTGCATCCGGTGCTGTGAGGAAGAACAAAGTGTCATGGCTCCAGCACAACGTGGTCTGTGAGACCACTTTCAACATTGAGCACCTTTCCTTCTGGCTGAGTGTTTCTGTTAGTGTGTATGTATGTATGTATGCATGTATATGACTGACTACCTGAGTGAGTGTGACTACCAGGGCCGGCCTTAAGCGTTCCGGCGCCCTGTGCGGGCTTCCCCCATGGTGCCCCCCCCGTCTTTCACCCCCCTATGTATGTGTCCTTTTCCTCTTCCTTGCCTTGTCTGTCTCTCCCCCCCTCCACCTGTTCTGTCTCTCTCCCCCCTCCACCTGTTCTGTCTCTCTCCCACCTCCTGTCTCTCTCTCTTCCCCCTCGCTTGTTCTGTTTCTCTATCCCCCCTCCACCTGTTCTGTCTCTCCCTCTGTTCTGTCTCTCTCTCTCCTCTCCCCCTGTTCTGTCTCTCTCTCTCCCCCCTCCCCCTGTTCTGTCTCTCTCTCTCCCCTCCCCCTGTTCTGTCTCTCTCTCTCCCCTCCCCCTGTTCTGTCTCTCTCCCCCCTCCCCCTGTTCTGTCTCTCTCTCCCCCTGTTCTTCCTCTCACCCCGTTCTGTCCTTCTCTCACCCCCTGTTCTGTCTCTCTCTCCCCCCCTCCCCCTGTTCTGCCTCTCACCCCCTGTTCTGTCCCTCTCTCACCCCCCCCCCCGGGGATCTTTTGATCTGCCCCACCCAGTGCCTCTACCGGCTTTTTTTTTTTGACGTCCGGGCAGGCGCCCCCTGGAGTGTTGCGCCCTGTGCGATCACACAGGTCGCACACCCCTAAGGCCGGCCCTGGTGACTACGTGTGATTTAGTGTAGTCTAGATTTTTTTGCTGGTTCCTTTGTCAAGCCCTGTTGGGTGCAGAGGAATGGAATAAAACCAAGAAATGCAATTTTTCAATAACCTTTTTATTACATATGAATATAGTTGAATATTAAAAAAATCATAATCAAATAAGTACAAATCCAACTAATTGTATTAATAGATATCATATACCGTATTTGCTTGAATATAAGATGAGCCTGATTATAAGACGACCCCCAAAACTTTGGATATTCCTTTAGGAAAAAAACTAAAAGCCTGAATATAAGACTACCCTATAGGAAAAAAGTTTAACTTGTATATATTCACATGTAAATTGCTTTTTAATATTTAATAAAAAACAAATACATTTCTTGTTTTTGTTTACTTTTATGTGCCAATGCTGCCTCTCTCTCCCCCCGTGTTATCTCTCTCCCCCTCCCAAACTTTTCTCTCTCTCTCCCCCAAACTTTTCGCTCTCCCCCCTTCCTCCCCTTGTCTCTCTTCCCCCTCCCCTTATCTTTCTCTCTCCCCTCCCCTTGTTTCTCTCCCCCCTACCTTCCCTTGTCTTTCTCTCCCCCCCTCCCCTTGTCTTTCTCTCCTCCCCGGAAGGACCCCGGCTTCATCATAGAAGTCCCGGCGGTCGTGCCGGGCGGCAGGGGAGGATGTCTGCGTGCATCGTGCAGACATCCACCTGCTGTTAGCGAGGGGGATCTGGATTCCAGTCGTATAATCTGACCTTTTCTTATATTCGACCAAATACAGTATAGCATATATAGAGAGAGAGATGTCTGTGTGTATAGATAGGCTTGTGATATGTGTGTAAATATATATTTTCGTTGTTTTATAATTGTACTATAGATGAATGTGGCCTGCAGTCACCTCACGGGGCTCCCGTGTGTGGCATAATTAATGAGC
Source organism: Pelodytes ibericus (assembly GCA_036172795.1). Classification (NCBI taxonomy): domain Eukaryota; kingdom Metazoa; phylum Chordata; class Amphibia; order Anura; family Pelodytidae; genus Pelodytes; species Pelodytes ibericus. The sequence continues at coordinate 95,264,616 of CM069862.1, read as the reverse complement.
TCTGGTCTGTGGCATATTTAATGGCCCTGTGTGTGACATAATTTTAGGTCTCTTCTCAGTGTGGCATAGCTAATGGGGCTCCTGTGTGTGGCATAGCTAATGGGGCTCCTGTGGGTGGCATAGCTAATGGGGCTCCTGGAAGTGGATGTATGGAATAGTCTTCCAGTAGAAGTGGTAGAGGTTAATACAGTGAAGGATTTTAAGCATGCATGGGATAGATATAAGGTAAGGCCAGGGACTAATGAAAGTATTACTTTACTGAGAGGGTAGTGGATGTATGGAATAGCCTTCCAGTAGAAGTGGTAGAGGTTAATACAGTGTAGGATTTTGAGCATGCATGGGATAGATATAAGGCTATCCTAGATATAAGGTAAGGCCAGGGACTAATGAAAGTATTACTTTACTGAGAGGGTAGTGGATGTATGGAATAGCCTTCCAGTAGAAGTGGTAGATGTTAATACAGTGAAGGAGTTTAATCATGCATGGGATAGGTATAAGACTATCCTAGATATAATATAAGGTTAGGGACTAATGAAAGTATTACTTTACTGAGAGGGTAATGGATGCATGGAATAGTCTTCCAGTAGAAGTGGTAGAGGTTAATGCAGTGAAGGAGTTTAAGCATGCATGGGATAGGTATAAGGCTATCCTAGATATAAGATAAGGCCAGGGACTAATGAAAGGATTACTTTACTGAGAGGGTAGTGGATGTACAATGCAGCGAGGGAGAGGCTCACATTTCTCAGCAGGAACCATGTAGTTCTTGATGAGAAACATTAGATGACCAGGATTATTCTTCACAAAGTTTTAAACATTATAAGGCCTAAAAAGCACACACATTTCAACATATATATGGTAATGACTAGTGTTGAGCGAACCCGAACCACACTGTTGGGGTTCGTACCGAACATTACGGTTTTTGGACCGCGGACCTGAACACGGACATTTCACTGTATGTTCGGGTTGGAATTCGGGATTCGGCGATCACATTGTATGTAATGCTATGGGCTTTCTATAAACCGAAATAGAGTCCCCATTCATAAGAATAGGGACTCTATTTCGGTTTATAGAATAGCAATAGCATTACATGTATTCCATAAACCGAAAGTCTATAAACCGAAAGAAATTCGGTTTATAGATTTTCGGTTTATGTAATACATGTAATGCTATTGCTATTCTATAAACTGAAATAGAGTCCCCATTCATAAGAATAGGTCAATTGACCTATTCGTATGAATGGGGACTCTATTTCGGTTTATAGAAAGCCAATAGCATTACATGGCTATTGGCTTTCTATTAACCGAAATAGAGTCCCCATTCATACGAATAGGTAAATTTACCTATTCGTATGAATGGGGACACTCTTACCCACATTTTACTTCATTTTGCAGCCCTCTAGCCCTTTCCAGGACTTTTCTAGAGGCCTTTTAGTGGCCAAAAGTTTGTGTCCCCATTGACTTCAATGGGGTTCGGGGTCAAGTTCGAGCACGGACCCGGACATTTTTTCGAAGTTCGGCTGAAACTGCCAAACCCGAACATCCAGGTGTCCGCTCAACTCTAGTAATGACAACTGCGGGCCTATAATGAAGTTCTGTTACATTGAAAGATTGCATAAAGCAGAGACATTTAAAATAGAATGTTGTAATTAAAGGATATAAAGAAAGCACCAAGACCTCTTTGCTCCACTTAGTGCCATTAGGGAGCAGGCATGTTAGAATATTTGGAGATTTCTAGTTGCCCTAACATGCTTTCTTTATATTCTTTCATTACATTCTATTTGAAATGTCTTTGCTTTATGAAATCTTTCAATGTAACAGAACTTCATTATGGGCCAGCAGTTGTCATTGCCATATATATGTTGAAATGTTTGTTTCTAAACCAACTTTCTGATGAGTAATTGTTTAATATACGCAATTAATAAATAATTATAATTTAACAATTAAACTCATAGTTTGGAGCGATTTTTCGGTTATGCACATTCATTGTGGGTGGGTCTTGTTGTTATGGGCGGGGTCTTGTTGTTATGGGCAGGGTCTTGTTGTTATGGGCGGGTCAAGGGGAGGGACCATGGGGGGCCCCATTGGCTGGTTTTGCCCAGGGGCCCACACAGTTCAAAAGTTTTAAAGCCCTGGCAATAGGTCAGATTGAAACACCTAAATTCAGTAATTAAGAGGTGTTGCCCAATGCTTTTGTCCAAAAAGTGTAGATCAAGCCCCAGAGGCAGCTCTATAATTAGGAAAGTTAAGCGATCGGCTAAGGCCTTGTGCTAACGGGGGCCTCGCGGCTGCATAACGCACCTAATTGCCTTTGATCTGACATGGTAGCTTAACCTGAGGCTCCGTCCCCACTGTTAGCATCCGGCACACTTAGGAAGACTCAATGGGCAGCAGAGAACCCATCACAACGTGATCTGTGAGACCACTTTTAACTTTTAGACCCTCTCCTTATGGCTGAGTGAGTAGTGAGTTTATGCTGGCTGATTGTGTGCTCGCTGTGTCTTTTTTAGACCCTCTCCTTATGGCTGAGTGAGTAGTGTGTCTGTGCTGGCTGAGTGTGTCTGTAAGTGTTCTGGCTGAGTGTTAGTGTGTGCTAGCTGAGTGTCTGTGAGTGTCAGTGTGTGCTGGCTGAGTGTGTCTGTGAGTGTTAGTGTTATAGCTTAGTGTGTGTTTGTGAGTCTGTGCTGGCTGAGCGTGTCTGTGAGTGAATGTGTGCTAGTCGAGTGTGTCTGTGAGTGAAAGTGTGTCTGTGAGTATGTTTTGGCTGAGTGTGTCTGTGAGTATGTTTTGGCTGAGTGTGTCTATGAGTGAATGTGTGCTAGCTGAGTGTGTCTGTGCTGACTGAGTGGGTCCGTGAGTGAGTGTGTCACTTTATTAGCATATGAATGTGTTTATTTGTCTCAGATGTCTCCTAAATGTGAACACTAACATGAATCGTATGCTGATCAGATACACACACGGTGAGCGTGCTAATGTGTGTATTTGATCAGCATATAAGTGTGTATGTGGGTATCAACGATCAGTATATGAATGTGTATATATATGTTAGTGTTCACTTGTAGGAGACATCAATAAAGATATTTTATTTAATTATGAGTGTCTGTGAAGGGCTCATGTTGAAGTTTCGCCTAAGGCCTCACAAAGTCTAGAGCTGTCTCTGCCCGCACCCATGACGTTTATTGGGGGGGGAGTTAGTAACGAACCAGGGACTTTACTACACACGAGGGCTGAGAGCCATTTGGGCGGCTCCCGGTCTAATTAATAGTAAGGGGTGGTTTACAGGGCTACTTTGAAAGTGCTAAAAACCCAATAAAATAAAAAGCCATTTAATATAAGACCAATTACAACTAACAGGAAAGCAGGGATGCTTTTTGCTCTTGATAAGAATCTGGGGTGATGGTAGATAAAGCTTCTCTTAGGACATGTTGAGTGTCCATTCTGTTCCTTTATTTTGTCTTCAGCTGGACCAGAACTGAGAAGCCACGCTCACAAAGGTACATTAACCCCTTAGTGACAGAATTCAAGGCTGCATTTGACGTGCCTTGAAGACCAGAATTCCTTTATTTTTGTCATATGTTTGTTTAACTGTGATTTTCTTTCTTCGTGTTCAATGCACCCACACAAATTATATATCATTTAAACGCTTTTTAAAAAAAATAAGATGCAAAAAATCCCATACTTTTTCAAAATTTGACTGGAAAAATATTTTATGCAATTACAAATGATAAAAAAAGAGCCCATCTAGATAGTTTCTAATATTTGTCCTGAGTTTGGAAATACCAAATCACGTTTACCTGTTTTTTTCTGTTGTTCTTTGCAAGTTATAGGGCAGCGGTGGCGAACCTAACCATTTGAAATTGCATCCTCAAAGTGAACTTGGAAGCCTTAGCTGCTCTGTAGTTATCCTGACTTTGGTCACCAGTGTTAAAGTGTTGTTTTGCTCTTTAGATTTGTGGAGAAAAAAAAACAGTATTTGGGTACTCTAATGGTGGCAATGCCAGATTTTTACATTTCTTCCTGTAATCACCTTGATTTCTTTCTTTTTTTTTGTATCTGTGCCAAACCTCTTATTATGGCCTCCTGGCCAGCAAGAACAAACTATATTTTTCTACCGAGTAAGAACAATAAATATGGAAACTAGGAAGGTTCAGCAACATAACATTAATGTAATTTTGGACTTGGTAATGTCCAGACAACAGCTTGCTATGGAGATGGGAAAATACATGCTGATGACAAGAAATCAATCACAGCACTCATACAGTTAACATAAACCTGCTCAGACTCCATCTGGAGCTTATCATATTGGCTGTTTGCTCTGAGCTCCTGAGTGGGTGAACCTGTTTGCTTTAGGCAGAAGCAAGTTCCAAAGATGGGGGGGATGTACATATATTCAATTACTTGCTATTTGCCACTCCATACTAAGCTCAACATAACTATTATAACAAGAAGCTATTTGAAAAGTTTAGCGGCACTTTAAAGGACTCTGCTGTTAATTTTATTTTTTTTGTATTTTCTCAAATTTTTTGTTTTATTAAATATGGAAAAAAATAACAGTTTACATGTGAATTATTATTTACTAGTAAAACTTTTTTCATGTAAGATCAATTTATATTTACTGGGGGCCTCACACTACCTGTAGGCCAGGGACTGACAGTGTCGTAATCCTGCCCTGATCAGCATGAATGGAAAAATCCAGCAAGTAATTCTTTTTTTTTAAAGTTTCAAATGCTTAATTGGTGGTAGAAAAGCATATACAAGAGAATGCAATCAACCTTACATTGACATGTACAGGATAATATGGTGTGTCATAAGTAACTAAATCTAATACAGTTATAGGCTATTGCAATATAGCAAACATTTTATAATGACAACCATAATAAAATTGTGTCAGTCCAACTCTAAAATAAACCAACAGAGGTAAAACAAACAATAAACCTGACTCCAGGCCAGGAAAATAAGTTATGTTCAGAACTATGTCCCCAAAAGGATTGGCAACCAGAATATAAGTAAGCAAGCTGTAAAAGTCATGTATAAATTGGCCGTGGAAGAGAGCTCTCAGCGACGTGTGTCATAGGTTTAGGGGCATTTGCGTTATGGGTTAGTTAGTTATTTAAAGAGATCGGGTGATTACCCAGGAGTAGCTGCTTCATATACCAGGGGGAGTTCTGGAAAATGTGTTTGATTTGTGTCATCGTCTCTATGGGTAACACCGCTATATAAGGATTCCCCTCCATGAAAAATTGTTTAGTGCGTAAGGTCTTGTTGTTTTGGGCAGTCAGCCAACACATCCGGAACAAAAAGAAAAGCTTCTCCTTAAAAACCTGTAGAGAAGGCTCCTCTTTTTTAATCCAAAATTGTTGCTCTGCTGTTTATTAAAGTCCCATGTGCAATTGTCCAGATTACGGACTGCTGTCCTGTGGACCTAAATTCTCAGATAATGAATACGTTGCATGTGCAGAGGTTTGCGCATGTACAGACCGGGAACGGGGGACTAAAAAAAAAAAAAAAAATTGGCCAGACTAGATGGACCGAATGGGTCTTATCTGCCGACACATTCTATGTTTCTATAGCAGACACTCCCACTTCCAAGGCACACCTCCTGGTTTCCCACTTTCTAGGGGAAATGTCGGTAGGTATCCATTTTAATACACTCCTAATTAGAGTTGAGCGGACACCTGGATGTTCGGGTTCGGCCGAAATTCGAAAAAATGTCCGGGTCCGTGCTCGAACTTGACCCCGAACCCCATTGAAGTCAATGGGGACACAAACTTTTGGACACTAAAATGCCTCTAAAAAAGTCCTGGAAAGGGCTAGAGGGCTGCAAAATGAAGTAAAATGTGGGTAAGAGTGTCCCCATTCATACGAATAGGTAAATTGACCTATTCTTATGAATGGGGACTCTATTTCACTGTATGTTCGGGTTGGAGTTCGGGGTTCGGCGATTACATTGTATGTAATGCTATTGGCTTTCTATAAACCGAAATAGAGTCCCCATTCATACGAATAGGTCAATTGACCTATTCGTATGAATGGGGACTCTATTTCGGTTTATAGAAAGCCAATAGCATTACATACAATGTAATCGCCGAACCCCGAACTCCAACCCGAACATACAGTGAAATGTCCGTGTTTGGGGTCCAAAAACCGTAATGTTCGGTACGAACCCGAACAATGCGGTTCGGGTTCGCTCAACACTACTCCTAATATCACTTGTACAGTTTCAAGCCTTGAGATGTATGGCAGGTGAGTGTGTAGACCAACTACACTCTCTCTTGTGGCTTCTGTTGCAGGATTTCTCTATCAGGAAAGAGGTGTAAATGTTATTCTAAAAAAAACTCTTAAATTAGCCACAAGGCTAGCAAATGTATAGATGACCACAGTCTTTGCAACTGAGTTGAGGAATTGATGTGCAATACTAGGCTGATATAGGGTAGGGTAGAAAGTTCTTAGGTGGTGGTCAGACCATTGGTGTATCTTGGTTTTTTGCTGCCCTAGGCAGACAAAATTTGGGAACCCCCCTCCTACCCATGTTGCTCACCCAGGTCATGCTCTATCACCCACATGCACACACATTAAATGCCCCATCACCTCCATTACATGCCCACATCACATACACATGTGGTGGCAGTGACAAGCTGTTTGGGGCAAAGCTGGGAGCATGGTGACATGTTACTTTGGGGCCCAAAATAGTTAAAGTGATGGGTGTGGTTAGAAGTGTTAAGTTTGTGAAGGGAAGGAGTAAGCAGTATAGCAAAAAATTATTCCACTCACACACATCATTAACCCTAGGCTTTGTACTGGTTAGGATTATATTAATTTTAGTATGCAAATTTCTTAGGTGTTTCTGATTAAAACGGCTATGTGTACACCGTATCGGTATCAATATTAGCATTGTTTAAAAAAAAATAAAAAAAAAATTATAATACCTCTTGCTTACATGCAAAGGCCAAACATGAAGACTCCCATGTATAATAACTATAATACTCATCCCGAGACTGATACGCATTATGATTCGTGTTCTGGGCCAGGCCTCTTCCTCCACGGTCTTTCCTGCACTCTTCTCTCCACAAGAGGGCGCTCCCAGGCCGGCCCACATCACGCAGGCCCTCTCCACTTGAGCATGTCGGAGGCAGCGGCCGCTTCTCCAGAGGAATCATGGAGCAAAGTAAGGAGGGTTTCATACTACAGATCGCGGCTGCTGCTGTGTAGTACGGCCGCGATATGGAGAATTAGGCGAGGCCAGGGATGCACAGCAACCACAAGGCCTGATCGGCAATGTTTACACGTCTATGATATACGTATTTCTCTTTGCTCTTTAATCCTTCACTTTCACAAATATCCTTTATAATGAACAATATATGTTGCATCAACGGGTCTTGTAAGCCGTCTAATAACTTTCTTATAGTTTATATATATTAACACACAGCCTTAGACGCTACGTCTTTAATAATTGTGGTTATTATTGAGCTAATGTGCTATCTGTTTACATTATATCCACAACGTTAACCTATTCCATTCCTCATATTTCCTAAAAACAGAAGTACATTTTTGTTTTAATTCACAGTCCCAATTCTTTATCTAATGTACTGTATATTTAGTGTTGTAAATGTAACTTCTTCATGTCAGTGCTGCTGTCATTTTTAGTACTGAGGGGTTGGTACTCCTTACCATCGTGCCCTACTGCTCAGTGCCATATAAGTTAATTGTGTGCAGTGCCTTACAAATTGAAGTATAATTTAGAAGCCAGAATTACATTAATATATAAAGATCTGTTTTCTACTACCCATCAAATACCAGTGCTGTATATTTAGCTGGCATTGACAATTTTCATAGGGTTCTTGAACGGCTGTAGCATGTTTTAAGCTATTTTATGAGTTATTTCATACATATACCAGTGGGAAAGGGGAAGTAGTACAGTTTCAGTATATCTAACTACTTTAACTTTTTGTTTTATTTTTTGTATTTCCCCATTTGGCTCTACTTCTACTGAAATGGCTCATCAGTCCGATAACCTGCACTGCGACAATGTGTCAGAAACAGGTAAGCCCTTACAGTGTATGTTAAGTGTTGCATGCTTATCAATCACTGCCCCATTGTATGCTCTAGCATCTCCTTTTATAAGGATGGTAAAGAGTTACTAATATGCACCCTCCAAATTGCTGACCTTCATTGATGTGTTTGGTAAAAAATTCTAAAAGTAGAGCAATCAACCTTGAAATATATACAGCATGATCCTGTGATTGCTTGTCTTTTAGAACTTAGCTTCAGAGTTTCCATCAGAATAGTTACAAAGATGGATATCGTTTCAACATTTGAAAGAAATATAATTGGAAGTATATTGACACTACTCTGTACATTAAAAGAACATTGTAGTTTCAGCATGGCTCATGGCTGTATTTTTTTTTTTTTTAGAATATTTTTGGATAACATTCAATCTTATTGGTTACTGTTTTGTTCTGAGTTTCGAATTTTTGTTTAGCTTCCCAGCCATAGGTTCCTAACTTATTTATTGGTTAATTTGGTCCTTGCTAATGGATGCAGCAAGAGTTGTAATGCTTTTCAGCATACTTTGTAGTTTATAGTACATAAAGTGAGGCAGTGTGTTTTTAAGGTTTAGTTTTTTTACAAAAAAAAAAAGTGTATTTAAAAAATAATAATAAAGCCATCCCTTTCTCTTTGAAGGTCACATCATGGAGCGCAAAGGAAGTATTGTTTCCAGAGCAAACAGCATTGGATCCACTAGTGCCTCATCAGTCCCTAATACAGGTACTATTCCTTCTCCTGTAGAAAAAGGTTTAACCCCTTCATGACGCATGGTGCTTGCATCCCAGATGACGAAAGCACCAAAGCGTCACGATTTGTTCCTGGCCACCGATCACAGGTGATCGGTAGCCAGGAACACTATGGCAGAGACCCGATCAGAGTCTTAATAGACCCTGTGGGTCCCTGTCAAAAAATCGCGAGACCTCCAGACGTCATGTGCGACGTCACGGAGGCGTACCCGAACCCGGAAGTTCGGGCACGGTGGCAATTTAGAGAAATGTAGCCGGTGCTTGCTTTGAGCACTGGCTACATTTCCCCGGTCAGACTGACGCAACTCAAAGTGGTCTCATCTGACAGGTGGGATCCCACTGCAAGTGCCTGCAGCGGGATCCGAGAACAGCTCATTGCGGGAAGTCGTGATGAGCTGTTTAATACAGGACGTACTATGCCGTCCTAACGACTTTTAGGCACTTAAAATCCGGACGGCATAGTACGTCCTAACGTCACGAAGGGTGTTAAGCAATTTCAAAAGCTAATATTCTGATTTTCTCCTTCAATATAACTGATAAAACTGGGATTATGTTTCAGACCAAGGGGCTGGTTGTCTTGTATAAATTATCATAAGTGCCATATTTGACACACTATACTGTGTGGTGAAGTGGTCAAAGGGGAGACACATTACTTTGAGTGTTCCTAGGGCATTCTAAAATAAGTCATGATGTTAGAACTGTTTCTATTATTGAGTATAAAATGACTGCATGATATACTTTTGGATAACTGAAAGTTGGTTTGATGTAAACTGATGACTGTGATTTTGGATAACTGGTGAAAATGATCCATTATCAGAAATGACCAGTTTTATTGTAATGTAGCTGTGATGTAAGGCATTGTTGGGAACCTGCTTTGTGGGTGAATCTGAGCATACATACAAACGATATATAACAGCTTAAGGGGGCTGGGAGCTGAATATACTGTTATGCGCTTGATTTCTGACAGGTGTGTGAAATTTTGCAATTTGTGTCAAACGAAAAACATTTTGGGTAACGGATCCAAAAACTATTCCTTCTTTTTGTTTTTTTGTATGAACAACCGGCCTTTTCCTGTAGGCTATTTTTTTTGACAGTTTTTAGAAAATAACTTGTAAAGGGATATCAAACTCCAATCCAAGAGGACAACAGCATGTGAATGATATAATGAACTCTTTTATACACAATTTCAGTCGGCCAAAAAGGGACAGTCTTTTGTTTTATGGTAGTGGCTGGTTGTCTGGCAATAACTGAGAAGTTTTTAGGTAAATTCAATAATGATAGCTATTTGTTGTGTAAATGGGGCAGTTCTGTAAAGCAAGAACAAATTACTTTATAACGGGGTTCAACAGAATACGGGCTTGGAAATGTGTTTGCCTAAATATAGTATTAAGCAGCCAAACACATTTTTTTATGTTTATGACCTTTTATCTTGGAAGGGTGGTTTTAGCTTTCTTTTTGGGCGACACTGGCATCCATGTATGTGTCCCATCCCCTATAGCCTGCTGCATGATCGACAATGCTTGTTCCCCAACTTCAGATGACGAGGACAGTGACTACCGTCAGGAGAGTATGAAAGATGCCTACAAAGACAGGCGCAGACGGGCGCACACACAGGCTGAGCAGAAGCGGAGGGACGCTATTAAGGTAGGAAGGGGTGGCGTACCCTGGGGGGGGATTTGCTGTACATGTTGGTTCACAATCATATTCCTATAGTCATGGCTGGCCTTTCTGTTTGTTTATTTATAATAAATAGGAATTTTTTTTTTTTTTTGTTCCAGTGAGAACATTAAAAAAAGAGACATTTCTTTCCTTTCAAATAAGAGTAATTATTAAAAGAAAGAAAAGGCAATCTTACTGGGAGTTAGTGCAGATGCGGGAGAACATATACATATATATGCTTGGAAAAGATAATGTCAATGTTTATGAATTTCTGTTTTTTGGGGAGTGGGAACAATGAGCAGTGATGGTCTATCTGTGACTAGCTTGTGACTTTAACTGGGTCGGTAGAGGACGCAGGAAGAATAGTAAATAATGCTCTTCAACATTAGGTACAAATCTCATCCATGATGGCTTTGATGTATCAGGTTTGAGTGGGAAGGTCATCATGGGTAACACATTTCCCACATTGTTGTGGAAGATTAGTGGTTTCTAAGGAATGAGGTCAGTTATGACGAGGTCCCTACTAGTCATATGTACTCTGCACTTGGATGTGGAATATCTTTCCATTGTTATACAATGCACAGCACGGTTTTATTCCCTTTTTAATAGAGCTTTGCACTCTGAATGGTGTATGACATTTTGGTAATACAGAGCTGCCTACGTTCCTTAAACATTGGTTGGTAGACTGATACAACAAGCCAAGGTCAAGTTGTGCTCTCCGTGTCCTGGGACAGAATAACTTATCAATTGCTTTGTTGTGAGACTGTGAGGGATGAGTGGGTGATTCTTGTCACAGAATTAACCTCTTTTCTTTTATGTAGAAAGGCTATCATGACTTGCAGAGCATTGTACCTACTTGCCAGCAACAAGACTGCTCTATCGGAACACAAAAACTAAGTAAAGCGATTGTTCTGCAGAAGAGTAAGTGTCTGCCATCCCCCAGCATGCATTCTACTTCCAGCTAACTAATCTAAATTTGCAAGTCTGCACCATGCTATACATTGTGTAATGTGTTTTGTTCCTTTTTTTTTTTTTATATCGTGTTCAGCTACAGTTCTAACTTCACCCTAAAATGTCTTTTAATTGTAAAGAGAAGGCACAAAAGGATAAAAAAAAATCTAAATCGCCAAAATCCAATATAATTAGCTTGTACGTTGACAACTTATTTTAAATTGAAATTAATACACACAAAATGTGTAACGCAGTTCTACTCATTTGTAAGTAATTTCCAATTGCTTGCTGTAAATACGTCCTTTGCTACAAAAGCCCAACCTCTACAGTAGGATTCTGAAATCTTTGAGATCTCTTTAGGACACCTGCATTACTGTTTGGTATACTACAGAAGCCAAACTTCCTACTGTCCTTGGATGCAGGTACTGTTATCGCTCCCAATATTTTATACCATGACGTATCATCATATAGGTGCCACTGCTTTTCAAAAAGCATTTTAAAACACAACTTGGAACTGGAACGGTTTATAAAAAGGCTGTCACACATTGATCACCTTTTCCATATAACCACATGCATTCACTCCCCTTTTTGTCGTGCTCTTTTATATTGTTATTTGTGTTATTTCTGCCTGATTTTCACAGCAATAGATTACATCCAGTTTTTGCACAAGGAAAAGAAGAAACAGGAAGAGGAGGTATCCACATTACGCAAGGAAGTCATGGCCTTGAAGATCATGAAATCGTAAGATTGTACATTTTGTACTTTAGTATGCGTGACTATTTAAACTCTATAGGAAGGCTCCAAGCTTATCATTTCTGCAGCTAAGGGAAGAATATGACTTGCATAACAGTTATATAATACATATATATCATAAGCTTGAACTATGCATTAGGGCCCACATGGGTACATTTTCTGTAACTGGTGGTTGATTATGATGATGAAATGCTCACCTCATCCAATATAATGTATGGGGAGTGTTAAAGACCACAAGTATTCACAACAGCGTGTGCCACCTAAATGTGGAAGTGCAGATACATATTGTTTTAATTATATTATTTATACTTCCATTGATCTTGCCAAGTCAAGAAAACCCATTTTAATCAATGCATTATGGCACCAAGTTGAGGAATCAGTCATTCTTGGATACTCTTATTTTCTATCAAACAGTGATATATGTATCAATATTGGATCTCCTGGCCTTAATGATATCAAGGCATGCAGTCTCTTAAGATACAGTAGCTTTCCAATGGGACTGCCAGAAGATGTCTTCTTTACGGCTTTGTGTTTCCTAATTTGTGTCCATTGTCAATTCTTCTCTTGCAGAAACTATGAGCAGATTGTTAAGGCTCATCAGAGCAACCCCCACGAGGGCACAGACCAGGTGTCAGACCAAGTGAAATTTAGCGTGTTCCAGGGCATCATGGACTCCCTGTTCCAGACATTTAATGCGTCCATCTCTGTAAATAGTTTCCAGGAGCTGTCAGCATGCGTCTTTAGCTGGATAGAGGAACACTGCAAACCACAGGTATATAACACATATACACAAATCCCTTTCACTAGCAACAGTCCTGGGTGTTTTGCTTGTTTATTTCATTGTCACTATGAAGGAACAGGTGTCACTGTCTTCATGACACTAAGTGCTTTACTCATGGACGAGGCATTTGGCACTGAAATGCACTGTAACAAAGTGGTAGCCCCAGACCTGCCATAAGACTTCTATGGGGTGGACAATTGGCTTATTTTGGTCGGGCCTCGGCCATTACGAATAGAGCCAAAGTCCTCCCATAGAAGTCAATAAAAATGCTCAAACTTTAATAATAAAATGAGTATACATGATACTGTAAATAAGGACATAAAAATAAAGTAAATTAACAAATATTTAATACAATTAAAATGCTTAATGTATATATACTATTATAATATATTATTGCATATAAATATTTGTATTTAAATTATATTCTAAACTTTTCAATTCAGTAATCCAATTAAAATCTGGGGAATTGAAATGGGCTAATTTGGCACATGTTTCCCCTAGCCGAAAATCCTATGCTTTTCATTGCACAAATGTCCTGATCCAAATACTTCAGATGCTTTGGTTTCCAAACGGCCAAATCTAACTCGAATTCATGGATATTGAGTAGGGGCATTTCAGAAATGTGTGAAATTCGGCGAAAGTGCTGACCCGAATCCAATTCAGGACTAATCTGTGTACATTGAGTTGACCCAATGGCAAATGGCTTTTGCAGAACTTATGAAATTAGGGATGAACTTTTTGGCAAGATCACCACAGGTAGCCCGGCATTGTTTCCAGCACAGATTAGACAACTGGAGAGATATTAAACCCAAGCTTAGCTGGAGTTTTGCATCATCTTATAATCGTGTTTCTTTTGTGTTTCTACATAGTTTTTGAGCTGTAAATATCTAAAATAATACACCATCCTACTCCAAACAGCAGATTAAGTTGACAAGAACTGAACCAAGCGTAAGGCAATGAAATGCCAACCATATCAAAAAAATGAAAAGGTGGAAAATGTTAACCCGAGGGCAAAAGAGTCCGTGTAGAAATATAGGAGTCTTGGAGTTAGTCCGTTTCAGCTCCGTGTGCGTCTGTTTCCTCTGGTGCTGAGTATTGCACTGGACTGTCTGTGGTCTGGAAAAGCCTCATGGCTGCCAAAAAATTTCAGGATGTCCTTCAGAACTTCTATGTCCAGTTGTTTACTTTATTTTAGGATGGGGAGGGAGAGAGAGACACTCCATATATACTTTATGGAGAGAGATGGTAGGTGGGAGGCTACATTGTCTTCCTCCATAGGCCGACCCTAATGGGTAGGTCTTTGAATATAGTATTTTTTGGTAATTTAGCAAATATGTTCATTAATCTCTTTTAAAGCACAAATAGTTTCTCTGCAGTCTAATATGTAAATAGTTTTCCCATAGGATTGTGTAATGTTTGTTTGCCTGCTCTAATCTTGTTTCACGGTAGAGGGAGGTCATCATAGAGAAGATTTCAAGGAGACTTGTAGGATTGACAGAATTATTTATCCGATATCCATTTGTCCGGCAGTGTATTTTACCCCTGCAGCTATAGTTTGATTAAATATTTTGTCAAAGGCAGGAATAGAGCAAGCTTGAGCTGCTCAGTTTGGCAGTCCGCATACAAGAGTGAGTGCACGCTTCTTTTAATGAGACAGAAGGCCAATTCTTAATTAGCCTAGTGCTAACAATTAGTGCAAAATAAACTAGTAGAAATAAATTGCTCAAAAAGTAAACGTGCTCAATAACAAGTGCGTGGGTGTATGCATGTGTACACCCGCACACACAGAGCTACCATTGTGATAAAACTTACTTTATAAAAACACATTTTACTATTATTGTCATTTTCTTGGTCTAAATGTCTTTATTCCTTATTGATTGCTATGTTCACTAAACAGTTAATAAGGCTCTGCCCATAGTCACGTCCTCTAAAACAGGTGCCCCTTTTTGCCTATGTAAGGAGTTTGGAGGTATGCGAATACTTAGGGAGCAACTGTTGTCAAAATATGAAGTTAAAAATGATTAGAGTTGATATAAAAAATATATTTTTAATAAGTATTTATTGACCTCGGTTTCCTTGTATAGTTCTATCAGGGGCAGACATCTTCAGTTGGATCTTCATTATCTGACCCAAGATTCTAAACAACATGGCTGCCCCCCTGATAGTGCTGCATAAGTAAAGAGCGACCAATATGGTACTCTGATTTTTTAATTGGAGAATTTCTATTTAAACTGCCTACACTTGATGCAATTTTTCAAATAAACATTTTTTTTTTTTTGCTTATAGATGTCGTTTTAAGTTAAATGCCTTGATAGCATTCAGTGGGTTATTAGAAAATAGAACAAACTTACGTACATGAAACTGGTGTATGGGGAAATAGCGGAAAATACTGGTACTATTGCAGCGTGTGCCAGTGTTTAACTCCCAGCAAAACTTTTATCTGTGTAATAACTGTTTGGGTTCTTTTCTTTTCTCAGACTCTTCATGACATCATTATCAGAGTTTTGCACCAGCTGAAGAATCCACTCTATTAAGAGGAAATGACTAATCTCCATAAGCCACCAGCACAAGATGCCGAGTTGGTCACACCCATTGATTTCAACGCCATGCTGAAGAGTGTTTTCTTTTGTTTCTCTTTCAAAAGGGGCATTGCTTGTAACCTGAGCAGTAGGGGTAAATGACCTATGTCTGCTAAGTGGTCCTATTCAAAAAGGCTCTTGAGGAGAAATAAAGCTCCTCAGTAAGGGATAGCCCATTAACCCTTTATGCATCAGACAGTGTATCCCTTTCCCACTACTTGAGAAAAACGATTTTCATTCTGAAGCCGGTTGCAAAATGCATTGCAGTCTATCCTGGAAGTAATATGGGAATGCTTGGCTATATTAAGCAGGAAGTGTCTTATTTTTGTTTTGATGGGTCTGGTGCTCCCCTCTCATTACCATCAGGAATTGTGTTTTTTTGCCAGAATGCCATTATAATCACAACCATTAGCTTCTAATAAATCAGTGGAGCATGCAATGTTCATACAGCACTGATATAGTGGTGGCAAATAAAACTTATTACCTGGCTCTTTTTTTTTTATATATAAATTGGGTTGCATTGTAGGTAAAGGTTCAAATTGTATCCAATTTCAAGATTAGTTTTCTGCTATATTGAAACTTGGCTCTGTACTTTCAGGTAACAGATAGGTTTAGTGTGGACTGGGATTCTTTCTTACTTTTTAAATGAATTTACAATTGATAAAATAATTTTAAGAAAAAACGGCATAACATGGCTACATTATGAGCAATGTATTCCTATTTTATGCAGTCTTTATTATTTATATTAAGGTTTCATAGTGTAGTTGTTCCCACTCCAAATTTATAATCAACACTAGGGGCAGTCCTTCCGTAACAGCTCAGTTTTTGTTTGCATGTTCCAGTTTTCATACTGGGCTGCACCAACACATTATCAGGGTGCAAGGAAAGGTAAATGTTGCATTATACAGGCTGCACCATTACTATCCAATGCCATTTGAAAGCATCTTTTTTTTTTTTTTTTACATGTAAAGCAGACATGACTGACCTGGCTGAGGTGGAGGAAAAAGTGCTCATTTTAGCTTGCCACTTTAAAAGGCACCGTGAGGTCACAATTAATTGAGGGCAGCATCAACAGTCAAAGATCTTGCCCTTTCTCAATGTTTTGTTTTGAGGCTGGGGAGCTGCGGTAGTTTCAGGCAGGAGGCAGTCTCATATTAGCTCATCCAGTATGCAATGTCCTTCATTTATTCTGCGAGTACTGATGCACTGACATCACTGCACCAACACAACAAGTGTCATATCTTCATACCTTTACCTGTATGACAGGATAGTCGTTGGGAGTTGAAGGCCTGACAATCCCACCTATTCACCATCCTGATATATATTATTTGGAGGGTGAGGGGGTCTATAAATCAGGACAATGCAGTACCTTCAGACTAAAGCAGCTGGTGATTAATTGATGTTACAGACTTTGTGAAAAAGGATAGTTCATTGATTTTATTGGACTCATCCAAGTAGTATATATATGACTGTTCAATATTTATTCCTATATTTACACCTAAATAAATGTATGGTCAGTCCACCTGTACGAGCATACATGCACATATGTAAAGCAAGACAATGTAGCGGTTTTATCCGTATTCATTTATATACACCATTCAGCGGTCAGGGTCTTTCCAAGAATGCAATACGTGGAAGACAATGTAAAATATTTTACACTCGCAGCACTTTCAACTGTTTTCAATGTCATTTCTCAGGATTTTTCACTTTCTATAATTGCACTATACTCAAAAGGATACATTGTAAAAGGAGGAGTAATAGCACCACCTAGTGGAATTCAGCAGTGTTACTCAAAATGTGCATCCAATGAGCATTATTTTATCTCCTATAAACTGGTTAATTCTGCTTTAAAAAAAATAATATATATATACACATATACACACACACACTGGTAGAAAACACTGTTCTTATGCAACAACAGAAGATTTCACCAGGCAGGTGTTTGCAATGAAGACATTGGTCTGGGCTGTTACTTTGTCACCTAAACATAATTAACATTAGGAATGTAGAGCATAAAAATGGTTCATATGTGTTAGCAGAATTACAATTTAATAGATATTTGGGGAGAAAAAGTATCTTGCCTATGGCCCGATATTCAAATTAGATATACTCCCCTGAATTAGTTCACATATATAAAGCAAGCCAGGCTGTGATAAACAGGAAACAGTACAGACACATTTTGTCTCAATCTCTGCATTTGCTTGAATTCTGCTGACATGCTACGTAGGCCATTTTGTATTGTCTGTATTTATAGTACAGGCACTGTTTAGCAGAGTCCTTTTAAACGTTGCTTCTTTAAATATATATTTTTAATGCACCTGGGTTGTGGGGGGGAATGGCATCTCACCCCACTAGTGAGAATGTGTATTACAGCTTGAAAACACATATCGATATGGTTGAAGGCTGTCACGCTCTGCTCCAAGTTAATTGAATAAAAAAAAGCAGGGAGTGGTAACTACACATTCTTTATTGGTTTAAGCAAAAATAAATAAAACTGGGGGCTCTTCTTCAACAGAGGCAACAAGAGAAAAGTTCCTCTGCTGATAACCACTTTAGCTTTCTAACTTTCCTAATTTAGTAGTATGTTTCTTGTACCAGTAGAAAAGACAGGAGGGGGGTATAAAAAGAATTCATAATAAACATGTATAGCTAGGATTGGAGTGTGACAGGTTCTAGGCATACAACTGCGGCCTTCCTGTTGCTGCAAAACTACAAATCCCATAATTCCCCCCCAGCTTTATAATATGCCGGGGAATTACAGTAATTGTAGTACATAAACTGCTGGAGGACTACAGTTGGATGCCTAGGCTCTAGACCTAGGGCAAGGGCATCCAGTGTGTGGCCCATTTGACAATAAGATGCATCCTACCTTATTTAACTGCCCCTATTCTTTTTATCCCTATGAATGTATACTTTTGTTTGAATAAAGTTACTTTAAACTGGTTTGGAACTGCTTTTCTATAACTGCTAACTAGCTATTCTTTGTTACATTACTGTAAATAAGAAATGAATGCAGCCCAACACGCTCATCCATTTCTCATTATGCGACTCACTTCAGAAAAAAAACATGGACGTCTATGGTTTACCCATACTGACCACAGCCTATAATCTTACAACACAACTCTATGTTATGGTTCCAGCGGCCATTAGGCTCTGTTAATGCAGCTGAGTTTTCTTTTTTTTTTTTTTAAAACCATCAGACCTCAGACAATGCTGGGTTTATATAAAATCCCCCAGCTCACTTGCTTACCTATAAATAATTTGTGCTGGTTATATTAAAACAGTTGACCTACAGAACAAGAAGAAAAAAAAAAAAAATGTTCTAGTCTCTGAAGTGTGTTTTTAATATTCCTAAATAAAAAGTGTTTAACATATTTAGATTTACAGTTTATTTCGATTTAACAAGTGGTTTATATTTACAAAAGAAAAAGTCAATATTTACAAACCAACATAAATAACACAAGCGAAATGCAAAGTCATTGAGTAAAGTAAAAAACAGTTGTTTGACTATGTAAATGCCGCAGGATCTACACTCATAAGGAAGGTTACATTGACAACTGAATCTTCTCCTTAACCACTGGACAGAGTTATGCCTCATCCCCAGATACATTGTAAACTGAATGTAAAGAGCTTTTACACGTGTAATGCTGTCACACTGATAATTGCTCAAACTCCTGATCTGCCCTCTAAACTAGCCCATGTCCTTCCAGTTTTTTGGGGGGAGCCAATGAGTCGTTATAAATCAGTATATCCATCTCAATCACCCGGAAGGATATGCTGGTAGACAGTCTTTAAGTAGATTGGGGCAAGTGGATCACTGCAGCAAAACAACTTATTTTAGTGCAAACGTGTGAGCAGTGCACTACTGTCAAAAGCAGTTGCATCCATTCTGTATTGTTAACAGGCTCACTTTACTAGTGTTTAAGCCAAGTTATGATAATCAGGTTTAGCGTCAATGTCACCTGAACATTGTTTCACTTTACAAAATTGCAAGAAAATCCATAAACTAACACAATAGATTTTTTTTTTTTTTTTTTTTTTTAATTCTACACATTTACAGGATAAACAATGTTTAGGTGACAGAGTGCCTTTAAGAGAGACCTCTGATCCACCACTGAATGGTTATCAAGCTTTTTATCCTTCAGGTATGGACTGAAATCAAAGACATTCAGTTTGCTAGCAGATATATATCTCAAATCAATTTCATGCCGCATGAAATATACATGCAAAATTAGCAGTAGACTGTACATACTTTTTGTGGTTTGAAGACTAAAGCAGTCGTATCCTTTTAACATGCTTAAATTTGTGAGCTATTCCTTAATGCCGAATCCTTTCTTTCATTGGCTTCCAAAAAACAAAAACACAATGCTTACATTATTTGTATAAAAAGGGTTTCCTTCTGCTCACTTGGATATCTCTCTCTTGCTGGATAGTTCTCAAGAAGTGAAGGATTACACATTGGGTATTGTTACATTGTAATCTTCATCGGTTTCAACCCCAACTTCTTCCTGGAATATTTAATTGTATTGGTAAATTGTCACTTCTGCATCCAAAACTTGACAGAAGCTACGATTAGCCATTTACAATAATTAGTTCAACTGGTAAAATTCTTTATTAAAAAGTTAAAAACAGAAAACATGAATTTTTTACTTACAAAGAATTGCTTTTTGCTTTTGGGGTATCCTTCGAGAATTGAATCAAATATGTCTGTGGCCTTGGGAACAAAGAAATGATTCATTAGGTTATATTGCTTAAAGTTGCAATAAAGATCTTTGGGGGATTAATGCAGGAGTATCGCACATAGGAAACGTGAAAAGCTCACTCAGTGTTACACCTCTTACCTGATATTTCTGCTTAAAAGGCCAGAGAAGCACCATGGGAACTGTATTCATACAGAGCATCTTTTATAACAGGGGCATGCAAGTCGGTAGTTGACCACAAACAGAAATACATGTCATCATTTATTTTACTTACTGTAACTGTTAGCTGTAGAAAAGGGTTTGCTTATTTAGCAGTATTACAAAAGCAGTTCATAACAAGTTTAAATTAACTATTAAAACAGTATACATTTCTAGAGATAATAGAATATGTGCAGTCAATCTAGGTGGGCAGCACGTTGGATGCCCCTGTTTATAATTTGTCAATTGATTTAAAAATGCAATTCAAAAAATGACCAGCACTCAAAATCGTGAGAATTATGTATTTATTGCAATACTTGTGACAATCCATGGCTGGATTTTGAGCGCTGGACATTGACTATTTGGAGGTTTGGTGGAGCTGCTGCTGCAGCATCTTTATATTATAGTCCTCTTATTTTTGCTCTTTGTTAAACACTGTGGGAATTCGTTCAGCAGTGTATCTTACCATTCGTTTTCTCTTTCTCCATTCTTTACAATATTGCTTCCTCTCACTGTATACCTGTGTGGAAAAACAAAAGAACCAATGTCATAACATGATGGAGTTTGTGGCATTTTCCATCCCCAAACATATTAAGAGAAAAGGAGTTGTTTCAGATATTTAGAGGGAACCTATATAGAAAAGACTCTGTAGTATAGAACAATAGCAATACCCATGCCTTTAATATGTTGATGTGACCCATCCAAGATATTTCATGTCCTTTACAAATAGATCTTTCATACAGACTACCATATTGTCTTAAAAGGACAAATAAACTTTTTATTTTATTTTTAACTTTTTCAACACTAAGTCGATAATTAACTTAATGGAACCTTTTTTTGCTAGGGACTCTATAAATGTTACATCCAATGCTGACAATTGTGTCAGCAATGCAATTCGGAAGATGATAGTCTGTGAACTGTGCATGCGATCACTGCTTCCTCCACCGCAGAATCATGGGATAGTTCCTAGAATACTCTTCATATTTGCTACCCACTGGCTATCCAGGTTATATTTTACATTTCACAGATGTGTGCAAACTCAGACCAAATAATACATTAGTAACATAATGGGATGTTTAGGATTTTCAGCATATGGTCATATTTGACATTTTAAAAGTGCTGTTCCATACAGAGAAAAGCAACATGAAGGAGTTGCTTAGATACTGCTCCTTATCTATATGTTCGGTTGTATTTTAAATTTACACTTGAAGACTTAGATCTTACCCATATTTCTGGATTTATCACTGGTCTAATCAAACAATTACACTAGAAACACTTCAGCTATTGGCACCTCTCAATAATTGGTTTCCAACACCACACTACTATTTGCTACAAACACATGGTCTGGAAAGCTTGCAATCAAAATTCTATCAATTCAGCTATACTTCCCATAAAAATAAACATCAATAGTTTATAGGGAAAGTGCTATCCCATTAAGGAACTAGGATTTAGCGCAATGACAGAGACTGCCTTTAGGTTTGGGGACTGGAGAGACCACTAGATGGCCCTCTGCATAACATGTCTGTACTTAGCCATGAATTCACAGCATGGAGTTTATTCTGTAATTTTGTTTAAGGGAAAGTTAGCAGTTTTTAGCATTTGATACATGGAGTTTTGAATTTATTTTCATGAAAGGAATTACTTTTTGAATGAATGAATTCATTCTGAGGATGTTACTGGATTTTACAATTTATGTTGTTATCAATGGCTCTTCAGAGGGAAATACAGTTACAAAACTTTTTATTAATTAGTCACCATCTCAGCTATTGAATTTGTTAATACAGGCAGTCATGCTGGACATGCAGATTAACCAGACACCTTACTCCCAGAATGCTATGTTTCACATCCAATTGTAAATCATTAAAACTGGCAACTGTATAGTGGTTTACCTTCTCTTTCTCTTCAGGAGAAATATGGTTGGTGGCAGACTTAATTTTCTGCAGTTTATCCTGGTGTCTGGCACATTCTTGCTTTAATTCAGCAATTTCCTTCAGCATGTCTTCCGTGGTCATGGAATTTGTCAAGTCCTTCAGTTCTAGAAGGGGGATATTTATTTGGAAATGGGCACAATGCTGGGCAACTTCCATTGTTGGATCAACTATTGTAATTTTTATTGCTGCAGAAATGTTATTAAAAATGACTAAGCAGATGAACAGAGAGTAACCACATTTTAATAGCCATGGCTCCTTTGGTTCCTGTGATTTGTCAAGCCCTAGTTTAGGGAGATCTGTTGATTTGGTAAAGGGATGGTTTCAATTTAGCAGCTTCTAACATGCAAAGTACCCAACTATAAGTTTGAATCGACGGAGAAAGCAATGATTATTCTCACATACCTGACTCAAGCTGGCGACAGCACAACTGTGCACTCTGAACATTGCTGGAAAGTTCTGTGATCTGAGCATCGAGGTTTCGGAGCTCTGTGTCACTCATACTTGGAAATTGATCCTAAAAATACAAAATTACATGGCTTTCACGCAATGGGTTCCACATGGTTCAGGCAAACACATTGCTGCAGGTTAAGGCGCCATATTTGGTTACCTGATTTGCAAAGTAGATTTTCTGCTTGCCATATACCTTCTCCTTGACCTTTCCTTGCTGTGCTAGCAGTTCCATTGCTTTGGCCACAGCCTAAACATCAGATTTTAAGTCAATAAGGTAAGAACAGGTGAAACAGTATTGCACAATACATGGCATGCTACAAGCTAGTCATCACTGCACTACATAGGAGAATGGTATCACTAAAAGCAGTGTTCCACATACCAAATTGACAACACACAGTCATTTAAAAAATAAAAAAAAATAGACAAATATACTTACAAAAGTATACATTAATAAACATATACATATTATCCAATTGTCTAATTTAATATGATTTTCATAGAGTTTGTAGGTCTTGAAATCCAAGACTCATGTTTTAAACGCTGTTTAAGAATCTTGTAGCAATTTTTTTTGATCACCAAACATATTAAAAAAAAAAGGAGGCTGAGTTGTGGTTCACCCTTTTTGTGACGACGGCCCATATCGTTAATCGACCGTGGGGTATGTTTTCCTGCAGGCTTAGTCGGCATAGCCATCGAAATCCAACACTCTTGGTCGCCAGAGACGGGAGCCCTTGTAAAACATGTCTGCTCGAGGCCATCACTAGCTCCGCCCCCCAGCAAGCATTTTTTTTTTAACACTAATGCATATAGTGTTGCATCACAGACATATTTAAAGTAACAATAATACAGTTGTATTAATATTGATTGGATGTGAAAATTGAGGATACATTTTCCCCACATGCTTAGATTTTAATTAAAAGTGAATAATCAATGTTTGGGTGATACTGAACTTCCAAGGTATGGACTTAATTTGTTTTAGAAAAGAAATACAAATAGATATGATTATAGTTGGACCTAGAATATTCTATTGCCATATAATTTTGTGACTTTAAAGCCTACATTTTTTCCCCCCCAAGGCTAAATTTTATTATTAAAAAATAATTAGGTACCGTATATACTCGCGTATAAGCCGAGTTTTTCAGCACATTTTTTGTGCTGAAAAATGCCCCCCTCGGCTTATACTCGAGTCGGTGTCTGGGGAAAAAAAAAATCTAATACTTACCTCGTTCCTGCTCTGTCCCCCGGTGCTCTGAAGGTGTGTGGCTGTGAGGGAAGCGTTGTGCGCTCCCCTCCAGCCGAGCGGTCAACAAAGTGTTTTTTTTTTTTTTTTAAACAAACTTTATTGTTCCGTGCGGCTGGAGAGGAGCTCACAACGCTTCCCTCACAGCCACGCACCTTCAGAGCACCGGGAGACGGAGCAGGAACGAGGTAAGTACTGGGGTCTGGGGAAGTGGGGGAGGAGGGTGGCATAACGAGCATACTAAGTGTGCAATATCCTGGCATATTAAATGGCATATTGGGGGTAATATCCTATCATATTAAATGGCATATTGGGGGAAGTTTCCTGGCATATTAAAATGGCATATTGGGGGCAAAATCCTGGCATATTAAATGGCATATTGGGGGCAATATCCTGGCATATTAAAATGGCATATTGGGGGCAAAATCCTGGCATATTAAAATGGCATATTGGGGGCAATATCCTGGCATATTAAATGGCATATTGGGGGCAATATCCTGGCATATTAAATGGCATATTGGGGGCAATATCCTGGCATATTAAAATGGCATATTGGGGGCAATATCCTGGCATATTAAAATGGCATATTGGGGGCAAAATCCTGGCATATTAAATGGCATATTGTTGGCAATATCCTGGCATATTAAATGGCATATTGGGGGCAATATCCTGGCATATTAAATGGCATATTGGGGGCAATATCCTGGCATTTTAAATGGCATTTTGGGGGCAATATCCTGGCATATTAAAGGCAATATCCTGGAATATTAAATGGCAGATTCGGGGCATTATTTACCAGTAGCTGCCTCATTTCCCACCCTAGGCTTATACTCGAGTCAATATTTTTTCCCAGTTCTTTGTGGTAAAATTAGGTGCCTCGGCTTATACTCGAGTATATACGGTAATCTAAAATTGCATGTTACAGAATAACTTTTCATCTCAAAACTGTGGCTATAATTTTGCTTTATTGTTAAATAAACTCATCAGTGGCTTTAATTGGAAGCTAGAGCTTCTTTCCTGCTGAGACAAACTGTTGTAAGCTTCCTGCACAGCTTGTGGTACCAAGTGATGGCTGCCCCCATAGTGTGCCGGCACTCATTGGTGCTTTGAAAGATATAGGTTTGTAAGGCAAGCTCCAAATGTCTTGCAGAATAGGTCAGATTCTAAGCTTCCTAATAGAGAATAACTTGATGGACATACTGTAAGGTTTTATTTGCAAGCAGTTCTCCTCCTACTTCATGTATACATTTGTCTGTGCCTAATAGTGAATCACACTTCTGTATCAAGCACTGCATAAATTGCTTGTATATAAATAAAAGGTTAATCCTCACTTTTTATTCTATGGGCCTGTCCTTTCCCAATTGCATTTAAACCTCATCGCATTAGCAGCATTCATTTTGCACTCCAAGACTGTGTAGATATAGGGCAGCTGTGCCAACATGAGAATTGCCCTCACCTCACATAAAAACAAAAATAGATACAGACAAGAAGAGTTATATATGCCTAGTCCACTTGAATAAGACAAATTAGTGCAAAACCACGTGAGAAATACCACTGGATGCACTTCTGCGTTTTTCTTCAGCCCTACCCGTCACTACTTTTTCCTTGCATTGTATTTTTCTACATTTGCACTGGGTTTTTTTTTTTTTTTTAACATGTGCAATTGTGGTAATAAATGTTGCTATTTTTGTATACCTCGTGTGCTCCTCCAGCATTTTGTTTAAAAGTGTATGTATGAGTCCAGAAATTTAAACCAATGTATCTTAAAAGGGACAGTCTAGTCCCCAAACTCACTTTAGTGCAAGATGAAGATCACTGTTTGTATAGTGCACAGACTTTTATCCCTGTGTGATTTGATGCAGGCATTCTGTATAAATCACATTTCTAATATTTGACTCAAGCCCTCCCCAGTGATTACACTGCATGTTTACTGCAGGTGCGGCAGCACTGATTATAAAGACATTGAGGATATAATGTCTGATGACATCACTAGAGAGACAGGATATTCCATTAATTCCAATGGCATTATTCTCATTGGTTCCGAAATGCTGTTCTGCAGCGCAAAAAAAAAAAAAAAAAAGAAATCACTTTTACTCAGCTAGTGTGGGAAGTCCTTGTTCCTTGCAAACTGCTGTAATTTCACAATTTCTTCTAGCTGTAAGTATTTTATATTTTAACTAATGCAAAATGTAAGACATGCATTTTAAAGTACTTTGAAAGAACATTAATATGCATTAATATTTGGAAGATGCATTTTGGGCACCAGACAGTCCATTTAAAATTGCATTCTATTTCCTTACCGTTTTCCCCAAGCCATGATCTCGCTGCAGATTACTGAACACATCTTGAGTGCTGTATGGTCGATTTTGGTCATTTAGATATTTTAAGATAATGCTTCCAGCTGCAGAGAGGAAAAAAATGTTAACGTAACCACTATATTTAAAATTTGTAGAATTTGCAACCAGTACATAAAACCAATTGCACTGATATTGCTTTATAGTTAAATGCATACTATAACCAGTACAGCCATGGCTGTGAAGGCCCCCTCCGTCACATACGATCACTGTAGAGGGAGACTAATTACAGTATGGGCAGCTTGTTCATGTCCCCAAGCAACCCCGATTTTGTATATATTAAAAAATGTAAAGTTGGGCTAGGATTAGAGTTAGGTTTAGGGCCACAATGCCACTAAACAAAATTCTGAAAAAATAGTAAGCAAAAAGCAAAACACTACTTTTTCTTTGTAGCTTGCAAAAAAAACAAGCTAAAAACATGAGGTATTTCTAAACTCAGGACAAATGTTATAATCTATTTGGCAGGTGGTTTGATTAGCATGGTGCATAAAAAAATACTTTATTATCGTGAAAACAACAATATATAATTTGTGAGGGTACAGTGAATGATAAAGAGGAAAATTACAGCTAAACACAAACACCACCATTGTCACGAACAGTACAGCATGGCCAAAACAGTTCATCACGGAGAGGTTAATGATTGTCTAGGGGGCTGTTTGACAACACAAACAAAACTACACTGCCGGCCAACAGAACTGCCACATTTTCTTCAAAATAATACGGACAATAACATTGCCTCAATAAAACATAAAATTTGCCTCAAGCTATTTTATTTTTTTTAACCGCAGTGCTAGCTGGTGACTAAATGCATGTGTGCGGTTGTCTAGAATACTCATTTCTTCAAATGGCCAAAGAGGGACACTTGTTTTTGTGAGAGTGGCTTATAAAGTTGCTATGCAGAGCAGTCAGAACATTTTCAGTGGCCAATCATTAACTATTTATGTAATTTGGGAAGACATTTAAAATGAACACATTAAATGGAGTTTTAAAGCATATTGTTATGGAAAAGTAAGAATTCTGATATCCCTGAAAAGAAGGACACCAGAGGAGGAATGAGGGACAGAGGGATTTTGGTCCAAAATCTGGACAGTTGGGCAGTATGTATACTTAGTGTCTAAGCTACCGTGTTTTTTGCAGTGACACAGACACACCCTATGTCACCCTGCAGCTCAGAAGATGAAAGTTGGAAAGCAAGAGAACATTACAGATTTTATTTTTAATTATTTTGAGTTGTAGAAAATGAAGAGCACTTCATTGATACAGAGATAGTTATTTGGATTTGATATAATGGGTATAGTTTTTGCCTTGTCTTGCTGGATCTCCTGTGCAATGTATGTGTAATACATTATTTAGGTTATGTTGAGGACGGCAGATGCTATTTATACATTTATATAATAAGCTATAATTTTCTACGGACAGCGGTTGCCTGCCTGCCTGCCACAGATGGCGATGGTACATGCTAGTTCCCTTCACTCGCTTCAGTAAGAAAGGCGTACACTTACCTGCAGCGTCCTTGGATTTACTCATGTCTTCTGATGCTAAGTTACAGGCCTCGAGAGAACCTGCAAACTTCAATAGTCATATGTTCATAAACGAATCACTCTCCCGCCACGGCGCATCGTATCCAATTAGATATCATCTAGATCCAGACTTTTCGACACCAACCACAGTTGAGAACTATACCGAGGCGTGAAACTCAAACGGGAAGTCAATAAAGCATTTAGAGGCAGTGTAGTGGCTAGTTCCTGTCCAGTAGGAACCCGGTGACGTCAGTAGACAATGTGACTATTTGGTTAGGTACATAGAACTACAGGAAGCAACAAAGCGGGGGATTGAAATCAATGGATATGCGCTGATGTGCTCTGATGTCTGCTGCTTATGGGATGGGATGGTTTGAGCAAAGCAGTGATATTTATTTTACAAAACATCTCATTGGCATGACAGCATTGAAACTGGAGGTTTGAAATATACACTATATCAAAATCTTTTTAATGCAGAGCACAGCAATCATTGAAGTAACTGAAAAAGGACAACATTATGGAGATGAAATTATTTTTGTTTTACATTTTTGTAGATATTAATCAGTATCCAGCTGTGTTGTATAAAATGCATTTTATTATAAAATGTCTTTTATATTTTTCTCTTTTCCATCCCCCCCTCCACTCAGTGTGTGTGTCTCCCATCCACTCGGTGTCCGAGTGCGTGTCTGCCATCCACACGGTGTCCGAGTGCGTGTCTCACATCCACTTGGTGTCCGAGTGTGTGGCTGTCTCCCATCCACTCGGTGTCCGATTGTGTGGCTGTCTCCCATCCAAAGTGCTGTCTATCACACACAAAGACAAGCAGTTTCTCACACACAGACTTTTACTCACTCTCTCACAGACTGTCACTCTCACTCTCTCTCTCTCACAAACTCCCCCTATCTCTCCGACAATATCTCCCACCTACCCTCACAAGCATGTTATCCCGGTCTAATGTAATATGAAGGGTGGTTGGGAGCAGTTGGTCAATATGCCAGTAATATTTTGCCACTCAATAAGTCAGTAATTTGCCAATCCAATAAGTCAGTATTTAGCCATTCAATAAGCCATTCTTTTGCCATGTAATATGCCAGTATTTTGTCCCTCAATACGCCATGATTTTGCCCCTCAATAGCGTTTAATAGCCATTTAATATGCCAGGATTTTGCCAATTAATATGCCAGGGTTATGCCAATATGCCAGGATTTTGCCAATTAATATGCCAGGGTTATGCCAATATGCCAGGATTTTGCCAATTAATATGCCAGGGTTATGCCAATTAATATGCCAGGATTTTGCCAATTAATATGACAGGGTTATGCCAATTAATATGCCAGGATTTTGCCAATTAATATGACAGGGTTATGCCAATATGCCAGGGTTATGCCACTCAATATGCCAGGGTTATGCCAATTAATATGCCACTCAATATGCCAGGGTTATGCCAATTAATATGACAAGGTTATGTCAATTAATATGCCAGGGTTATGCCCCTCAATATGCCAGGATTTAGCCACTCAATATGCTCGTTATGCCACCCTCCTCCCCCTTCCCCAGTACTTACCTCCTTGAGGAAACGCTTCTTGTTGCTTGCAAAGGATTTTACCAAAATGCGTTGCTCTTTTTAGCCTGTCTGATTTTCCTGGCCGTGTATACTTTCTGTCTGCATAAAGGTATAAACACTGTGCTCCATATATATGGTTTGAGCATATGAATAAATTGATCCACTAATATATGCCCTTGTTCTTTAAATATATGTATGCACATTCTCTAATTACTTATTTATTAACTTAATAAAATTTCTTTTTTATTTTGCATATACTTCATTTGTGCATTGGTGTTATTTGTACATCTAAATATTGAGCGCTGTCCATTTCTTCATATAATCTACAGTGTGTATCAGTATACCACAGAAATAGAACTCACAGTAGTTTGTAGTGTATGTGAATGTATCACAAAGGCCTGCATAAATAAAACTCACAGTAATGTGCATTAACTACTTCCCGACATAGGACGTGTATGGCACGTCCTGCGGTGGAACGAATGGTAGACGCAATAAAAGATCGCCAACACTGCTCTGGCGGTGTTGAGGCATTAAGCAACACTGAAATTTCTTCCCCAGGGTCTCTATCCACCTCAAGTCCTCCTATGTATGTCTCTATCCTCTTCATGTCCTTTAATGTATGATCTTGTTGTATACATTTGTTCTACATCTCTATCCTCCTCTTGCTCTCCTGTGTATTTCTCTCCCCATCATACATCTCTCTCCCTCATACCCCACCCCCTAAATATGTCTCTGTACATCATGCCCACCTATGCATGATTTTCTTTCCTGACGCCAACCTATGTACGGTTCTCTCTCCCCTCATGCCCACCTATGAACGTTCCCCCCCCCCCATACCCACCAAAATATGTCTCTTTTACCCTTTCTCCTCCTGCCTAGCCTTTGAGAGCAGCGCAGGCAGCTTCACTCCTGTGTATTTGAAAATAACAGACCTCATTCAGCAATGAACATAGTGATGGCCGGAAGGGGGCAGGACTCCCTACATATTGGCACCCGGGGCAGACTGTTCCTTGCGGTTCCTACACTCAGAAAAAAAAAAAACTTGGGCAGACAGCGAGGGTGGCATGCCGCCAGGTCAATTACACCAATGGCACCTTTGTAGGGGGCGGCTCTGTGTTTCACAAAAGCAAGCAGAAATAAAACTCTCAGTAATGTGCAGTGTGCGTACCACAAATATCAACAATGAAACTCGCAGCAGTCTGCATATTGCGAAGACCAACAGCAATACATATCACAGCAATGTGCAGCGTGTGTATCGTAATGACACAAAGCACTAAAACGCACAGTAATGTGCACTGTGTATCACAAATATCCACAACAATAATGTATTTCTGGTTTTATTTTATGAATTGTGTGCTTGTTCATAATAAAATGTCTGTGACCCTGTAATGCCCTCTCTGCCTAAACTGAGCTGTACAGGGTGCCGCTGGGGGATGCATTGTTTATGAGCATCATGCAGAGGTAGATGGCAAGGTACATTAATAATTCTATACTGCAGAATCACATGAATCTCCTCTCAAAAATACAATAAATTAATGTAGCTTCTGCTTTCTTTCTATATAACACAGTCTGGTGTTAGTTGTCTTGTATTTTCTGGCGTAAGTATCCAAGGATCGTCTAAGCCATATTTTGCAGAAACATAATGTATATATAATTATGTGTAAACATTATTACTTTTCCCCTTACATACATCAAAAAATATTTACCTTGCAGTTCTGAATGAGTGGGTATACAGATATTCCCATAGACACATTGCAGTATATCTACAGATGAGAAGTAGAGTTAAAATGAAACCATATATTCGTTAACAGCTCAAATAGCCAGTCCTATAGGATGTAGCCTACTCGGGAGAGGAATCACCGTTTTTTGCTCGCTTGATCACGGAATCACCGTTTTTTGCTCGCCATTATCAACGATCCAACTATCTAACCTCGCTTCAATCTGGGTTTAGGTCAAATCACTCCACGATAACTGCCCTCTTAAAGGTGACCAATGACATTCAGAGTGGCATGGAGAGGGGTGAACTCACAGGTGCAGTTTTCCTTGACTTTGCAAAGGCCTTTGACACGGTTGATCATGAGCTGCTGCTAAACAAGCTAAGTTGTTCCGGTGTAAATGAGAGGTCGCTCTGCTGGTTTCGTTCATACTTGTCTGATAGATCTCAATATGTGTCCATTGCTGATACTGCCTCCCTACCGTTGCCAATTAAGTGTGGAGTGCCTCAAGGATCTGTTCTTGGGCCTCTGCTATTCTCGCTATTTATAAATGATCTACCCTCGGTATGTGACCTGGCTCGTGTGCATATGTATGCTGATGATACGGTCATTTATACTTGCGGTACTCAACTATCGCAAGTGGAGTCCGTGCTACAGGATCAGGTTTCTAAAGTTGAAAATTGGATAGCTAACAACAAATTATTCCTCAATGCTGAAAAAACTGTGTCCATGCTGTTTGGGACAAATGCCAAACTACTTAAATTAAACAATCCTCAATTAACCATCAAGACCAAAACCAGTTATAACCTGACCCAGGTAAATTCATATAAGTATCTTGGCATGTGGCTAGATCCAAACTTATCTTTTGGTCTCCATATTGATAAGCTTGTGTCAAAGCTATATCCTAGGATCGGCTTTCTGTATAGAAACAAATCTAACCTAGATTCCACGGTAAGGAAACGTATTGTGCAGCAAATGTTGATGCCGATCTTAGATTATGGAGATGTTGTGTATGATTCTGCCCCGCAGACCCATCTCGGTAAACTCGACACTATGTACAATACATTGTGTCGTTTTGCGCTACAGTGTGATTATAACACGCATCACTGTAAAATGTTAAAAGAGTTAAATTGGCTGACGCTTGCCTCCAGGCGAGCTCTCCACCTAGCTTGCTTAGTGCATAACCACTTCTCTGGAACGCTCCCCCCCTACCTGAGCGGCATGCTCACTCTTACTCCCTGCACATCCCACAATCTCAGATCCTGCACCAACCCTTCACTAGCGATTCCCCACTTCAAAAAGGAAGCAGGTAGAGGTGCGTTCTCTTTCAGAGCGCCTCATATGTGGAATAGCCTTCCTGTTTCTGCTAAATCATCATCTACTCTAAGATCCCTGAAAATAAGTATCTCCCAAATCCTCAAAACAGATTGTACCTGTTATTAGTTTACAAACTCTTTTGTATACTGTACATGTTGTTCCTTTTTGTATCAATAATGATTTACCCTGTATGTTCCCCTTCCAACTTGTTTAATATATGTATGTATGTATGTATTTTTGAATCTACTGTTAAATGTGTAACTCTATGTAACTCCATTCTGGACTGGGTCCCCAGGACATACTTGAAAACGAGAGAAATCTCAATGTATTTTTCCTGGTAAAACACTTTCTAAATAAAACAAATAAAAAACATATCAGACTGGTCCCACCCATAAGGGCAGTCCAGACCTAAAATGCCTGGCAGGTCTCCTCTGCACAAGGAACACAGACATATGTTTCAGACTTCATTCACCTCATCAGTGCGGTAACTCTGAGACACAAGAAACAAAGAAGTACGATCTCACCAAGAACGTACAAAAGCACCCAAAAAGGTTGATGTTCAGCCTAATTTGGGGTGATTTTGAGATTCCTCAATGGCTTGATTAGAAGGTTCATTCGGATTACTGTAGTGACCCAAACTAGGAAAAAATTCTGAGCCCTAATTTTTCCATGGAAAATATGAGCTACCGGAATAAACCCTCTAGCGCTTGTGCTCAGTCAGCGTCCTGTTTTACGATACCCCTAATGTCATCTATATGTATCTGCTATCCACAAGGTTATATGCAAATATTGCACCCAGGAGATTTCCAACTGCACCCCACATTTCCAGAGCTGGGAAAAAAAAATCTTTGCTTTATATTTCAGCAGAAACATTAATGTGCCCATATCTCATATGCAGGTTTTAAATTATAGACTATTTAAAAAT
The DNA here is from genome assembly GCA_036172795.1 of Pelodytes ibericus. Lineage (NCBI taxonomy): Eukaryota > Metazoa > Chordata > Amphibia > Anura > Pelodytidae > Pelodytes > Pelodytes ibericus. Next base: position 95,231,191 of record CM069862.1, on the reverse strand, counting down.
AACATTTTAAAATAAACCTAGTTTAAAAATGAGATTTCTGATTCAGCATTGATAATATATTGTCAATCACTCTAAGATTAGAGACAGACTGTTCTTAACCAAAACGAAAAACAGCAAGATGTTCACATCACCACCAATTAATGCTGAAATTTTTTTTTTAAAAAAATTGGGAAGTACATCCAGTTGTGTTTATTCACTAGAATCTGTGTCTGGGGATCAAACTCAGCACTAATTTCGACCTCCAAAAAATGTGGACTTCTCTCAAAATCCAAATGTGTTATTTGTCTCTCATTGGTGGGAATGGATGTCTCCAAATCATACTTAGTCTCCCATTATTTTCAATGAGAGTAAAAATGACAGTAGCCGTTTTTTGGAGGTCAAATTTGACTTAGAAAAAACACTAGCGTCATTTCCCCCCCACAGGAAATAATGAGCCTCGCAAACCTTAGGGGAGGCGATTTGAAAGTGAAAAAAACAAAGGGTAGTATCAGAGCAGTGTCTAGACACTTTAGACAAACAAATTAGTGATATTGTGCCAATATCGTGAATAATCACAACCAATATTACGTGAGGAAACGTAAATCTAATGAAAAAAATACACGTGTATAAACACAATTGTGCAATAAAACCGTGTAAATACTTAATACAGGAGCCGTGGTCCTTTAGGCAAACCTGTAGGAATACAAATAAAATACAAAATGGTGCAGTATGTATTGAACTGTAAAACAGAGCTTCTATTCAAAAAGAAATGAACTCACAAGATAAGCTCCTAACAACATAGGAGCTTGGTGCAGGTGAATATATGTGTATACTTGCCCCCTCCAAGGATGGCAGCCTCCAGGTGATGGCAATAACGAGGATAATCAGTGTCTTGAAATAAAATCCTCTTTAATCCAAATGCAGTAAAGGGGCTGCATTTTGAACCCCGAGAGCCGACATACTAGCCGGGTTTGATCGAACCAGGAAGTCCAGACGAGGCATACTGAGCAAACGTCTAAACGGGACTTTTTTATTCTCTTGGTGTTTTCTTTTATTTTTTGACATCTTTACTGCATTTGGATTAAAGAGGATTTTATTTCAAGATTATTTACGATATTGGCACAATATCACTAACTTGTTTGTCTAAAGTGTCTAGACACTGTGCGCTGATACTACCCTTTGTTTGTTCACTTTTATTGCACAGTTTTTGAAGCTGTCTGTTGCTATTGTTCCAGCTGCCGGTGTCAGGTGGACACGGTTTTTGATCACTATACACTACATTGTTATTTGCAGCACATATTTTGGTTTGCTCGTTCTAGTTCACTCATTGTTTTCTCTGAGGTGAATTGAAAGCAATGATTTTTGCAGCCAAGTTAAATTCGACCTTCTGTAAATGTTAGTGAATACCAATTTTAGAATGCATTCTATGGCAAAATGGGAGCTCAAATTTGACAAGTGGTGTCGAGTTGGTTGACGAATTTCCTTCAGTGAATTGCTCAGGGATTTCAAATTTGGAAATTGAATTTTGAGACTAAAGTCAAATTTAACATCCTATTGCCAAATTAGATTTTTAATGAATATTCCCTATTAAAAGGGACACTAAACTTTTTTTTTTCACTTGTGCTTCTAATATAGAAGCACAAGTGAAAAGTTAGTTGTCCCTAGTATGATGATGAACTGGTGTGTCCTTTTGATAGTACACACCAGTTTATCCTCTGACCGACAGCTGACATGCTTCCATAGGAAGCAGCCAGCAGTCTGGTGGGTGACTGGATCTCTCTGCTAGTGCAGAGAGAGACCCTTGTTTTTGTATGAGATCACCAGGGGGGACCTTAACTAGGTCCGCCCCTGCTGATCCCATGCAAAAACGAGGGTCTCTCGCGGTGCTAGCTGCGAGAGACCCTCGCATTCAGCTGTCAGAGCAGGATGAGCCCTGCGACAACTGGGAACTGCTGTGTCTCGCATGTGAGACACAGCTGAAAGTAGACCCGCCTGTATCTATTAAGATCCTCGTCGGGTTTACTTCATTCTACTGGCACATGTATTGTTTAATCCTTGCTTCCTTTAAGGAAGCAAGGGTTAAACAACGTTTAATTTCCCTTTAAGTAAATTAGGCATGGTGGATAACTTTCAGGACATCAAAAGTAATCTTGATCTATCCCTACAAGGTATTGAGGAAAACTGTGTACACAGATCAGTTTCTTTTTCTTTAGCTGACAAGTGACAGTACTTATCTAAATAGATATATTTTTGGACACTATAGGTGAAATTGGCCCTTCAACCTGTCCAGTTGATTAGTGTCGTCACTGAGGAGACTTGGAGCTGGAATAAGTCACCTTACTCTACAGTTCTTGCATGGTAAATAAAACGTTTCATACCATACTTATGCAGAGTCAAAAAACTTTTTTTTGGGGGTTGGGGCTCTCACATCACCATGTTCTTTTCCAACATCAATATACACACACATACATACATACACACACATACATACACACACACACACCGCTGTTGGGACCAGCCTTTCTGTAGCTATATATATATATATATATATATATATATATATATATATATATATATATATATATTATAAATATATCTTTAAGTAAAAGCAGAGTCACAAAACTTGTAAATCAGTATGTATTCAAAATTAAAAGTGCTTTTGTTTTTGAGACAGAGAGAGAAAAAGAGGGTGTGGGGATAAGAGAGGGAGAAATAGTGGGAGATGATCTGACCTCCATAAGAAGAAATGTTTCACTGTACACAATGAAGCCCAGTTTCTACCCCAGTAATAAGAAAACTCAAAGACACAATTAGTTGGAGTAACACCACACTCTAATCTAACCCAGTAGCTGCTATCATGGTAATAATCCAGGGGAAGACTAACACTTCACTATGATCTTTAGTTCATTTGACACACAGATGTAATTAAGTGCTAGATAACAACACAGAGAGCCACCTCTGGGTTGAAAGGGAAGCCACAGAGCTTAATGTGCCATACTCAGAGTGTGTGCCTCTATCACCAACTCATCTGGCACCACATATCAAGAACCAATACTTTAAACAACAATAATAACAAATTAGAAATAGTTCTTGTAATAGTAGTTTAAGCAGGGTTTGGATTCAGACAGTTGAGGAAAAACCCATATTTTTGGGTTGGAAGAAAGGAGTCACTATTGCACCAAGTCCATTATCCAGTAGGGATCAACTTTAAAATACTGTAGCTTTCATTCTATATTCACTAATCTACTGCTTCAGACGTCACAGTGATAAAAATGGCTGCCTGGGTTTGTCTGCATTAAAAAATGGAAACCTCACAAGGGAGCACACTGAGAAGTAACAACTTGAAGATGCAGGTCTATGATGTGATCACTTAAGAGTTTTCTCTGTATTCTGGAGGCACACACTTTTCATGTCACTCTGAAATTACTGTTGGCCACGCTGGCTGGCTGGGTCCATCTGGCTCAGCTCTGATTGGTCCAGTAGCTCAAAGTCATCAGCTTCTGCATCAGTGTCCAGCTCTGAACTGGAATTTCTCTGATATGTTTTGGCTCTTGGATTTTCCAAAAAAGATGAACCCGGCTGGCTTGCTCCTGCTAACGCTAGCTGAATCATGCCTCTGGTGACCAAGCCTGCAATGTTATCTGTGATCTGTTGAGCCCCAGGGAAACCACCCAAAGACATCTCTGTCTCAGACTCTTGCTCATCATACAGCTGGGTGGAAGATAGATGTGGGTGATTTGCTGTACTTGGCAGGCCAATGCTGGTATCATCTTCATCATCCATTCCTAATGCTTCTGGGTTGATAGATGGAAAGTCAGGGAGATCTCGAGCAAAAGATTCTTCAGGGTCACTATGGCGATCCAGATCTAGAGAAAATGAAAATAAACAGATGAGAAACAATCTTATACTTTTGTGAATTGCATCATTTGCCTGCTTACCTAAATTCTATATTTTACACATATTTACATTATAAAGACATGCTTAAAGCACAGAAACAAAATTCCAAACATATTACCATATCAGTATAGTATGAGAGCAGCCATACTAACCACTTGTCCCATGTGGAACTTGTTTAAGTTAATGTAATTTGGGACAGGCATGTCACTCACTATGCAGGACCCTCACACCACTGAGAAGCACTGCAGAGTAAAAAAAAACCTAAATTTCTGTAACTTTTATAACAATCTAAAAAACAAAAATAATATGTAGTAGATAGCATAGATAAACAGATTGGTGCTAAAAGTTTTGTAGGCGACTTTACAGGGTCCACTTAAAAATCAAGCTAACACATAGAGGTAAAAAGGGTAATCTCTATTTAAGTATTATGAGCTCCCTTCAAAGTCTGAAACGTTTATTCACTTTTGCATGGGTCACAGTATCTTTAAGATATTAAGCCTTTCAGAGCCTTTTCTGTGCTGCATATGATGTGCCTTTCAGACCAGAATTCCTTTATTTTTTGTCATAAGTCTAACTGTCATTTTATTTCCTGCTCCTGTTCAAATATATATATATATATATATATATATATATATATATATATATATATATATATATATATACACATATACACACACACACGGTTTAAGGGGTTAATAACCCTACTGCCCTCCTGGACCCCCCCCCCCCCCCAACAGGCTCTCCCTGCCTCCCAAGCCCCCCCAAACAGCCACCCTAATACCCCAAACTGTTACTCACTGCCAACCTAGTCATCCCCCCCCCCTTCCCAAACAGCCACTCACTGAAACCCGAGTCCGATCCAAAGTTCCACCCGTGTGTGTGTGGTTAACTAAGTTGTTGGCATCACTCCCTCTTTAAACTTCTTAACATATTAACATATATGGACCCATTTTAGATGCTGTGTTAAAACAAAAAACAAAGAATATTGGAATGGCATATCAATTATAAAGGAGCAATTTATCATGAAAATGTTACTAATTGCAGAAATTAATACCAGTGTAATCCCCCCCCCCCCCTTCCCCTTTCCTTACAAAAGGCATTCTTACCAGTAGGATCAGAGCAAAAAGTAAGCTCAGAGCTGGAAAATACATCACAAAAAACGATATTCAAAAGAGGAACTAAGCACCAAAATGTCTTATTTTGCCTTGTTTTTTATTGTTTTTGGGTGATAACTTTTGAATGATACTACACAGATGTATCTCATAGACTAAGAGTGGGGATAAATTAGTTTGGGAATCTGCTTCTTCACTCAGCTAGTCTCTCCTAGAGGTGAACCCTTTAACAACTATAAATAACATTATTTCACGTGTAGATGATTTATAAAGAAATCATTTAATGAAATAATACAAATTAAGCACCTTATTGAGACTTCTTTACTCCATATAATTCTCTCAGGGGGCAGACATGTTGTTTAGAATCTTGGGTCAGATCTTAACTCACATTGGTTCAAATGAACAAAGATCTAACCCATCTGACAAAAGATTCTAAACAAAATGTCTGCCTCCTGGTGGAGCTATATGGAGTAAAGATGGCTCAATAAGGTACGTTATTTATATTATTTTATTAAATCATTTCTATATAAAATTCTTACACTTTCAAATAAACAGAACTAAATGTTAAGGTTTAAGCCCTCTTTAATTTTACTCATAACAATTTTCCCCATTAAAGTTTTTATGTTTCTATACCTTCAGAGCCTTCTGTAAGTGGTGTTTGGCCTCGGGATAGGTTAAATGTCCCATTTTCTGTATAGGAAACTTCCGCATCAGAATGTTCAGAGTCAGAAATAGTCAGCTCTTTAGCAACTGCTGAATCATCCAGCTGTAAAAGGAATAAAAAAAAAAACAGGACAGTTTTACGAATGATCAAAATGCCAGAGACTTGATGTTGGCCACAAAAAACATTTACTGCCACAGAGAAAGTAGTTGTGTATAATACTTGACATTCCCTAAAATTAGAAAAAATTCACAGAAATGGAAATTAAACATGAGAGAATGATGATTCAAGTAAACTCAGTAGAACATTCGTGTTTAAAGGAATTATTTTTACACATGCAATTAATTTAGACAGTTATCCAACCAAATCAAATGACTTAAGTACCTGTGGGAACTACAAGAACCAGAGGCTGGGATGCTCTGCTCTTAAATGATTTTCTATACGTTGTAATAGCTACACATATTCATAGAATTATCTGAGCCGTGGTAATGTATCTATGGATGGAAAAATACTGGACACAACTTTAAGTTTACTTTAGTTCTTCATATTAAGAATCATAGATCCAAAAACTTTAAAGCATTTCATCTTTTAAATAACACAAGAATTGTGTCCTCACTGTTGGACAAAATGCAGCAAGTTCCTCTTCACTATCACTGGCATCATTGGAAGGAAGGGCACGTCCATGCACTGTGGAGTAGAGAGATAAACCGTTACTTTGGATCTTTCCGTTTCCTAAAACGGATAGTAAGATTCTGTTATGTGTATAAATAACTAGAATTACAAACGTTTATAACATAAAGACAAATGAGGCTATGTTAATATTTACATCTGGTAAATCAAGCCACAGGTGAAGTCATAAGTCTGAGACGACAGACATTTAAAAACATATTTATCTTATTTTATGTATTTGCATGTAATTCTGCAAACACAATGTTTACAACATAAAAAAAAAAAACACATGTATTCTATAGATTCACAGAATAAGCAATGTTTAATGTTGACAGAGTCAGTTTAACTGAACCATTACTTTACCATTTCTAACCTAACCCACTTCCTACTAAACTAAACCTAAAACCGGACATACAAATGGATGGCAGGGCGTGTGTTAATGGGTCCATGAGAGCCGATGTGGAACTGCTCTATATCTGGAACCACAGTATAAAGGGTTCTACTTATAATAATAATAAAACTACCAGCATTTGTATCTCCAGGTACTGATAAACATAAAGATATTCACGCTTTTACTAACCGTCTCAAACTCACAACTGAGACCAGCAAAAAAAAAAAAAACCAAACACTTGTACTGGGTATGTGTGGGAAGATTAAATGACATCACTCCCCCCCCACCTCCCACCCCCAAAAAAATTCACACGTTCTTCTAGTTCCAGAGTGCAGTTCCATTTTATAGGAGTCAGATGTCTTTATGCCCAGAGAATACTTGGTTGCCATGGCAATTTATGGTTCATTGAGACTTGAGGTTGGAGGATTAAATTTGAGTCAGATTTAATGAACATGTTTGTACTATGGATGCTACTAAAACATGAAATGATATATGCAGAAAACATGACATTGAGACCATTTCTATCCCCTGTATATATGTTACACCAAGATCATTGTTTAGGGTGACCTGAAAACACCTACTTTGTCTGTCCTTCTGTTTAGCCATCATGTAACCACGAACACTGAAGTCCAGCCTCTGCAGGGCTGGCTCCAGTCTCTGATAGACACGCTGCCCCAATCGGTGATATATAGCCAGAGGCCACAGCAGGGTAATTAGCACTGTGGGAGAAAAATATACAATGGCAGATCAATGGAATAAAAAACACAAAAACCAAAAATCAGAGCAGAAATATACACTGTTACATTAATTTCAATTGATGGCTCATAACTTGGCGTCTTCATAGAATGTGTAAGAATAACTTGTGAGATATATTTTGAGTCTCTGGCATTGTATCAATTACTAGATTATCTTCACATATATGTGCTTTCAAGGCACTTTAAAATGTGTGTTTTTCATTTTGCATTGCTTAAGATATAAAATACTTACAGCTAGATGAAATTACAGCAGTTTGCAAGAAACTAGGACTGCCCAAACTAGCTGAGTAAAAGTAATTTCCTTTTTTTGCTGCAGGAACCAATGAGAATAATTTAATTCAAATGAATTGAATTTCCTGTGATGTCATCAGACAATGTGTTGCACTGTTAAGAGATCCTACTGTGTTCAAGAGCAAGGTCACTTAGAGACCACACAATGTATTCAATTTGAGGAGCACAGGAAGTGACTAAATGAAAACAAAACTTTATATCCTCAGTGTCTTTATAATCAGTGCTGCCGCACCTGCAGTAAATATACAGAGTAATCACTGGGAGAGGGCTTGTGTCATTTATGCAGAATGCCTGTATCAAATCACATTGGGAAAAAAATCCCATGCAATATACAAGCAGTAATCTTCATCTTGAACCAAAAGTGAGTTTGGGGATTAGACAGTTCCTTTAAAGCAGACATGCCATTTGAAAAAACTTTGCATTAATCAAGAGAACAATACCTTGCCTGTACCTCATGTACAAAACTAAATATTTACAAACATGCACATGAATGGCTGTTTCTTAATTAAATATGTTTTGTTTCTTGTTTTATAGATGTTGCAAAAAAAGGGAAATTGTTTAGATGTTCGTTTTAATGCAGGTAAGCTAAAAATAATTGTACATATTCATTAGGATTTCTTTTCCTCTATTGATTAATGTAAAGAGGTTGCTTTCTTTGCTGAAGTGCCCACTTAAAAGGATAATGAAATTCACTTACACAGCATGTATGACAGCACGAGACCAGGAATATATCCACCAAGAACAGCCAGAAAAGTCAGGAAGCCACAGACTAAGAGACAGAACTGCAGGAGGGCAAAGAACAGAGACACAATTCAAAGTACTACATTTATATTTCATGGTCTGAATCATCTCCATATGGATTTATTACCTATCATTGCCTTGCAGACTATCGTGTCAGTTGACATGATCTAGTATCACGTCATTATGCATAAAGTTGGTTAGTAACAAATACACTGAAATGCATTGTACTGGAGAACCACTGTATGTATTTACACACTAAACACACATTTAATTGAACTATCTCAATAAAAGCCAACGTTTTAGCAGTCTGCTAGTCTGGAGCATTCAGGTGTGTATTAACACAATGCCAAGGAGGAAAGATATCAGCAATGATCTTAGAGAAGCAATTGTTGCTGTCCATCATACTGGGAAGAGTTATAAGGCCATTTCCAAACAATGTAAATGCCATCATTCTTCAGTGATAAAGATTATTCAAAAATGGAAAAATATTCAAGACAGGTCCTGTGGCTGCTATGGAACAGATGATTGCTAATGAATCCTGATATTTAAAACCATAGAATCAAAAGGGTGTGCTTTAATTTTCCAGTGACTGTGTGTGTGTGTGTGTGTGTGTGTGTGTGTGTGTGTGTGTGTACGTGTACACATATCACACACAAAACACAAATACATTTTCTCACGTCACACCAGTTGAAAGTAATCAGCTGTGATTATTGTCAATTTTATTATAAAAAGGGAAGGGTTGTTTTAATGATATGAAAGTCATGTTACCTTGCCTGGATTTTCTTTCTTGAAGACCAGAAGGTTTCTAAGGAAGGTGGTTAGGCTCACCCATGCTTCAGCTGCATAATGACACAATTCTGGGACACTGAGTAGCCTCGGATGTACAAAACCCCAGCTGCAATAAACCACTGTATTAGAAACAAAACAGCCACGAAAATGCCTACGGTGCACAAAGAGTACATTCATCTTTTAACATGAAGTATATTTACTGCAGTAGTCTGGTGACAAACGTCTTCTTAAAAGTGACAGATGTTTATGGCACATGGAGATTACCATGAAGAGCTTGACGTGGGTTTCCATTTAATGTGTGCAGTTCTCTCGTCACATAGAAATCAGGTAAAAAGAGCAATAGGCAACAAACAAAAAAAGGGAGGGGTGAAACAAATAAATAAAAAGTCCAGCGTAAAAGACAATGTTCACAACAATATGAGCTGCAACAAACTGAGTGCAGGACTGGACAGCTTGAGGAAACACACCAAGAGTAAAGAAATGTTTTAAATCCCAAATACATCAAGACACTGCCAACACAGATGGTAAAAGATAAATCTTTCCACTAAAAGTAGTATCCAGTTCTTCACCAGTCACAGGAATAACTTGCAGTCCTTTGCAAGAACTATACAGTTGACTCAATATACACTAATCTGTCCCAAATTGGATTCGGGACCAGCACTTTAGCTGAATTTCACAAATTGGCGCAATGTGAATTTAGGTCCGAATCATTAGTATAGGCCGTTCGGAAACGAGCATCGTTTTGGATCAGGACATTTTCCTCATGAAAACAATAGATTTGCAGTTACCCAATGGGCATTGATCAAACGCAAACACACTTTAAATTCCACACAGGTGGAATTTGCCATTTCAATTCTAATCTGAACGTTAAAGCCCTCTAAAGTGCACTACAAAATATTTTTAAAGTGTGTTCAAATGGACATACCTACAAATATGCCCTAATATAATTTCATTAGATTTTTAAAAAAATAATAAACAAACAAACCTAGGGCAAGGAGAGGGCGTAGAAATTGCCAGCGGAGTACAATCAGGTGATAGGAATGGTAAGTAACCAATGGTTCCATGGCTATTGCAAGATGCTACAGAATGATTTACTCTTCATTGTCTGATGAGAAGGATGATACTGGGCAACCATCCAGTTATGTCGGTATCATCGTCACCTTCACCAGACTGAACATCAACTACCTGTGACAACGGCACAGGAAATGATGCAGGTACGTGGAACACTGAACAGAAGCACCTGCAATTTCAATTTATCATACTTGTATTTCAAATGTTGGCTGCGGTGTTCAGCTCATACTCCTTTTGGTAAATCTTTCTCAGCAGTGCCTGCTCCGCAACTACTGCACCTAAATCACTGGACAACACAATATGCTGCTCCATCAACTCAGCATGGTTTCCCACCATTATGGCATTAATCATTATTATCAGCTGCTGGTTGATATTGGCGCCATCATGCTGGGTCGCCAATATCGGTTGTAGTGTTAACAAAGCTCTGCTGTTACCATGTGGCCCTTGTCCCCTCTCCTGCTACCACTGTCCTGGTTCCCCAATGCCCCCGATCCCTGGCTTATGTACCAATGCTGTGTTCTCCTCTGCAGACAAACTCTGCCATTTTGATATTTTTTTCCTTATGCTGCCTGCTGTCCTGCTCTCAAATTGTGGGTTGGACATGTGCTCATTATATATGAAAACATTCCTTGACAGTGATTGGGTTTCAGTTGATTGTACCTATCTTTTGTATGGATTTCATGAACTTGGGCATATTACCTATGGGAGTTTAGATTTTTAGAATTCTGTTGGTATTTCTAGGCTATTTTTTCTGTATCCAAATCTTCCATAGGATGTAATTGGCTGTTTTAGGCTAACACTTTGTTTCAATAAGTTTCGGTTATGTTATATGGCGGATGAGTGGGTAGCTTGTAATTTGGTTCCTGATCTGTCCTCGAAGTGCCCGAATCAGTCCGGACTTTAGAGGGTCGAATATCAGCGCTTACCCTTATTTCCTGAGTAGTGAGCAGATTACATGCAATAATAATATTAACCCCTTGGTGACAGATGACGTGCCAGGCACGTCACGGCAAATCGAGGACTTGCCGACAGGAGACGTGCCTGGCACATCATGCACTTAATAGAGTAAAGAAAGTGACCAGCGGTCGCTTTCTTTACTCTATCAGTGTTGCTACAATGCCTGTAGAGGCATTGTGCAACACCCCAAAAAAGTGCAGGGGCGCGCTACGATCACTCCCCGGAGTGATCGTAGCAGCCATTTAAAAATGGCTGCTCCCCTGCACACATGTGCTTAGAAAGCGAACGATCGTTCGCTTTCTAAGCATCTCCGGTGTTGCTAAAGTGCCTCGCTAGCGAGGCACTTAGCAGCACCATGATGCTCCCCCAGAACAGATGGTGGTCGCTCTCCTGAGCGACCCCATCGGCTCAGTAGAAGGGAACAGGTAGCGCTTCCCTTCTAATGGCAAGAGCATCGGAAGTGTGTGTATTTCACTTCCGGTGCTCTAGGGGGAGCCAATCGATGCCTGCACAGCAGATCTGTGTGCTCTGATGATCTTTATTGGTAAATATTGCCTTTGACAAGTATTGATCTGTCTCCCTCTCCTTACTAGTTTTAGTGAGGGAGAGAGACAGATCAGATAATGTAAAAAAAAAAAAATAGTTTTAATAAAATTAAATATTAAATAACATTTTAAAAACCAAGGGCTTTTCTAAAAGCCATTTCAAGTGTTTAATCCCTTCCCTGCCATTGATCGCTATGTACGCAGTGATCATACACAGCAGCACATTTTTTGCTGTCTGTGCATTTTTTAGGGGTTCATTTTTTTTTTACTGTAATTCATTACAGTATATCAAAGCCTCTTTTAAGAGCTATTAACCCCTTGTTTGCTGTAGATCACTGCCTAAGCAGCGATCTGACGCAAATGCAGCAATCTTGCTGCAGAAGCATTTTTACTTTGTAAAAAACTTTTTTATTACACCCATCACGGGTTAATTATACTCGCTAGGGGATTATGTTTAACGTCAAAAAATTTTTTTTAGCTGTCTGAGCGCATTTATAGCGATTAGTAACAGCTGATCAGTGGCAAAGGCGGTTTGGCGATTGCTCAGATGAGCATCACCATTCGCCTGGTTAGATCAATATTTGTCAATATTTGATCTGACCCGTGTAGATCTGCCTCCCTCTCACTTGAGTTTTAGTGAGGGAGACAGACAGAGCTGTATAATGTAAGTTTTTAATTATAAATATATTTAATAAAATTAAAAGACCCAAAGGCTTTTATAAAAGCCGTTTCCAGTGTTTAACCCCTTCCCTGCAATTGATCGCTGTGTATGCAGTGATCTTACACAGCAGCACATTTTTTGCTGTATGTGCATTTTTTTAGGGGTTAATTTTTTTGACTGTGATTTATTACAGTATATCAAAGGCTCATTTAAGAGCTATTAACCCCTTCCTTGCCGTATATCACCTCCTAAGCAGCACATATGGTCACTGCCTAAGCAGCGCATATGGAGCGATCTGGTTGCAGAAGGATTTTTTTTACTATCAGCATTTTTTTTTTGTCACACTCGCTAGGGGTTAATTATACCCACTAGGGGATTACGTGTATTCCTTTTGAAGCTGTCTGAACGCGTGTATAGCGATTAGTAACAGCCGATCAGTGGCAAAGGTGGTTTGGCGATTTCTCAGATGATCATCACCATTCGTCTGGTTAGATCAATATTGGTAAATATTGTTCTGACCCATATGGATCTGCCTCCCTCTCCTCACTTGAGTTTTAGTGAGGGAAAGAGACAGATCTGTATAATATAAGTTTTTAATTGTAATAAATTAAATAAAATGTTAAAAAGTCCCAAGGGCTTTTATAAAAGCCATACCCTTTGTATAGTGTAGCCTGTGTATTAACCCCTTTCCTGCCACTGATCACTGCACAGCAGAACATTTTTTCTTGTCTGTGCATTTTTAGGGGTTCATTTTTTTGTACAGTACTACAAAGGCTCTTATAAGAGCTATTAACCCCTTCCTTGCTCTACATGTCAAAATTCCAAGTTGGAAAATCAAAAAGCACACCTCTCAAATGTAGCCTTTCAACCCCCAACAGAGCTGACAAAGCTATGCATGGGTGGTATCCCTGTGCTCCGGAGATGTTGCTGAACACATATTGTGGTATTGTTTGTCAGTGACACATACCGAAATATGTGAATTTGTGTCTAAAGTACAATGTATGTGGGAAAAAATACACAATAAAATTACTACCACAAACTTTGACAAAGGCTGGTGGTAGAATTAGTGCATGGAAAGTCTTAAAATACAACCATTTGAAATAGTGTAGGGTGTCTACTTTAAAAAAATATATGGGTTGATGGGGTAAAATACACTGGCTGGTTTCAAATATGTCCCAAATGGGACATGGGTGCAGGCTGTCTGCATGTAAAAAAGTTGGAAAACTAAAACCTGCACCTCCCACATTTGGCATTTTAGCCCCCAAACACCCCAACAAACCTATGCATGGGTGGTATCCCTATACTCAGGAGAAATAGTAGAATCTATTTAGCAGTTTTTTTCGTTCGCTTTTGTCAATGAGGAGAAGATGTTTCAAATAAAAGTCAGGAAATTTGTGTTTTTTTTGTTTGTTTTTTTACCATATTTTATTATTATTTTTTATAATATTCTAAGATATGATCAAAAACATGGCATCCAAAGAAAGCCCTTCTTGTCCCGATAAAAACAATATATAATATGTGTGGGTACAGCAAATGACAAAGAAGAAAATTACAGCTAAACACAAACTGCACAGAAATGTTAAAATAGCCATTGTCCAGAAAGGACAAAAATGTTTCAAAGGCTCTGTCCTTAAGGGGTTAATAACAACGTGATTACCCAGGAAAGGTACATTCAGTTATTCTCTAGTTTTCAAGTAAGTCCTGGGGATGCTACTATTGCCTAACATCCAGGAGATGTTACTATTGCCCAATTTAATGGTACTCATTTTATCTACCTCTGAAGGATGAACCCTGCCGGGAATTGAATCTGTGACCTAAAGGGTTGAACAGATTCTAGAGTTAATGCATTAGCCCAGGGCTTGACAAATTAATTTTGATTTTAGGAGCCAGACATTTTTTTTAGGAGCCAGACAATCACGCAAACATAAACACAATTCATAAACACACACGCCTACTTCACATATATACAAACACACATACTTTACATATACACATATACACAAACACCTCACACACACATATATACACAAACACCTCACACACACATATATACACAAACACCTCACACACACATATATACACAAACACCTCACACACACATATATTCACAAACACCTCACACACACATATATACAAACAACTCACACACACATATATACAAACAACTCACACACACATATATACAAACACCTCACACACACATATATACAAACACACATACTTTACATATACACATATATACAAACACCTCACACACACATATATACAAACACCTCACACACACATATATACAAACACCTCACACACACATATATACAAACACCTCACACACACATATATATACAAACACCTCACACACACATATATACAAACACACATACTTTACATATACACATATATACAAACACCTCACACACATATATACAAACACCTCACACACCCATATATATATATAAACACCTCACACACCCATATATATATATAAACACCTCACACACCCATATATACAAACACCTCACACACCCATATATATATATAAACACCTCACACACCCATATATATAAACACCTCACACACCCATATATACAAACCCCTCACACACACCTACTTTACAATACATACAAACACACACCCACCTAACACAGTCTTTTCTTGGGGGTTTCTTCTTGATGTGTCCCCCTCCCTGCTGCTTTACCTCACTGCAGGGGAGGGGGACATTCACGCTGCAGCTTAACTCCGTTGGTCGGCGTGCTGAGTGCCAGGATGTCACGTGACGACACCCGGCACTCAGACACGCGTTGCGCGAGGGGGCGGAGCTTGCAGTCTGTGCCATCGGCACAGACTTTACCCCCTCGCGCTGCGGAAAAATCAGATGGCAGCGGCAAGGGGACCAGGAGGCTGACAGCACCCAGGCGCCAGGTCTAATTTCCTGGTCGCCATGGCGACCTGGCGCCTGGGGTTTGTCGAGCCCTGCATTAGCCTACTGTGCTATCTCACCGGATTGCAATAGCAATTATCCCACAATAATAAAGACATTTCCAGTTTCAGAACAGTACACTGAAAAGGTTTTTTTTTTTATAACTATGATGAACGACTACATGGAACATTATTGCACTGAATTAACCCTAATGCTTCCAAATATCAATTCCAGAAATGGTTTCCTTAGCAATGAATTTCAAAATCCCTGGCAACTAATAATGCCAATCAAACGATCATATAACTAAAGACAAGTTGAACAGATGGGTTGTATTTATTTATATATATATATTTTACCTTTCATTATCCAGCTCATTGGGTCTTGCAGCTAAAAAGAGATTTAAAAAAAGGGACATGTCAGCAGGTAAAGAAAAATAAACATATAATATTGCAGCATTACCAAACCACAGAATGAGAGTGTATTGAACACAGACTTTTAAATATCACAGAGCATGCAATGGAAAACACTTTATTACATTTATAATAGAATGGCATATAATAAGTTGTTTAATGTGCTGGCTTTGGTTAAAGGTGTTTAAAGTAACTTATTTTAGCTACAGAGTCATAGAGCTTGAATTTGAAGCAACTTCAATAGTCTCATTCAATCTTCCCTGCTAAACGGAGTGCAAGCTGACCTGTGAGCCCACTCAGACTGTAACCCAATTGGTAAATCTACCTTTTAGAGACAGCTTGATATAGTCTATTTACAAATGTGTGATGATTTGGAGAGTAAAAAAGTCAAATGTTAATGTTTACACCCTCCTTTACAAATAGATGTGAATATAATTGTCAACTGAGATTTTCTCGCATTCTAAAACAGAACTGCTTAATATACCTCGATATCAAATATTTATTCCCTCTTTACCATACATATGGGACTGAATTTAATTTTGACACTATTTTAATAACCTGCTTTTAAAATTTTCTCTAATTTGATAGAAGGGCTTTGGAACAGATGCTAGGCTTAAGAAAGAAATGCAGATTTTCAAAGCCAAACAGAACAATTTAGGAGCCATGGTCAAGGTTCTCTGTAAAACTGTAGTAGGGATATCCATGGCTTCAGATGTTTGTCAAGTGCTGCTTTAAAATTAAACAATACTGTAACTGGGTTTTTAAAAAATACAATTTTTAAAACCAGTGGTTCCCAACCCAATCGTCCAGTATTACCCAATTGTATCTAAGACATGTTATTTATTTATTTACAAAACACCTTAGACACCAATGGACTGAACGGTTGGGTGGGTCTTTAAGAACTGACTGGGAACCAGTGGTCTAAAGGGCAGAGGCCAAAGAAAGGAGGAGAGATTTTTTGAGGGAGGAAACAAAACTTCCTTAAGTGAGGTCTGTATGATGCTATTTGGCCCCTTTAAATTTAAAATATGCAGTACAAGGTGACTTCATCACCAATTTCCAACACAAAAAGTGAATGAAGAGTGAAAAGGTAAAAAGGAGAACATGAAAGTTTAGTGTGGGTCACATTTTCCTGCATGGATTTTCACAGGCAATAACCTCGTTCAGACAGAATGATTAGGCCTTCTCTTTCTGAATGACACATTTCATTAATAATTGACAACTCTCACTCTTATAAATTCTGTGATTTTGTAATACTGTGCTTTTAACCCCTTTGCAACATGTGACGTGCCAGGAACGTCAAGCAAAAATGTGTCCTTAGTGACACATGATGTGCCTGGCACTAAGGAGAGAAAAGAAAGTGACCAAAGGTCGCTTTCTTTACTCTTTCAGTGTTGCTACAATGCCTCTAAAAAAAGTGCAGGGGCACGCTACGATCACCCCCCAGAGTGACTGTAGCTGCCTTTTAAAATGGCGGTGCGGGCTGCATAAGTGAGCTTAGGAAGAGATCAGTGTGATCCGTGTGCCGGAAAGTATGATAAGCGCTCAGATGACCACTTATCATACAGTGAAAGGCAATATTTACTAATATTGCCTTTGACAAGTGATAATCTGCCTCCTTCTCCTCACTATAGTTTTAGTGAGGGAGAGAGAGATCTGAATAGTTTAACTATTTAATCTAATAAACTGAATAAAATGTAATAACCAAGGGCTTTTATAAAAGCCATTCCCCGTGTTTAAGCCCTTCCCCGCCACTGATTGCTGCGTGCGCAGTGATCTTGCACAGCAGTACATTTTTTTTTAGTGTCTGCGCATTATTTAGCGGTTATTTTTTTATTGTAATTTATTACAGTATAACAAAGGCTCTTTTAAGAGCTATTTACCCCTTCCTTGCCGTAGATCACATAAGCAGCGATCTGGCCACAGAAGCATCTTTTTAAAATCTTTGTTACACCTGCTATGGAATTACGTGTAATGTTAACTTTTTTTGAACTGCTGTCTGAGCGGATGTATAGCGATCAGAACAGCCGATCAGTGGCAAAGGCGGTTTGGCGATTGCTCATATGAGCATCACCATTTGCTTGGTTAGATCAATATTGGTAAATATTGATCTGACCTGTCTGGATCTGCCTCCCTCTCATCACTTGCATTTTAGTTAAGGGGGAGAGAGACAGATCTGTATAATGTAAGTTTTAAATTGTAAAAAAATAAATTAACCCCTTAGTGACAAGACATTTTCACCTTGACTTTCCCTTGGTGACAATGGCTGTTTTGACATTTATGGGGTGTTTGTGTTTAGCTGCAATTTTATTCTTTCTCACATACTGTACCCACACAAATTATATGTTGTTTTTATCGTCATAAGAAGGGCTTTCATTAGATACCATTATGTTCATCATATCTTATAATTTACTACAAAAAAAAAATCATAAAATATGATGAAAAATTTAAAAAAAAAAATTTTCTAACTTTGACCTAAAATATAATTTACACATATAAAATCATTAAAAAAGACCCCGTCTAAATAGTTTCTAAATGTTGTCCCGAGTTCAGAAATATGCATGTTTCCATATTTTGGGGTATTTTTTTGCGAGTTATTTGGCAAAAAACAAAAATAGTGTTTTTTGTTTTTTTCCTATATTGACCTTTTGACCCCAACCCGAACCCAAAATCTAACCCTAACACTAAATTTAACCCCAACTCTAATCCTTATTATATCCCTTAATATGTTTTAATTTTAATTTAATTTTAACCCTATCCCTTATGCTAAATATTATTTAATTTTAACCCTAATCTAACTATATAACCAGTTTTTAATTAATTAAATATTTATTTTAAAAAATTTCCATTGCTATGCTACTTAACTACCACTAGGGGCAGTCAAGTAGCATATTCAGAGCGACGGAAGTGAAGTTACTTTCACTTCTGAAGCTCAGACCGGCAGAGGGCATAGCCATATTGACGGAGCAGCATGCTCCGTCAATATGGCTCCCACGATCGCTCCGTGGGGCGATAGTGGGTGCCCCAGAGCAGAAATGTCAGTGCTGGCTATTGCCTCGACATCGAGGCAATAGACCAGCACCGTTAAAGCGGTTTTCGCGATCTTTGATCGCGAAAACCACTTGATTCACCGCAGGACGTGCCAGGCACGTCCTTTGTCGTTAAGGGAGTTTCTCCCAGGACGTGCCTGACACGTCCTTTGTCACGAAGGGGTTAAATGCACATGTTTTCTTGTCTGTGCATTTATAGGGGTTAATTATTTTGAACTGTAATTTATTACAACACTACAAAGCAGTAAAGATTGCTCTTGTGTATTTTAATCAAACATTAACAACCTAGATTTCTAGACTCTTACCTCCAAGTTCTGGCCAAATTTTATTTTTCCACTGATCCACACAAATGATCATCATCAACCCAAATGCCACCAGGAATATTATTCTCAGAGAGGTGAGGGCAAAAAACCTGAAAAACAGTTATGGACATTTACACCAGTTAATTTTTTGAGGGTACAAAAGAGATAGACAGACATGAAGGGAAAAATATGCAAAATAAGCAATGGTCTCATAGCATGATACAGATCAGTTTTATATCAGGTGTAACTATGTAAACATGGCTATGTAGATGGCAGCCATCCTACACTGTTCCTACATGACCTCTCACACATGCCAGATTTCATAGTACCAACTGTAAGCAGCTTTTCTGCTTAAACATTTAGCAATTACCCCAAATGGTCTGCTGAGCCGTAACTATATGTTAGAAAATGTGTTTTAATGGGAATGCAGACTTACTGAAGGAGTAAGATGCTGCACATGCACACTAATTTGTATATGTAGTACATCCCTTATAAAGTGACACAGTATTTTGTCCTTGTAAAGAACATTTCACTCATTAAATGTCCACTCCAAACAAAACATTTGTTTCTGAATCTTTATAAAAGCAGCTGTTGGCAACTCAAAAAGTCTTTACATTGTAGATAATTTGCACCTAAGTATGTCTGTTCATATAGCTCATACATTAACCTACAGTGTAGGGAGCAGTGGCACACTGTAAAGAAGTCATTTATTTTTATGTCGTAAAAGTCTGTTTGCATTTACACCATTGTAGTACTGGTGTTTTATACTTGTAAATGTGCACCCACGACACTATCTTACATTATAACGCTAGAAATACAAGTCATCAATAATGATGAAGAAAACTATGGAATATCACATGGCACATATATATAGACTTGTCTCAAGGAACAGCATGCGCCCAACATAATAGATACACACTTTCAGTGGCAGCCCAGCAATCAATGAAATATATTCTTTTTTTTTTTTTTTTTGAAAAAACAAGGACCTTTAGGGTTGAAACTGGTGAATTTTTTTAAAAATATTTGACTATTTCCATAAATATGTACATTTAAAATTGTTCCTACCCGTTAGGGTGATAAAATCAAACCATATTTGTCCTGTGCTTCAACCTTCTCTTTTGTGTTGTTTCATAAAGAATGAGATGTTCAACTATTCCCAGATTCATGATTGTGATATCCAGTGGTGTTAAAAAAAAAAAAAAATAATAATAATAATTTGATGTCTGAAGCTAACAGCTGGTAAAAAAAAAAAAAAAAAAAAAAAAAAAAAAAAAAAAAATATATATATATATATATATATATATTTTTTTTTTTAAAGGCTCATATTACATGCACTCACATTACTAAAATGGAGCTGCATAAAGAGTCTATTTTGTATTTCTGGCAGGCAGTCACGAGAACAAGCTGGTAACAATGCATGTATGAATTAGGAGATCACTTGATTATGTGATTAAACAACACTTTACAACCGTGTCAATGAGGGTTACACCCATGTAGTCCTCATGCCATCTGGATTTTATAGTATAGTTTTTCACTTTTAATTCTTGTTCACCCCTTTATTTTAGTTCTTGTTCAAAATTTAGTCCACACATAAACCATGGCTTAAACATTTTTAGACTTTAGGACAAAGTCTAAATGTTTTGTTGTTGTTGTTTTTAGGCGCCAAGGAAATACCATTCATGCTGAATTCTATGTAAAGATGTTCAAACAAAAGTTAGGAGGCAGCAATATGGAATGTGTCAAGCCCTGCCATAAACAATCCGTTACCTCACAAAGTGAGGGACTGTGGGACTAAAAGGGATTGTTTTCACTTTTATTACATAATATGCCATGCTGGCAATTTTACTACCACTGGAGAATCAAATCCAAATTTAAAATTGCAGAATAAATAAATATTTTCAAAACCAGCGTTCTGAACCTCTAGCAGTATAGTCAGGTAACGAGGCCTCTGTATAGGAAGGTTAAGGATTATTGATAATGAAACATATCTATCAGCTGTTAAAGGAATGCAAAAAGGTGGAGTTACTGGTCTATAAAGCAGGGGTCCCCAACCTTTTCTAGAACACGGCCATATACAATTTTCATTAAAAAAAGAAATGTCCATGTCTATGACAGGCAAGAGAGTAGTGCTGAAGAGATCTAGGTCAGTTAAGGCACAGATACCTGCTCCACTGCCTACTAAACTCCTAAAATACAGGGAATATCCTTCTTCTCAAAACACATCTAGAAAACATCTTGAAACTCCCTGTACATACATAATGGAGAATAATTAACTTGTATAAGAATAGATAGAGATTACAATCTTGGGCATGCACATCTGGTAAGGGTTCTATGGTCGGTTGTCTACAAGGTGAATAGATGTAACATTTTGGAAAAAAGTAAAACTGTAAATAATTATTCATTCTCTTTTTGTTTTTGTTTGGTGAATTTTTACTTCATTACCAACGAATGATGAAGCAGTGACATATAAAAAAAATGTTTTTTAAATTATCATATTACACATCAACTACTAAAACCGAAGCCTCAATCTTAATGCTTGGGGCATGGATACCAAACATAGTTACATCTGAGAAATCATTTGTGATATTTCACAGCAACATGAAGGGAAAAAAACAGCATCAGCAGAACTCAATGTGTAATATAAAATACATCCTAATGCTTCAGATTTAAAATCTTTAGAGACGTGTAATTTCCCGTCTGTTTGGAAGATCAATATCAACCTTTTCTGAGGGCTTGCAGCAATTCACCATATGGACAGTGGTGGAAAATTTGTGATATTTCCCAGCATCATCCCAGCAAAATAAAGGAACAGAATACATGAGAAGATCACAAATATGCAAGGATGTAGCCCATGGGCTGCCAGTTGGACATCACTGTGTTAAAGCCTTATTGAGGAAAATAATATAATAATGAGCCTGGCACGTGGGGAAATGTAAACACATACTACTTGTATCATCTGGCTCTTTGGGATAGTTTACGGAAGGCCTGGCAAATATTTGTAGATTTAGAAGCTATGCAAATCTCTTTAGAAGCCAGGCAAAGGGTTTGATCTACATAAAACAATTAAAAATAAGTTAGAAACTAGCAGTAGAGATTTCAGGAGCCATGGCTCCTTGGTCCTGGGATTCTGAAGCCTTATACTGGAGTGCCCCAAAAAACTGAGATAAACATCCTTAATTTCAAAAATGTTTAAGCAAACTGACATTTCAGAAAACATGTTACTGTTGGACTGTTGTGAATGAAACTCACCAATAGGCGACGTTGAGGGTCCATGTGGGAAATGTATTATTTTTAGATTAGGTCAATAGCAATACGTGTGAAGCATATCATCACCATGGCGTGTCAAACTTTTTTTTGCAGACTTTTGAATTTAAAGAGGCCAATTCAAGAGCAAGCCGAGTTATTATGTAGGAGCCAGTGCAATGGTACATCCACATAGAATTATATATATAAATAATCAATCTGCATACACTTTTTAAATACTTAGAAGCATGCGCAAAATCATTATGGTCTCAAGTTTTAAATTTATGGGTATACAATTACAATGGAAATGTAAGAGTTACATGCACTATTTAAGCCACAGAGAAGAGCAGGTGTCTTTGAATAAACCAATGGCGAAATGCATGACGTGCCACGCAGAGAGGTAGGAGCCAAACACATGGAAGCACCCAATACATACTACACACTTTGCAGCATCATAATTAGGGTCAGTAGGAACCTTGTGGTTTCTGGCCCATGGACAATATGTTCAAGACTGCAAATTCACATGTAAGCAGATCTATTGTTTTTGGTTTTTTTTTTAATATAAATTTTGTATATATTTTTAACATATTTTGTTCCTCTTCTCTGTGAGGCACCTCGACTCCTCTGTCCATTACTGTATGCTCGGAAAGAATTAAGAGTTCATACTGCATATTTTATGTATATTCCATACCTGCTATCCATGAGCCTGGATTTAACTGGCTCGAATCATGCAAGTGCAACTCCATTGGGGAACACCATTTACGGGATCTTCTTCAACATAATACACTACCCTATTGAGTCTATTCACTAAATTTCAACTATGGAGTTCACCTTTCATTTTGAGACCATGTGAAAATCGGCACACAAGTTTGACGTAGAAAAAAAAAAAAAACCAGGTTCTAATCTTCCCCAATGAAAGTAATGGGAGGTGAAATTATCAAAGCTATTTTTGAGACTAAGTCAAATTGGGCACCCAAGTTTGACTTAGTCTCAAAAATTACTTTGATTTTCTCTGTGCATTTTTCAAATAACCTTAAAGGTTAGGTAGTAGCTAGTAGAAGGGATTTTAAAAGCCATGGCTCCCTGGCCACTGAGATTTGCCAAGATCTGATTATCACTATGCAGAAATCCCTAAGAAGTGACCAAAGTTAGGCCATTATGTAAACAGTCGGCAAAATAGTACAGCCCGTTACACGATTGTTAACCACAATCTAACAGATAATGCACATTTGTAGAGTGTTTCTTAAACAACTTAGAAGTATTCTTTGATCGATACACATGATATCTTAAAAAAGGGTGATGAGATGACAAGTGATTATGTAGAAAAACAACATTTGCACAGTGTATCCTTTGAGAATGTGTTTCAATGTTTTCTAGTTTTATTTTGTAAATAGGAGTATTGTTGCTGATGAACTGGGCCCTCTTGCACATAAAATGTGTAGTACAGGTTCATGAGATCACTGCCTCCATGACACCCTGCACGTGTACAGTGGGCATCTGTATGAATATCTAACAAAGAATATATATTGGCTCCCAGGAGAAACTAGCTATAGCTATTATTTTACATAGTTTAACATTTCATAGTTGGAAATCCAATTTCCAGGAGAAAGCATGCAAAACAAACTAATACAAAAACAGCAACATTTGTTTTCAAAATGTCAGATGGAATAAGCATTTATATGTCCGTTTTCAATTCTTTAATTAAGTCATCATTTCATTCAAAAACAGAGGTGAAGGTATGGGACACTAAACAATGTATGAACTGAAAAAAAGAAAAAGTGTGCAAAAGAACTGACCATGTTATTTAAAAGTGTGATGATCTATGTAGATTTATTTTAAAAACCAGCTTGAGAACGGGCAGACTGTTGATCACTTAGGTTTTGGATATTATTAACTTTTGTAAAAACACAAATGAGAATGCCCGACTCCTGATTAAGTTTATATAGAAAACATACTAATGGTGTGTGCATATAAATTAATTTCCCATCCATACTTTTAAAGAATGAAGTCCACACCTTCAGCAACTTAACCTCATGACACAGTATGCCAAAATATTCTGGATAGGGAGGATCTTCATTCTCTCCAGCAGACCATGTTGAGGATGATCATTAATGGCTAAACTTTGCCACTGCTTTTTGGATTCCAGACAAAGATTGCAGGCTGTGTCATCAACATGTATTTTTGAAATGCCATCCTGTTCCATAGAAAACTGTGTAGACAAATGATCTCCAAGTCTATAGATTTCACAGCTGAATGAAGGATAATGATTTCTATTCTGGTCCAATTTCCTTCCTCATTGTGAGACCACCAGAAGCACCACAGGCTCCCTCACACAATTGTAGTTTATGAGAGCAAGACTGACAGTTGCAAGTATTTAAATAACAGGTGAATGAGCAACACACCAAGATGTCACCTCCCTTATACCCATACGGTTACACCTGTTGTCATTTGTCTCCAGAGATGCCCAAGGACAATGCAATACATCACAGCCCCTCACAGTATTGCTACAGTCCATTGTTATAATACATTCTTACCATCAATACAGACTCCTTTTATAAAACCGTTATCCATCATAGTATACATAAATGCCTTCTACCCTTTCTATTCTCTTTCGCATGCCTACTCGATAAGCAACCACTGTTTAAAAATTATTTGAATACATAAGCCCACAGAAAGTGAATCGACTCGTCATTTATTTGAAATACCCATTGTGTCAATTATTATTTTAGTGCACTGTATAATTAAATTAAATATGTATATGGTCAACAAGACTTCACCAGAGAGTGAGAGCTCAACAGTTACTTAACCTTATTTTGGGACACTCTTTATTAATACCTGCTTGCCAATATATATTATTTCCACTGCTCTATTACAATGGGGAGGGGAGTACAGTGAATGCATAAGACCAGAGAAAATGAATTGACTCGTCATGTGGTGAAAGGGAGTCATGGTGGATACAGAATATAAGAAGATTACTTTAACCAATAAGGGTTCGTTCCTATCTAACATACGCGTGTATGATAGATCCATGTAGCACACTTCAGTATCACATGATGTCACCCTAATACAGAATCAGTCACCCCCTGAATGTGTAGTATATATAACAGATATCTCACCAGAAGGCAGCATTTAGGCCCAGGTGGAGCAGAGCGCTATGCCTTGGCCTTTCCCACACCAAGACAGCCTGCAGGTAACTGAGCACCGGCTCGTAGCTGCCCAGGCTTTGCAGCAAGGTTTCCTGCACGGCACGGACCTTCTCTTCCTTCTCGCGGTCAGCCACGGAGCGCACCCCACTCCGCCTGCTCCTCAGCCCCGAGCTCTCCTCTTCTCCCTCCGCTCTCTCAGCCATCTTTAACTCGCCCACTGGCTGCGGCTGTTGCTCGAAACTCACGAGGCTGTCACCATTGACGTCGTTCTGTGGCCAATGACGTCAGTAAAAACTGTTCTGCTCAAATCGACCTCAAGAACTGCGATGCCCCCACCAAAAACAGTGTGGCGACCAGAATAGTCTGTGAACAGGACGATTCTTCGGTCCCTACCTCCACAATCGGTGTGGGCGAAGACTGCGCCTGCGCGAAACTGTCAATCACGAAATATCATGGCGACCCCCTTTACAACAGTAGAGGTAGATTGATTGTTGTGGTTTATTTTTTTTTTTCTCTCAGCTCGGGGGATTTTCCTTGCGTTTCCGTTAAACGACAAGAGACCAATCAGCAACAAAATAGACGATAGCGTAAACCAACGCTCCGCCCACTCCTCACTGGTTGCAAATGGTAAGAGATTAAGGAATGGAAGTACATTTCGTACGATGAGATCATTTTTCACTCTGGTCCTGTTAGAAGACGCCAATTGGGGTCACGTGTTATGCAGTCTCCGTGACCATGGAAGCGTACTGTGCTTAGTTCCTGCTGTTGCACTGGTCCGTACACTGACGTAAGTTGTCGTTAGGCGACAGAGCGCGGACGGTGAGGCGGGAGAGACAGAAACAGCAGTCATGCCTCGGGAGATTATCACCCTGCAGCTCGGCCAGTGTGGTAACCAAAGTAAGTATATTGTATTACATCAAATGGAAATATAGCCATGGAATTTGTATTTATAAATGTTTATTTGTCTGTGTTTATATGCATATTGTTCTTCTATAACGCCGGGGATACATTCTGTTTACTTAGTGTTTTGTTTTTTAATCTTAATGTATTGAGCTGGGACTGAAATAGAATAATAAACTAGTATAATTAATTTTGCAGTGTGAAAACCTTTTTTATAAAGTACAAAATGACCTCTTTTCTTTCTCTGGCATCTTTTATTTACCATTGCTTTCATTGCAGGATAGCTTAATGCAGGGACATCCTAGTGTTTTCTGAAATGAACCACTTGGTCAGAAATACATGTGAATGGGCCCCATTCAATTTTTTATTTTTATTTCCAGAAATCATAAAGAACCGCATGTTAGTGTTGATAAAAATGTGTTTTTTTTTTTTTTTTTTTTACAAGTAATGCAAAAAGCGATCTAGAAACCCCTTGATTTGCCATTATGCAAACAAAGCTACACATATAGGGATAATTAAATATTTGTAATGAAGTCTAATCAGCACTGTTTAGTTCACAGCACACACATTAGATGCCTCTGACTTCAGGGGACTCTGTCCACTTAAACATTGTCTGTACTGTGAATGTAAAGGGGGGGGAAATGATCTATACATTATGTTAGCAGAATTGTAACAGAGGCATGAATTAAGAGAAATATATCTTTAAAATGTGTCTCCTGCTTATGACAACACCTGTGGCTCCACATGCAAATGAGAAAATGTTCCCATTGAAAATTAATTCATTTGCATATCAAGCCACAGGTGATGTCATAAACAACACAGGTGGGACATCACAGGCATGTTTAAAACATTTTTTTGTTAAATTAAATCACTCACTACTTTCACAGTATAAGCCATGTTTAGGTTTACAGTTCATTTAACTGAACCATTCCTTTCCAATTACTAGTCTAACCCAAATACACTTCCTAATTTTCAGACATGAATAAGTCTACCGTCACCTCTTAAAGTATAGCTGCCACACTAAAATATTTAATAAGTATTGAATTATTTATTAAATAAAGTGTGTGGTTTCAACTCAATGTTTAAATATAAATGCCATACATTACATTAACATGTATTTATATAGCGCCAACATTTACATAGCACTAGGTACAGAGCATAGAGGGGGACTACATACTAAGTTAGACAAACTAGAACAGACTGGTACTTTAGGTAGAGAGTAGTGTTGAGCGAACCCGAACCGTACTATTCGGGTTTGTACCAGACATTACGGTGTCTGTGCCACGAACCCGAACCGGGACATTTCACTGTATGTCCGTGTTGGAGTTCGAGGTTCAGCTATAAACCGAAAGTCATTCTGTTTATAGACTTTCGGTTTATAGAATAGCAATAGCATTGCATGTATTCTATAAACCGAAAGTCTATAAACGGAACGTCGTTCAGTTTATAGACTTTCGGCTTATAGAATACATGTAATACTATTGGCTTTCTATAAACCGAACTAGAGTCCCCATTCATAAGAATTTCTTATGAATGGGGACTCTATTTCGGTTAATAGAAAGCCAATAGTATTACATGTATTCTATAAGCCGAACGTCTGGTCCCCATTGACTTCAAGTTGGACCCCGGACTTTTTTCCGAAGATCGGCCGAACCCGAACATCCAGGTGTCCGCTCCACAATAGTAGAGAGCCCTGCTCGTAAGCTTACAATGTAGAGGGAATGGGATGCATGAAACACATAAGGGAGTGAAGAGGACAGAGCGAATGTAGTTGTAGTAACAGTAATGTGAATGGTTGGCACCAGGTTGGATTAACTAGAGGGAAAGTGACCGGCTTTATTACAATAAATCATACTGAAGGGAGGCCGTCTGCTTGTCATTGTGAATGTTATCCATAAATACTTTATACAAAATGACCCATTATCCAAACATTTTTAGGATTTTGCCACAAGTTGAAAATTACCCACACACCTGTCAGAATGCAATCAGTTTGTTCAGTGTTCAGCCCCCTTTACGCTGTTATATAGCCTTTCCATGCATGCTCAGATTCCCCCATGCCCACAAAGGGTAATACCGTGGCACGTGTGCAGGCCTGATGCGTTGTTGGGAGACAATGGGTGTGCTTTTTGAATAAGCGTAGCCTGTTTTTTGCGATTTTAAAAAAGGATATGGTGTTGTTTCTGCACCAGAAAGTATCCTCTACCACTCCCCTCCGTGTTCTCCACATGGCGTAGAGACAAAAAGTGGAAAGAAAATGGTGAGAATGATAAAAGGTTTGTTAGCACACTAAAATGTTGTATACAGTAACTTGTTGTCAGCAATAAAGTTTTATGATCACTCAAACATTCAGTGAATGCAAGTAAGTAATATATCAGTTTTTTGGAGCTTATGGTGTAACCCACTGAATTATACAAAAGTAAAGGAGATCTACAAAACTTAACTCTAAAATTTTAATTTCTTAATAAACACATTTTTTAAAAGGAAGTATAAAATATATTTCCAGCTGCCGTGTCAGTTTGAAATATTTGTGCCTTTTTTATTATCACTTACACATACTAATATCACCATGGTGGTGGATATATATCACAAACATGTTTAACATTTTAAAAAAACATGATGAATACTATTTTATTTAAATAATTTGTTTATTAAGAAAGAAGAATTAAAAGTTACATTTTATATATCTTTGTTTTATAAACCAAGCAAAAAGCAAGATTTATACTTTTAAATTGTTGCCACTTATATACTATTATTTTTAAGTTACTGTTTATTGGTGTCACCAATTATAAGTTACCAATTTGGGATGAAGTCTATAAATTAAGGTTAATTTATTTAGGAGAGTCTTTTGTGTTGTGAATATTGATAAAAACAGCTTGGACCCCCAAGGAACCTATTTTGAATTTTGCCTCCTGGGGGACGTGTTCACAATTGAACTTTATGAGACTGCACCTTATACTAGCTGTGTGTGTATGTAGTTGGTATCTTGGAAATGTGACCCCTTATTTATAATTTAGGATAATTATTAAACAGATTCTTCTCTCAAACGGTTTTCTGCTTGCAGCCTGTTGCATTCAATATTGCAATTTCTTTGTCTGACATTAAATGCCGACGAGGCTGGTACTCAAAGCAGACATAGCAAATCATTCAAAGAAGAAAGTCTTATACACTCAAAACACACAATGCTATAGACATTTATTGCTGCAGGTACTTAGGCTACCTTGCTGAGCTAGCCCACCTCCGCAAGAGAGCTTCAATAGGGGAGAAAAACAAAGCATCATTACACAAATTGACAGAATCCCAGAGAGACCAATGCATTATTGATATTTTTCAGAGTTGTTTTCTCAAGATAACAAGTCATAATCTTAAAAATCCATGGCCTCTCTGGGCTGCCGTATAAATTTGCTGAACATCCAGTCTAAAGGAATAACTTCAGTGGGAATCATTCTGGCCTTTCATACCTTGCCTAATTAATCGCTTTCATGTGACTCTGAACCATGAAAGATGAAATGACTTGGCCACTATCAAACCCTCCGGCTACCTTGCTGAGGTGGATGAGCTTTTGTGCTTTAACTTACATCAGTAAATGCTTCCAAGCTATTTAGTATATCTGTTTGTTTGTAAGTTTTTTTTTTTTTTTGTTTTTCTTTCACTGAGTATTTCAGTCACATTCAAATTACTTGAAATATCTTGTTTACCTTGTGTTCCTTTGTCTACTTACAGTTGGGTTTGAGTTCTGGAAACAGCTCTGTGCTGAGCATGGAATCAGCCCAGAGGGGATTGTAGAAGATTTTGCAACTGAAGGCACAGACAGAAAAGATGTATTTTTTTATCAGGTGAGAATACATTGTATTATGTAATCATCATAACAAAAACATTTTAACACTAGAAAATATATTGTCCTAGCTATGCAGTTTTTGACCCATATTCTGCCGCACTGTTAAACCCGTTAAAATATGTTTATTTTTCATGCAGAATTTCTCATAAGATACATTTAGTGTGTTTGGTTTATTTATTTATTTATTTTTTGGATTTGTTTTTTATCCTTCTGATTTAATGTCATGTATTTTTCATACCATTTGTAGGAATATAAAATATCTACATCAAATAATAACAAAAATGTAAATTGAATCTTGTCAAAGCATATAGGATTTAGATATGAAATTAATTCAAGTTGGGTAAATCCTCCATTTTCTTATATTATATTGTATTTTGAGAACTCAACATATGGTACTGCACAGACTTATTTGACTTTCTAATTGTTCCCTGTTGTCCCTGTTCCCATGTTTTTAGGCTGATGATGAGCATTACATTCCCCGAGCTGTACTTCTTGACCTGGAGCCTCGGGTAATCCACTCCATTTTGAATTCACCGTATGCCAACCTTTACAACCCTGAGAACATTTACCTGTCTGAACATGGAGGAGGTGCTGGGAACAACTGGGCTAGTGGATTTTCACAGGTAAAGCGAGGTTTTAATTTTACAGTCCTGTGCAGCATTTAAATATCAAAAATAAAGTATAGGGTAGCATTTATTTTTACATAGCTCTATATCCAAAATCTACTCTTTTGGTTTTTATGTAGCATTTGCCAGTGGAACATGTAACCCCTAAAGAGTTCACTAATTTAGGTTCTATATTTCTGGGTCCTCCTGAAGCAAATTAGAGGCTTCATTATACGCATAACACATCTGCAGGATTACAATGATTTAGTGTTATCTACATACAAAAAATATTTTTGTTTTTAACTTTTTCTGCAGTTATCATTAACCATTTTTAATGATTGGCAGATAATTTATATAAAGAAATTTACCAGTGTTTGTGATAACCATAATATATAAATATCTTGTTGCAATGCAACGATGTCATGTCTTCAAATGTTAATAATGGCTTAACTCTAGCATGTCTTCATTGGATGAAAAATAAATATATCAAATATTGTCCTAAATTAAGTTAAAGAATTCTTGTTACAGGGGACAGAACTTTTTTTTTTTTTTAAGGAATTTTTTTTTATCCCTTGCTCAAATATACATTTATAAAATATTGTATGCTACAAGTACATTGTAATTGGCTACATAGATTATACATAATTCTGCACACTGTTTTCACCCTTATAAAATTAGCACTGTACTAAAACTGAGACATTTTGGTTACCAAGAGGAGTAAGTATCTAGTCTATACTGGTACCAAAACATTTTTCAATGTGTTTCTAGATTTAAAAAACATTCTGCCTACTTAAAGGGACACTCCCACCAAAAAAAGAAGTTTTTTTTTTTTTGCATTGTTGATTTCAGATATGTTTTTTTTATTTTATGTCAGTTTATTTCATAAAATACGTTATTAAACAATTGTGCCTGGGCACTGCCATTTTGTGTAATATACTCACTTTGGGGTTTGGGACTTACAATGAAGTCTATAAGTCAGAATTCTCATCCGACTTATAGACATTGAGTGGGAGGGTTATGTCATGCTGACATCACCAGGGGACAGGGCAGAGCTCAAATCAGTTAAGAGCCATGTTTGTGATGGAGCAGGGCAGAGGAAAGTGCTGCCAGGTTTGTATTCCCCAAGCTGCCACCCTCTCCTCTGCCCTGCTCTCACCCTGCATCTGCCCCCCTCTCCTCTGCCCTGCTGCACCCCAGACACCCTCTCTTTTGGCTATAGGGTGTCTGGGGTTAGTTCATGCTGCCTGCGTGAGTTCATTTTAGGCTGACGCCTTCCCTGGCTTCTGTATAAATTTGCTGAACATCCAGTCTAAATGAATAACTTCAGTGGAAATCACTGAGAGCATCAGGTTGTGAGTGTCGGCGTATTTGTGTGTGCTCGCGCGCCGGCTGAGTGTGTCAGCGTCTATGCGCGCGCCGGCTGAGTGTGTCAGCGTCTATGCGCACGCCGGCTAATAGTGTCACTCCTTCCCTGACATGCCTCCCTTCCCACACCATCAATCCCCTTTTCTCTTCTCAGCACTAAAACTCTCAGTAAAATGCAGTGTGTGAGCATATCACAGAGCTTGTCAGCAATAATGTACAATGTACTTGAAAATTGTGGAATAGCTCTGTGAGTCCTGGTCACATTTTTCAGAATGTTATCTCTGCTGGAAGACACTGTATAGACACACCTAGTCCTGCCCCACTGATAAGCAGGAGCCAGTAGGGCCGCGGGGGTGTATCTTATGACATCATGTTTAGGATTTGCCACTAGCCATAAAGTGAGCCCTGATCTAAGATTTTTGAGGCTGTGTGCCATCATGGGCACATTTCACAAAATGGCTCCAGGTAATAAACACACAACTTTCTTTTTCCCTTTTATTGAAATATATTGAAACAAACACAAAAAAACATCTTGCCAATTATTCTACACATAGTTTTACTTTAAATGCACTCATAATCTCGTTACAGTTTATGTAAGTGGTAGTGTCCCTTTAAACACTGGATCTATATCTTACAGGGTGAAAAAATCCATGAAGATATCTTTGACATTATTGATCGTGAAGCAGATGGGAGTGACAGTCTAGAGGTAAAACAACATGTAGTCTGTGTTATAGTCCTTAAGAAAAGGGTTACATTTAATTTTCTGCAATATATTAAATAAATGTGCAATTATAAATTGACTAGCGGAAAAACCTTCTCTACCTTTGGACAGTTCGTACTATTTTGGTTGTTAAAGTCACATTGACAGATCATTCACCTTTTTATTTTGTTAGGTTAAGTTACATTACATTAACATTTATTTATACAGCGCCAACAAGTTGGAGCCAATCATGTAGCAATGTCAGCCAATATATTCTAGCCCTGTGACAGTCAGAATATGTACAAGCTGGTTTCAATGGTAATTGTGTTGTTATTTATTTTATTTGAGAGCAATAGTCACAATGAATAACCTTATGCCAAGTTCAAACCATTTTGTTTTGTCGGTGAAGACTGAAGAAATGATTTATGTGCATTTGATACCGTGCAAGTTGAATTCATTGCTGAGCCTAGCTGATCACTATCCAGATTGCTTTGGAAAGTCGGCAAAACGTACCTCTGTTTCATAACAATCCCAATAACTTCTACCTCCACTAACATCTGTGCGGCTATCTGATTCATGATCCATGTTAGAAATGGTACCCCGTGAATGTTACAACCATAGAGAAGGCATTATAATCTGCCTGCCAATTTCTGTTTTTGTTTTTCAGCTATTGGTTTTTTTTTGAGATGCAAGATTGCTTTTACTTTTTTGTTACTATATAATGAGAAATGTTGCTAAAGTTTGCTAAAATGACTGGTTTTATTTGACTGTGTGTAACTGTCCCTCATTTAATCTTTGATCTGCACTGTGTGTATTTGATTCTAGGGATTTGTTCTGTGCCATTCAATAGCTGGTGGAACAGGTTCTGGTTTAGGGTCCTATCTTTTGGAGAGATTAAATGACAGGTATGACAACATCTGAACTCCATGTATTCAATTTCTAATTAATAGGTAGACACAGTGGTGTATCTTGGTTTTGTGCTGTCCTAGGCAGACAGAATTTGGGGCACCCCCCCCTACCCACGATGTACACACACACAAAACCCATAACCCATGTTGTTGCACACCAATGACATGCCCCATCACCCCATTTACATGCCCCCATCACCCCATTTTATACACATTGCCAGTATTATTTGGCATTAATATTCCACAGCCAATTTGCCTGATAATATGCCAGTATTATTTGGCATTGATATTCCCCAGCCAATTTGCCCGATAATATGCCAGTATTATTTGCCATTAATCTGCCTCAGCCAATTTGCCGAAATAATATGCCAGTATTTGCCATTTAATATGCCCCTGCCAATTTGCCCAATATTATGCCAGTATTATCTTGCCATTGACATGCCCCTGCCAATTTGCCCTTTTTTAATGATTGTATTTGTGTAAATTATATTTTAGGTCAAAGTTAGAAAAAGTTTTTTTTTTTTTTTGAAATTTCATCATATTTTAAGATTTTTTTTTGTAGTAAACTATGAGATATGATGAACATAAAGGTATTGAATGAAAGCCCATCTTATGACGGTAAAAACAACATATAATTTGTGTGGGTACAGTATGTGAGAGAGAAGAAAATTGCATTTAATCACCCCATTACATACGAATTGCCACTATTATTTGCCATTAATATTCCCCAGCCAATATGCCCGATAATATGCCAGTATTATTTGCCATTAATATGCCCCAGCCAATTTGCCCGATAATATGCCAGTATTATTTGCCATTAATATGCCCCAGCCAATTTGCCCGATAATATGCCAGTATTATTTGCCATTAATATGCCCCAGCCAATTTGCCCGATAATATGCCAGTATTATTTGCCATTAATATGCCCCAGCCAATTTGCCCGATAATATGCCAGTATTATTTGCCATTAATATGCCCCAGCCAATTTGCCCAATAATATGCCAGTATTTGCCATGTAAATGCCCCTGCCAATTTACCCTATATTATGCCAGTATTATTTTGCCATTAATATGCCCCTGCCAATTTGCCCAATAATATGCAAGTATTTGCCATTTAATATGCCCCTGCCAATTTGCCCAATATTATGCCAGTATTATTTTGCCATTAATATGCCCCTGCCAATTTGCCCAATATTATGCCAGTATTATTTACCATTTAATATGTCCCTGCCAATTTGCCCAATATTCCAGTATTATTTGCCATTTAATATGCCAGTATTTGCCATTTAATATGCCAGTATTTGCCATTTAATATGCTAGTATTTGCCATTTAATATGCCAGTATTTGCCATTTAATATGCCAGTATTATTTGCCATTTTAATATGCCCCAGACAATTTGCCCAATAATATGCCAGTATTATTTGCCATTAATATTCCCCAGCCAATTTTCCCAATAATATGCCAGTGTTATTTGCCAATAAGCCCCTGCCAATTTTCCCAATATTATGCCAGTATTATTTGCCATTTAATATGCCCCTGCCAACTTTGCCCAATATTATGTCAGTATTATTTGCCATTAATAAGGTCATTATTGTCCAGTTCATGCCCCTATCCCCCAGCACTTACCTTTTTCCCTGGTGGCTAGTGGCAGGCAGCATGGTGTCCTCCATGCTGCCTGTTCGGCTCCCTGGCGGCTGTGCAGAGAGGTGACGTGACGGGCGCTCTGACGTCAGACACGCCACTTCCCTGTCACACTGCACGGATCTTCCGATCTCCCCTCACCATTGTCTCTGCTGGCAAGCACAGGGTTTTTTTAAATAAATTTTTGTTGTTGTTTTTGTTTCAGAGGAATACAATAATTCAGTTAACCACTTAAACAATGGACGTGTCAGGCACGTCCTGACGGGAACTCCGATCAACGATCGCAAAAACCCACGGAGCGATCATGGGAGCCATATTGACGGAGCAGCATGCTCCGTCAATAAGGCTATGCCCTCTGGAGGTCTGAGCTTCGGAAGTGAGAGTAACTTCACTTCCGTCGCTCTGAATATGCTGCTTGACTGGCCCTAGTGGTAGCCAAGCCGCATAGCAATGTAAAATAATTAAAATAAATATGTAAATAGTATAAAACTGATTAAATAGTTAGATAAGCCTATAGGGTTAAAATTAAATAATTTTTAGCATAAGGGATAGGGTTAAGATTAAAATATATTAAGGGATAGCATAAGGGTTGGGGTTAAATTTAGTGTTAGGGTTACATTTTGGGTTCGGGTTTAATGTTCAATATAGGAAAAAACACGATTTTTGGTTTTTGCCCCATAACTCGCAGAAAAATATGGAAACATGCATATTTCTGTACTCGGGTCAACATTTAGAAACTATTTAGACGGGTTCTTTTTTAATGATTGTATTTGTGTAAATTATAAGTTAGAAAAGTTTTTTTTTTTTTTAATTTTTCAGAATATTTTATGATTTTTTTTTTGTAGTAAATTATAAGATATGATGAACATAATGGTATCGAATGAAAGCCCATCTTATGACCATAAAAACAACATATAATTTGTGTGGGTACAGTATGTGAGAAAGAAGAAAATTGCAACTAAGCACAAACACCCCAGAAATGTCAAACCAGCCATTGTCACCAAGGGAAAGTCAAGGTGAAAATGTCTTGTCACTAAGGGGTTAAAATAACTGATTGTTGTGGGAGGGGCAAAGGTCAGGAAAAGGGGAGTGGTGTTGGGGTAGACAATACCGTACACATAGAATTCGGTCAGAGGTGTGCCAAAACCGATGTACCTGGTAGGCCTAGAAGATGGCCTAGTTCAAGGGTGGGAGATGACGATGAACGCTGCGGACTTGTGTGGGAGAGAGGCGCTTGATATACTCAGCGCCCCTCCCACAACTACAGGCCAGCCTCCTGGCCTTAACATTTGACTTACTTAAGTCAGTTTTTTTGGTCTGACAAGCATCCAAAACTCTGAGATGATCCGACTGCAAAAGTCAGGACAAAATCTCCTCAAATCTTGTAGCAGCTGTCAATTCTCTTGAATTCATTGTTTAATAAATAACCCCCTAATACTTGATGATCCATATTGATGGATTTGAAAGTATGTAAAAACTCATTACTGCATAATGTTGAAACTATGTTCACTATTTTTGTTTGAGACCACTTTTTGAACATGTATTACAGTTTTCAAACATGTTGAATGATGCTTTCTATAAAAGTGCATCCTTCCACTCTGTACATTTCCACCAGGTATCCAAAGAAGTTAGTGCAGACATATTCAGTGTTTCCAAACCAAGATGAAATGAGTGATGTGGTGGTTCAGCCTTACAATTCACTTCTAACACTCAAGAGGTTGACCCAGAATGCAGATTGTGTGGTAAGATGAACAATGTATATATTGTCAAATAGAATATTACATTTGTTTTAAAATTGGCTTTAATGCTAAAACCTTTTATACTTTTTTCTATCCACTTAGGTGGTCTTGGATAACACGGCTCTAAATAGAATTGCAACGGACAGACTTCACATCCAAAATCCATCTTTCTCTCAAATTAACCAGTTGGTGAGCATATATTTGTATAGTTATTAAACAATATGGGATAATCTGAATCTTTTCTAGTATAGCAGTGGGGGAGCCATGTATTAAAGGTGAGTCTGTTTAACACACGTAGAACAAATATCTGCTTTTTTTTATCCAAGTTGAGGATCAAGATGCCGGTTTCTGAATTGTGCAGCACCATGATCCCACTGAATCTCAGTTGGTTTGCAGTTCCGTCAGTTACACCTGTTCTTGTTTCAGTCTGCTGCAGGCTGTGATGTGTCTTTTAGTTGACTGGTTGATTGTGGTAATTTTTTTGGTTAAACCTCATTCCTCATTGAAGCATCACTGAAATCCTCTGACGTACATTCTGCTGCCATTGAACACTGCAAGCTTCCCTGTGTTGTAATACTTGCAGTTTGTTTTTATAGTGCAAAATTGCAGAGATGATTATATTGTTTATTTCAGGTGTCTACAATTATGTCCGCCAGCACCACTACTCTTAGATACCCAGGCTACATGAACAATGACCTGATTGGTCTCATTGCCTCTCTCATTCCTACACCGCGTCTGCACTTCCTGATGACTGGATATACACCTCTGACTACTGATCAGTCGGTAAGAGAACATTTCCTATGCAGGCTTCGGTTATTATTATTTTTCAGTGCTTTTTAATATGACCATATAGTAAAACATAGATTAACCTAAATTCAATGTACTTGCTAATACAGAACATTACTTTTGTGATGTGATTGCAGAAGTTTCTTTTTTCTATACTATTTGCTTCTTCTGTTACACTGCTCAGCTTTTGTATTTGAAGCACATTAACTATGCCGTTCGCTATCTACATTAAAGATCAAGTTCTCATTGGGGAAATAGAAAATTTCACTGAAATGTGGGTATGTTACTGCAAGAAAATAACTTATCTTCCACCTATCAATATTAATCTGACTTCTTCTTACCTAACATTGCCTTCTTTCCTTCTTTCTTAGTGATGTAGTATACGTCTTACCATGACTCTGTGTTAAAAATGAATATATGGTTATACATGTATGTCCTATGTTATTTTACTTCTTGCCTTCACAAAGGATATTCCTAGGAGAAGCAGATCTAAGAGCCTCATGGATTATAAGCGGGTACCTCCTGTGTGCTTCGGTTTTCTGACCTACTAGATCTGTACTATTATGTCTTATTTTCAAGCTCTGGGTGTGCTCTTTGTAGTTCTTCATACTATATTTTTATATGCTTTGCATTATCATCAAACGTTAAGCTGAGAAGCATATTCCATAGAAAAATGGTAGATAAACAAAACCATGCTTTGAACTGAACAGCTGTTTGGAGCTGTGGCCAGGATTGTGCAAAGAGACAATGCACCTTAAATGGTAAAACATTTTTTGAGGGACAGTCAAAAATTATCTGCACTGCATGCTGCACTACTCTACAACCATAATTTTTTCCATGCCCTCATACTTACTTATTTTATCTTGATCTTTATTGACAGTAAAGAGTTATACTCATGTACAATTCATATACGTCCATTTTCTTTTTTAAAACCCTTCTGATTAGGAATCAAGGTTACATTTTTTTAGTTGTGCTTTTTTAAGAAGCAGCGTTTAAAAACAAAAAACACCATAGCTGATTTGTTGGTTAACAACACTTTCTAAAGTTAATTACATTCTTTTAGCTACAACTCAATTTAACCTAATTTGTATGTTCTTGCAATCTAGAAGAGACAATACTCTAACTAGTAAATCCAATTACAGGTGGCTAGTGTGCGTAAGACCACAGTATTAGACGTGATGAGGCGATTACTACAGCCCAAGAATGTCATGGTGTCCACTGGTCGAGATCGTCAAACAAACCACTGCTACATAGCTATATTAAACATAATCCAGGGTGAGGTGGACCCTACGCAGGTATGCATATAATAAATGTACTGGATCTGTGCAGTGTGCTTTGTGTAATGTATTGTTTTTTTGTTTTTTTTTTTCTTCAAAAGACATGGTTCCTATGGCATGTAATTTTACCACTTTAAACAGGCTTGGCACTTACAATTAGACCACTCACCTGGGATGTGTAAATAAATTACATTACATTAAACCTCAAGCCTTATTCTTGTGTGTACTTGAAGCCTTCAATTATGATGTCCAAAGTGTTGTAACTGTTCACAACGTCACAATATATTTAATTCTTAATTAAATTCTAAACCATTTAAAAAAAAATTTGTTTTCTTGAAGGTGCACAAGAGCCTACAAAGGATCAGAGAGCGTAAGCTTGCAAACTTTATTCCATGGGGACCTGCCAGCATACAAGTTGCGCTATCCAGAAAATCACCCTACCTGCCATCAGCGCACCGAGTTAGTGGACTAATGATGGCGAATCACACCAACATCTCATCGGTATGTAGTCTCATACATTTCATATACAATTTATACTTCACATACAACTCAAAACTCTTCATTCCGAAGTTATAATGGTTCTTTGCTAAAAGGATAAGCCTCCTTTTGAATTGATTAACACTAATATGATATGCTGATTTTTTTCGGACGTGTATGTTAGCCAAGTGTATAATGAAAAAAAAATATGATTACATTTCCATTAGGTAAAGTTGGTAGCCCCCCCCCCCAATGTTTTGTATTATTAACCCCTTCGCAACAGTGGATGTACTAGGCACATCTAGTCAACAACTGCAACGACAAAGGACAAGTTTTATTTTATTTTTTCATCATCATACTTTTTTTTTTTAATTTATATAATCTTATGAAAATAATTATCTCTAACGGAATCCTTTTTTATGCTGTTAAAAAACAATATATAATTTGTTGGTACATTAAATGGGACGAAAATTGTAGCTAGCAGAAATGTTAAAACAGCCCATGTCAGGGGAAGAGCTGACACTCTGAGGGAACAGACTTGTTCCTACCAAGCTCCTCGCATAGACTGCTCAAAAATATACAAAAGTCATCCACTAAGGCTTACAGAAGGGCCACCTATTCCAAATTTGAGGGTGAGGGGTGAGGTGATCTTACCTTAACAGTTAGGCAGACCAGGATCAGCCCAAATGTTTTGCATTTATTGATGTGATTCACTGTGAATATCAGTCACATTAACCACATGCAATACATTTTAATAAAATACAATAAATGACAACACTGTCCAAGAAGGAGGATTTTTACACACTTTGTTCTTTGTGTCAGAGAGAGATGAGAGAGATATATTGGGGGTGATGTATAAACACGGCTCCCAAGCAGATTGTGCCAGTATTTGGTGCAATCAGCATGTGCATCAATGTATAAAGCAGACACCCAACAAAGTCATTCAAGTATGCGGTAAAATCTGATAAAAGCACAACCCCTGTCCGTGTTTTTATCGGATTTTACAGTATACTTGAATGTTTTTAATTTACCCTAGTTCCTGCAAAATAAGTACTTTCTGCTAAAGACCTCCAACACACACTGGAATATTTTCAGCAAACAACGCATCTTATGTCCCTCTTGGGACAAAAAGATTTCAAACCTGGTACTTGCATCTCTCAGCTAAAAGTTTTAAATTGAATACAAAACTTCCTCCTTACACCACTACTGAATTTGCATAGCACTCCCTCTGATAAACCACCATGTATTCATTATCCTGCTATATTAATCGCATTTAACGGTATTTTCCGAAAGAGTATATTTTATTTAGCATAGAAATAATGCGACTCTCTAATGATGCCACCTGATGTTACCAGTTGGAGGAACTTTTCCATCCTCTCAAGGCCTGACGGGGGGCTTTTATATTTTGTCCTGTTCCCCTTGTCTGATAGTTGGAGGCTGTGAAGATATATTGGGAAGGGCAACAAAATGGTGCGTGTGTGCCATATATGTGACTCAGACTCCAACAAAATGGCGGCTACTCCTGCACGAATTGCTGGATTCTACCAATGATACAGGAGGAAATGAACGGGCCCAGGCCAGCCTTTGGAGGATAGGAAAGTTCCCCCAAGTGGTAATATTTGTATGGCATCATTAGAGAGTTACATTATGTCTGGGCTAAAAAAATCTGCTCTTTCAGTAAAAAAGGTTTACATTTTTTTTACACTATGTCCTTTAAGAGAGTGTATTGAGTCCCCAGTGTATTCACATTTATGCACAATGCTTCACCATATGTGTTATTAACGGGATTATTATCCAGTTATCTCAATTCTCAGTGCGGGTTTTATTATGTGACTGTAAATGATTTAGTTGTAAATAAAGACTCACCCAGCTCAGTATCGCCGTGTTCTAACAACTGAAAACTGCTGCGAACTTTGCAAGTTCATCTGGTGAACACTCAATTCAGCCTTCCCTATTATACCACACGTACCCAGTACCTTCTATACCTTCACCAAGTTGCTAACTGCTTTTTTCTTTGGACACTCCGAAATAACCCACCAATATTTAATGTTTACACTATTTTGCTGTAACCCCTGATGAAGCCTTTTCAAAGGCGAAACACGTCGGGCTCTTTCTGAAGTTTCATAATCCTACAATCTTTCCAAGTACCAACTGTATCCAGATCCAAAATAAGCTGAGATTTGTGCTATATTAATATATGCTGTTCATCTAGGCTTTTCTGTTTATATTGATGTAGTAAATATATGTGTTTTATACACATCTGTTATGATGCGGTTTCTGGAATAGCCACATGAGGGTGCTGTTGTATTGGGTTTAAGTTTTAAATATGAGTGTTTCACTCTTTTTAATCCACCTGCCCACAATGAGCTCCTTAGTCTGACTGGCTCCTCCGTTCTATAGACTTTTAAACTACTTCCTTTTAATAATCGGATTTGCATTTCACAAGTTAGAAATATGTGACATTGTGTGCTTTGAGGGACAAATACACATGGACTCAAATCATTGTTCAGTTTTGGGTATTTTTAGTTTTGAGTAAATCCAAATAGCTTAGACCGGCTCAAAAAAGCCCAAATAGGGTATATAGTGAGTGTAGTGGTATTTTACCTCCAGGTGCTGGAACACAAAAAGGGTCTACTCAAAGCCCAGGGTTCAGCAGAAAACAAACAAAGGGTGTGTCAGCAGTAATCATCCGGTTGGCAAATAAAGTAAGTCCAAATGAGGTTGCATGTAAAAAAGAATCTTCTTTTATTGTAATCCAAAATGTATAAAAGGCATCAGGCAGAGGGATAGAGGACAGGCAAAAAGACAAACGCTTAACGCGTTTCGCACCAGACGGTGCAAACAAACAATTAAAACGTAATTAGTATCTTACCTTCAGCCGCTGTGAGGAGGAGAGACGATCGTCACAGTAAGTGCTCCCGGGCGCGCACACAAAACACGTGGCGCGTCCAGCCTGAGAACTCAGAGGCTGAGCACGCCTCCGGGCAGAGAAGCGCCCGCCCAGGGAGCAATGGACTACATCTCCCATCTACACTGCGGCGGAAATGAAAGTACACACCTGAGATGCGGAGAATGAACGATTTAAATGAGGGCAAAGGGGCAAAGTGACACATAGTATGCTGAAGAGGAGGGCAGATGAATGATAACATAGATAGATAAAATATAGAATATTAGTAATCCTAAAAGTAACCCAACAAATATGATAATGTGTGGGTGAATAAATGAGAAAAAGGTAAAGTGAGAATTAAGTGAAATAACAAAAAAATAGGATTAAGTGCAAAAAATGAGAAGTGTAAAAAGAGAGGGATATATGAGCGTTCTACAAAAAGATAAGTGAAATGAAATAAAATAAAATAGTATAAAGTAAAAAGTAAAATGAAAAATAGTGAATAAAAATAAAATTAGAAAATAAATAAAAATAAAAATAAATATAAAAATAATAATAAATATAAATCTAAATATAAATATAAAAATAATAAAAATGAAAATGAAAATAAATATAAATATAAATGTAAAAGTAAAAATAAATATAAATATAAATAAAAATGAAAATGAAAATAAATATAAATATAAAAGTAAATATAAATATAAATATAAAAGTAAAAATATAAATATAAAAGTAAATATAAATATAAATATAAAAGTAAAAATATAAA
The DNA here is from genome assembly GCA_036172795.1 of Pelodytes ibericus. Taxonomy (NCBI): domain Eukaryota; kingdom Metazoa; phylum Chordata; class Amphibia; order Anura; family Pelodytidae; genus Pelodytes; species Pelodytes ibericus. Next base: position 95,187,715 of record CM069862.1, on the reverse strand, counting down.
AGTAAAAATAAATATAAAAATATAAATATAAAAGTAAAAATAAATATAAAAATATAAATATAAAAGTAAATATAAATATAAAAATGAAAATAAATATAAATATAAAAGTAAAAATAAATATAAATATAAAAGTAAAAATAAATATAAATATAAATATAAATATAAAAGTAAAAATAAATATAAAAATAAATATAAATATAAAAATTAAAAATAAAAATAAGATAAAATATATTTAGTTTTGAGTGCCTAAGTTATGCTCACACTATAGAAGACTGTATGCTGCCATGGTAATGTTTCAACTTTACCGTTATACACTGGATCTATATATTTATTACACAGGCAACACATTTTAAAATTTGTCTGTTTTGTACTATCCTGTTTATTTCTAAAAATTACATATACATATACATTACATGTAACCAAGGGTCTATGTTTCTATGTAGACACGGCCAAAAAGTCATGTCACTAACTAGTTAAAAAGGTTTAATCCAGTCCTAAAACTACAGCCTTCAAACTGCTAATGGCCTACATGCCCTATAATACTTTGTCAGTCAAGAGGCTGGCAATGAAGTATGAGTAATGTATTGCTCCAGCAAATGGAGGACCTCCGGTGTAAACTTTCTTTTACTCATATCTGTTTGCATATTATTTGAACTTTTCAGATACTTTTTATTTTGGACTTCATATAAAATCATTCTTGCTATATTAATCCCTTAGTGACTAAGGCTGTTTCTACCCTTCTTGTTTTTTGTTTTTTTTTGTAAACAATCTAAATTGTTTCTAATATTTTCTGTACTGTGCGGCTGCAGCCTTTAGACCATGGGTCGTCAACCTGGTACCTACCGCCCACTAGTGGGCGTTTTGGGATTCCAGGTGGGCGGTAGTGACTTTGGAGGTTAAAACCTCCTTTTGAACGAGTGAGTGGGCGCGCGCGTGAGCGCACACATCAAGAAACCAACGTGCGCGAGAATGAGAGTAGGATTTTTGGAAGTTAAAAACTCCTTTTGAGAGAGTGGGCGGGCTGGCGCGAGCGCACACATCAATCAACCTCCTTTTGTGTGAGAAGGGGACGGGCGGGAGCGAGCGCACGCAAACACGTGGGAAGAGGAAGGGGAGGAGTGGAAACTGATAGCAGGGACAGGCAGAAACGGAGCAGAGCAGTTTCAAAAGAAAAGTTATAGGCAGGAGAAAGAGAATTGTTGGCTAGTAATAATAAGTGGGCTAACTAGCTCAGCCTTACTTTTGTCGCTTAGGAAGGTAAAAGAAAGGAGATAAAAAGGAAAAGATAAAAAAAAAAAAAATTAACAAAAAAAGGAAGAAAAATAGAGAAAAGGGGATAAAAAAAAGGAGGAGAGTAAGCAGTGTTTAGTCTGGCTCATAAATTAAGTTTTGTTTTCTTATAAAATAAAAGAAAAAATAAGTAAGGGAAGGAGAAAATAAAAAAAAAAGGAAAAAGAGATCCTTAATATAGTGATATACTATAAGGAAGGTAAAGAAGCAGGCAGGAAAAGGAATTTCTTTTGATGGTGACATTAATAAAAATTGGCATCTAATACAACATTGTTTTTGGTGTTAGTAATAAAAGGGAAAAGAGGAGGGAAAAAAGCACCGTGTGGAGTGCAGATCAAAACGTAAAAAAATAAATAAAAAGATAAATGTACGTACATTTATTTTTTTTTTAAAACACCCTCCTTTCTAAAAAATATTCCATCAAGAAAGATGCATTAGTGGGCTGTAGGTAGAAAAAGGTTGACTACCACTGCTTTAGACGGATTATTTTCTTTTATACATACATTGTGTGGCGCTGTTACTTCAGTGGTCCTAATTGTCATAATCACAAGTGTAGAGATAATTTTTGAATTATAGATTTGACAGGTTGTTTCTACTTTCTATTAACATGAATTGAGTAATACCGGGAAACCTTCATGACCGGACTGTTTTTAAAATGTTGTGCGTTGGTGACCGAGGCTGTTAACACTTCTGTGGTGTGTGTGTTTAGCTTTAATTTTCTTCTTTGTCATTTGCTGTACCCACACAAATTATAGATTGTTCTTTTCAGGACAAGAAGGGATTTTTTTTATGCCATTATTTTGTTCATATCATTATTGTATTATGAAACAAATGGTAAAATATGGTGAAAATGTAAAAAAAAACACTTTTCCTGACTTTTTATGTTGCAGGTACAGGGCCAAATTTAGGATACAGTCATTGCAGCTTTATAATGTGTATTTTTTCATGCAATGCTTGAGGACTACATTTCCTATCATGCTTAGCCAGTCAAAAGCTACCTTAGCATCATAGGAAATGTAGTCTATAGTAGGAAGCACAGATTGTTGCTATCCTTGCTACCCTGCAGCTACATGGATCATATATCCAGCAGCTGCGGGCCCCTATCTACTGCTGGGGGCCAATGCAAAGCACTGGCCCCACTAGCAGTCTTTTTTTTTTTTTTTAAATAAAATATCCCTGGAGGACCACTGACAGACCTAACATGTCATTGGTCCTCTACGAAATAACGTCTTTTTACATTTTTATTTAACTCTAACCTTAACCCTAGGGTTAGTACAAACCCTAATTCTAACTCTAGCGAGTTGTGACCATGTGACTCTACATGCTCTATTTTTTGCAGTTTATAGTGTTAAACTTGTCCATGGAATAAATGCTTATTGAGGTTTCACTGATCTTTTTTAGTGTCCCACTGCTTCTCTTTTTAAGTCTAGTTAGTAGGAAGGATCGTAGTCACAAATTGTGCTAACTTTCTTGAACCAGCATTGTTAAAGTAATCAAAATATAAAATCTTGCAGCAATAAATAAAATTCAAGAAAATAGTTTTACAGTCCTTTCAACATTTTTTAAGAACTTATATACAGCAGTCTTGTTTGACACCACCATAGTGGTTGGTTGGCTTTATACCCAGTCCCGGAGGGTGTTAATGGAGATCATGCTTTCCAAAGACTCCATGTTCCACAAATGTCTTGTATTTGGGGAGCTGGGAGAGCCCTCTTTCATGATGCACAATTTTAGTTTGGGTTTAGAGCCTCTGTTCAACTCAAAAATGCATCTGGACAACCATCCTGAATATGGGATTTGTAGACGGTCAGATGCTTGCGATAACTGCACTGTTCAACCCATGTTTTATGCATTGCTTTCACATTACAATTTCTAACAATTAAAGAACCACTTTAAAGTTGTTTTATAAATTTGCAGAGTATGGTAAGTCTAATAGTTAGGAAAGGATTTTATACACATTGACTTTGGATAAGGTTTAATCGTTAACAAATGTACTGCACTATTGTATATTTTTTGTTGCTCTGATCTTTGTTCTCCAACATCCACTACTGAGAAGCTGTGAGTTAGATATTTTTCTGTTTGTTTAAGACTATAATTGCACACGTATTAAAGGTTCACAAAATTAGCACAATATACAGCTATGGTACATTCTCATTTTCCTCTAGAATATCTGATCTTAATAACGTAAGATGCTCAGTGGTTGTAATTTGTCTTTTTATCAAAATCTATTTATCTCTGCCCCTAAATACCAGCTGTTCGAGAGGACTTGTCGTCAATATGACAAACTGAGAAAGCGTGAGGCTTTTCTGGAGCAGTTCCGCAAGGAGGACATCTTTAAGGACAACTTTGATGAGCTTGATAACTCTAGAGAGATCGTTCAACAACTAATTGATGAATATCATGCAGCCACCCGTCCCGACTATATCTCATGGGGTACTCAGGATAAGTGAGGTAGTGATTGCAGGAATGTCCAAGAACAGAACTTCTAAGCAAGATGTGCACCACCTTTAAAAGGGAATGTGTAATCTGCTTCTAGTAAGTATATGGATTTTTGCCCTAGGGATCAGTTTCTTAATACTGCACATCTGATCTCCAACTACAGTACCACACTCTTTGCCTATTAATCCTTTTGAGCTTCAGAGGATTGTGCAATTAGACCCCACTGGCACTAGAATGGTAAATATTCCTCATGTTCAGTGAATCTCTTAGACTAAAACATACCCATAATCCATGGACCTTCAAACATTGATATCTTATGTACTGCCCAAGATCATACTTCTTACACTAGCATTAGCTATTGAACTCTAAGGTTTCACAGACATCTTTCACTATTTACATGGAGTAGGTTTCTTAGAATCCATACCATGACTGAAGAAAAATCCAATTCTCATTTAGATGACATTCTGGACATTGTCCCTTATCTGTGGAAAGAAGAATAGCTCGTATTTTCTTGCATGGAAAGTTCAATTTGTTTGAAAATCTCACTTGCAGCAAGCTCACATGTATCTGTGCTTTGGAATGCGTGACTGTAGGTATATATATCTATATATATCAATCTTTCCTTCCAGCAGGCAGGATTAATGTATTTGTGGGGTTTATTAATGCTGACCCTTGTAAATTATTGATATCTGTGTGTGTGTATATACAATATTTTTAGGTTTGGCACCTGTGTGGATGGTGCTCTATTTTCAGACACCATTCTTTTCCCTCATTCGGCCTTTGAGTGCTATTTCATATTAAATCGTATTCATATAAACCAAAATGTTGCCTTGTTTTTTTTTTTTTTTTATTTGACTGAATTCATATTTAAATGCTCAGATAAGCCGAATAGTCCAAATGTTCTTGTTATACTCCAAATGTGTTTTGTGTTGGCACCATGAACAATCTGAAATGTTGGTTTAACTTTATAAAGGTAATATTGTGTGGGCTGCTTTCTGGCTTGATGATTCTGTTGATTTTTGTCATTATCAGTCATATCGCTTGTATTAATTATTAAAAAACCTAAAGTATTCTGTTATAAAATCTTGGCATTGCTCTCTCTTTAAATGGCTGGTATAGTATACTGTCTATTTATTTCTGTTGCAAAACTTATATGGCCTTGGTCTGATTTTATGTGTAACCTTTTTATTAACCTTTTACTGTAGCTACATGAAAGCTATTACACACATCCGCAACAGATTTGCGGATATATGGTCTCGGCAATAATGTCCTGCTCTGAGTACTTTTTCTTAAGAGTACCTAGATGCACATAGTCTGTAAGGCATATATTAAGGTTATTTATATTATATCTTACATATGTATTTGTGTGTGACACATGACCAATATTTTTAAAGTAAGAACTGTTCAATTCTAAAGCTTCTTCATTACTTATATGGACAGTTTTAAAGAGGTAATAAACTCTAAGCAAACCTGTGCTATCCTGGATGTATACAGCCGGTTAGAAGCTACCGGTCTCCTTAAAAGTTCAATTTAAATGGAAAAACCTTTTATGCATTCTTAAAACATTATCTGCAAAAGACGAGGCATTTGGTTGCATATTGTTCAGCAAAATTAATAATCACAGATGGAGACCTTAAACATTCTAGCTATATAAGCCATTTGAACATAATTATCCATCCCTCAACACAAATTATTCTTTGACTAGCCAATAAAACCTTTGGCTAGTCAGAGACACCGACATCTCAATTTCCTTGCCATTCCCGATGACATCAAGGAAAGATGGCTCCGCCTATCCTGAACAAATGGCCGGAACAAATAAAAAGTTAAAGGGACACCATCACTTACATAAGATGTAACTAGATAACCTGGTCATTTAAAACAAACATATATAAATCATATGACTGAATTATTTGCATTTAAAAGGAAAAATCAAATTTGGGTCTTTATATCCTGGCTCCATTATGTGAATATTTCCCATGATGCAATATTGTCCAAAATCTTCCAGCCAGTCACACTTTACAACTGTGGCCAATGCCTGCATGATGATGTAATAAGCTACTCCCCTGCCCTCTTACTGGCTTCTGTGTATGATAGTGGGCAGGACTAGGTGGTGGGTATAACTTTTTTACCTGCCTTCCAACACAAAGAGAGAAGATCAACCTGATGAAACAGGATCATAACTCCACCCCCTTGTGATGTATCTTCCCATTTAATGCAAGTCTATGGTCAGAATTCTGACTTATAGACTGCATTCTGAGTCCCCAGCCCCAAAGTAAGAAATTTGTGCGGTAAAGTCACTAGGCACACAAAAACGCTTCCCTCCAGCCACGCGGAACAATAAAGTTTGTTTTAAAAAAAAACACACTTTATTGACCGCGCGGCTGAAGGGGAGCTCACAACGCTTCCCTCACAGCCACGCACCTTCAGAGCACCGGGCGACAGCAGGAACGAGGTAAGTTTTAGATTTTTTTTTTTCCCCCAGCCACCGATCGGCGTATAACACGCACCCATCATTTGCTCCCTATTTTCAGGGAGAAAAAGTGCGTGTTATACGCCGATAAATACGGTACTTATCTAAACATCCAGGGAGCCCACCAAGGGGTTAAAGATCCAACTGCTTCACAGAGGAATCCTAGGCAGCTTATTCAGGGTAGCAGACCCAGAAGGTACTCCCAGCAGTAGTATAAGAGAGGGTAAGGAGGAGACTATTTAGCTTCAACGATTTTAATACCAATAAAAACATATAAAGAATCTTACATTCAAAGATCCACTTGACCAATACATATATAGAGTCCCAGTAGCAGTCTCCTCTTGTCCACAAGTGGTCAAGTGGATCTTTGAATGTAAGATTCTTTATATGTTTTTATTGGTATTAAAATCGTTGAAGCTAAATAGTCTCCTCCTTACCCTCTCTTATACTACTGCTGGGAGTACCTTCTGGGTCTGCTACCCTGAATATGCTGCCTAGGATTCCTCTGTGAAGCAGTTGGATCTTTAACCCCTTGGTGGGCTCCCTGGATGCTGTATAGACTGAGCAGATCTCTGCTCAGGAAGATGTGAGTGTGTTCTCACTTATTATTTGTTATCAGCACTTTTATGTGATATACTACACTATATTATTTCTGTTCTGTTTTGTTTTATTTTTTTCCCTTCGGATTGAATATTGAGCTGATTTACTTTAAGGCTGATTTACTTTAAGGGTAACAATTTATTATTTATTTTTCCTGAGTTGTGTGTTTTGAAGTGTTGGGTCACAGCGCACGTTTTCACTTGTGTGTTGTTTTGATTTGTTTATTGCCAGGAGTGAGACACTGGTAGAATTTGCTGCAGCTGTTTCCACCACAATTGGGCGCAGTGTGTTTCTCTCTTGTTTCTTGTTCAAAGTATATTTGTATGTTTATATATTTTTGTGCAACACTTTATCACTTGTTCACTATTTTGTGCCTTTTTGGGGGATTGCACTAGTCTTCATTTTTTTTAATCTTATTTTTTACAGCACCTATTACCACATTTACTTTACACTTTTCTGTTGTGAAGCTCTACAGTATGGCCACGAGATTCCCTTGTTTTTACTGGCTGGTAGCAGGATTTGGTTAACCGCCTCTGCAGCTTATGGACGGCAGTAATTGTAGATCCAGAAACACAGCACGTCGCTTCTGACAGCCATCTTGGTTTTGGGACACAGTTCCTCATAGCCTCTGTGTTCATTTCCGGAGGCTGATTATGGTATTTCTTGGATGGTGCCCATGGAATCGGCATATGATGTCACTTCTGGTTGAGGGATATTTTAAACCTCCCTCCCATTTTTTAATTTTTTTTTAATTGGTGATGCTGGTAACCAATTCTTCCTAGTTTCATATACTCTCAAGACCCGATCAAGAAAGCAGGTCTGTCAAAGGGTTTCTCAAGAAAAAGGGCATTATTTCTGTCCTTCCTCAGGAGGGATTCAAAGGCACTAAAACCATCAGGGTAAATGAGTTCATTTATACATCTCTGCATAATAAACCATTGCATTTCTTACTATAGATTCAGAATGGAGCCCATAATGTCTGATGTAGAGACCCTTTTGGCTGGGTTGTTATGGTATCTCAAACTTCAAGATATATCCTCATATTCATATACGTAGAGTTGAGCGGACACCTGGATGTTCGGGTTCGGTGGGTTAAGCCGAACTTCTGAAAAAAGTCCGTGCTCGAACTTGACCCCGAACCCGAACCCCATTGAAGTCAATGGGGACACAAACTTTTGGCCACTAAAATGCCTCAAAAAAAGTCCTGGAAAGGGCTAGAGGGCTGCAAGATGAAGTAAAATGTGGGGAAGTGTCCCCATTCATCCGAATAGGTCAATTGACCTATTTGTATGAATGGGGACTCTTTTTCGGTTTATAGAAAGCCAATAGCATTACATACAATGTAATCGCCAAACTCCAACACGGACATACAGTGAAATGTTAGGGTCCGGGGTCCAAAAACCGTAAAGTTCGGTACGAACCTGAACAGTGCGGTTCGGGTTCGCTCAACACTACATATAAGACATGATACAACATTTTCTGCGAATGCTGTGAACCTCCAGAGATCAACATTTTCAGTTCCAAGCTTTGCTTTTTGGAATTTCCTCTGCCCCCATCATTTTCACAAAATAATGTCAGTGGTTTCTGTTCACCTGCGACTGGAGGACCTCATGACTGTTCCATATTTAGATGACTGGCTTATCTCCACTTCTTCTACACAACTACTCTAACATTTGTCCCAAACTACACCCTTTTTCAAAGATCTCGGTTGGATTGTAAACATAGAGAAATCGCAGCTTTTTCTAGACAGTAGACTCTTCCTGGGCATCATACTGGATTGTTCAGTAAAAACTTTCCTAATCAGAGAGAAATTCACAGAACTGAATGAATTCATGGTCCAGAGAAACCCAGTTCTTTCCATCAGAGCAGTGATGTCTCTGTTCATGACTACTTATTAATTTATAGTCCTGGGTCTTGGCCTGCATCATACTGTCTTTATAGGCCTTTCTCCTAGTCCAGTGGAACAGATCTCCTTGAAGCTGCAACAGGAACCTCTGTCTATCTCTTACTTTCCTCTTCTCCCTAAGGTGGTGCTTGCAGGAAAAACATGTACTTCATTGTCTGCCATGGTCTTTTCCTCCTTAGACTGTAATCACTATGGACTGACTCCAGGGCTGGGAGGCCAAGATTGGCATACACTTCATTCAAGGAGGCCAGCCTTCCTATCCACTACCTAGAGCTTCTGGCAGTCTGGAGAGCATTCATAAAGTAGTATCCTCATCTTAGACACACAGCAGTATGCATACTCTCATCAGTTATCAGTACTCTTCTGGCCAGCAGAAAGCAAGTTATGGATACAACAAAATTTGGAAGCCTTTTTCTTGTTGGTGTTGCATCATCCATCTATGGCCCAGATCCTGGATTTTCTGCAAAAGGGATGTAATTCAGAAGTCTGTGCTACCATCAAGGTCCTTATTCTAGCCCTCAGTACTATCTTTGAATCCAAGATTGCTGATCATCCATGGATTCATAGATTTTGTAAAACTCTAAACAGAATCAGGCAGATGCTGAGTATCCATTCCTCCTTGGGATCTCATATCCCATATATAAAACATAAATGTATGAAATATCACAGCAGAGAATAGCAAGATGGTTATACATAAAAAAAAAAAAAAGAATAGTCCAGTGCCACTATTGTATTAATAAAAGACTGGTCACATGGACAGAACAGACATAATATATGTAAAATATCAACAAATAAGTAAATGGAAATCACATAAAAGGAATACAAAAAATATATACATACAAATTCCTTACCCACTGGATTTGTTCACCTGGCAAGGTATTGAACAATCATGTAAAAAAAAAAACGATATTGCACTATAACCACTCAATACTCCACAGTGGGGTGTATAGTGGTTATAGTGCAGTATTGTTTTTTTACACGATTATTCAATAGTCTCTTGACTTTCTTTTAGAGCTATCTCTTGGTGGTGTAGCTCACTGCAGTTGCTTAAGACTAGCTGCTTACACTATCAGATGGAGACCCTCCCTCCACAGGATTGGGAGACATGCATGTCAGTTCGTGTCCCTCTCCTCCTTCCCTCTTTTTTGTCTGTTTTCATATATTACTGGTTAGTATTTAATTTTGACTGATTTTGTGATGGTTTTTTTTCTTGACACAACACATATATATTTGTCATTTATTTTCTCTTATTGCAAGCACTGCCCCCTTTTTTTTTATCTTTCATGGCCCTACTGGTAGCCGTAACATTTTATAGAAGAGTTATCAGTTACAAGCTCTTTATATTCTTTTCCAAAGGTGGTTTTTAAATTTCACATCTCTCAAGATACCATCCTTCCTGTTTTCTGTCCATCTCCTCGGAATGAAAATGAAAGAAGGTCATACTCTGGACCTTAAGAAGTGTCTTATGATTTATCTCTTAAGCTCTAAAGAATGGAGAAAATTCAGCTCCCTCTTCATTTCATTCTCTGGTGCCAAAAAGCGAATAAAAATTTTCAAAACAGCCGTTGGTAGATGAATCAAGTTGGCTACATCTGAAGCCTATATCACAGCAGGGGAAGCAGAACCTTCTGAAGATATAAAATTTAGAAGACGAGTTTTTCAAGTTGCTATTTAATTCCCTCCCTTATATTGCTAGAACTCCTTGGTGCCTCCTGGAATGGCAAGGAAACTCAGAATTCTTACCTGGGAATTTCTTTTCCTTGTCCATTTCCCCAGTGGCACATTTTTTCCCGTCCCAATAAACAGGTAAACTTTAATCTGAGTATGTCTAGTTACTGCATCTGGGAAGCAGGGGGAGGTTTAACTTGTTTGTTCTAACCCTACCTGGTAGGCAGAGCTGTCTCTCCTTACTGCCACCGGTGAAATGGACAATGATAAGGAATTCCCAGATAAGTATTTATACATTATAGAACATTAGAAGTGCATGTGCGCTGCTGCCAAAATGAAGGAAGTTCCTTCAGCCTACTGGGCAGTTAGACAGATCATGTGTCCCAAGATTATTATGGGGTAAATAGAAATGTGTAGAACCTAGAAAATACAATTCACCAATCGAGGGTAACCCAAATAAATAAAAAAGGATTCATAATATGGAGTTCCTTTTATCTCCCAGTGCCTGTTTCAATGGCAATTCTCCCATCTGTGGAGAATGGCTGTGAATTAAATGCTATCTTCCTTTTTACAGACATGTTAGCAGGCACTGCCTTTGCAATGGAAACCAGATAACTTTCCAATTTTTCCTGCTGTATCCCCCCCTTTGTTTTGTTACTGTTCTCTCTGTAGCCTCTCTCTCCCCCTGTTTTTCTCTTTGCAGGCTGCGTTTACAGTGTGCCTGATTCAGCTCTCATTCCTCCTACTGCCTGTTTCTTGGAAGAGAATTGTTGGCGAAGAGCCTGGAGATCAACAGAAAGTTATATTTGTTCTCTAGCTTTTGTTCCAGAAATATATTCCAGGAAGCCTGTTTGTTTTCCAGACTGAGGACCTCATATGTTTGCTGAAAATGATTTATGAATCACATAAAATGGATACACATACACATCCATTTCTGTAGGTTATGCCTCAATATAAGAATAATGGTGTACTTGGTGGATGTTTCTACTTTTAAAGGACAGCTGTCATGCCATACGTGACTTTGCATTAAATAAGCACTAACACATAAACTGTGGCATTTTTACAAAAAAATAACAAGGCTATGCAAACTTTTCTGTTATTTTGCCATTTAGCAATAACACTTGCACATGTCATGGCTGCCATCTTGCTACCTAGCTTTGGTTGGATCTCTGGCTCTCTGACCCAAGCCACTGCAGTCCAACTTTTCTGTTTTGTGTGGCCCGCCACTCGCAAGAGCGCTGTACAAGACTGTTCCCATTGCTGTGAAACTCCTGTTACTAGTATACAAGCTGTGCAATGTGCAGTCTTGTATGAACAGCGTAATATAACTGAACATTTTGTATAGGTTTGGGGGTTTTCTTTTGTAAAAATGGCACAGCTAATGTATTTCATACCGTCAGCAAGTGATGACTAGATCAGGTTTGTTGAAGATTAGCAGTGAGCAAATTTCCTTTCCTATTATTTTGTTACTTGTGCCCTTTGCTGCCACTCCTCTCAATCTTACTTTCAAAATCTTATCCTAAAAAGGTTTTTGGTTAACTCCACCCTCTGTGTCAGTATCTGAAGGATTCCAGGTGTACATGTGTACAACTCATGAATGAGCATGCGGGAGTGCACGCACTTCAAGTTTCTCTGTAATGCGAGTGCACATTTAAATGTGAACAAAACTTCTTTTTTTTAAATCCCTTTTAAAGATTACAGCAATATTCCAAAGTATAAATAAATTAGTTAGACCCCTCTCCTATCCACTTTACCTGGCTGACCTGCTAGAATATTGTTGGGATCTTGGCTGTTGTTGACACTATAGCTCCTGTTTTGTGACTTCAGCATGAACTGGCGGTAACATTTCTGCTGCAGTCACACATAAAAATCGTGAGCTACTGAAAACTGCTTGGGATAGGTGGACAAAAGCAAACCATTGGAGTGGGGGAAGCCTTGCTGTGGAGGATGATCAGGATCAGCAGAGGAAGACATGGACATGCCGAGAATAGACACAGCACGTGTTTGTACAAGGTATGTGTTATTACTGGCTATTGTTGTGGGCACTGGCAACATTATAGACCCATTGCTCTTCCCATGGAGCACCTAATGTAAAAAGACACTGGCCTTTAATCCACACCTGGCAGTTGCAGCACATGTATATGCCATGACAAACGCTGCAATATTATATCAATTCATGCACAGAGCCATCTTACTAAACAAGTGTGACTGGGCACCGCCATTTTGTGAAATATAATGTTTTTGGGTGACTTTACAGTGTCACTAGTATCTCACTTTGGGGCTGTGGACACAGAATTCAGTCTACAAGTCTGAATTCTGATCATAGACTTGCATTTAGTGGGAGGGTAATGTAACTATTACAACACAAGGGGGCGGAGTTATGATCCTGTTTGAACAGTTCAATCTCCTCTCTTTGTGTGGTAAAAAAGGTTGTACACAACCATCTAGACCTGCCCACTAGTGATACACAGGAGCCAGTAAGAGAGCAGGGGAGTATCGTATGACATCATCAAGCAGGCATTGGCCACAGTTGTAAAGTGAGACTTGCTGGAAGATTTTGGAGAATGTTGCATCATGGGTAACATTCTCAAAATTGATGCTGATGACCGACCTAATTTTATTTTTACTTTTATATACAATGAATTCAAACGTAGTAAAAAAAAAAACCCAGTGGCATATGTCTTATATATGTGATTGTTTTAAATACACAGGTAATCTAGTTACATATTATGTAAATGGTAGTGTCCCTTTTAAACAACGTTTATTAAATAGATACTTAAAGCTTGGAGGACACTTTCAACCCTACCAGTTACTTCTGAAATTCACTGTAAAGAACAAAACACCCACCATGCTCTCTATGAAATTATCAGATATCCACATCCAAATGTTCATTGGGGTCTACTGCTCTGATGAGCTCATGGACCGTTTTCTTAGTTAGAACCTAATTGGCATCAGGGCTGTTGCTGGCTCCTCCTCCTGTTGCTGTCCCTGGCATGTTCACCCCTGCAGTGCTGTGTGCTACAGCCTGCTCCAGCTTGATATAAATTAAACAGTCTTTTTATTTAGTAGGACAACTGTAGCAAAAAATTACCTTATGTTTAATTGAAAGATTGTATCAAGTGTAGATGATTTATAAAGAAAATCTTTAATTAAAGAATACAAATTAAGTGCCTTGATAAGCATTCTTTACTCCATATAATTCTCTCAGGGGGCGGACATGTTATTTAGAATCGTGGGTCAGATCTTCACTCACCTTGGTTCAGATGAACAAAATTCTGACTCATCTAACCAAAGGCTGGAGCCAGGAACACGCAAGCAGGGACCCGACGTCACGGAGGCGTGCCCGAACCCGGAAGTTTAGGCAACCAGGGATTCCAGAGATGGTTCGCTACATTTCCTAAGTCAGACTGAGGCCACTACAGAAGGATCCTCAGTACAACTCATCGCGGGGAGCAGCAATGAGCTGTTACATGCAGGTCAGTCTATGCAGTCCTGCAGGGAGTGGGGATCCCGCTGTCCACACACAGCTAATCACAGGGGGCCGCAATGAGCTATTTATTGTAGGATGTTCTATGCCGTCCTACTAGCCTCTAGGCACTAAAAAGTAGGATGGCATGGAACGTCCTACAAGTGGGAAGGGGTTAATAAATACGATTTTTATTATCTAACCCCACTAGAGAAGAAAAGCACAAACCCCCTCTCCTGTCGATGCACATACTAGGATACCCTGCACTTTGGGCAGCTCATGTTAATGTTTTACCAGCCACAAAAATATCTAGTGAATGAAAAAAAATCATGGTGTGCTTCACACTTCAGTCGTGCTCCTGACAGATGTGCGATGTTCAATGATATTTCAGGAACAGCTAATTCAAATAAATCACAGCATACTCACCCCTTACACTGACTTGCATACTCCACTGTGCAGCTCTCACTGTCCTTATCCAAAAAGCAGAAATTATCGAGTGTGCATGGCTTCTTTTGTTCCAGCAAATGTTGTTTATTTCATTTTCTTTCTTGCACTCTCTCCCCAGTATGAAGTTTGCTGTTAATAATAAATTCTACAAACAAAATGTTTTCTTTTTTTTTTTTTAAATGTATTTCTTTCTTTATTATAAAAATTTATAAATTCCTTTTTCATAGAACATTAAGAATCCTGGAACACTTTTTCAGCGTTGAAAAGTTTGGCATTTGCACATCCATCCTGGCTTCATACAACAGTACAACAAGGGAACAGATATGTACATACACACATGCACACACATTTAGCATATTGCCGACAGACCCCTACCAGCCACAGTGCACAAAATACTGGACAGAAATGTCATTCTGGAAGACTTCAAACAAGTGTGAATCAAACCTCTTGTAATTAGTTCACCGACAGTGAGGTACCTGGAACATTTCTCTGTCTTGATGTGATTGAGGTACCTTTTAAATGTTTGATTTTTTTCTTTGGAAACTTCAATCACGAAACCAAAACGGTTTTATTTTCAAAATCTGACTACACTTTTATAGGCATAATTTACCCACCGCATTGAAATAAAGAGAAATTAAAATGAGATGATAGAATTAGATAACCTGTAGTAAAATAGCAAAACAATTCCATAAAAAAATATATCAAAAAGATTGGGGTGTAAAAAAAAACAAAAATAAAAACATTTCCATAATTTGCATATTTTCTGGCCATTACCAACTCTAGTATTTACAAACTAAAGCTTCATATATTTGGTTAAACATAGAATTTGGCAGGATTGTGAACCATATTCATTTTCATGGAAACTTAGTATCGGAAGATGTCTATAAATATGATGTTACCAAGCTTTTACGGAGCTAATGATCAAATCTGGGTTGCATTATAAGCCATTTCTTGACAATATATTTTTTTTAATGGGTAATCACAAATGAAGGCTGCCAAATTCTACTGTAAAATATCCCTTTAAGTCTGCCTAGCAAAGGAGCCATTTTGACAGGCTATTGGTATGCATCGGAAGGAATGTGCAGTAGGAACTAAGTCTCCATACTTGTTCAGTAAGGGTAGTTAGCTGAACATTTACAGGCAATAATGGAACTAGATTTTAGAATCATAGAAACAGCACCATGGGATTTATTGTGGTCTGAGACAAGATCATTCTCAAATGGCCACAATACATTACTAGCCAGTTAAACCAGATCAGACCCTTCAGAAATTGTCCAGAAACCATACAGTGCTTTGTAGTAATTCGAGTTAGTAGCTTACCCTTTCTTTAAATGTAAATGAATCTGTGCACTGCTTTGGGTAATGATACCATGCTTGTTTGGCAAAACATCTATGTGGCATGGACCATTGCTGCACCATTTGATAGAGCATATTATGTCATTGTACTTATTGCATAGTATCCCTAATTAGCTAATATTCTGTATACGTTTCCCTATGGTTATAAAGCTAGCCCTTCAATATCTGTTAATCAGGACTGGAAAGGATGATTTCCAACTGTGTCTAGGAATCTGAATTCTACCACATCCTAATGTACCTTCCAGGTTAATAGCTTGTAGCATCTTACATTAATATTACTCAATGCTTTCGGTTGGTATACGTCAAACATTTCTACTTATGAATTTAAAGCTGCCTGCAGCTTAAAGCAATAAACAAACAATACAAATGGCTAAGGAACATTTAAATATGTATATTATATCCCCTGAAAACTGAGTGGGGGTCGGAAAAAGTTAATTTGTCATCAGACCCTATAATAATTAACGCAAAAGATATTACAGGTCTTGGGTGAGACTGTATGCAATTTAGGAAACATAACTTAACTTAGCACTGATATGTCTGATGCAAGTATATTTGCATAGATTATATGACCAGAGCCTTCTGGCCTTCATGATTTATACCTAAACATTGTAATGATGATATAGACCATAAAAACGGATCTGTATATGGTGATAGCAAAATTGCAAGCAAATACATAGAATAGGAGATCTCAATGTCTGTTGTTTTCCATTTATGACCGCACCTTGGTGTCCAGTAATCAATCCAACTAAACCTAGGCCCTGCTATAGAACAAAGCTTTGATCCACTTCGCAATACAATGTGATTTTCGAGATCCAGCAAATCACCACTAAACTCTAGCTTTAAAGCTCTATATCCGTAACCACGTTAAAATATATGGCATTACAACTGGGTTTACCTTTACTTTCAATGCCATACCAACTTACCAAGTCACTTATGCAATATGTTTTATGCTACTGCTGGAGTCATAAGCAGAAGCTGCCACAGACACATATAACACATATTTTTTAATCAATACATGTAGTCTGTGTTACTAAGCCAGTGGTTGAGATTTTTTTATTTAACTCTTGCTTTCTTACAGGATGCTAGGGTTAAGCCCAGACTGGGCTGCCTGCTTCTCCGGTAAGCAGGCAGCCTCCCATGCTAGGAAGTACAGTGGTCAAATGTTAGGTTGAGCTGTAATCCAAGGCACTGTGGGGGTTATTATATAATAATTATTATTATTTGTATAAAAGTGATTTCTGGGGCAAAGTTCTAAAAGTGATCTAATCAGCAGGAACATTCCATTGGTTTCCATGGTGACTGGACCACTTTCAGAACTTCCCCCACAACTGACCTTTTATACATAACCCCATTGGCTTCAACCACTCAGGTATGTCATCTTGGATTGTAGCAAATCCTAAAGCTACAGGATAAAGATTTTTTTTTATTTCTTGTCTCTTTTTAAGGCTTGCATATGTACATATGTATTTGCCATGTGTTATAGGATGCCATAGAACAGGGGCGTCCAACGTGCAGCCCGCGGGCCAAATCCGCCTGAGCTCTGCTCCGATAGCCGCACCTCCAACTGCTCGGAAAACTGTGTTGGGGAACGAAGTTGCCTACACAGAGCGGTGCTGCTGTTGTGCGCCGAACCCCTCCTCTACCCTGCGCGTGAGGTCATGCGCAAGGGTCAGAGGGAGGGAAGAAGCGCACCAACAGCATTAAGATCACGGAGCCACAGCCGCGGGGATTAAGGAGCCCACAGCATCGTTTAAAACAAAACAAAAACACTGTTTGGTAAGTGTGTGTGGGGTGGGGGGGGGGGGGGAGGGTAAGTGTATGTATGAGTGTGTGTGTATAAATGTGTGTGGTAAGTGTATGTATGTGAGTTGTGTGTATAAATGTGTGTGTGTGTGTGGTAAGTGTATGTATGTGAGTGTGTGTGTGTAGTTATTGTGACCGCTGCAAATTAGTGTGTATATACACGCACACACACATATCATTTATATTTTGTTCTGAATTAATGAAAAATGAATGCGGCCCACGCACACATACATTTCTAGCAAAGTGGCCCTTTGCACAATAAACTTGGACACCCCTGCCATAGAACGTGAAGAAGTTAATTGCCAGAGATTACAAATCTATATACATTGTGATAGCTGTACCACAATGTATAGATTAAAGGGTCAGTTCCATCTAAAGTGTAACTGCAGGTAAGTACTTCATCATATAATAGATTAGAGAGGGGGGAATCCAAATGTAAAATAATTACAATTTATTGTAGTCCATGGACAAGTAAAAACATCCAGCATTAGACAGTTTGAACACGAACAAACAGACTAGACACTTGATGTGCTTGCACAGAGATGTGCTTAATCAGAAGCAGCCTGGCAGAAGTTGCGTGAAACAAGCGTCTAGTCTGTTTGTTCTTGCTTTGTCTGTCTACCACTGGATGTTTTTACTTGTTCGTGGATTACAATAAAATGTAATTATTTTAAATTTGGAGCTCCTCCTCCTCAATTCTTTCTGGTGACTATTTCCTGGTGATTTCGTCTAAGGTTTGGACTTTTCCTGCAGCAGCCAGGTACAAAGGTGGATACAGACTAATTTTAGAGGAGATTGGCAAATCCAATAGGCGGCTGACATCTCCTAAAAACTGTGAATAAAATGTATTAGACTTACTGATGTTGCTGTAGCAACAGTTCTGCCTATCTCTCCAAGCCCTCTATATTGGATAACCCAATTTGGAAGTTGTGGTGAAATCATTTTAAATACTTCAACATTTTCAATATAAAACTACAGGAGGATTGTAAATTGTTTTGGAATAAAAATAAATGCATGTCACATATATAAAACAAATGTGCAACATCCAGAAAATAAGCTAAGTAGGACTGACTCAAATGGGACTCAATTTACATCACATGAATTCTTTAATTGGCATGTGAACTTTCTCCCACTTAAGTCGTAACCTGGGTGTTTAGCTATTAAACCATCTTTATTATTAATTTAAGTTTCTTCTACAAGCTAAGGAAAAATAGGATGCACCTACAGTTCACGCATTTGTAACTGGGTTCAGGTTGTTTTTCAAATCCATTCTATAGAAAGCACCACTGGTTCTCACAAAGGTTTTCATTAACCTCAACTGGAACTCCGCTAAGGAGCTGAACTCACAGGAAGCTTGCCGCACCTGTTAATTTGCATTGACCTAGAAATTGTCCCAAGAGATGAGGGATTTGATCTTTGCGTGAAGATTTGGCCAAGAATCATTTTAGTGAATGCGTAGGGTGATTTTCATCAAACCACAAGGCCACTTGGTACATGAAAGTTTTAGTGAGACCCTTTGATACTCCAAGGTATCAACTTAATCTTCTGAAATTGGGAAATGCTATTTTAAATTTGTAGAATGTACCTTGAATTGTAAATGTATTTTTCAAGATACATGTCAGTTTTCCACCTTCACAACATGTAGAAGAGGGGAAGGGCTTCTCTGGTGCAACCTTCTCTCCCTTTCCTGAGATGCTTATTTTCACATAAGACTGGTACATTATATGTAATTAGCATCTCCTATAACTAATTAATGTGAAAAAACAGTGAAAATCTATTTATTGCTCCCGTTGTGAGAAACACTGAGCTATTTGCGTTCACACTAGTGCACCTGAGAGGAGGAAAGGTTATGAATAAAACCAGTGTACAGTAAAAACGTTGGTATTTCTGCATATAAAGTGGATAGCAACAAAAACAAGAGCTGACTTTTTAAAACTACCCAAAAATGTGGGATGAACTGACCAAATATTTATATATATATATATTTGTGATCATTTCCAATTCCATTTGGTGGAGGCACTTTTCCCGCACACAACTGTGTCCACATGTTTGTAAAAAGGGCACAATTGCCATGATACTTGCCGATTGCTCCTTTTTACTACCTTTTGACTGTCCGACTTTATATACATAACACGCTATGCATCTTAAAGAGTAAATGCCATATTTTTTTTCTTCACAAATCCAAGTTCATGCTAAACATAATTTTTGTTTCAATAAAAGAAGCAACCTTATGTTTACAGTTCAATGGCTCTGTAATGCTGCCGGTGAATGTGTCTGGTAATATAGTAACTGGTATAAGAGCCATCTGTAAATGAGTTGTTAACTAGCTTGACGAACTGATAGAGGAACAGTATCCTACCAGAGCACCCTATGCAGTAGCACTCAGTTTAATGTAGCCCTGCTTTTATTCCCCATCAAATAGGACACCTGATTGTTAATAAAACAACAATTTATATTAAAACCATACAACTCAAAATGATTTACACTTGTTTGATTCTTTTCTGACCCATTTGGTAACATTTTTTTAAAATCCAAATAAAACATTAAGAACCCCCTTTTGAAATAAGTATATTATTATATCATTTTGCAATTTACCAATTGTCTCTTGGTGAAAACAAACAAACAAAATATTGCTTTACAAAATGGACGATGGCAACAACAAAAAGGTGGACATTTTGTCTTCTAATGGTCAGATGAATAAGCAGATGAAACTAGGAGCAGAGGGAAATCCACATGCAAAGGCATCAGGATGATAGAGGATATACTGTAGAAGGTTTTTGGTTTTGAGAATAGAATCAGTCTGATCTCCATAAGGCCCTACTTATATCCACACCTTTGGAATTCCTTAGACACATCCAAAGTCCAAGGACTGTTGCTGCAACTGATGACTCATAAGAGCAACTAATAAGCAATCCAACAACTTTATGTTTGGATCCAGATGTTGCCCTAAGTATACCGCACTATAAGCAAACAGTTACAGTTGCATTGTTACACTTGTTAAGGACTTGCTCAGAAAATCCATTTTCACACTGGGTCACTTGAAGTGTCAGATGCAATGCTGTTACTCCTATTCAAACAATGGCCATTAGTGATGTACGTCAAGTACGTGTTTATAAGCTGGGTAATTTCATCCACCTGAAAGAGAAGAGAAGCATTATATGTTAAAACACTTTAAATAGAATCCAAATATATATAAAAAGTTCCGTTCTTCTATGCTCTGTAGCAAGGGTTGTGTAAATACATAAATGGTAATGTAATGCCTGCTTCCTCTATTCTAAAAAACTGTAGCTTGATTTCATTGTCTCATTGCCGCTGCAAACACTTAGTACGGATGTGACGGAGTAGAGGTGACCCATCAAATAAATGCATCTGCCTACACTCACAGGCTTTCAATTGGTTACAGCATATGATGTAAATGGATTTTTGTTAGCCACGTGAAAATGAATTTAATAAAACAATACCATTCTCAGGAGATCTCACATCTCCATTTCTCTTAACTATTATAAGACAATGTACTTAAATATAATTAGGATACTGTACCAGAAAAGATTGAAATAAACAATATCTTATATTTTAGTAGGACGACATTTGCCGTTTTCACCCATTAGGGAATTCATTTCTCAGTGCCTGCTCTCCAATTTGTCTAAATGCTCTTTTGTTCCGCGCAGTTTGCACTTCTACAGACAGGACCCTGACTGTCTGCTCTGTATAGCTGTCTGTCTCCAGTCTGCACTTGTGGCATTCTTTCTATAAAATAAATACTGCTACTGCTCTGACTCAAACCTGACATAATAAATACACACATCTGAGAGGATTACATTTCTGCCAAATTAGGTTTGATCCTTTTCAATACCATTTGACATTATAAACGACTCCGGATGTTAAAGAAAAACCCTTTATTATTATTATTATTATTATCATGTCTGACACCTGCTCTACTGGACATACAAATCCTAAACACCAAAGATGTTTAGGGCTTTATTCAAGAAGCAGGGAATTGACCAGAGAATTTCAAATTCAAGGCCAAAAGAACTGAGTTCTTCTGACTTTTAAAATCCCTTTTTCATGAATAATGCTGGTAGTTTTCATCATTGTTCTGTACTCACAGCTCACCTTTGTAGTTTCAAATATCATGTCCTTTTCCCCTATGGACACTTTAAAGGTGGTACTGTCTGAAACACCGAAGGATGATATCTGACTGTACAGGACATTTTCAAATGGTTCCAATTCTCCTTGTTTGTAGAGGCACAGGGATGAGGCACTGATACCAAGCCATAGGCGCTGAGAAAAACTCCCAGCTGAATTCTAGGTAAGAAACGAGAGAGAATGCATTGTGAGACAATTCTGGAAACATCTGTTTAGTGCAGTGCTCTCCGTTTTAAAACGGAGTGGAACGGTTAGAAATCACTGCATTTTAAGTCTATAATAAGTTTTAAAGGATTTTGCATAAATTAATCACATACATTAGGGTTTTCCTAGAATTTACTGAATTGTGTATAACTAGTGAACTGTAGAGAAAGTCTCACCATGAAGCTGCAAGTCCACACAATGCCACTAGGGGGGCTTTACTCACTAAATTGCAATTTTGATTTTTGTCGGGTGAAGATTCAAAAAATATCACCTCTAGCACAGTGTTGTATTTATGCCTAGGTAGTTAGGACTAAGGGAGCTGACTGGAGGGGGTGGCAGCAGACTGAAGGGCACACGACAACAGAGCCTGTTCTACCATTGTTGATGATACAACTGCAATGTCTTGTGCTGCCAGCATAGACATTGGGCTGCCCCCACTAGGTCACCAGGGAGCAATCTGGTGCTTTGCATAGGCATGATGGGGCAATATGGTACAGTGGAACGGGATGTGTGGGCAATATGGCCCTGTGGATAGGGATGTGGGGGAAATCTGGTATAGGAAGGGGGGCGATAAATGAGCATTGGGAGATGCAGGAGTTTAGTCAGGCCTAGGGCAGCAGTGGTGGCCAACTTTTTAATGTTGAGGGTCAAGTACCACAGAAAAGCTTAGGTTAGGGGGATACAGACATTTTTAGTTTCATGAGAGCCCCTTAGCTGGGCCCAAGTTGCACATGAATGACCTCAAGTCTTCCCTAAAATTGACTTGGACCCACCTGGGGGGATGAGCAACTTGTCAGTCTTGAAAAATGCAGTGAAAACTCCTCAAAATTGTGAAACGTAAGGAAACTCTACCTTTATCACTTTACCATGAATTCAGCTCTTGCGTGGAATTCACATTGGAGTTAACGGGGACGTAACTTAAGAGATTGTGGGAGTTCTGTGCTGCTTTCTGAATAGTGAACTCACCAAGAGGTGTGACTGGAAATATAGCTGAACCTGGTACTTGCTGAGGCTTATGTACCAAAATATCATGACCGGTCAAAAAATCTGAGCTTGTGGGGTAGTGAAGTATTTCATAAATATGAGCATTGCCGATAGAGTCTATAGTAATGAGGACAGAGTAACTCCACAAAACATTTAATTGTGACAAAACTACTATTGGCAGGTATGTTTAAAGCCATGCTGTAAAACAACATAACAGGGAAGGCTGTGTGAAGAGGAAGGATCCTATTAAAGAGACAGTAATCCATAAACATAAGTCTATCTTATATTTATGAAACCGGAATACTTTTAAGGCTCCTAAATGTCTTCAGTTTGGAGAAGGACAGGGACTGGCATTGGTTTATTTTCTCTGCACTTATTCTGGTTACGATTTATTCTGATTATGTTCTTGGCATTCCCAGTGAACCAGAGAATAGCTAGAATTCAGTTGATCAGCAGCAAAAAGGTGGGTCAGATATGTCCCCTCCATCTCTCAGTGACAATATTATCATCATGGTAAACTTACCATGTAGAAGTCAATATCAAACAAGGTGGAGCCATAACCTGACCACTGCTTTACAATGGACAAATATGAGGTCATGACTTCTGTCCTCTCCATGCTCTGCAGGATCTTCCATTTCTCTACAATCGCAGACATCATGTTGGCACCCTCCTCCTTCATACGTCCCTTGAACTTCTGGCTCTCCTCTGCTTTCTGCTTTACCAGAGAATTGTTCCACAGCCCATTTGGAAGAGCCCCTGAGAATAGACCTTTATGGAAGCTAGGACAGGAAGTTTTCGATGTGACTGAAGGTTTACTTGATGCCAAAATCCGAGAATGAAGGATGTAGATTGGGAATAGTTCCTCTAATCGAGGGAAGGGTGCATGGGGGGAAAAATCACCATTCAGAAACTGGAGACGAAGAGCCGCCAATGACTGAAGCATGTCCTCAGTGGTGGGAAGATAGCCCCGGATCACCGCCTCATGTGCCTTAAAAACAATAAATACATTTTAGAGAGTTTATCAAAAAATGGAAGATGCTGATCGGCTCTGCTCACCTATGCTCTCCATGTGGGTGCTCCATCCCGCTGACCAGGCGTATGATATATTGGAAAATGAACGAAAAGATGATGTGCACTCCACTCCAGTAAGCGATATAATAAAGTGCTTTATTGAATAATAAAACGAGACCAAAAAGGAGGTACGTGAACAACGAAAGGACAAACAAAAAAACTGCACCTTACGCGTTTCGCGTATTACAACGCTTAATCATAGGTTTTATTAAGTTTATGATTAAGCGTTGTAATCTTTTCGTTCATTTTCCATTTTAGAGAGTTCTTCAACAAATTCAGCTTTTTAATATTAATGTTAATATTACCATGTTAACTCTACACTGTTTACTGACCATGACATGATCTGGGGCTAATGGTATGAGCTGTAATTGGTAGAAGATCACAGAAGAAACAAGAGGTTGTAGGACATAAAGGTAAGTGCGAATAACAGTATGGTACAGCAGGATCTGAAGTTTCTTAGGAGTATAATCTAGAATTCATTATTGAAACAATCAGTATCTGCCAGATGCCGATTTGATGGGTCTAAGACAAGATGGTATGAGGACTTGAAGTCAATGACAGATAAGAGTAGCTCATGGCATGTGTTGGGGGTGAATAGAAAAGAGTGCAGGTTAATTATCTTGATATATCTTTTGATTTAGCATAACTTTAAGATGGTAAGATAGTGTGATTGTTGCATGCTGAATCACATCAAAAGGTTTATTACTTATAAACTATAAATAAAAAAAATTGGGCTCAGAAAATCGAAAATACCAAAGTACCTGCTCAAACAGAAAGGAGTATTCAAGACTGTCTTTGGGTACATCCTCCATGTTAAGGAAGCAGTAGAGCTTGAAGTAAAGTCTCCATCGTGATTCAAAACCTTTCTCTTTGCATGAGAGGCTGCAAGGGGGAAGACAAATTAATAAAGGGGAGCAAAAGGTATTAACACAGACTAACTAACTGATTTTAGTTTTTTTGATCAGAGTCACATAGATGGAGAATACAATGTGCAACCTAATTAGTCAATTCAATTATTGGAAGCTCCATGGCAGCAGTCCCATTACACATCAGATCAACTCTTGCTAAACTGGCAGTTATGGATAACCTTCAATCACGGATGACTCAATGTAAATAACTTCCACGACGTGAAGGATGTTATAACATATACTATTTAATATAGTAATGCCGGTACAATTTTCGTATTATTCATGAAGCTGCACTAAAGTTCTGGGATACGCCATTTTCTGATGACATCATTCTTTGACAGGCAAATACATACCCTATCCCTTTATACCATTTTCATAACTTCATATCTGAGTAGCCTTAAATCACTAAATGTATCTAAGAACTTAACACATGGGATACAGCATGCATGGCATTATTTAGTGGGTTAGGGTCCATGGGAATGCTGGGCACAATGCTGTCAGAAACCATTGGACAAGACAGTTTTATGTATTGAGAGTGCCTCTATGTTTGTTGATATTAAAATACACTATGTATATATATATATATAACAGAAGGCGAGTATATTCACATTGGTTTATTTTTGAGAGCATGACAGCTTTATTGAGCTTATAGCTTCTCTGTTACTTCCACCACCTATATCTCAGTAATAAGATGATACTTACTTTTCAAACCTGGTGAGAGTATCAGCAACAATGGTGGCTTTGCTGAGTGCCTGTTCATAATGGTTGTTCTGCTCATACAGGGCAAAGATGTTCCGGCTGCCACTCAGATTAAGTTTGTCAGTCAGTTCCTGCACCAGCTGTTTGGGGTTGAAAATGGTTAGCATCAAAAGTATCAGCCAAGCCAAGGAGACAAGTAGAAATAGGAAGCCTTTGGTAAGCTTAATATATGCACAGTGACTCTCTGATAGGCTCCACTAGACAATCTTTCTCTAGAATGTAGTATCATCATACCATAATAATAGGCAAGTAAGACATGGGAACTCTGCATAAGAATAATAGATCTGTTTTCATGCTGGACTTGCTAATTATTGGCACTCCAGCTACTATAGACTATGCAGACATAGCTGAGTAAGTAATATAATGCAGCCATACATATTATTTTCTATTCATATAAAGGGGTAACAGGTACAGCACTCTGGGTTGTTTTTAGTACGCTGCTAACAATATTTTAACTAACTATATAGATAAGTATTAGTACATCACTTGCAACCTTATGTAGTTATTCATACTACCTTATTAGAAAGATACTCATATTTAAAGCACAGGTTATGCACTAGTTAATTAAAGCTCAGTGCTATGAATGTTTCACATTCCCACTTTGAAGGTGATGATACAGTAGCAGTCAGTTAAAATTACATAAAAGGTCACAAAAGACATAACAATTAGGCTGCCTCTTGATTCATTCACTTGACAGTGAAAAGGACACTTTTATCTCACCTCTTCAGCTGTGGTGTGGGAGGTAATTGGCACTTTGCAAGAACCTGCTCCAGGATAGTGAACTGTACAAGTTAGCTCTTGTCTGTTAATCAAGACTGAGATCTCCTCGTAGGATGGTACAAACTCCCGCTGCTTTGTCTTATCTAGAGACACCAGGATGAATTCGGAATACTTCTCCATGTCAGTGCTGGGGAACCGATCTTGCGTCCTAGTTTGTAGAAGGTTATAGAAATGTTTGGGTTTTGTCTTCCCAGTAAAAAAGAACTATACAATATTACTCAATTCATAAGTAATAATAGCAATGCGGTTTGATCAAGGTACAACAATACTATCGCCAGCTCCATCACTGAATGTCCCATTCTTACATGCAGTGACAGGTTCTACTGAATGTATAGTGCCATGGCCGCATCATGAGAGCCAGTTAAAACAGTAGTGTGTACATGATGTTCTGGACCTAGTTTATTTATATGATAGAGTCACAGATGTTGACGGAAGATATAAATAAACTGGACCCAAAGAGAAAGAAGCCAGGAAGCGTGGGCTCGCAGGGCGATGCTATCCGAAGATCTAACAGGTTAAAGCTCCTCCTGTTTTCCCGGGTGCCTTTTGCCGGTGTGTGGCTCACACCAAATCCAAAATGTAGGTAGAGAAAAAGGCAAAAGAAAAACGGCACTCTCGGGATCCGTAGAAAACAATGTAGTTTAATCGTGCAAAAATAGGTGATCGTATAAACCGCAATAAGTCCGTCATTCAAAAGCAATAAGTGGGAAAAAATCAGTCAAGTTTAAACAGCATGACGCGTTTTGTGCTTAAAGCGCTTAATCATATGCATTAATCATTAATGCATCATAAGCATTAATATGCGCTTAATCATATGCATATAATTAAGCGCTTTAAGCACGAAACACGTAATGCTGTTTAAACTTGACTGATTTTTTTCCCACTTATTGCTGTTGACTGACTGACTTATTGCGGTTTATACGATCGCCTATTTTTGCAGATTAAGCTACATTGTTTTCTACGGATCCTGAGAGTGCCTTTCTTTGTTTGCCTTTTTCTCTACATCAATCAACTGGACCCCGTAGTCTACTCATAAAAAAGTTGAGTCCTAAGACTTATTATATATATAACAGTATTATTAGTGTACTGAAGAACACTCCCTGTGTAGTACCTCAGTGGTGGCTTTCACAACACTCAAAACCTAAATGTTACAGTTCAAGCAAATCTCACCTTTGTAAATGGGTTTGGAGGAATCGTAGCACAGCAGGACTAGGGAGGTAAGTACAGCTCATGCAGGTAAGTAGCTGCCAATATCTTAGATCATTTAAGTTCCCAGGTTCAGGAGGATCTGTGGTTTGCTTGATGACTTGACAGTAAACTTCATCTCGAAGAGGTCGAAGATCTAGGCAGGTCTGAAGAACTCCTTGCATGAGAGGGACGGGATCTCGCTCAGTCTCCATCTGCTGGAGAGAGTTGAAGATCTTGACAGCCTCATCCCGGAGAGCTGTGTAACCTTTAACGCCATGGGCTGCAGAAAATAGGAGATATTTAATAAGCTAAATGTGCAAAAAAACGTTATAATTAATCTGTTTTCATTGTCTTTCCTAAGTTCTAAGGTAATAAAGCTACTAAATGGCCTTTTTCATATGACCATGCCTTCTGATATCCTTTATACCGGAGGATGCAAAAGTAGGTATACAGTTTTAAATATGACATGTTTTGTTTCAAATAATTTCAGATAATTATGGCTGGTAATTTAGCCAACTAAAGTGTGAAAAAGGGACTTAATGCTATTGTACCATATTTGCTTGAATATAAGACAACCCTCCAAACTTTGGATATTAATATAAGACTACCCTGTAGAAAAAAGTTTTACTAGTTAATATGAATTCACATGTTAACTGTTTTTTTTTTTTTCATATTTAATAAAATTATGATTTAAAAAATGCATTTCTTGTTTTTATTTGCATTTGCCAATGTTGACTGTTCTCTGTAGAACAATGCTTTTAGTGCCAGCAGAGCAACAGCGCTCCCTGCCCAAACACTATCCCCCTTAACATCCTGCTTAGTTGCTGAGATTTGTTGGAGGCTAATGATAACATTGGTGAATACATTTTTGTTCATCCGTGAAATACATTTCCAGTTTAGTTTAGTTGTTTTTTTGTTTAACTAAAATACTTTTAACTCTAAAACATATGGAAAGTGGCTTTGGAGAACAGTTCTGAAGCACCTGCAAAAAAATACTTTTGCACAATTCCCAGTGAAATAGACTGATCCCATAAACATCTGAATGCCAAATGCATATACTTGTGGGTGCCAAAACTTTTCCTTTCATGTGCAATCTGCAAAAACTTAAATGAACAGAACAGACAGAGTTGGGAGTCACAAAGCAAATGTTTTGTTGGGTTTCATTTATAAGGCAAAACCATATATGTGTGAATGTGTCTACAACACTGACCAAAACATTATGTGCAATGTACCAGATCATAGTCTGCTAAAATACATTTTACCGAAAGTATAGCTGTCCCATGGGGATTTCCCACTCTAGAGAATAAGGAAATCATTGTCTACGGTTTGGTAGACCCCAGACGCCAAGGAGTTTGGAAATGACTCATTATCCTCTGTACTTTGATCCGTTTTCTCTATCCACCCCCCCCCAACCCCCCCCCCCCCCTTGTATTGCTCAAACAGAACAGAAACTTCCCAAGATAAATGTTAAAAAGACTATTCTCATCTGGCCTTGGGACAAAAACTAGGAGCATGTTTATTTGTATTGTAGTTATATTACTTTGCATTTCTATTTGTAGTGTCTCTGCTGGAGACTTGCTCCATGAATCCACTGCACCATCCATAAAGAAATACTTACTAGTGGGGAGAAACAAATAAGTGTAATATCCTTTGATTACACAACTGTTTCTGAGCCAGAAGGATAAAGCTTTTAATTTCATTTGTTTTATCTACTGCAAAAATATTAATTCTACCTCCATCATTGATTAAAATGAAAACAGAGACACAACTGAAAGAATTCCTTAACCCCTTAGTGACAAGACATTTTGACCTTGACTTTCCATTGGTGACAAGGGCTGTTTTTATATTTCTGGGGTGTTTGTGTTTAGCTGTAATTTTCTTCTTTCTCACAACTTTTTCTAACTTTGACCTAAAATATAATTGACACAAATACAATCATAAGAAAGACCCCATCTAAATAGTTTCTAAATGTTGTCCCGAGTTCAGAAATATGCTTGTTTACATGTTTTTCTGCAGTTTTTTGCGAGTTATGGGGCAAAAAGCAAAAATAGTGTTTATTCCTATAGTGACCTTTTGACCCCAACACGAACCCTAAATGTAACCCTAACCCTAAAATTAACCCCAACTCAAACCCTTATGCAGACTCTTAATATAATTTAATTGTAAATGTAGCTGCTATTCTAACCCTAACCCTAGATTTAAGTCTTTTTTTTTTCATTGCAATGTTATTCAGACGGTCGTAAGTACATTTATTTACTTCTGAGCTCTGACCACAAGAGGGCTGCTCCTGCAATATGGTGCCCCAGAGGCTGAATTTCGATGATGGCTATTGCCTTGAATAGAGCAGCACCGTCAGAGTAGTTTTCGCGACCGTTGATTGCGAAAACCACTCGTTTCAGCGCAGGATGTGTCAGGCACTGCAACAGAGTTCCCGGCTGGATCCATTGTCGCAAAGGGGTTAAATGAAAACATATTTTGCAAATTATTTAGCTTGTTAGGATCTCAAATCCCTACCCACTATTTGGCGCTACATTACATTACCAACAACATCATTATTGTCATAACTTTTATCAGACCCTCAGGTTTTTTCACACACCTACTTCTTGCTTGTCTACTTTTTCTTGTAGTTGGGAGGAAGGTTGATCCCAGGAGTCTAGATATCTAGAAACAGGGCCAGGCTTAGGGGTGTGCAACCTGTGCTCACCAGCCCTCTTTGTGTGGAAGGGGTGAGAGGAGGTCAGGTAGTCAATGTCTCTGCACTGCTCAGGTACATAGACATCCTTTTAGGCTGCCTCTCGCACTCCACCCATAGAAGAGGTGTGCAGTCCATCAACGCTCAGACTCTAAAGAGGAGCAAGGATCACACGGCTAGAGCCAGGGTGTAGCAATCTTGGTGCTAGGGTGAGCCCTGGCTGCAACATGCATCCTGGGGTAAGGCCCCGAGTTCAATGTGGGTGCTGGGGTGAATCCTGGGTGACCTCCCGACACTCAGACTCCAAAGAGGAGTGGAGAGCACACAGCTAGAGCCAGGTTCTGAGTCCTGGGTGAAAGCTGCGTGCTTGGGGAATTCCTTCAGTGCAATCTGGGTGCTGTGGTAAGTCTTGGGTGCAATACGGGTTCTGGGGTAACGCCTGGGTGCTGGGGTACATCCTGGGTGCAATCTGGGTGCTGTTGTAACTCCTGGGTGCTGGGGTAACTACTGGGTACAATCTAGGTGCTGGGGTAACTCCTGGGTGCAATCTGCATGCTGGAGTAAGTCCTTTGTGCAGTTTGTGTGCTGCGGCAAGTCCTGGATGAAATTTTTGTGCTGGAGCAAGTCCTGGGTGCAACCTGTGTGCTGGGGCAAGTATTTGGTGCTGGGGTGAATTCTGGGTGCTGGGGTGAGTCCTGGGTGCAATCTGTGTACTGGGGCAGGTTCTGGGTGCAGTCTATGTGCTGGGCAAGCCCTGTGTGCAACCTGTGTGCTGGGATAAGTCCTGGGTGCAATATGGCTTGGTCTTTGATGCAGCCTAGAGTGAAATGCATAGACGTACCACGCAATGGATGAGGATCTATGCAGACGGAAGTACCAGTGAACACAAACACAGAACTCTTGTCCAACTAGACCTTGTGGTTTTAGAACAGGCAAAAACGCTGGGCTAAATCGTTCCTAAATGTAAGCAGACCTATTGTTTTTAATTAAAATTGGTATATACTTTTTAACATGCTGTGTTTCTCCTGCTTTGTGAGATCTTCTGGTCCTCCTTTCTCCCATCATATCCTGCTGTTGATAAAAGCTGAAATCTTTATTAAAGTGAATTCCAAAACACCGCTGCATTATATCCATAAGTCTGGTTACATTATCCTCTATTCCATAAGAGTCACACCTTATAGTGGGATCTCTGTTTTTGGGACTACTAATTGCCAAAACCCAATGCACTATATCAGTGCTTCACAAATTTGATTTAAATCCAGGAGCTAGCTGAAAAGTTTAGGAGCCAGTACCAAACGTTGTGTCACAAAGAAAAATGCTTGGGTCCCAGTCCATAAACATATATAAATGACATACTCTTATGGATACACACCATTTACACGGGTTTCCCTCCATTTTGAGGCAGCAGTAGGAGTTCCCATCACCCCTCACATGCATCTCCTCACTGCTACAGCTGCTGCCCGGTGAGCAACAGGAACAAGAAGCCGGGGGGGGAGGAGCTAATCTGACGGCTGCTCTGTGCTGCTTCTCCCATCAGTAATGGGCAGCAGAGTGTGGGACTGGGACAGTGCACTTCACTGTGTTCAAAGAGTCTTCCAGGCGCCAGGTTCTAGTTACCATGGAGACCTGGCGCCCTGTTTTTGTTGAGCCATACACTATATTGTGTCTCCTCTCTTTTTCCATATATTGCATTAATTGCTTTTGGGAATTTTGTCCATCTATACAGAAAATAAGTGAGTTTGTTTTATGTATTGCCCACCCTCACGTTACACAGTACCCAAATTTACCTAATAATGTGTGAACCTAATTAGAAGTCGTTTTTACGCTTGGTTAAAGGATTTATGCAGTGATTGGGGCCTATTTAGCTTCAAGCACTGAGCAGTGTTCAATACTGTGCTTGTTAGGGATCATAGAGATACAGTAGCTTTTCAGTTACTCAGCTTGACAGTGTCTTACATAAGCATACTAAGCCTTAAAGAAACAGAATAGCAAGAGTCCAACAGCGATTTAAAAAAAACCCTCTTTATAGACCACGCAGGTTTTCTCTTGGCTCTGTCTCACAGCTTAACCTTGTTAAGATCCCCTCTGTTGATCCCTGTTTAAAATTAGGGCCGACCTCACCGGGCTGCCTGTAGGAAAGGCATATGCATATGCTGTCAAAAGTACAGACCAGGCCACAAAATGCTTCTGCTGTCAACAGATGCGGAGAAGGCATTTGATGGAGTGGCGTGGCCCTTCTTGTGGGGGACTCTGGAACACATGGGGGTTGGCCCGTGTATGCTCATATGGATTAAGGCCCTATACACCTCACCGACAGCCAGGGTTCGGGTAAATGGAACCTACAGATTACTAATGGTACAAGACAGGGATGCCCGCTTTCACCACTGCTTTTTGCTCTGTCCCTGGAACCACTCCTGGAAACTATTCGCGAGATGTTCTGTGTCCCGATATCAAAGGACTCCAAACGCGTACTTGTCACCATAAAGTTGCGGCATAAGCAGATGATATGCTATTTATGGTCACACACCCTGATGTTTCTTTGCCAGTAATTATGGAGGAGTTCAAAGGGTATGGTGCCCTATCAAACCTAAAAATCAATGTACAGAAGTCCGAAATTCTGGCCGTGACCCTGCCCCGTTCTCGGCATTAAGGGACAGTTTCCCCTTTACATGCAATTCGGATAAACTCAAATACTTAGGGGTATAGGTAACATCTGACCTGTCTAACCTCTGTGAGGCAAATTTTACGCCCATAGTTCAGTCTATCAGGGAAGACCTGAGGAAATGGGGGGCGACGTTTCGAACATGGCACGGCAGGATTAATGCGGTCAAAATGTGCTGCCTAGACTTTTATATTTGTTTCAGACTGTTCCGGTTTTGGCTTCCCCCAGACACCATAGATTGAAATTTGCGTATGTAACACTCACCAGACCCAGAGGAGGCCTTGCCCTGCCAGATCCCCAGAAGTATTATGTAGCAACCCATCTTCATAGGGTAGTCGACTGGGCGACTCAACCGGTCTCCAAATTATAGATCGATTTGGAGGAGTCACTTCTTGAGACCCCTATAGCCCTACTTCCCTGGTTACCCCGAAAGCACAGTAAGGTACAAACAAAACTGCATCCTCTAACTAGGGATTGATGATCTAACCACCAACCACCCCTCCTTCATACCTGCTACTTATTTACTTCACCACACAGAGAGCTCAATCCCCCACTATAAAAAGTCCATTGTAACACATTTATTAAGTGCCGCTAAGTTATTAATTCCCCTATTTTGGAAGTCCACATATGTCCCAACTCTTCAGGATTGGGTCCTGAAAGTGGAAGAGTTGAGAAAATGGGAAGATATTTCCCTCACATCTATGGCACAAGGAGAGATACAGACACCTGGTACTACTGGCTGGAACTCACGGCCTCTGACGATTTTACACGTACTCTGAGTGTGACTTAGGGACTTGATCAATGCATGCCCCGTCTTATATTATTTCCGAGATGTTGACAGACCCCACTCGCGACAATCGCTACCTACCAAATCTACTGTCCCCTCCCCCCTAATTGCACAAGTTGACATACTCCCCGGTATAAAAGGTACTGTCCCCTCCTGCCCACTATTTGTAATTGGCTCTATACATTTATGTACTGCCTAGACATTAATGTATTGTATTACCGCTCTACTCTGTTGTTTTTTTTTTGTTGCCACCCTATACCTGTAATGTATTGCCATTGCCCCGACTCCCCTTTCTATTTTCTGTTCCCCCCACCCTCCCCCAACCCTACCATATCCCTTTATATGTATGTGAAAAATAAAAACGTATATTCAAAAAAAAAAAAAAGTACAGACCAGTTTATCCTCATACTAGGGACAAGAAAAATCTTATCCTTTCATAGAAGTCGCTAAAGTGTGTCAGACTTCGTTTGAGAAAACACACAATGGGCTTTATCCCATGAAAGAGAAGATTGTAGGGAATTAACAAGGGAATTTCAAACTCAGGGCCAAGGTAGCCGAGTTGGAAAAAATCTCCAAATTCAGCTGAATGTGAATATAGAACAAGAAGGGAATTGACTCACAGAACTACTATTTCTTCCTATTTTTTTGCTGAACATTGTGTGACTAATCTTTCTAATGCACCGTTAATGTCATGGAATAGAAGCTGTGATTCACTTACTGGAATGATCCTCGGATCGGTACGAAAAGGGCAACAGTGGGGCATACAGAGGACTCTTTGTGTGCCGCAGAACGGGGTTCAGTTTGTAGATTTCGTCCACAGATTCTTGATTGCAATGATTTTCCTGCAGGAAAAAAAACAAAAAAGATTGGGTAAAAAATGCTCTAACATTTCTCTTTTCTTGAAAATGACACAAACAAAGTCATTAGCCACTAATGAAGCAAATTTGGTGTCATATAAGGCAATGCTACTTCCTTTTCGTGAAACCTAGCTTCTGATTGATCATGATATCCTGTTTCAAAAGGCCTTTCATAAGTAATGTAGCTGAGATTAACGTGGAGTAACCGAGGCCAGGTTTACGGGTAGAAATACTGTCCCATTCCCTTACACACCCTAAAAGAGAGGAATCAAAAGTGCTACAATCAAAGGCTTTGTGGGCAGTGCATAGGTGAATGGATAAACTATTACCCCCAAACAGTGGCAACAAGGACTGCACTAAGCAAGTGCTTACTCGGCCTCAATATAGCTCTGCTTAGAAAGGGATGTTGATCCACTACCTATAACTTCTATCAGCAGAATGTGTGCACCAGGCGTATCCTATAAGTAAGAATTAATATTTAATAAATGTATCTTTTTGGACATCTGTTTAACCAGTTTTCCTTATTGTTTTATGTAAGATGTAAGGGAAAGGAGGATCTGTACTGTCCCAGCATTTTTTTTTTCTTGCAATTCCCTTTTATCTTCTTGAGGGTCAGATGTGCTTCCAATATTTGAGCACACTACTGCTCAATTAAAAAGTGAGTGAGATATGCCTGCAGGAGAAAGGGATAAAACATGCACTTTACATACTAACTACACTATATATTTTTTCTCCTTCAGTATTTGTGCTCTTTTTTCTTACATGAACTTACAAGCGTTCAATGAAGAGAATATATAATATTAATACAAGCAGTTTTGAATACAATTTTTTTAGGTTTAGTATCTATATATAGTACTATGATGCCTGCATACAGCTTTTTCTCCTGAAAAAAAAAGTCATACTGAATTAGTCCTGTGACTTAATATTTCCTTTTTCATACTGGAATATCTTAGGGCTTTAAGAAAACCCATTGGTAAGAAGTAGACATGTCACTCACATCTATGTCCTTAATAAGGAGCTGTGTTGGAGTTTCCAGGGGGGCTTTGCTGTCGATCACTTTCTGAATGGCACACACCCAGTGCACAGCTTCATTTAGGTGTTCTGTGTACAGTCGGTAACAATGTTTCCTACCGTACACTGTGACATTCCAATACCCTGTGGAAAAAACAACATATTTATGCATCCTGAGGCCAAAAACACAGATGCAGACACATATATGGCAACAAAATTATGCTATATTTTTTAATGTCCACATTAACCACTCTTTCACTTTCTCTATGCCACCCCCCGCCCCTCTTTTCTTCTACCCACCCCTCTCACCTGTCTCTTTATAGCTTTGTTTACATGGCCACATAACAGAGCACAAGCTGGTAAGCACTAGGCTCCCCACGCGTTTGCTGGTCTTGTCATTGCTGTTGTAGTAATCCAGGGAATCAGGAGTAAGGACAAACCAAAACTTCTTTAATCTGGACCAGGGCGTTTTAACTCCTCCATTTACTTCACGCTGCAGCCAGCCTATAAATAGATTGGAGCTTCAGTCAGAATGGTAAAGTTGACAAAGAAATAATATATTGGGGTAATAGATAGCTGCAAGATTTTTCCAAGGAAAACAACAAAATATTTCAGCTATGTAACAGTGGCAGCACCAAATTGCACTCACAGCATTTTCCACACCGCCAGAATGTATCCATAGCATTTCCTACTACTCCAAATTGTGCTGCTCAGGCATTCGTACCTTTTATCTTCTCTACCACCGTCTTTTATCCTTCATTACGTAGTATTTCCCCCAACTCCAGTCTTAAAGTTACCCCCATTAACAAATAACCCTCCACATTTATTTACATTTTAGCATTACCACCGGTGGTGTGCTACATTTTCCATTATGCTCAGCTAGCTATGTGAAAAAGCTAATGGTAAAATGTAGACCACCACAACACTCTAGCTGATATTTCCCCATGCTTGGTAGAAGCAACTCTGGTGGTCTAGTGGAGCTATTAAGAGCAGTGGACATCACCTTTTCCCAGCAGCCCTGTCCCTGCTCAGTGCAGTCCAGTTGCTTAAAGGGACACTACCACTTACATAAGATGTACCTAGATTAACTGCATTTAAAACAAACACATAAGGAAGACATATGCCACTGTTTTTTTCTCTATGTTTGAATTAATTTCATATCAAAATAAAATGAGGTGTTTATCTCCAGCATACATTTTGTGAATATTTCCCATGATGCAATATCGTCCAAAATCTTCCAGAAAGTCTCGCAACTGTGGCCAAAGCCTGCATGATGATGTCATAGTGGGCAGGACTAGGTGGCTGTGTAGAACTTTTTTTTTCACCTGCCTTCCAACACAAAGAGAGGAGATTGACCTGCTCAAACAGGATCATAACTCTGCCCCCTTGTGATGTAATAGTTACATTACCCTCCCATTCAATGCATTTCTATGATCAGAATTCTGACTTACAGACTGCATTCTGTGTCCTCAACCCCAAAGTGAGATACTGGTGCTGTAAAGTCTCTGGGGGTGGCACCCAAAAACACTATATTTTACGAAACACACTTGTTTAGTAAAATATTTCACAAAATAAACTCACATAACAAGAACAAAAGACATATCTGAAATCAACAATGCAAAAAAAAAAAAAAAAAAAACCCTTTTATTTTTTTGGGTGGAGTGTCCCTTTAAAACACCACTTGTATTGTATGCATCTTGTTAATGACATTTAATCAGTTATTTTATTATTTTATTTCTAATCATATTAATTCAGTATTAATCATAGTGCCAAATGAATTATCTGCATATAAGAAATAAACGTAAAACGTCAAATCTGTCTGCTTAATGAATTATATGGATTTAATTTGATATTTATTAATGTTTTATTTTTTGAAGATTTTTTTGTCTGCTTTTTATGGGACTTATTAATTTATGCTCCAGACAGATACTGTTTAAAGATCTAGTGCTGTTTATCTTAAGATGTTTTCAGAAACTGCCTAATTTTGTTTTTTACTTTTTTAAGTAAAAAGTTTAACAATTTAAAAAATATTGGAGTTGCTTGCTATGGATTTTCTTTACCTATACTTTCTTCTATTTTATGTCTTTGTGTGCCTTTTATTAATCACACAAACCATAATAAGATGGATGCCTCCAGTTATATAAATGTTTGGCAAAGTGACAGATTCACGTTTGTCAGTTTAATATTGTACTGTATGTCTGGGGTTAGTTAACAAAATACAATAAAAAGAGATTGAAAATCAAGTATGAAAGCCTGTTAAAACATTGACTTCATGGCTCACCTTTGCCAAATTGGCTATAGTAGAACACACAAATATTGTTTATTTACCTTTAACAATGGCATCCTGATCGTCCTTGCATGTAACCTTGTCGGACTGAGTTATCAGGCTGTGTTTTTCCTCTGAGGCATGTAAGAGCCTAAAATAAGCAGATTGAATCTGTTAGCTAGAGGCTCAAACCTGCTAAACAGAATATAGAAAGTGGCAACGGGTTAAAAAGTACTGAGCCAACGGATAAAGCTCTTCTTTTATGTGAGTTAGCATCATATTTTAATTTGCATTCTTTAATGTGCATACAGTCGAAAAGTCATTCTTAGAAACTCTCATGGTTTGACTGTTAATCCAATATCTGGGTCCCAGAAAGAGTGATGAACATACCTTCGAAGTGTTCCTCTGTCATTCATTGCTATTCTTATATGTGTCTTTTACATTCTCTGTTAAAATTCCACAGCCATAATACTGCCAATAATGCATCCTTACAACTTAACAAGTCTGATTATCAACTATTTATCAGAACTGGGCTACCCTACACAAAAACTCCTGCAAACCAAAGTGTCTCTCTTTTGACATCAGGGCTACCCAGCCGGTATTTTACAGGTAGACCAATAGAAGAATTTGCCTGAAGCCAGTGTTAAGTCTATGAAGACATTAGCAAATCCGTTATTTTTTTGAAGAAAATTTGTCATTTAAATGGGAAGTCTGGGTAAATCTGACTCAGGGCCTTCAACAGGGCTTACAACTAACTATAACTTAGTGGTGCCTGGCTGTCATTTGGGGGAAATCCTATTGGAATGAGCTGCTGTACCACAATAGAAACTGTATTGGGCCATACCACACTGCAGGTCCCAGACATCGTGTAGTAGTTCTTCCTGGAGTAGTGCCATAACCTGCTCTGGCATATAAAAAAAACTCCAGAAAACACCGCAGCGGATTCTCTGGGCCCAGGAATTGTGTCATAAGGTAGAAGAGAGGACAGTTAGAGGTGAGAGGATAAAGAAATGGGTGCTACCTGATGGAAAGTGGGGGGAGTATAAAGGGAACAGAATCTTTATGGCATGCCATCTATGCCAACAGCATGGAAGCCTGTGTTCCTCGAAACGCGCCCCTTTTTGGCATCCTTTCCAGTTTGCGAAAGACCTGGTCAGGCTCTTTTTCCTCTTCTCGGATTCATTGATCCTTTCTTTGAGTCCAGTGGTGTCTCGGGTGGATCACCAGGTGTGTACTAACTTACATACTTAATATTTCCCCCATTGATTCTTATGGTTTTATTTAGACTTATATACCTGATATTGTGTTCTTTTTTATTTTATTCAGTGTGTGTGTTATTTGTATCCCCACTATTCGTATAGGGTGGGTCTATTCTTATATGTTTGTTATATTTATTAACCCCTTAACGACAGATGACGTGCCAGGCACGTCACGGCAAAATGAGGACTTGCCGACATGTGACGTGCCTGGCACGTCATGGACTAAATCAAGCAAAGAAAGCGATCTAGAGTCGCTTTCTTTGCTCTTTCAGTGTTGGCACAAAGCCTCTATGTAGAGGCTTTGTGCCACACTGTTCAAATGTGCAGGGGCGCCGTACGATCACCCCACGAGGTGATCGTATCCGCCATATTAAATATGGCGGCGCCGCCTGCACAAACGATCTTAGGAAGCGAACAGCGAACAGGCCGTGTAGGCATTCAGCAACACCTTAAAATCGTTGGTGTGATCTTCGTGGCCGCTCCGATGAGCGGCCACATCCTCACGATGGAAGGGCAGCGCTGCTGTAAAGATGGCGCTGCCCTTCTGCTGGAGCCGGCAACGGAAGTGACGTAATGTCACTTCCGTTGCATCAGAGGGGGGGGGCTTCACTCGGCAGACCCTATCAGGGTGCCGATTAGAATGGCAAGTGCTCAGATGAGCACTTGCCATTCGTTGTCAAAGGCAATATTTACAAATATTGCCTTTGACAGTGTTAGATCTGCCTCCCTCTCCTCACTTGCGTTCTGGTGAGGGAGAGAGACAGATCAGTATTGTTATAGTCAGTTATATTAGTTATTTTCTATATTTTAATAAATTGTGAGACCCAAAGGCTTTTTTCAAAGCCATTCCCTGTGTTTAACCCCTTCCCTGCTTTTTGATCACTGTGTAAAATAGTGATCTTGCACACCAGCACATTTTTGCTGTCTGTGCAGTTTTTTTTAGAGGTTAATATTTTTTTACTGTATTTATTACAGTGCTATTAACCTCTTCTTTGCCGTAGATCATTGCTTTTCATTGATCCGGCTTGCAGCAGTACTTTTTTGCTGTCTGTATATTTTTTTTTTGAAACCCGCTAGGGGCAATTGAACCCGCTAGGGGGCCACGTAAAGTAAAATTTTAATACATTTATATTATTATGTCTGAGCGCATGTACAGCGCTGAGGAGGCTTATGCCATCCTCGCCTCAGATTCTGAGGCCACTGACACAGGGTCAGATTTTGACCCTGGTCAGTTTACCGATACATCTTCTAGTGATGTATCAGTGGCTGCTGGGCCCCCTGCCACAAGGAGTCGTGAGACTCCGGATGGCAGTGCTGCTGAGGAGTGGATAGTGCCTAATCGCTATAGGCCAACTATCCCTCCTTTTACCCCAGTTCCTGGCATCAGTACTGATGTTACAGGATTTACTCCCCTCCAGTTTGTCCAAATTTTTCTGGGGGATGATATACTGGGGGAGATTGTCTCCCAGTCTAATCTATATGCCCAGCAGTTCCACGCTGCTCACCCAACTTCATTTTTGGGAAGGCAGCAATGGGTCCCCATTGACGTGCCAGAATTTCTAAAATTCTGGGCACTAACAATGTTGATGGGTATTATAAAGAAACCCTCCATTCGCTCCTACTGGAGCACAAGCCCCATCTGCAGTACCCCCATTTACGCCCAGTCTATGGGCAGGCAGCGGTATGAAATGCTTCTTCATTTCATGCATTTCAATGATAATAGCCTGTGTCACCCTAGAGAGCACCCCCAGTTTGACAGGCTATTTAAAATCCGCCCCCTGATTACCCACCTCTCTGCCAGGTTTGCAGAGGCTTATACACCTAAAAGGGATATATGCGTGGATGAATCTCTGATGAAGTACAAGGGAAGGTTGAGATTCAAGCAATATATCCCTTCCAAGCGCTCCAGATATGGAGTGAAGGTGTATAAGCTCTGCGAGAGCGAGGCCTTCCGGGTATATGAGGGAAAAGATAGCCATCTTGACCCTCCAGGCTGCCCAGAACATCTGGGAGCAAGTACCAAGATTGTGTGGGACCTTCTCCTACCCCTTATGAACAAGGGGTACCACTTGTATGTTGATAATTTTTATACAAGTGTACCACTGTTCAAGTTGCTTTATTGTTTTGAAACAGTGGCTTGCGGTACTATTCGTTCTAACCGCAAAGGGTTCCCACAGCAATTGGTACGTACCCGGCTACAAAGGGGGGAGACCTCAGCTCTGCGCCAAGAAGAGCTCTTGGCATTAAAATTCAGGGATAAAAAGGATGTGTGCATGCTCAGCACCATCCATGATGAGAGGACTGTGCAGGTTGCAGTCCGTGGCAGAGCTGAGGTCATCCAAAAGCCAGTGTGCATCAGGGCCTATAATAGGTATATGGGTGGAGTTGATCTGTCAGATCAACTCCTACAGCCCTATCTTATTATGAGGAAGACGAAGGCATGGTATAAGAAGGTCGCAATTTACCTGCTACAAGTTGCGACCTACAATGCGTTTGTGTTGCACAAAACAGCAAACCCCGGAATTAAGCTGTCATTTTTACAGTTTCAGCTTCAGATAATTTCGGGGATCTTATACAAAGATGCACCTGGTCCCCGGGCGGTGATTGGGGGAAACAGACTTGGGGCTACCCATTTTATTTTTAAAATTCCCCCAACTGACAAGAAGCAGAACCCCCAGAAAAGATGCAGAGTCTGTTATAGCAGGGGACAAAGAACGGATACAACCTTTTATTGTCCTGACTGCACTGGGAAGCCAGGACTCTGCATCGGTACCTGCTTCAAAGTGTACCACACAGTTGCCCATTTTTAATTTTTTTTAGTCCTTTATTTTTCTGCCTTTTATATTTTTAAGTTTTACTGCTCCAGATTTTTAGTTTTTATGTGTACTGCTCTAGAGTTTCAAATTTTATAAACACTCTCAATTTCAATCCAAATTACCACATCTTACAACTGACTGAACCTTCCCAAAAATCCTGGCAAACCTATGCATGGGGGGCATGGATGTACTCAGGAGGCCTGGCAGAAAACAAACTGGGGTGTTTTCTTGAAGTAACTTAGAACAGGCTCTCCTAAATCACAGTCAAAATGCAATGTATGTGTAAAATATTGTTTTGAAAAAAGACCACCAAACACTTCCAACAACTGATTTTGCAAACATGGTTGCATCAAAGACATCAAAACACCCCATATGCAATACCTTGGGGTGTCAACATTTCAAATATATACAGCTTTCTGAAAATCAAACTAAATTGGGGTATGCAATGGGCCCCAAACTAAAGATAGGCCTATCAGAACATATACGCTCAATTTAAAACCAAATGACCAAGTTCAATAATTGTGACTGAACCTTCCCAAAAATCCGGCAAACCTATGCATGGGGGGCATGGGTGTACTCAGGATGCCTGGCAGAAAACAAACTGGGGTGTTTTCTTGAAGTAACTTAGAACAGGCTCTCCTAAATCACAGTCAAAATGCAATGTATGTGTAAAATATTTTTTTGAAAAAAGACCACCAAACACTTCCAACAACTGATTTTGCAAACATGGTTGCATCAAAGACATCAAAACACCCCATATGCAATACCTTGGGGTGTCAACATTTCAAATATATACAGCTTTCTGAAAATCAAACTAAATTGGGGTATGCAATGGGCCCCAAACTAAAGATAGGCCTATCAGAACATATACGCTCAATTTAAAACCAAATGACCAAGTTCAATAATTGTGACTGAACCTTCCCAAAAATCCGGCAAACCTATGCATGGGGGGCATGGGTGTACTCAGGATGCCTGGCAGAAAACAAACTGGGGTGTTTTCTTGAAGTAACTTAGAACAGGCTCTCCTAAATCACAGTCAAAATGCAATGTATGTGTAAAATATTTTTTTGAAAAAAGACCACCAAACACTTCCAACAACTGATTTTGCAAACATGGTTGCATCAAAGATATCAAAACACCCCATATGCAATACCTTGGGATGTCAACATTTCAAATATATACAGCTTTCTGAAAATCAAACTAAATTGGGGTATGCAATGGGCCCCAAACTAAAGATAGGCCTATCAGAACATATACGCTCAATTTAAAACCAAATGACCAAGTTCAATAATTGTGACTGAACCTTCCTAAAAATCCGGCAAACCTATGCATGGGGGGCATGGGTGTACTCAGGAGGCCTGGCAGAAAACAAACTGGGGTGTTTTCTTGAAGTAACTTAGAACAGGCTCTCCTAAATCACAGTCAAAATGCAATGTATGTGTAAAATATTGTTTTGAAAAAAGACCACCAAACACTTCCAACAACTGATTTTGCAAACATGGTTGCATCAAAGACATCAAAACACCCCATATGCAATACCTTGGGGTGTCAACATTTCAAATATATACAGCTATCTGAAAATCAAACTAAATTGGGGTATGCAATTGGCCCCAAACTAAAGATAGCCCTATCGGAACATATACGCTCAATTTCAAACCAAATTACCAAGTTCAATAATTTTGACTGAACCTTCCCAAAAATTCTGGCAAACCTATGCATGGGTGGTATCCCTGAACTCAGGAGATGTTGTAAAACACAAATTTGGGTATTGTTTGGCAGTGACATATACCAAAATCTCAGAATACATGCCTGAAATACTGTGTGTGTGGAATAACAACACAAAAAT
Organism: Pelodytes ibericus; assembly: GCA_036172795.1. Taxonomy (NCBI): domain Eukaryota; kingdom Metazoa; phylum Chordata; class Amphibia; order Anura; family Pelodytidae; genus Pelodytes; species Pelodytes ibericus. The sequence goes on along the minus strand of CM069862.1, from coordinate 95,144,034 downwards.
AAATACTACACAAAAGATTGACAAAGGCTGGTGGTAGAATTAGTGTATGGAAAGTGTAAAAATACCACCATTTGAAATACCCTAGGGCGTCTAATGTTCAGAAATATATGGTTTGATGGGGTAAAATACACAGGCTGGCTTCAAAAATGTCCCAAATAGGACAAGTCAAAAATCCAATTTGGAAAACCAGAATGGACAAATTCCAAATGTGACTTTTAAACCCCCAAACAAGGTGACAAACCTATGCATGGGTGGTATCCCTCTACTCAGGAGATGTAGCTGAACATACATTGAGGTGTTGTTTGGCAGTGACACATACCAAAATCTGAGAATTCATGGCTGAAGTACAATGTGTGTGAAAAAAAACAAAATTACTATCCAAAAGATTGACAAAGGCTGGTGGTAGAATTGGTGCATAGAAAGTGTTAAAATACCACCATTTGAAATACCCTAGGGTGTCTAGTTTTCAAAAATATATGGTTTGATGGGGTAAAAATATACAGGCTGGCTACAGAAATGTCCCAAATGGGACATGGGTGCAGGTTGTCTGCAAGTCAAAATTCCAAGTTGGAAAACCAAAAAGTGCACCTCTCAACTGTGGCCTTTTAGCCCCCCAACAAAATGACAAACCTATACATGGGTGGTATCCCTGTACTCGGGAGATGTTGCTGAATACACATTGGAGTGTTTTTTGGCCGTGACCCATAGCAGGAGCTTTGAATTTATATCTGAAATACAATGTATGTGAAAAAAAACACACAAAAAAGTACTACCAAAAAGTTTGACAAAGGCTGGTGGAACAATTAGTGCATGGAAAGTGTTAAAATACCACCATTTGAAATACCCTAGGGTGTCTAGTTTTCAAAAATATATGGTTTGATGGGGTAAAAATATACAGGCTGGCTTCAGAAATGTCCCAAATGGGACATGGGTGCAGGTTGTCTGCAAGTCAAAATTCCAAGTTGGAAAACCAAAAAGTGCACCTCTCAACTGTGGCCTTTTAGCCCCCCAACAACATGACAAACCTATACATGGGTGGTATCCCTGTACTCGGGAGATGTTGCTGAATACACATTGGAGTGTTTTAAGGCCGTGACCCATAGCAGGAGCTGTGAATTTATATCTGAAATACAATGTATGTGAAAAAAAAGTACTACCAAAAAGTTTGACAAAGGCTGGTGGTACAATTAGTGCATGGAAAGTGTTAAAATACCACCATTTGAAATACCCTAGGGTGTCTAGTTTTCAAAAATATATGGTTTGATGGGGTAAAAATATACAGGCTGGCTACAGAAATGTCCCAAATGGGACATGGGTGCAGGTTGTCTGCAAGTCAAAATTCCAAGTTGGAAAACCAAAAAGTGCACCTCTCAACTGTGGCCTTTTAGCCCCCCAACAACATGACAAACCTATACATGGGTGGTATCCCTGTACTCGGGAGATGTTGCTGAATACACATTGGAGTGTTTTTTGGCCGTGACCCATAGCAGGAGCTGTGAATTTATATCTGAAATACAATGTATGTGAAAAAAAAGTACTACCAAAAAGTTTGACAAAGGCTGGTGGTACAATTAGTGCATGGAAAGTGTTAAAATACCACCATTTGAAATACCCTAGGGTGTCTAGTTTTCAAAAATATATGGTTTGATGGGGTAAAAATATACAGGCTGGCTTCAGAAATGTCCCAAATGGGACATGGGTGCAGGTTGTCTGCAAGTCAAAATTCCAAGTTGGAAAACCAAAAAGTGCACCTCTCAACTGTGGCCTTTTAGCCCCCCAACAACATGACAAACCTATACATGGGTGGTATCCCTGTACTCGGGAGATGTTGCTGAATACACATTGGAGTGTTTTTTGGCCGTGACCCATAGCAGGAGCTGTGAATTTATATCTGAAATACAATGTATGTGAAAAAAAAGTACTACCAAAAAGTTTGACAAAGGCTGGTGGTACAATTAGTGCATGGAAAGTGTTAAAATACCACCATTTGAAATACCCTAGGGTGTCTAGTTTTCAAAAATATATGGTTTGATGGGGTAAAAATATACAGGCTGGCTTCAGAAATGTCCCAAATGGGACATGGGTGCAGGTTGTCTGCAAGTCAAAATTCCAAGTTGGAAAACCAAAAAGTGCACCTCTCAACTGTGGCCTTTTAGCCCCCCAACAACATGACAAACCTATACATGGGTGGTATCCCTGTACTCGGGAGATGTTGCTGAATACACATTGGAGTGTTTTTTGGCCGTGACCCATAGCAGGAGCTGTGAATTTATATCTGAAATACAATGTATGTGAAAAAAAAGTACTACCAAAAAGTTTGACAAAGGCTGGTGGTACAATTAGTGCATGGAAAGTGTTAAAATACCACCATTTGAAATACCCTAGGGTGTCTAGTTTTCAAAAATATATGGTTTGATGGGGTAAAAATATACAGGCTGGCTTCAGAAATGTCCCAAATGGGACATGGGTGCAGGTTGTCTGCAAGTCAAAATTCCAAGTTGGAAAACCAAAAAGTGCACCTCTCAACTGTGGCCTTTTAGCCCCCCAACAACATGACAAACCTATACATGGGTGGTATCCCTGTACTCGGGAGATGTTGCTGAATACACATTGGAGTGTTTTTTGGCCGTGACCCATAGCAGGAGCTGTGAATTTATATCTGAAATACAATGTATGTGAAAAAAAAGTACTACCAAAAAGTTTGACAAAGGCTGGTGGTACAATTAGTGCATGGAAAGTGTTAAAATACCACCATTTGAAATACCCTAGGGTGTCTAGTTTTCAAAAATATATGGTTTGATGGGGTAAAAATATACAGGCTGGCTACAGAAATGTCCCAAATGGGACATGGGTGCAGGTTGTCTGCAAGTCAAAATTCCAAGTTGGAAAACCAAAAAGTGCACCTCTCAACTGTGGCCTTTTAGCCCCCCAACAACATGACAAACCTATACATGGGTGGTATCCCTGTACTCGGGAGATGTTGCTGAATACACATTGGAGTGTTTTTTGGCCGTGACCCATAGCAGGAGCTGTGAATTTATATCTGAAATACAATGTATGTGAAAAAAAAGTACTACCAAAAAGTTTGACAAAGGCTGGTGGTGCAATTAGTGCATGGAAAGTGTTAAAATACCACCATTTGAAATACCCTAGGGTGTCTAGTTTTCAAAAATATATGGTTTGATGGGGTAAAAATACACAGGCTGGCTTCAGAAATGTCCCACATGGGACATGGGTGCAGGTTGTCTGCAAGTCAAAATTCTAAGTTGGAAAACCAAAATGCGCACCTCTCAAATGTGGCCTTTTAGCCCCTCAACAACATGACAAACCTATGCATGGGTGGTATCCCTGTACTCGGGAGATGTTGCTGAATACACATTGGAGTGTTTTTTGGCAGTGTCCTATAGCAGGAGCTGTGAATTTATGTCTGAAGTACAATGTGTGTGAAAAAAACCACACAAAAAAAGTACTACCAAAAAGTTTGACAAAGTCTGGTGGTAGAATTAGTGCATGGAAAGTGTTAAAATACTCCTATTTGAAATACCCTAGGGTGTCTAGTTTTCAAAAATATATGGTTTGATGGGGTAAGATACACAGGCTGGCTTCAGAAATGCCCCAAATGGGACATGGGCACAGGTTTTCTGCACATCAAAATTCCAAGTTGGAAAACCAAAAAGCGCACCTCTCAAATGTTGCCTTTTAGCCCCCCCAAAACATGGCACACCTATGCATGGGTGGTATCCCTGTACTCAGGAGAAATAGTAGAATCTATTTAGCAGGTTTTTTCATTGACATTTGTAAATGAGTCAAACATTTTTCAAATAAAAGTCAGAAACTAATTTTTTTTTGTTATTTTTCAACATATTTTATTAATTTTTTTATATAATATTATAAGATATGATCAAAATTATGGTATCTAAAGAAAGCCCTTCTTGTGCTGATAAAAACAATATATAATTTTTGTGGGTACAACAAATGACAAATGAGAAGATTACAGCTAAACACGAACAGCTCAGAAATGTTAAAATAGCCATTGTCCAGAATGAGCAAAAATGTTTCAAAGGCTCTGTCCTTAAGGGGTTAAATTTATATTATTTTATATACCCTGTATCATTTTTTTGTGGTTTATTTCTTCAATTATTTCTTGATTGCATTTTGTGCCTATACAGCGCTGTCTTCCCCCTTGTTGCATTTTTTTTAGGAAACTGTAGAATAAATGACAATCTGATTTTGATTCATGAGTCTGTTCTAAACGTATCTAAATTTAATCCACAATTGGATTTATGTTTCTTAAATACTAAATAATTGGTGTGTCAAATTCAGTAGTGATAAATATGCTCATAGTTAAATAACCTCTTTCTGTCTTGATTTACTCATCTTTGATTTAACTGATTTTATGTCATTTTTTAGGATTGTTTCACTTTAAATATTACTACGAGGAATCCTTGCCTAGCGGCTCCTGGTATGTTGTAAGCACAGTTAGAAAATATGCTTGGATGCTGCACTGTGCTGGGATCTTTTTAACCACCTGAAGGAAGGGTGGGAAACCGCAAGAGCAATTGTTCAGAGCCAACGCCTGCACCCAGACAGTCAGTTGAAGGGCATGGGTGATGGGGATGTATCTACATGAAGAAAATGCAGAGCGTGTGTGTAGGGATGGGAGGTAATCTGAATCAGAGGGAGGAGAAGGCTAATCTGTATAATGATGGTGCTGAATCAGAGAATGAAGAAAGGGATGGAGAGATACAGGAACGTCGCTACAGCCAGGGAGATTATAAAGAACGAATTCAGAGGAGTAATGAAAAGGTGCAGAGAAGAATGGAAAAGACAGGGTGAAAAAACAAGTAATAAACGAAGAGGGAGTGAAATATAATATAGAAAAAAAGACGAAAACTGGAAAAAAGATAGAGAGAGGTACACATGGGCAGCTTTACTGCTTGTGCATTTGGCACCAAAGTAATAGGCCGGATATTTAACAAGGTCTCTCTGTGGACATGCATTATCTGGAAATGTTATCCTGTAGCTAATGACACTAAGCATTAGACATAGCTTTAAATGCCTGCGAGCACCTCATATGAAGAGATCCCTGACTGCGACCATCTCACAAATTGGAACTTATCAGTGGAGAATCAGATTGAAATAATAATGGGTGGTGACACTAATAAGCTTATTTGTGGTCACTAATGACATAGCACTAAGTGTCAAACAATAGATCCAATTGTGGTTTCTCACAATCTCAGAGTTTATATCTCTTAAAGAGTGCATATAAACCTAGTTTATTTTCTGTATGTTGGACTGGAGTTTAATATGTGTGAAGGGCACTTATTTAATTTAAACCCATTTTTATCTGTTCTCTGTACGCTTTAGTGTACTTGTGTTTCTGCACTTTATGTTGCTGTACCTTTTACCGTGCACACATCCTTCTGTGCTTTCTCTGTCTCATGATGTTTTTTTATAAGCTCTAATATCGCGGCCTCCGCCCCAAAGAGGGGAATCACAGGTCGTAAAGCAGAAGACATTATTATTTTTAGGAAAAAGCAAAGGGTTAAACTCTGCATGAAGGATCGTGTCATTTCAAAGTAACAGGAAAGAGATAGCTGTGCCCTTCATCTACATATAACAAAGAGGCATGCTAATCAGCATACTGGTAAAGAGCAGACACACAATTATTTATTTATTTAACAGCAGCTGGCTGGCCATTAGCTGTATTATGTGCTCGCTAAACACTGTATTTAGCTCAGTGAAAATGGGGCTCATACAGGAAAACCATGCAGGCCCGATCTTATAAATAATTTGCACACCACCTTTGAGATCAAGAGACTACAACTTGAAGCAAGCAGCTACCATTTGTGCACTGAGGTTCTCGGAGTGCCTTTAATAAACTACGATTGAAGGAGCGACAGTTTGCCCTTACTGCATATTTAATAATACCCAATCGTTAGTTTATTATAGTGCAACATATTTCCCTTGTAATGAGAAATGAGCATTAACAATAGCATCCAAAATATATATATCATTTAATTTCCTCATGTGTTATCTTTACCCAGATGGATTATCCTCCCTCTTCCCCCTTTTTATTTAATAACACAGATGGCTGTGCTGCACGCCCCCCCCCCCCCCCCCCCCTTCTACTCTGCCAGAATTCTTTTTTGCTGGTGGGAAAATAGGGAGCCAGTCTAATCAGAGCAAGACCTCAGGACTAAAAATAAACTTGTTTACGTAAATCCAGCGGTCAAAGAATTTGGAAAATGGTTCAAAAAAGCGTGGGGAGGGACTGGACAGAGAGGAGAGTCAGGGTGAGAAAAATTGGCAATAGATGAATTTAATGTTAACTTCTTCGTTGCTAGAGAGTACAATGGCACATTTGTACTTAAACAAGAACAAAATGTGCTGGGGGCAGCTATTCGGTATTACAGTCAGAATAAAATCATTAAAAAAAAAAGATGGATATATATATATATATATATATATATATATAGGGAGTGGGGAGAAATAAGTAAAAAAGCACAACACAAAAAATAGACAGGGACAATGTAAGTTGTTGTAAAGAAAACAAAGCAATATATATATAAAGTACTGGGCACATTTTTAGGCAGGTGTAGGAAAAATGTAAAGTAAAAATGCTTTCAAAAATAGGCACGTTAAAATGCAACGAAATATTTAAATCAAGTCAGTATTTGGTGTGACCAGCCTTTTCCTTCAAATTGCATCATTGTACACTTGCACACAATATTTAATGGAACTTGGCAGGTAGGTTGTTCCAGATCTCTTTGATACATGACTACGGGTCTTTTGTGGATATCTGAAGCCTCAGTTGTTTATCTCTCTTCATGTAATGCCAGACAGACTCAATGATGTTGAGATCAGGGCTCTGTGTGGGCCATACCATCACTTCCAGAACTCTGTGTTCTTCTTTACACTGAAAATAGTTCTAAATGACTATGGTTGTTTATATGTGGCCATTGTCATGTTGCAGAATACATTTGGGGCCAATCAGATAACTCCCTGATGGTATTTAAGGATGGATAAATATCTGTTAATACTTCTCAGCAATGACAAGGCCATTCATTCATTCTGACCAGATTCCCAACCCTATTTGTATAAATGCAGCCCAAACCTGCAAGGAACATCCAATATGCTCCAGCCATTCAACAAACAAACTGCCTTCAGCCAAATATTTTGCCAGAGCACCTGCTACCATCTTTCTGTACCTAGTTCCTGTGTTTTCATTGAGTTGCTTGGGCTTGTTTTCACCTACCGTATTTTCCGGTGTATAAGACGACTGGGCATATAAGACGACCCCCAACTTTTCCAATTAAAATTTAGAGTTGGGATATACTCGCCGTATAAGACTACCCCTCTTCCAACGAGCATTTTCTCCTACAGTGACATTTACACACACACCCTTACACTAACACAGCGACACACTTACACACACACCCTTACACAGAAAGTGACACACTTACACACACACAGTGACACCAATAGACACATAACCTGAGACACACTATTTTGCCCCTCAATATGCCAGTATTTTGCCACTCAATATGCCTTTATTGTGCCATTTAAAATGCCAATATTTTGCCCCTCCAATATGCCAGGATTTTGCCCCTCCAATATGCCAGGATTTTGCCCCTCAGTGCCATTTAATATGGCAGGATTTTGCCCCTCCAATATGCCAGGATTTTCCCCTCAATATGCCAGGATTTTGCCCCTCTCCTACCCCCTTCCCAGTACTTACCTCGTTGCTGCTCTGCAGGTGCTTCAATACAACGCTTCCCTCACAGCCGTGTGCACATGCAGAGCAGCAACGAGTTAAGTAAAAAGACTACACCCGGCGTATAAGACGACCCCCGACTTTTAGGAAGATTTTCCTGGGTTAAAAAGTAGTCTTATACGCCAGAAAATACAGTATGTCCGAAGTATGGCTTGTTTCTTGCAAGTCTTCAATGAAGACCACTTCTGACCACACTTCTCTGGACAGTAGATGAGTGTACCAGGGTCCCACTGTTTTCTGCCAATTCTGAGCTGATGTCACTGCTGGACATCATCTGATTGTGAAGAAAAGTAAGTTTGATGTGTCTTTTATCTGTGGCACTACGTTTCCTCGGCTGATCACTGCGTCTATGGTCCTCAACGTTGCTCGTTTATTTCGGCATCATCAAAAGAGCTGGACAGCATATCTGCAAATCTCTGCCTGACTTGAAATTTCTGCCTGGGAGAGTCTTTGCTGATGCAGTATAAATACATTGTGTCTAGTTGCTGTGCTGTTTCGAAGGCAAATGGTGCTCACACCCAATTTTTCATCTGTTCACTCATTTTGAATTGTGTTAATTGATAGACATGTCTATAGTTTTATTTTCACACCTGCCTAAAACACAAACTGCCTTTACACAGTACTATACATCTAGTAAGGTGAAATAATAAACGTGAAGGTAAATAAAAGAACAAGAAGAATTATAGAACTAAAAGCCACAACTGAGACAAGAAAAAAAGTTTCTATACCTACTCCATGCTGACATTACCATATATACTGGTGCTGTAGAACAGCTAAAAAAAAGCCACAAACCTTTTCTTGTGCTGAAGCACACGTGTAATATGCAGCTCAGTGCACCAAGTGAAGATAAGTAAAAAGTAAAATACATGCCATTTTGTCATCTTGTCCATGCGTGTCAGTGAAACATGCAGACTCTGGTTGCTGAATTTCTCTTATTTCCATTTAAATTAATTTATAATAACTAGTATTTATACAGCTCCTTTCTCCCAGTGGGACTCACATCGCTTTTTAGCACACACACTCAGAATTAACTTAATCAGCAGCTGAATAATAAATGTTATTATTATCCAATAGATGATACTCATTTATGAACCTCGGAAGGATGAAGGGCTAAGTTCACCTGGCCGGGGTTTTAAACCTGCAGACCCTGTTTTTACCAACTCAGCTATCTCACCGACCTCCATTTCTTTCTGTTTCATGTAATTTCCATGGATACAAAAAAAAACAGGTATGCCCCACACCTGCCCATTGTTTCAAAACACTCAGAATTAAGAGTTTCTTTATTGAAAAGGAAATGTGAGTAGAATTAGGCATGCATGGTTCTGTCAGTAGACACGTGATAGATAACCAGCAAGCATCCGTACCTATGGGTGTCCTCTGATTGGCTTTCAGGTGCCTCTTTCAAAGATAATGATGAAGGGTGATCCATATCCAAGCAAAAAAAACTTGCAAAATGCAAGATGTAATTGCACAAAACAGTTTAATTTTCCGTCTACAGCTTGACAGACTATAGTGCTTCTTTAAGTGGTATTCTAATATTTTGATGTTTACAAGGTCAATTGACTTTTTTTTTTATGTGTCATTCAGTTTACATTTTATGTATGTACAATTTTGCCCCATTGTAAGAATGGGGAGGTTGGATCTGAATTAAGCATGCACTTGTTTTTTTATTGGTTCATTTTGTGGGAAATGCTGTCATATGTATTATACAATAATCCCTAGGTTAAACACACACATAGCCTTCCCCTGTCAGTGGCTCATGGGTTAATTACAACTATGGTCACTTTCTGCCAGACACTGAAGATCATATGGATTGTATTCCAACAACAGCTAGACAGTCACAAACTAAAGAACCATTATTGCCTGCTGTGTAAATAGCTGTTTTATAGCTTTAAACTTTTTATTTCATTTAACTCACCTGCACCCCACTTTTAGTGAATAGCTCCCTTGGACTTTACAGATACAGTAAGAAGCTGCCTCACAAGCTACAAATCTGTTTTAATAAGAAGTCTCTTTGTTTACCTTTGTGTTCCATTGGATGTACGTACAGGCTGGGATACTCCAACATCCAGGGTCCCCTGAGAAACAACAGAAAAGATTGGGGTTATGTTGATTCAGTAGATGTAATAAATAAGTGACAGTAATGTGTAAGTAATTAGTCATTCAAGCTTCAAATTAATATACCAACTCTCTGAGTAGCCACATAGTGGAGACCATGAGTAGACACATAGTGGAGCAATATGAGTAGGCACATAGTGGAGCACCATGAGTAGCCACATAGTGGAGCACCATGAGTAGCCACATAGTGGAGCACCATGAGTAGCCACATAGTGGAGCACCATGAGTAGCCACATAGTGGAGTACCATGAGTAGCCACAAAGTGGAGCACCATGAGTAGGCATGTAGTGGAGCACCATGGGTATCCATGTAGTGGAGCACCATGGGTAGCCACGTAGTGAAATACCATGAGTAGTGACATATTGGAGAACCATGAGTCGCCACATTGTGGAGCCCCATGAGTAGGCACATAGTGAAGCACCTTAGTTTTTTCTTTTCATATTGGCCTGGACAGGAAATTTACACTTTACTTCCCTCCTTTTCTAGGATTTGTTGTATTTTATGATTCAATGCACAAGATAACAATGCATGCATGAAAGCTTAATATAAATTCTCATTGTCTATTAAGCATGTATATATTGTATCTAATTGATATTTTTAAACTACATGTATAATGTGGGTAAAGTACGTTTTGTGAGATGTTTTCAGTTATCTATGATTAAGATGCTGTATATCACCACACTTTTGAAATGGAACAGACCTTATAATTTTATCTCAAATATGGCTTTATGGAGCAAACACTATCTTCTCATGACTTTTCCACAGTCCAAGCTATAAGAGATTCAAGAGTAGTTTGATGAACACCTGGATGAACTCAAATGGCCCCCACTATTAATAGATCTAAATATCTTCACGAGAAGTTCTGAAGTACAGAGAGTGAGGAAATTTGCACATCCTTTATCACTTTAAAGAACTAGAGGCTACTCTTTGTAAAGAAAAGTGTGAGATTTCACACTTTATAAGACAAGGGATGTTTTTTTAGAGCATTTGTCCTGAACAAAACCTTGTCTTCTAGCAAATAGAATATATATAAAGTATAAAGATTGTGTTCAAAGAAACGGAGCATTTCACAATCTTGCGTGCCTGTATAATTCCAGGTCGTCATGCAGAGTAGCAGGACACGTGTCTTTGTCGGGCTGCGGGCTGCTGCCTAGGAAACATAGTCAATAAAGTCCTAATATCTTGATGGTTACATTGTTGTGACTTCTCACCTTTCTTATACCTTTTGCCCATGGTATTAGCCAACTCTTTAGGGACAAATATTGTGAATTCAGCGGGTGTAGTCATTTATTTTCCTCAGAATGTTTGTCAGAATGAGCATCTATCTGCTTCAAGAGCTAGCTCTGCCCTCCGCACTAGAACCTTTTGTTATAGCATGTGCCCTCCTTGTCCTACTCTCTGATTCCATTAATGGTTTTTTTATAATGTAGAATAAGAGAGCAGGGAGATCTCTTGTTCCCTGCTCAGGAGCCACCTGAGACACTTGTAGGTCCAAGCAAAAACCTCCTTCCTAATATACTTTCTAATATCACAGGTATTTACAAAATCAAGTTATGTTAAAAAATGGCTTAAGTGAAAAACATGTTTCCCCTTTCTCTGGTTGGAATTTTGAACTTTTTATCCAACCTAGTATCAAACCTGGGCAGTGGTAAACATTTCCACAGTGGTAAAGGTGGTGTGGAGTTACTGGACTTTATGACTGGACTATGGCATTAGTTGAGGGTAGCTGGAGCATTGTACACACAGACATACCATCTTGTATTTGTATTTCACTTGCTAGTAAAGAACATTTAGGGGAGGTGGCACTATTAGTTGTGGATTACACATAACGGACTGCAACATGGAGAGATGCCAGAGGCTGGCCAGACAAATCAACCTAAATACAGTTACATTGCAGCTTGTAAAATAAATATATTTGTAACAGCTGCCAGCTCCTCTCTCTTTACCCAGCAGCTAGGCTTGGGTCTTCAACATTTAAATATAACCTGTAGGAGGTTTGTGGAGGGTTGGTGACAAGAGTGTTCCTCTGATTTTCCCTTTCTTCTCTTTCTGGCTTTCTTGATCATATCAAATGTTCCTCCCCAGCCCACCTTGCAGTGTCCATTTTCTCCACAGCTCACTTCCCAATGGGTTTCCCCCACCTCCCAGTGTCTTTTTATCGGTGTGCTAGCTAAAATGGAGCTGCAATATTGTGCATACTGTTATCCATTTAATGTAATGAGCCCTATGCTGAATAGACAAACTGATTTAAAGAAAGTCTAAACCTTCCCGACGATCTTACAGAGGGCAACTTCTATGTGATTAAAAATGTGTCTGAACCATGCTCAAATGGATCACCATTTGGAAGCAATTCTTAATGTTCTGGACTAAAAACAAAAGGCAGTGCAGATCGGTGTGTGGCATCTCTGAAGATCATCTCCTCCCCAGTGATTGGTTGTGTGGTGTCAATTGCCTCTCTCTGCAGCCATGGATGTATTGTAGCTACTAGCCTTTGAGTGGTGCACAATTAGTGCACCATTAATATTACACTTTAATGAGGCATCACTTTTAATGAGGCATCACTTATCGTGATGTGCAGCTAAAGCTGCATGGGGTAGGGGCAGAGTTGGGTATAGGTTTCGGGACTAAGGTTGAAAGAAGGAAATAGTAAAAACACAACCAAAAAGAAGAGGGTACTTAAATGAGGCAATGAAGGTGAAAACAAGAAAAGCGCTTAGAGATTTTGAACTTGGTTCCCTTCAGAAATTTTACGACTCAGTCTTAAAAATGTTCACCATCAAAGTTCTATACTGTCCTTGTTCACAACTGTAGAAATTCAGGAAGAAGTAAACAACTGATTTGCCTGCATTCAACGATTATCCTCCAAAAATACATCATCCAACTTCTCTGGCATATAGTACATGAACAAACCCACTCTGGCACTTATTACCATTGTCACAAGTTGAGACTGATTATACACCAACAGAGTATCCATAGTCATGTTTTGCTATTGGTAATGTATGATTAATGATCTACTGTACATTAATATGCATGTACTGTATTTAAACAAATTCACATATATACATATATAAATACACATATAAACAAATTTAGATAATGAAAAGAACCTCATAAAACACTGCTCAAGCAGAAAGGACATTTAGGCTTGTAATGGGATTATATAGCAAATGTTTTTTAAAATACATATATATTTTATCTTCTCCCAGGAATCTTCACTGTGAAGTATGGAGGCTGGTTGGTCATTGACTCTCAGTCTCTGCTAGCACAGTGAGACACCCTTTTTCTACATAGACCAGTGTTTGCTCGAATATAAAGCAACCCCGTCCCCTTTATTCCACTTCTTTTGCTGACCTTTCCTTATTGCCATACTGCAAACATTTTCACCCACTGGACTTGCCCTTGTATTCCACACTGCAGCACCCACAGGACTTGCCATGTACCACATTTCAGCACCCACAGGAGTTGCCCTGCACACACACAGCAGCACACACTTGACTTGTCCTCTCACAACTTTGCTGCACCCACTGAATTTGTTCCTGCACCAACTGAATCTGCCACTGCATCCACTGGACCTGCCATTGCATCCAAAGAACATGTCCCTGCAACCAAAGACTTCCCCTTCGACTTGCCATTTTCACAAACTGCCTGCCTCTGCACCCAAATTACTTGTTTTTCCACCAAAGGTGCTTGCCTGTTCACCCAAAGAATTGCCCCCTGCTCAGTAAAGTGTATGAAAAAATATGTTTAGAAAAGTGCTGCATCATTTAAAGTTAAAAAGAAAAAAAAAAAAAAAGATTAAGCCTATTTGTTGCTTAAGCTGTTCCCTGTTATGGCAAACAGTAGGTTAACATTTCCATTCTTTTTTTTTTATCAAAGACTATCAGGATTATCATAAAGAGAAAGCAATCAACCAAAAAGTCTTCCAAACCAGGTGGCTTATCGCAGTCTGAGACATTAAGTAAACACAGACACACATAGAATACAGTAAGGGTAGGGGGAGGGAGAGGTCTGTTAAAGACATCAGTGCTTCCTCTGCAGCTAATGTCATCAAACATTGCTCTGCATGTGTGCACGCTAACTATGGGGGACATGTACTATACAAAAGAAAAAGAGACATTCACACTCAAGTCATTTCATTTTGTTGTGTCTTTCATTTTTATTCAGCAAACCGTACTTTTTTTTTCTATAGCATTCCTTCTACCGTCTAACAGTTTTTATAACTAGATTTTCTTTATTTATTATGTATTTAAAGAACTATTTTAAAACAAAGAAATACATAAAAAAAAATCAAAAAAGAACAACAAAGAAATGACAAACAAACTATATCATATATATATATATATATATATATATATATATTTATAAATAAAAAATGTTAATGTCTTCTTATTACTCGTGCCGAAAAAAGAACATATCTTCCTTTATAATTAGATTAATGAATTCTAAAACAATTCGTACATCAGCTTTATTAAGAAAATATGAAAAAGGTCCCGCTTTTATTTGAAACTCACGCATGTTGATTTGTTAATAATTTATTACATTATTTAAGATTAAAACAAGAAACTGAATATATTTGCACATACAATTAGTTAGTATCGTAGTACCTTTCCTTATATGTATAGATTGTATCAATTAAAAAAACAGGACATCCAGGTTGGATCCATACAAAATCTATGGCTTAAGCTTATAGAAAGCTTCAAAAGAATTGAAAAATACTTATTGTACAGCTCTTAGTAACTCTTACACATTTGCACCTTATACAAACTCCACATACACTTGCACTCAAATGCACTACACACACCTCACAGAATGCATACTTGCTATAAACATCCAGTGCACACATACTAGACATGGACTATAATCTTAAGTACTTGTGTGTATCTATATATATATATAGCCATAAGACATCTCTGGGTGTCTGCAGGAATTTTGCTAGGGGTATCCCCACTTGTCCCTGGCTACTTGCTTAATCCCCTCTTGATTGTCTACCTTTTATAGCTCCGGAGGGAGGGATCTGTATGTCTAGCAGAAGGACACAGACTACTCTTTCCCAGATTCTATGTTTCAGAGCACTGGATATCATGTGACAACTGGTGTGAGGTGGCATAGGAGCAACAGTCTGTGGCCATCCAATAAACCACATTAAAAAAAAATGTGTGTGATGAGTTAATGCTAAGGACCTCTATTGCCCCGTTCAGGTCACCCATGAAGATCTTTACTATTCTCCATCTTGATTTGGGTATTCAGACTTCTCCCTAGCAGATCTGCATACATATAAATATATAAAGTAATGTTTGTATTAGATAGTCTCACTAATCAGAATGCCACTAAATTGGTGAAAGAGGAGTGGGTTTAGCTAGATTACGCACTAAAACACAGTACCGACTTCTACACTATAACCCCAGGATTACTGAACATGCAAAGCTCTGGACATGTTTGTACATACCACATAATTCACTTCATGCTGAAAAGACAAGGATGGATCAAGAGCAGCAAAGAGCACTGAATCCTCCTAAGACGGGTCACTATTCTGAACATTCCCATAATTAAGGGGGCACATTTTTTTGTTTTACTTTTACAGGTTTACATTCAGCTCTGTCTCTCAGCTTGTCGTCAGCCAAATGGAGCTGCTGCTCTCAGCCATCTATTGGGGGTTAGTGCAAAGAGAGACCCTTGTTTTAGTTATCAGAACAATGGATTATTTGTTACACTGAAGGTCTCTCTTCTACAGGAAGCATGGCGGCTCACGTTGAGAGAATAACATTTTGTTCCTTAAAAAGTCCAGGTCATTTTATCCTTATTCTAGGCCCATTGTATTATTCTATATTTAAAGACCAAGGGGGGGGGGGGGGGGGGGGGGGGGAAGAGCTTTAGTATCCCCTTAAATTTGTCAGTTACAGTTTATAATTCAATGTAGTGTCCTGCAAAGATGTTATATCACTATAAAACAAAAATAATGAAGTGAAAGACATTCCTGTTGTTAATTAATGTATTTATAAAGTCTGATTTAATTACTTAGAAACTAACCAATGCTTTGTAGTAATCTAGTAAATGCTAACTGACCAGCCTTCTTCTTTTTTATTAGACAATCATTTATCATCTAAAAATGGTCTTTACTTACTTCCAATGCTATCACCTAGGCAACATGAGGATTATGTTACCAGAGTTGTCCTTACTTATTTGCTATGCGGCTATCCTTATGTCACCCAGACTGATTAGCTTATAGTCAAGCAGATAAGAATAGGCCCTTCTGGTATATATTAATTGTATATAACCCTCATACATTACAGGTCCTGTTTAAACTGATACAGCTAGGATACTATTGAGCATGGGAGATCATATTTCTCTCAAGCCCTAGTCTGTTCTGTAGAAGTGAAGGTGACACTCTCTAAATATAGCTGCATATCCCATCTGCCCAACACCAGGTGTTGTCACCTCAGTCCAACACAGGCAGGTGGCCAAAGGGAGGTTCCACTTCTAAATTTAAAAGAAACTCTGGCTATGGTGCTTCACAAATGAACCTCTCAAAGGGTTTCAGACAGTGACATGGAACAATGATTTTCTATTATGTTGGTTAAAGCAATAAGAAAAAAAACAATATGAAAACATTCCACAGAAACACAAAACTGCATGTTAATAAATAAATTGGTGCTAGTTAGCTGCTAGAGTAGATATTAGATTGCCAACTACCATGTGCTACAAAAGAATGAGCCGTAATAGAAGCTATTGTGAAAAAAAAAAATCATATGTAACAAAAATTTAAACAAACAGAGAGTATTAAGGATAGGCCATGTTCCCTAATTTGGGCACCTGACCTTGCGTCGAGGACAGTTCATAGCGTCCATTTCACCGCTGACAATTCAACGCAGCAGTTTGAGCAGTGTATTGTAGCGTGGCCCACGATTAACTGTTCCGCGATGACTTGTCCTGTCACACGATGAACAGGCCATTGAGCAAGAGGTCTGTGTGAGGCTGTGTAGAAGCAGCAGAGATTAACCGTCCCATCCCCACTGACCTTTAGCTTCTCTAAGCTACACCCAACCATTGAAATTAAATTTCTTTTTTTATTTAATAGCATAGGACAGACATTAGGCCTTTTTTGGAGTTTTATATATTCTTATGTCTGAAAAAACAATATGAAGCACGTAATCAAACTGAGCTTTATTTGCAGCCTTCACTTTCACAACCCTGAAGAGAGAGAATGCACAGAGATCAGCATAGTGTGGAGGATTCCAGGAAAGAGAGTATGAGTCACACCAGATAAGTGATGTCTGACCCATTGTGTCACACAACTGACTGGTAAATTCAAGGTAATCTAAGTCATGTTGCTCAAATGAGTTAAAGGGACTGTATCACCTGAATATTGTTTTTTACTGTGCAAAAATATTTTAAATTATCAATACATTGTATTAGCAAAATTGCAAGCAAGTGCCTACATTAGGAGAAAAATGTGTTTTAAATGTGTCTGTGGAGTCTCCTGTTTATGACATCACCTGTGGCACGGTATACAAATGCCCTGCTTTTCAATGGGAAATGTGTCATTTGCATACTGTGCCACAGGTGATAATAATTTTGCATTTTGCTAACACAATGTAAAGATCATTTTCAGTATTTTTTACGCTCTACATGCACAGTAACACAATGTTCAGGTGATATAGTTCCTCTAAGTTTCTACTTTGTTTATATATATATATATATATATATATATATATATATATATATATATATATATACATATTAGGAATCCCAAATCAAAATATGTAATAATTAAAGAGCAACTGGACTCTCTCCATCACTGTCATGTAGGCGCATCAATTGCAACAGATGTTCATCTCCTACCCCTAACACCAATCAATTATGTGACACTGTCTCGTCACAGAGCTGCAGCTCCATTATATGGCAGCCTGGAGGTCTCAGAACTGTATCATTCAAAAGTCCTTTAAGTTAGACAGAAGTGGGCTTCTGTCTGATTAAAAGTTGTTCGGGGGGGAGTAATCCCTCTTTAAATAACACTGATTCCAAATTTTGGGTTTCTTACACAAGTCAAGCAATTTGGAGGATTTGTAAAATTAAATCAGGATGTAAAACTGAGAAGCTAAAATACAGAAGTTGCATAAATCGAAACACTTACTAAAGAAATAGCAGAACTAGATATGATATGAAACTACAATCGTACTAATGCCACAAAGACCATAGAGCAGTCCATTACATATAAAAACCACTGAGTCCTTTCGTTAACATTTTAATTGTAATCATGTTAACATAAATTGAATTTAAAAGTTTTAATTATTGATATAATATTGATGCTACTCACAGTATTACAATGACTACATCAAATACTCAAATGATGCTTTCCTATAGTAATATCAATATTCATATCGTATTGGGCCCCAACATTTCTAATGAACTGATGCCCCCTCTAGTTTTCACAATCTAAAATGTATCTGAACCTTTCCCCACTACCGGATAACATTTGTGCATTGTGTATGCTATTTATTTAAACCAATAGTCTTGGTTCTTTCAATGTGCGGAGAGGTTTGTTGCTGTCAGGTCCGTGCCGCGGTCCCTCGACGCCCACTCTGCAGCTCCATTGCCAACACTGCCAGTCATGTCCCTCGATCGTTGAATGCCCGCGTCCCCCGCTATGGGGCGCACATCCCACATGTCATGGTGGCTGTGCTAAAGCCATTTAAACCGGCAGCGCGCCTAATTCAAATTGCTTGATAATTTTGCAAGCTTGTTTTAGTGTTTTTGCTTACAGTTCCTCTGTTTCCTGACCCTGATTGTACTTGTGGATTACCCCACATTCTGGACTCCCGACCAGACTTGTTTTGGATTCTCCTTCTCGTCTGTTCCCTCACTGATTTAGCTATTTCCCTGGACTCCCTTATCTGGCTATCCCTCCTCAATCATCCTGTTTTCTGTGCTCCTGACTCGACTTGCTATATTGACCTCGCTCTTTTTCTGGCTTCCCTACTCGGACTGTTCCCCGATCATTCAAGTGCTGGCACCAGTGTCCATCCAACTACCATCCAGATGCTCGTGCCCGCTATCACTACTGAAGCCTGGCTCATCCTGTGGTCCTTTAGTATTTTTGGTATCTGGCAAGGGCTTCTGTGATTAGGACTTTTCATCTGAGCCACGATATGTCCACCTTCCCATTTTAAAGTTGCTTTATTTGATTTTGTTATATTATTCCCTAATATAATACCCAACTTGATCTTTACACTTGAATCTCATCTGCTTGTCTCACCTTTAATTATGTAACCACTTCTGAATTGTACTGCTTCTTCAAGACCCATTACCTGTCTAAAGTACAAAATCTACAAATCTTATACCAATAAAGATACAAGCCATAAAAGCCACAAACAAATACATCCACTGCTTTATCCTTTATCAGACTTCTGCATAGTCGGTCTAGTCCATGATGATGCATTGTGACACAGAAGTTGCCAATAACAAATGAATAAAAAGGGCATAGAGCATGTATACAATATTCTCCATTTTGCAAGATACGTTATAGGTTAGGGTCCTTCTTTCTAAAATTCAAAAAATATTCAGCATCAAGTTACTACGGAGGGAGGGCCATTGGTACTTATTTATAATAAATGCATATTTGACCTGTACTTATTACCTGGAACATGCATTACTTTCCAAGTGTCCCTGAATAAAAACAGCAATAGGGTCACCCCAGATGGGGGTACTGAGGAAAGACAAACAACCATTCAGGAAAGGATAAAAAGTAGGTGTAAAAGGGAAAGACAAGGAGGGCAACGAATCTCCAAAAAAGTTGAGTTACCAAGAGTTTTTAATGATAATACATATTAATCAAAATCCTCTGAAACCCTTGTATTAACTATTTCACCACAAATAATACAATTAAAAAAGAAAAGGGCAGCTTCTTACTGGTAATTATTTTAGGATTCTAAACACAAAAACATAAAGAAAGTCATGGCCTGGAAATTCAAAATTCAGATTGAAAATTTCGGAACCATCGAAGAAAAAGTTTCCAATTCAATTCCAGTTTATTGTGTTGTGTTCTGCTAGAATAATATGAAGTCTTTTTTGTGGATGACAGTGATTTTAATAAAGCCAGTTTCTAGTGAAAACGGTAAGATTGAAGCCTCATAACAAAATGAACTGCTGTTAATTCCTGAAGGAGTGTTGACTGTCACAAGTCGTAAGAGCGGATAAGTGTTACTCCCACACAATGGGCAAGTGAATACACATCTCTAAGAGTTAGTTACATGGCACCATTTACACATGACATTTCATTTACCCCATTGCATGACATGTACAAATCACAATCTTTATCACTAAAAAAGGACCTCAGTAATACCGAAAATCATATCCCGTTCAACAGGTTTTTCACTGTCACCAGGAATCCAGTGCTAGAGCCGCTCCTTAGATGACTTTCATACAATGAGAATTAGATTCCATTGTAAAGGTCTCTCTTGTCTCTTTATGTGCTGCACAAGCAGAGCTAGAAAATCAATTTGTCTTCCCAGTAATGGTGTCCTTAACTAATTCAGGTGCAAACTAGCAAGCACATTACTGTCTTTAAAAGTCTCTGGTGTAATGAGTTTGGAGGACATCTATAATTGGTCTGTGATGGATGGAAATTGACTATATGATAAGTAACACCAGACCCCATAAATATTTAAGAACAATTATGTTCACCTTGTCTTATTCCCAAGGTCATCACATAAAAGGCATTTCCTCACCTTATAAAGTCAGAGATAAAAAAATTGATTTAGAATATTTGTTCTGATCCCCTTAGATCTCTCTGCAGCCTATGACACTTTCTTAGCAGAATAGCCTTGATGGGCATAGTTTGCATGGCTCTCCCTTTGATAGAGATGTATCTATCTGATTGCTCCTTCATTGCGCCTGCTGGTGCGACATTGTTGCCTGTTCAGTTTTCTGTTGACTGCTCCATAACCATTGCAAATGCTACGATTGTACCTGATGACCAAGCCTAATGTCTTTGGGTTGTCTTTGACTCAGCTCACCTTCGTCCCCCCTGTTCAGTTTCTGACCACATCCTGACGCATGCACTTAAGGAACATTGTGCATATTCCGAAAACCCACCTAGCTCCAACTGTCCACAAATACTTTGACTAGCACCATCATCCCCTTTGATCTTTTCACACCTTATGTGTCTCCTGTCCCCCACTCCATCTAGATTGTAAGCTTGCACGCAGGGCTCGCTACCTCATGTTTCAGTCTGTCCCTGGTTGTCTAACGTAGTATGCAGTTTCCCTCTATGTTCTGTACCAAGCGATAAAGAAATAAATGCCAATGTATATGTACAATGGAACCTCAAAACCAAAGTCTACTAATCTCAATTACCAAGATGCTGTAAAACATCAACTAATCTACTAGACTAAATATAAAAATTATACCAGTTTCTTAAATTTAAAAAAAATTACTCTTTTTCAGTTACATAACATTCGGAGAAGCATATTGTTTCCTGTCCTGAGTAGCAGTATTTTCTATGACCACTTTTCAGCCATGTGTCTAAAGAACTCACATCCATTACATTTACATAATTAGCAGTAATAGTTGTCACAGTAAGAACATCAGCAGTTACTTTCCCTTATGTCTGGCATTGCTGAGCTAGATACTAAATAATAATAACAAGAACCCCTAGAGCTTGGCTTCCTATGCAGCATTGCACACTACTCTGCAGTGTGCTAAAGGTCCTTTTAGTAGTCAATGGGCTAATGTTTTACCAAACACAAAAAGATTCTGTCAAATACCATGGGATCTGAATGCTGCTCTGTGTAAAACATGAACAAAATTCAATCAGGCAATTAACAACACTGTAAATGAAAGAGACGACATGAATTAATGAATACCAAGTTTCAGATTACTTTTGCCCACCAAATCTATTGCTCTTTTTAATCAAAGATTATTTGTTTTTAGTTATAGGTAGGACAGTTTTTCTTCATTAGTAGAATAATGAGAGAAGGGACGAAATGACCATATTATAATGGGGGTAAAAGCAGGGTGGGGATATTTGAAGATGAGAATGGGAAAAATTAGGGGAAGGAGAGTAGAGAATAGAGATTAAAAATCATATATCAAATAATACTAAGGGGCACGCTACTGAGTTCTGGAGCTTTTCTCCAACATCAAAAATACAGAGTGGAAAAATTTAATAAAATACAAAGTGTGTACATATATGGAATGGTCAATTTTGGTTATTTTGAAACATGAGGGAAAAGAGATCTCTAAACAGAGGGACAGGAAATGAGCAGGGTATATAGAGAAGGGAAAATAGGGGAATATTAATAGAACAGAGAAAAATTCCAAGTGTAACTGTGTAAGGGAAAGTGCAAATTTAAAAAAACTGCTAATGGTACTTATCAATATTAACTAAAAGGGTTAATAAATATTGAACATCATATTACGTGGAACATCAATAACATAAATACATATAGCACTCAGCACCAATGCCTTATGCCAGGGGTATATAGCAGATGCCATAGGAAGCCCCAACACATAGGTGCAAGGTTGGGGGAGGGGACTCCCTTCAAAAAAAAAGAGAAAAAAGAAATAAGTATAAAAAGTGAATAGATTAGTTATCCATGGGGGGGGCGCAGTTGAATGAATCAAACAATCCAAGGTGCATGGCCCGACTGGAATACCAATAAATAAACATGATGACCAGCACTTCAGTGTAACGGTGTGATTATTATCCCAAGACCCCTCGGATAATAAACCCAACATTAAACTAAAGTGCTGGTCATTGTGTTTATTTTTTAGTTGAATGAATCAAGTTAGTCTCAAAGTCTACTGTCTAGTGGCAATATTATTATACACGGTATTTAATCGCTGGGGCAGTAAGTGTGTCTGAATATAGCTGCTTCTTTGAGGTCATCGGGCAATATAGTGGGCTTATTTTCCATGGATTACTTGAGTAAGATGGCCATCACTGCGTCATCAATGGAGGACAGGGTGATCCGCCTGTTGCCACATAAAGCAAAGCGGACTGGTTCCTAATGGTAGTGAATCCTTGCGTCATGGAGCACTGCAGTAACAGGTGACATCTGGCGTCACCAGGTGAGTAAGGTTATTGGTACCAAGTGTACTCTGACTGTAGATGGTAAGGTTTGTCAGATGAGGAGTAGAATCGCATGATGGTATCCCTTGCGCCTGTGAGAGGTGTAGTTGCCTCTGTGTTGGCCACTCCATTACAGACAGAATACCGGGTGACAATTTCTTATCTAAATAGTTCACAGCAGTGATGGTTGCAGATAATGGGCCTCTGTATGCGTATGTAGATATTCCCTTAAAAATCAGCTACAATAGTCATTTACAACATTAAAAATGTCTCCACTGCATTTCTCATCCATTTGATGCTATTATATTGGACAATGTTTGTTTCAAAAACAAGGACATTTCCAAGTGACCCCAAACTTTTGAACAGTAGTGTATATAAAGTATTATTTACAATAAACACTGCCTTAAGTTTAATAGAGTTGTCAAGTTGCCTACAGTTTGTAAATGTTTCACCATTGTGTTCTTTACTTGCTTGTTGAGAAAGTTTTTCTCACTCGTTTTTGGAACTATATAATATATCTCACTGGTTAGATATAAACAATAAAATACCTGAGTCTATTCAGAAACATTAACAGAGATACATGTAGTCAGGGACATTCTATAGACCTATACTTGGAAAAGAGTAGCAGCGACCTCAGGCTTTCTTATCTTTTAGCAAAAGAGATGCGTCACATGATTATCCATTATGCAAGTAATTAAGGCAATAAACAAAATAAAAGAAACTTTGTTCTATTCATCCTAAACCCAATTTAAATGCACAAACCAAAGCTTTTTTTTTTTTTTTTTACAATTCTGTCTGTTTAAATGGGCAGTTCCACTTAAATTTACACACATTGTACATGTTTTTAATAATAAAAACAATATGTGAAATGCACTTATTTTTACTTTAAAACATATTACACTTCTCATGTAGTTTTACATTGACAATAATTTCACTGGGCCAACTACTCTTTTCCCTTTACAAATAAACATTAGGGGCTTAAATGATGATTTCCTTTGTTATCATTCATATAAAATATTACAATAAATAATTGCATTTTGAATGTCAGGGAGTCCCAGAAACCTGATTTATAGCACAGGGTGTGATGTAATATCTAGATTCTTGTGTCGGAAATGTGAAATATTATTCAAGCTTTTACCACTATATGAAAAGCAAACTGTTGAATGTGAACACAGATTCCGCCACATCCTTAGATCTAAAGGTACCTTTGCAACTGACCCAGCACTTTAGGGATGTGTTCTTGCAGTAGGGGATCCAGAGAACTCGAAAGTAGGAAGTGCATTATTTTACTTTTACCCACCCTGAAAACAGTGCATGTACATCCCAGCATCAGCTAGAATTGCAAAGCTGCCAAGGTTCTTCACAGGGAGCAATTAACATAAATTGGTCTCCTCATGATCATTGCACTGTAGGAGATGAAGGGTGGTCCCACGCAGCCAGGTTTAAAATTAGCATCGCGATCCCAGGCCAAGCACTGAGCATGCAGTAAGAGGGCTAAAGGAGATGTGTCATAAATAAATGATATGTAGACTCACCTTTTCTGAAAATGATTGCTACTGTACTGTGCCACATCTTATGGAGGTGGACATATTTCTGGAAGTTTTGCTAACCCTGCTCTGACTGACAAAAATACATGGAGATGCATGACAGAATTGCTTGACGTCTTATTTGTGCTGAAAGTACATCTCTGGTTTCTTTATAGTATTTTCTGTCAATGACAGCAAGACCTATCTTTCTTTATAAAAGAGAAGGGAACATGACAGAACAGCTTTTATATGTTAAACCATCACCAGGGATAAACAAAGTGTCCGTGGCGAGTTCTGTGAAGATCCATAGAACATGATCACGTTGTCCGTCACAAAGTCCAGTCAATGTCAAGCATGAAAACACCTGCCACATACCCCTGGCCATAAGTGAAGAAAGTGTATATAAAATAACGTGGTCATTTACGTGAGAAGGTATTAAAAAAATAGACATTTCAAGGGATGATTTTGTGTGGCCAAGGGCATAACTTCTGCCAGTGGTTGGAGAAAGAAGTCATTGAATTTCCTGAGTGATCGCACAATTAAGGTGCACAAATGCTTCCATTAACTAGTAAAGTTCAGAAAGCTGTATGCTCCTGCTAATACAAATCCGTATTGCACAGATATCTTGTGTACCTGCATGTTGCCTCCGTCCTTTTAAGTGATGGCCTTAGTGTTCGACACCATGCCCCAGTGCACCCCATCACTGTTAAAGTACTCAAGACTCACATGGTTCACAACAGTGCAGGAACATCATTCAGTCAGTTGCACTGGATCTTCTCCACTAATCACTAAAGATGAAGCCTCATATTGTGAAAGATAGGCAAGTTGGAAGGTGTCCTCTAAATTTGATGTGTTTTTTTTTCTACAGGGAATGGGGGGCAGGAAAATGGAGTAAGTAGAAAACAGAAAAATTACAGGGGGAGCATTTAAGAAATAGTCCAGCAATGTTTCACTTTGCTGGCAAGACAGTAGAGATTTAGGCATTCCTATTTCCTTTTTCTCGTGAGAAACATATTATAAAAACCTCAACGTACCACATTATGGAAGGAGAATACTTTAACTAAACCCACAATTAGAAGACTAAACACAACCACATTTTAGATTTGTTTATAGCTGTCAATCTGCATATTCAACTTGAACATGTATATTAGTTCTGATTGGCATTAAATCGTACAGGAGAACATTATTATTATTTCTACACCACCAACATATTTACCAGCTTAACATTTAAATAATTAGCATTAAAACAACATTTTCACAGATACACCCACAGAAACAAAGAAATAAAAATGATTTGAGCAAAGAAATAAATATTTAGAAATCATCCCTTCTGCACAAGAAGCAACTATGTGTAAAATGTTGTATTCAAGCAACATTGGTTACATAG
This sequence comes from Pelodytes ibericus, assembly GCA_036172795.1. Taxonomy (NCBI): domain Eukaryota; kingdom Metazoa; phylum Chordata; class Amphibia; order Anura; family Pelodytidae; genus Pelodytes; species Pelodytes ibericus. The sequence goes on along the minus strand of CM069862.1, from coordinate 95,118,157 downwards.
CAAATGCCACCTGAAGATGTAATTTGAGCCAAGGCAGTATAGAGGTAAGAGCAGATGTCATCTGCTTTGTCTGTAGTAGTGCAAAGCTGGGTCCTTCAAATTGATTCAAACCAAGTGGTCTGGATATGGCCTACAAGGGCCTTGTAGCCTGCCTGAGAATTCCATCAGGTTGATTAAACCCATAGGCAGGATGTAACCACATGTGGGATTAAAGTCCCCAAAGCTTGCTAAAGACACTTTGATCTTATATATAGCTCACCAATTTTATAAAATTCTCCAAGAATATATGAACTGAAAAAATCCATAGAAAGGCATAAATGTTATAAAAGTGGACCCAAAACTGTTTTCGATATATAATTATATATTGTAGAAGATTCAGATATGTTACCTACATTATAGCCACAAATTATTTTTTTCAGTTGCACAAAAAGTTAGATATAAAGTTGTAAACTATGTGTATTTTGATTGAAAAGGGAAAATTTATAAAACCACATATTACGCAAATTACTTTTTTTTTTTCATTTGACGTATTCACAATTTTCTAATCATTAACACTTACAATGCCTGCATTTTTGAGCATAGCTATAATCTGCAAAAATATCTGATTGCCCCATTTTTAATTAATACATATACAAGGTTGTGTAAATAGATATGTGAATGTATGATTTTTCAGAATTCTTACATCAGTAAGTCAATGCATTGGATTACAGTATGGTTATGTTAGTATTTGTGTGTAGTAATTGACATTTCTTTAAAATTGTGTGTACATTAGTGTCTATGACATATATTAATGACAATGGCATTGAGTGCTTTAGTATTTTCTAATTCCTTGTGGAATAAGCAGTCACGACTCCCTAAGACCAAAGTGTAATAGTTGGTTCTGAAGTAGACCAATGATAGTGATATCAATATAATTTCCTTCTCACTTGCACATTTATGTATAAATGTGGATTTGATGAAGTGTGTGCTGTTAACTTACTTGTTTACTGCGTATTTGAACATCAGCACTTTTCATCTCAAACGATTCCTCTTCTTCCTCCTTTTCTCCATGTTCCATGCCAAGGAGGGTGAACCCATGCCTGCAGCAAATCCACCACCACATCCCCTGTAAAGGCATTCAGAACGGGTCCCTACTTTCCTCCACAAGTCTATTGGTTTGGTTTAATCACATCTGGAAGTGTTAAAACCCAAGACTATACAAAAAGAAGGAAGTGTGGTAAGGATTGTGGGATGATTTGAGCAGAAACTGACAAATGCAATCCTGCTGCCTGCCCAGACTAGTTTCTGGGACAATAGATCACAATCCCGTTACCATAATCCAAAGCGACAGAATAATGACTGATTAGCAGGTTCTCAACAATTAACTGCACTGGTTGAAGATCACAAGAGTCTAGGTATTTGGAATTCTCTGTAGTATCCTGTCAAGTATTCATTATATGTATTGTGATTGTTTTAGCCAGGGATTTGTGGGGTAATCTAAGAAAATATATATATATATTTTTAAACTTGAAGTAATGTGAGAGTTTTAGTTCCAAATCTCTGTTTATGACAGCCAAGCCAGGCTGCGAAATGGGATCCTATGGCATAATCCAGTAGCGCCCACATCTGCAATCACAGCAGGGATCAAGCGATTGTCAAGTAACCAGAAACAAAAGGTCCTGTCTGGTGCAATGATCAGGACTACCACTGCATGCTGAAGTGCTGTCCTGTTACTCTGCTGCAGTATTCGGGATACATTGCCTGGGTACACATCTGGAATTAGAAGGCGCAATCCCAAACACTGGGGAGGTTACAGCAGAAACCAGAAGAGCATCAAATAATAATCGTCGCATTAAACTACTTTATGCATTCAGAATTAAGGCCGGCGATCTTGATATGCAGGTAGTGGACAGGAGAAAATCACAGAGTCTTCCTCTGCACAATACAATCTTCTGCAAAAATAACAGCAATTGGCAATTAACTCAGATAATCATGGGAAATTAAATAATATTCTAAATTCCAAAAGTAATCCTTAATGTCCCCAAAAATTCGGAAGGAATCCAAAGGGAGCGGTAAATGCAGGTCTGTGCATAACTACTTCCTGATGCATAAGGAGAGGAGGGAAAAAAAAGTCGCCTGTGAATAAAAGGGAGGTAGATGGGTGGAGAGGTGCAGGAGAGGAGGAGAGCTACATATTCACCTCCTTTAGATTATAGTGGACTGTCAGATACTCACAGCCATGTGGAGGGGGATGGGATCCACAATAAACCAATGGCTACGGAGCTCAGGAAACTGTCAGCCAATCAGAGCACGGGGGTGCGTCAGCTTGTGTTGAGCAAACCCTGGCTTTTGGTCTTCTGCTTGTTGCATCATGTGCCCCATGGCAAAGAAGGGGGTGGTCATCCAGCTGCAGTTCCCCGTGCAATTAACCCGTGCCTGTCACTTGTCATATTGTACGTAACACAAGACATTAATATTTGTAATGTTATGTTCTATTGATAGACTTTGTTGTGTGCACGTCCTAAAACTTTAAGCAAAAATAGCTTAAAGCTATGACTTACAAACAAGTGAAACATTAAATAAAATGTAACATGGGCACACTGATGGTACTACCATTGGTTTTACTGTAAATGTTAATAATAAAAAATGATTGAAAATTTTCTATACATTGTCAATTTTCAATGGATTCTCTACATTCGCAATAAAAACAATCTTTAAGTGATACAGTCCCTTTAAACGGCTTGAGGGGAGCCCATGGCGCCCATAGACACCATTTATGGAGCAGTGGTTAATACAGCATTTGTTAATGTGAATACAGCATTTGTCTGGCTGTTCCATTTTTAATTTGTTTATTTTTATCTTATTTTTTTTCAAATATTTAATCTTTAGTATTTATATTTTAATTTTATTTTCACTAGTTATATTCCATTTCATTTTCCATTATATTTATTTTTATGGGGTTTTTTCATATATTCATCATAGTTTTAGTAGAATGATATTAGTTAATGTTAATATAGATGGAAAAAAAGATGATCACAAATTGTGCAAGCAGAATTTTAAGCAAATATTAAGACAAAATATGTCTTAAATGTGCCTATGATATCTTCTGGCAACATTGGGCATATGGACATGGTTAACGTTTAGTTAGCGCGAATGCTATTTTGGCAGGAGTGGCGTGCGCTAGGTTATGCTATTGTCTTCTGTGATTGGTCAGGTGGTGCATGCAAAATAGCGCTGCGAGAGGTAGAACGTTCACTGCTGAGAACTCAACAGCGCACTTATGGCTGAGTTTTCCACCCTCCCTTTCCCAAATGTAAGCTTTCTTTTATTGCCATGGTTTTATTGAAGGTAAGGATCACTTGCCCATTAGAGGGGATGGACAGCTTTTCAATTTTGGTTAGTGGGGCTGGCTTAACGTTTAATGTATTATGTATAAAGTGCTGGTTATGGTTAAGTTATTGGCGTGTTATTATTAAAGCCTCAATAAAATACCACGGCCTTTAATATCCAAAATGTATTTAAGGTTTATACCACTCATGCTTATAACATCAGCATTTTTCTTGATATGCAGATTAAGCCACATGCAGTGCTGGCTGTGGACAAGTGTCAAGGTTGCATTGCACCCCTGCCCCACGCTGACACTAGCCCAAAGAGTAAAATGGAAGATAGGCTTGTTAGTGGAAATTTCCCATACATGCAATCGACAGTAGAGGTAGCCCTCCTTCTGCTGCCTTACACTGCACAGTGCACATCTGGATGAGTGCTGGGACACATGAAGTGAATACCTAAGCTATATGGCACCTGGGGCGGATGACGCCCCCAGGTACTAGGATACTGGGCGGTTCCGCTGGCACAAAAAAACAGTCAAAATACCCTCTCTCCAGCATGAAGTTTAAATAACTGACTTCTGGTCTTTCATTTTACATATTTAAAAAGGTTGAGAGATCAGGATGGCGCAGTAACAAGTTGAACCTCGATAAAAATACAAAACACACTAATAGTGTAATAAAATTGAAAAAAACAATGTGACCACGATGAGAAATAGGTATTGCACTCACAAACGGGTGTAGAAAAGGAAGCATTCAGGATTATAGCTGGAAATTAAACAGGCTTTAATCTGTGAAAAGAATAAAAACAGCGATGGGCAGGACCAGATGGATCTTGTACTGGACCCCCACTAGGGAAACACTTACAAGGTGCAGAATAACAATGGGTATGTAGAGTATATCCAGAGCTCAGCACAGGAGATGGAATAAACAGCTGCAGCTGGAGGACAAATGAAAACTGGAAAAAGGTAGCTGGTTCAAACTATCAACGCGTTTCGCTTGATCTTCTGTCATGGCTTCTTCTGTTTATTCCATCTCCTGTGCTGAGCTCCATTGAACTTGGACATACTCTACATCAGGAGTCACCAACCTTTTTGAAACTGAGAGCTACTTCATGGGTACTGGGTCATACGAAGGGCTACCAGTTTGATACGCTCTTGTGAAATAACAAATTTGCTCAGCTTGCTTTTAGTTATACATTATTATATTATTATACTCATCTATGTGAAGACACTAATCCCGTAAATTATTTCTCACAATAATTAGCAACAATGACAATAAGGAGGGAAACATATCAATATTCAGCACTTTAATCTCAGTAATTGTTACATTTTTAGATGATCACTTACATCACTACATTTCATAGGAAAAATGCAACGTGGGAGACGTTTTGCTGGCTAGCAGAATGAGTTTTTACTACTGTTCCCATGATGTCACACATACACACAGTCACACATAAATACACAGTCACACACACATACATTTACAGACACCCTTATACACAGTCACACACACAGCCATCTTTACACATACACTGTCAGACAGCCACCCTTACACACACTGTCACACTCACACACACACACACACATAAATACAAACACAGCCACCCTTACACACACTGTCACACTCACACACACATAAATACACACACAGCCACCTTTACACACTTAGACACAGGATACACTTACACAGACACTCATGCACACATAAATACACACACAGCCACCTTTACACACTTAGACACAGGATACACTTACACAGACACTCATGTACACACACTTGCACAGACAGTAACACACACATTGACACACACACTTATACACACACACCCTGTAGTGTACACACTGACATACACTTCCAAATATTGACACATACTTACACACACACAAACACTTACACACATTTCTTTTTAACCTCCCCCCCCCCCCCCCCCACACTTATGCTGTCCCCCCTGCTTAATTACCTTTATGTGCAGAGAGGAGGACCTTCTCGATGCTGTCTGCAGAGGCTGATACTGGCATCTAGATTCTTCTGCCGGATGTCAATGTCAGCTGACATCCGGCAGAAGAAACTAGAATACTGGTGTTCTGCCTCTGAAGACACCATCCTTCTTCCTGCAGCCAATCAGAGCGCGATGAGGGCGGAGCTTGCACCCGTCGTGCTGTGCTTGGTGTGCCATGGAGGTACGGTTACCGCAGGCGCTCACCTTTGGCCTGCATCTCCTTGTCACAGCAAGCACAGCTCAACTGGGTGAAAGCTCCGCTCCTGTCGCGCTCTCTGACTGCAGCGCCTGCCAGGGCCGCCACCAGGAATTTCAGGGCCCCTTACTGAACACATTTTCTGGGCCCCCTCCCCCGAAAAAATCTTCTACTCGCCCCACCTACCCTCACAAGCATGTTATCCCGGTCTAATGTAATAAGGAGGGTGGTTGGGAGCAGTTGATCAATATGCCAGTAATATTTTGTCACTCAGTATGCCAATAATATTTTGCCACTCAGTAAGTCAGTATTTTTCCCTCAATATGCCATTCTTTTACCATTTAATATGCCAGTATTTTGCCATTTAATATGCCAGTATTTTGCCCCTCAATATTCCAGGATTTTGCCCCTCAATATGCCATTCTTTTCCCATTTAATATGCCAGTATTTTCCCCCTAAATATGCCATTTAATATGCAAGTATTTTGCCCTTCAATATGCCATTTAATATACCAATATTTTGTCCCTCAATATGCCATTTAATATACCAGTATTTTGCCCTTCAACATGCCATTCTTTTGCCAATTAATATGCCAGTATTTTGCCCCTCAATATGCCAGGATTTAGCCATTTAATATGCCATGATTTTGCTATTTAATATGCCAGGATTTTGCCCCTCAATATGCCAGGATTTTTCCCCTCAATATTCCAGGATTATGCCATTTAATATGCCAGGATTATGGCAATTAATATGCCAGGCTTATGCCAATATGCCAGGATTATGCCTCTCAATATGCCAGGATTATGCCAATTAATATGCCAGGATTATGCCAATATGCCAGGATAATGCCAATATGCCAGGATAATGCCAATTAATATGCCAGGATTATGCCAATTAATATTCCAGGATAATGCCAATATGCCAGGATAATACCAATATGCCAGGATTATGCCTCTCAATATGTCATGATTATGCCAATTAATATGCCAGTATTATGCCATTTTATATGCCAGGATAATGCCAATATGCCAGGATAATGCCAATTAATATGCCAGGATTTTGCCCCTCAATATGCCAGGATTTCCCCACCCTCCTCCCCCGTTCCCCAGTCAGTACTTACCTCCTTGCTGCTGTCTTCCGGTGCAGGTCCGTGGCTGTGAGGGTAGCGTTGTGCCGCCGGCCCAGGACACCAGTATCGCCCCCTGATGGCGGGCCTGCGGGCGACACATGTGGTCCTTGCGTGCACCGTGTTGGTGACCCCTGCTCTACATGCTCATTGTGTGAACAGGTGACAGTGCTAGGCGCTACTTGTACTAATGATTATAATTATGTATGCAGCTCACTAATCAGTAGAAAATCACCTCTATTTTCTACAAACAACATAAGATTAAAAAGAAAAAAAGAGAAGGAGCGCAACAAACTCAAAATAATACAAAATAATATGTGAAAAATGTGTGAAGATCAAATTCTGTGACAAGGGAGTAATTGTGAATCAAAAAGGAAAAAAAGGGAAAAAATGAAATTGAGATATATTGTATATTATACTTATTTTCAGACAGAGACTTGATTGCAGATCTCAAGAGGCATTCATAAAAATAGAAACAAAAACAAAATAGTGCTCTCTGGTTGAACAGCAACAACAAGGATTGAAGTGATGGGAGTTGTACTTACAAAACTGGAGCAGATTTACTGCTCTATATGCAGGTAATAAGGGAGATCCCTGGATACGTGTAGGGAACACCAGCCTTTATAGATCCTCCATAATATGCAGATGGAATGCCGTTGGGAGGACTCACAAATTCAGATGAATGATGACAAAAAAGAAGAAGGCTCTCATAGTGAAGTACAGTATAGAAATATATTTTAATAAGGCAAAAAAAGGCTTACTATAAAATAATGTGAGTGCAGATAATGACTCACAAAACACGTTTATATATGGCACGAGGAAGCCAGGCAGGAGAACCCAGTGGCTGTGGGAATGATGAATATCCAGAAGTGTCTGTGGGACAAAGTCTCTAAGCGTCTATTCACTGACCCAGCTGGAGACTGAATGCGAGAGTTGCGGAGAGGAGGGGGTGTGTCATACGCGTTTCGCCAGGTGTGGCTTCATCAAGTGCACACCCTCCTCCTCCTGATGTCCGTCTTATGTAGTAATCGTTTGGACACACCTCCTCCCCGCTGAAGTCAATGATTCGTTCCTCTGTATGCAATGCTCATTGTGTGTCTAACTGACTGTGGTCAATGTTGTCTGTGTGTATGTGTAAGTGTTATTGTGTATGTAGGTGTGTCTATCTAACTGTGTGTTAGTGTGTCTATCTGACTGTGTGTAAGTGTGTCTGTGTGTGTGTAAGAGTGACTGTGTGTATGTGTGAAAATGTGACTCTGTGTGTGTCTATCTCTGTTTATAAGTGTTTGCACAAACACATTTATTATAAACACACACATATTCTTGCCCAGGGTCCAATCAATATTAAAGACGGCCCTGGACATGTCGTTGAGGTGTACAGGTAACCAAGTAAATACAAAAGACATATTGCAGTTTATGAATTATGAAGGTCTCTTCTGTTGCAGTAGATTTAATTTCTGTGGTTTGATTAACGTAACCGCAACAGAGACACCTTCCTCCACATTTATACATTCCTGTGGTCTTTAAACAATTACCTGCTGGTTTACTGGTGTCCCTATTTTTATTGCTAAAATTACTCAGGGACAGATAAGCTCTATTACTCATGCCTTAAAGGGACATGTTACGGTACCCTCAGCATCAGATGCACAAACCGCCGTTTAGTAGATCTTCCCCCCCAATAACGAGACCACGCTCTGTGTTGAAGGTAAAACATGAACTGCTTTTACTGTGGGCTACACGTCCGTATTTATCCAGGTCTCCCACTTGGTGGACACTCCCCTAGGGGACCCAATGGGAGACTGTAACAATAGACAGACATAAGCCAATTTAGGACCCACAGACACAGATTATTCCCAGCAGGCATTATGATTTCCTCCCCCCTGCCCTGGAGATAATTGGGAAGTAATTCAATTATCTCCAGGACAGAGGCGAATTGCCATTTTAATTTCAACACAAAAAAACACATAACTTTATAATGGTCGAACATTTCCCATTCGTATCACATATCCCCAGATGGATCTGTCACAGGACACTAAACATTTTTTTTTTCACTTGTGCTTCTTATATAGAAGCACAAGTGATGTGCTTTTAAGTCACTCTCTTTTCTTCTACCTTAATTGTTTCACACTAAATCTCACTTATATGCACTCTATTTAAGCATCGCTACTCAATTGCCAATGGATGAGACCTAACTGGAGATGAAACTATAAGTAAAGGAACTATAGCGGTTTCCTCCAAATTGTGAAACTGATGGCAAAAAAAAAAAAAAAAAAGAAGCACAAGTGAAAAGTTAGTTGTCCCTAGTATGAGGATGAACTGGTGTGTATTTTTGATAGTACACACAATTTTATCCTCTGACCGACAGCTGCCATGCTTCCATAGGAAGCAGGAAGCCGTCTGGTTGGCGACTGGCTCTCTCTGTTAGCGCAGCCATATTGCTTACCATGGAGGCCTACACTACACACTAACTGCAGATCCCATTACTGACTAAACATCATGGGAAGTTAATTGTAGACGGTGGCTACAATTATCTGTATAAAGAGGGTAAGCTTCCCTTCTACCACTATTTGCTGTACTGACGTTATTTCACTTGCTCTCCATTTATCTAGGTTTAAATTTTCCATTTGATTTTCTAATTATTCTATTTTTATAGTTGACGGGATATTATTATTCTCAGTTCTTAGAATTTTTTTTTATCTTTTCCCATTCGGGAATTATCTGTTTATGTATCATATTCAGAAATTTTATTTTTTTATTCTGTGTCTGCCAAATTAAGTTATGAAGGTTTGATGTTCCACATGCGGCTGTCTCGATAGCAAACCAACCTTCATCCTTATTATCTTCTACCTGCATCGAATGTATGTGAAATAAGATCATGGCTTGGTATAGGATTTTAATATTTGGGAAGCTCAAACCTCCCTTCTCTTTCTTTTGGGAGAGCAATTTTTGTCTTATTCTTGGCTTTTTTCCTCTCCAAATAAAGTTGTTTATGCTCTTTTGAATCATTTCCTGTTAGGCCTCTGGTACTCGTAAGGGGACCATCCGCAACAAATATAGCCATTTTGGTATTAAGAATGAATTTACTGCATTAATTCTCCCCCACCACGATATTTCAACATTTCTTCTTTCCTTTAACCATACATTTGAATATCTGAGTAGGGTTAGAAAGTTTGTTTCCATTGTATTATTTAGCTCTCTGCAAATTTTTACACCTAGGTAGTCTATATGGTTTTTAATCCGTTGGAATTCATATCTACGTTGGATTTACTTAATAGAGGTGGTATCTACATTAACATCTAGTATACTGGATTTATTAATGTTTAGTTTATAGTTAGATATTTTTATAGTTTGATGTTATATTTGGGCCAATCGTTCTAGCAGATGGTAATGGTAAAGAGCTAATATGGCCCTTAGTATCCATCCCTTGATACCAAATGCTTCCAAAGTCTGCATCATGTAGCTCCAGCTGACCCTGTTAAACACTTTTTCCGCGTCAACCGTCAGGGTCAGCAGTGGAACTTTTTTAATGTTAGCATCGTCTATTATATTCAGTAATCTTCTTATATTGTGCGTCAATGATCTTTTGGGAATGAACCCGGTCTGGTCTGGGTGGATAATCAGGGTCATGATGTCTTTTAGCCTAGATGACCTGATTTTTGAAAAAGCTTAACATCCACATTTATAAGTGATATAGGTCTGTATTTTTTTTACGTCTGCTGGATTTTTATCTGGCTTTAAAATAGGTAGTTTATTTGCTATGAGCATTTCAGGTGTGAAACCGCCTCATTATATGTTGCCGCCAAGCAAGTTTTTAACTGATCTATAAATATTTTAAAGAAGGAGTTTCCATATCCGTCGGGCCCGGTGTTTTTTGTTTCTCCATATCTTCAATGGCTTTTTGGACTTCTTCTTGTGTGATTGGAGTATTTAACAACTCTCTATGCGCATCAGGAATTTTAGTGTTGTTTAGATATTGATTTATGCTGGTCTTTTCTGATTGAGAGTGTAATTTATATAGCTGTTCATCGTAATCATTGAATTTTTCTCCGATTTCTTTTGGTAGCATATACGTCTTACCTTGATCTATTAATTTATTCACTCTGTTATTAGCCATTTTTTTCTTTAATTTGTTAGTCATAATTTTATTCACTCCGTTACCTTTTTCATAATATTTCTTTTTTAATTTATGTAAATTGTTTATCATTCTTTCCATTAATTTCTGATTTATTCTCGTTTGTATATGTTTAAATTCTTCATATATACCTCAAGTGTGAAAAAGCCTCACCAAAGAGGAGAAACGCGTTGTGTGCTATAGGAAACAAGGGATGTGCAACACTGGACTCTTTTTCAAGGATTTTTACCATTTTTACTGCTTTTAATGAAATTGAGGACTCTTCAGATTTTAACTGTAAGAATTCTATGTTTTATTTGTATTACATATTAAACAGTGTTCATTAATATCCTTGCCTTCCTTCTTCCTCATGTGTTTTGTGGAGTCTTCATGGATGAAGTAACGGAACATCATTAACCCTTTCCCTGGGCTCCCTTATGCTGATATCCCTGAGCAAGTAGTTGCTCAGACGAATGTGAGTGGCCACTTGGCACAATTCATTCGCTTTATTTCACTTTTTCTTTGATATATTACACTATTGTGTGTTTTATTCTTTTATTTTTCATATTCCCTTTGTACAACACTGCAAGATACATACTTGTTCTAAGGGTAAATATAAGTGTGTGTAGTGTTGGTTGAAGCGCACTGGTCACGTTTTTCTTTGTATTATTTTAACTATATCTCTCCCTTTATTTTCCCTTAGAGTTGGATACATCTTAATTTGTAAAATAACATATTAAAGGTACACTCCCACCAAAAAATGAAAAGGTTTTACTTTTTATTTTGTATTGTTGATTTCAGATATGTATTTTGTTTTTCTTATGTTACTTTATTTAATAAAATATGTCACTAAACAAGTGTTACTGGGTGCTGCCATTTTGGGAAATATAGTGTTTTTGGGTGCCACCCCTCAGAGACTTTACAGCACAAATTTCGCACTTTGGGGCTTGGGACACGGAATGCAGTCTATACGTCAGATTTCTGATCATAGACTTGCATTGAATGGGAGGGTAATGTAACTATTACATCACAAGGGGGCAGAGTTATGATCCTGTTTGATCAGGTTAATCAGTAAAAGAGCAGGGAGTATCGTATGACATCATCATGCAGGCTTTGGCCACAGTTGTAAAGTGAGACTTGCTGGAAGATTTTGGAGAATGTTGCATCATGGGTAACATTCTCAAAATGGATGCTGGAGACCAACCTAATTTTATTTTTACTTTTATATACAATAAATTCAAACGTAATGAAAAAACAAACAAACAGTGGCATATGTCTTATATATGTGATTGTTTTAAATTCACAGATAATCTAGTTACATCTTCTGTAAGTGGTAGTGTCCCTTTTAAGCAATGTTTATTAAATAGATACTTAAAGTTTGGAGGACTCTTTCAACCCTACCAGTTACTTCTGTAATTCACTGTAAAGAACAAAACACCCACATGCTCTCTATGAAATAATCAGATATCCACATCCAAATGTTCATTGTGGTCTACTGCTCTGATGAGCTCATGGACCTTTTTCTTAGTTAGAACCTAATTGGCATACTGGCTGGAAGATTTTGGATGATGTTGGATGATGTTGCATCATGGGAAATATTCTTGCTAATGGATGCTATAGATCCACCTAATTTTATTTTTCCTTTTATATGCAATTAATTCAATCATATACAAAAAAAAAATACTTTGCGAAATTGGAGGAAATTGCTGAAATTGCCCTATAGATGAGCCAAATTTCAGGCTTAAATCAGCCACATCGAGTAGCTGATTTGCAGAAATCAGGCCTGCTCGGGGTATATTGAGTAGATGACCATTTAGTGTTTTATGCCAATCTTGATTGTAGATGATCAGATTTTAATAGTTACAGTTTGGAGCTGACCCTTTCACAATCTACACTGATTTAATGTTATTCTAGCCTCTAAATGTTTTACTTACTTTAGTAACATTTTATATGTCTACTTGAATAGAGGTTACCTAGTGAAGCTTATGCAGGATTCAGGACGAGTATTAGAACAATTATATTACCACAATTAGTACGGAGCTACACATAATCTCCAGAATAGTATGCTGGAGGATTAATATATTGAGCTCAGATATGATAAAAAAAAAGTTATTACCGTATTTGCTCGATTATAAGACGACCCTGATTATAAGACGACCCCCAAAACTTTGGATATTCCTTTAGGAAAAAAACTAAAAGCCTGAATATAAGACTACCCTATAGGAAAAAAGTTTAACTAAATGGTGTATGCTCACATACAAGTGTGTGTGTGTAAGTGGGATTGTTTGTCTGTGTGTAAGGGTGTGTGTATGTATGTGTTACTGCAAGTGTAAGTATATGTGGCTGTATGTGTGTGTATTTGTGGCTGTGTATTTATGTGTATAAGTGTAACTTCGAGTTTTTTGTGTGCTGTGAGTCCCCCACAGCATATAAGACGACCCCCCAAACTTTGTATATTCCTTTAGGAAAAAACTAAAAGCCTGAATATAAGACTAAGGAAAAAAAAGTTTAACTTGTATATATGTAAATTGCTTTTTAATATTTAATAAAAAATTGATATTATACAAATGCATTTCATGTTTTTATTTCCTTTTATGTGCCAATGCGGCCTCCCCCCCCCCCAGCGTTGTCTCTCTCTCCCTCCCCCCAAACTAATCTCTCTCTCTTCCCCCCTCCCCTTGTCTCTCTATATCCCCCCTCCCCTTGTCTCTCTCTTCCCCCCTTGTCTCTCTCTATCCCCCCTCCCATTTTCTCTCTGTCCCCCCTCCCCTTGTCTATATCTCCCCCCCTCCCTCCCCTTATCTATATCTCCCCCTCCCTCCCCCTTTCTTGTCTAGAATAAGCATTAACAATAGAGCTTTTTGATCCAAAGAGAAATCCGATTGCCCTTTTTTCAACCTAAATTACTATGTTACAATGTCACTATGTCTTATACATGGGCCGTAACCAGTTGTGAGACCCCAAGGTTACCTCTATATACCATCATGCCCCTTTCCCCATCTCTCTCAAGTCCTCAATTACCTCAGGCATCCTGTGTGCCACTGGGTGACCCGCGTGTCCTCTCCTCAGTGGGTGAACTCAAAAGGAGCTTTGGAGGGCTGGGAGGAGCAGCAGCCGGTCGGTGCCCCCTTGGGCCCAGTAGAGCCATCCAATTTCAGCATATGTTAAGCTCTTGAATGTCTTTTAGGGATATCTGCTTTGCCAATTCGGAAACAAATTAGTTCCTTCAGCACTCCCGCCATGTCAAGTACAACAACTGAAAAACAAGCGAATTTGGAATGAAAGCTGTTCAAAATAAGGTTTCTGACTACAGGAATCAATGCAAATGAGTCTTTAATCCAAGAAGGGCATACAACGCAAGATAAGGATTGCTCACTTTCGTTCCAATTATGCTTGTTTCTCGTTTGCTGTCTTCTCCTTACCTCGCATGAAGCAGAAAGACAGCTTGAAGAAACTGCAACAGAAATGAACGAGTGCATCCTTCTGGCTGTCAATGGGAAGGCTTTGGATGTGTCCCAGGGGAGCAAATTTTATGGACCAGGTGAGATGGAATAGAGGGCTGCTCTGGGATATGAGGGTATGGAGCTATTTAAAAAAAAATACTGACTTGTTAATTTAGAGTTTCAAAAGTAGGGCCTGACTTATCCATGGGGCCATCTTATAAATGGAAAAGTACGGTATATCAAATTGTACTTCTATAATAAATGTCACTTATACTAGCCTATTATTAAATGCTAAAGCTTATTTGTCCTATAATGGAAGATACAAAATTGATATCAACTGAAACAGCATTCTAGAGAAGCTATAGTATTCTAAGGGTCCATTATTCATTATTTGGTAGATGATGCTTTATGAAACATGCCCTATTTGTTGCATAGTAAATTATGTGTAGAAGAACATGTTCAGAATTGTGCACGGCCAATGCATTTCCAATAATTTATGAAAATAATATCATTATTTTAAAATGATTTTCAACTTGGAAAATATAGGTGTCATTACTTGAAAGTAATGGGTGAAGCATCGCATGTGAATGGTGATGACCTCACACACGACATGCATTCAGCATGTAGTGCACACATGCACGATAATCAAATAGATGCTTTAAAACATTCAATTAGAAACATAGACAAGTTGTTTCCAATGCAGCTATTCATCCTTGACTTCTACTGTTCACCCCAGTTCACTTTTTAGTAAATATACCCCATTGGGAGACATCTGAACTCTCAAAACATACTGGGGGTGCACATTTTCAGTTACAGAATAGAATCATTGGGAGAAATCTTGGAAAAAGTCTAATGCAAAATGTAAAAAAAAAATATATAAATATATATAAATATATATATATATATATATATTCACACTGAGTGAGTGGTCCTTTAAAATATAAAACATGTTTCCTTCCATAAATCATTTGCATATACTTTATCCTATATCCTACAACTGCATATTAATTCTTGTAGCAGCATTAAATGTTTTAACATGCAACAATTGCTCCTTTTAGTCTATGAGACTTGGTTTGGATAGTGATCAATGGTCCTACAGTGTTAATGGGATCACATTATTAAACAGAAAGAGTTGGCTGCCCTGCTTACATATCAATTCCTTTTACACAACCTTAATAGGATTTCCATCCCTTCAGCCTGCTTCCCCCACACACTGATTACACCACATCTTTCAAAGGAATAATTGACTTTAAAGGCTGGATTATCCTCCTACACCATAATGGCACCCCAGAGACTTCAACAGAATTAGCAATAGAATTTTTATGGGAATTCCTAAATCCTAGTACAGGTTGGTTTTTAGAAGATGAAGGTTAAGTGGTGGGTAGTGTTAGATAAAACCTTCTGAACAAATGTCAAAAATCCACACACACATGTGCTAAGGGTCACTTAATATAATTTCATTAGTTTCCGCTTACCCATAGTTTATTGTAAAATAACTACAAAAAAAAAAAAATCACAGAAAATGTTTATTTATTCATAAATGGCATGATTGAAAGCATTTAAAGTGAATCTTGTTATTAAAAAAAAACTTTTGAAGAAGTTTGTTGCAATGTTGTAGTCATAATGTTGTCGCTGGAGCGAGCGTAGGATATAATGTAAAGCAATAAGAAAGAAAAAGGGCTCAGGAATCATGGTTTAACAGATTGTAAATAAAGAACCTGAAAACAGGAAATTTAAAAGAAAAAATTATACCAAATGCATATCTGCCAACATCCTGGGAGCAGATCCTGAGATGCTATAGGGACACGATATCCCCACAAAAATATGTATCTGTTGTCTGGAGTTTTATTTTTCCATGTTTAGACAATGTTTGTCATTTAGCCATACATTAAACATATTGCTACTTGCGCATAGTGCTTTGCATAAAACCATATAATCTAAGCTCCAATTCGGACATCGGAGCCGATTCCACACCGATATCTCCTGACACTTTAATCATTCGAAATGCACTGAAAGGAGGTAGTTGCCTCAGTTCTCCATTCTATGGGAGGACTTTGGCTTATTTTGGGCTGTTTCCAGAAGACCTCGTCTGTTATGGATGTAGCCAAAGTTAATGAGCGGAGTTTGGCTATAGCCAAAATCGCCGAAGTTGCCTGAAGTTTAATTAAAATAAAATAGAAATCATTAAAAATAAAAATGTAACAAAATTAAATGATACATTATTTAATACCTAAAAATAAATGAACATGAAATAATATAAAATACAAGTTTCTTACAATTTATTATTATAATATTATTGTATATGAATATTTCTATGATTGAAATAGGTTTACTTTAATTCTTCTACACGTTGCCAGTATTCTGGAGAATTGATATGTGTGAATTTCATGTATGTTTCCTGAATGAAGAGGGTGTTCGGGGATGATCAGCGCATAATGGGTAGCCAAAAATATATGGTTTTCATAGTAAAATTGTCCCGATCCAAATGATTCTGATCATTTGATTTCCGAATGGCTCAAACAACTGATTCAAACATGATTTTGGGGATATTGAGTAGCCAGAATGTGTTTATTTCTGAAATTCAGCTAATTTGCCCGATCCGAATGCATTTCGGGCCAAATTGCCACGCATATGTGGTTTTTAATTTAAAATGAAAACACATAAACAAAAATTTCTCTGTTATTTTATTTGTTGTCTGTGCAACAAAAACAAACAGTACGCTGGCATTTTACAGACAACCAGGGCATTCTCTTGAAACTAAATAACTTAATTTAACATCTGAAAGAATATCGTTTAATTTATTGCTAACCCTACATTCTCTGATAATTTCTTATCTTATTTATTCCATTTGCTCAAGATGACCACCCCTCCTCATCTATTAAAGTTTCAAGAATCCCATTTTTTCTGTCTTCTGAAAGACCAGAACCTCCACAAGCAACTGGAAAGGTTTATACAAACGTGAAGCAATAGACTCTGGTTACTGTCTAAACAGAAGTTTTTCTTACTTCCATGAAAAAAAAAAAAACTTTTCCTAATGTGACAATAGAGTAACAATGGTTATCTAGGGTGGTTGTTGACCAGGGTGCCTCTCCTGGTGCCCTGAATAACTTCCACTCTACTGAAACAGCCCTCACTAAAGTGTCACATAACTTACTATTTGCCAAATCTAAAGGCAACTTCTCTGTACTTATCTTCTTAGAGCTTTTGACTCTGCTTTCGCCTTCATTCCCCGTGTTCAGGCTCTATCCAAATCCTGTTGTCTGCACCTAAGAAACATTGCGCGCATATACCTGTTACTCAGCGAAGAGACTGACAAAATCCTAGTGCAGACTGATCTCTTGCCTTGACTACTGTAGTACCCTGCTGACTGGTCTAGCTCTGGTTCATCTTTCTCCACTGCAATCTACTCAAAACACAGCTGCCAGGCTCATCTTTCTTGCTCATCGTTCTAATTCAGCAGCTTCTCTTTGTAATGCCCTTCACTAGCTTCCCATCTGCTCTATAAAAAAATATTCCATCTTTAGCCTACAAAGCTCTCCATTCTTTACCTACATTGTCTCCCTTGTTGATACTACCCTGCGCTCTTTAAATTGACTTAGGGTATACTCAAACCTCATCACCTCTTCCCCCTCTTCCACTAGAATACCCATTAATTAACCTCTAACCAATTCAAACTAGCTCTCACTGTTCTCAAACACTGTCAGAAATAGGAAGCTTACAACTCATCCAACTAGAAAACAAATGATTAATCTTTGGCCAAACCAACCCAGCTCCAACCACCCCTAATACTGTTACTACCACCACTGTTCCCTTTAAACTCTGCAATCACTTATGTGTCTCACATTCCCCGCTACCTCTTGATTCTAATCTTGCGGGCAGGGCTCTCTACCTCATGGATCAGTCTGTTCTTGTTTGTCTAACTTAATATGTAGTCCCCCTCTATGCTCTGTACCTTGCGCGGCGTAAATTGTTGGCACTATATAAATAAAGGTTACTGTAATGCAATACTTGTATTGCTGTATTGGTATACATGATCTTTGCATAAAGAACATTGTTTATAGCATTAGCAGGGATAGCTAATGTACAAAACATCAAAATAGTGTCCTTGAATCAACAAATAAAAAATAGGTACTCTAGTCTGCACACCCTGCTGTGGATAGCCCGAGGGGTGGGTGCCTATAGACCTACTCATATAATATTATATAATAAGGCAGCTCAAAGCGAGCTAGACCCTAAAGAAGGTCTATTTATATTGGCACTCATAATACATAAAAATTTGAGAACTGCAAATAATTTGCAAAAGTATAAAAAATGAATTCAGGTCCATAGTAGAAAGGCTATTAGGACAACATATCAAATACATGCACTCAGAGGCGTCACTAGGGTTGGTGTCACCCGGTGCGGAGACTCATGGTGTCACCCCCCTGGATTTCCTCCAATACAATGCCAAACAGATTCCTTAGTAATGCCAGTTAGATGGCCTATTAACTATGCCACACACAGGAGCCCCATAACTATGCCACACACAGGAGGCCCATAAATTATGCCACACCAGAGCCCCACTATTTATGCCTCACCTCTGCCCAGTTAATTATGCCACACACACAGGTGCCCCATAATTATGCCACACACACACAGGTGCCCAATAATTATGCCACACAAAAGTGTGCCATTTAGATGCCATAATTATTGTGCCATTCAGAGCCCAGTAATATTGTGCCATTCAGATGCCAGTCATATTGTGCCATTCAAATACCAGTAATATTGTGCCATTCAGATGCCAGGAATATTGTGCCATTCAGATGCCAGAAATATTGTGCCATTCAAAGCCCAGTAATATTGTGCCATTCAGAGCCCAGTAATATTGTGCCATTCAGAGCCCAGTAATATTGTGCCATTTAGAGCCCAATAATATTGTGCCATTCAGATAACAGTAATATTATGCCATTCAGATACCAGTAATATTATGCCATTCAGATACCAGTAATATTGTTCCTTTAAGATGCCAGTAATATTGTGACATTCAGAAACCAGTAATATTGTGCCATTCAAATGCCTCAGCCAATTTGCCCATTAAGACGCCAGTAGTTCCCATGCTCGTTATTTCCCCCTCCTCCCCACTTCCCCAGTACTTACCGCCTGGCTGCTGCTCCGTATCACCGGCTGGACATCTCCGTGCAGTGTTCTCTCCTGCACGGAGGAGGGAAACACAGTCACCGGATTTGATGTAACATCACATGCGGTCGCAGGGATTTTTTTTTTTACATTTTTTTTCCGACGGCTGAATCCAGCGGATGCGGCTGCCAGAAAAAAAAAAGTTAAGCAGCGCTATGCGGTGCGGGGAGATGCCGGCAGCACGGGTGTCACCCCCGCTGGAGGTGTCACCTGGTGCGGTCCGCACCCCCCTCGGGACGCCACTGCACGCACTACTATACAATTCTACATAAAAAAAAATATTCCTGAAGGAATAAATATAATTATATCTTATTCTACACCTAATGTACCATAATTTTCGGTAGTTTGTAGGGTGCATGGACTGGCCCTTGGTCACACAAAACAAATCCACTTTTAGAATAATTTGTATTTCCAGTTCAGACCTGAAACTTGATGATTAAGGAAATAATAGTGGAATGAGAAATATTAATCCACACCCCACAATAATAAGACACGGACAACAGGCTGGCTAAAAAGGTCGCAGGATTTTATTAAGAAAATACTTCAACATATAATTCTTTATTTGCTAATAAATTACCAATAACTTATAAATATATATACTTAAAACGGATACTAACGATTAGTATCAATGACCAGTACCATAAAACAGGTACTAATAACATAAACATGGTACTATAAGTACCCCAAAATCCGGAGTGACAGCATATTACCGTAAAAACCGTCCTAGCTTTCTAGGATGGGATCCCCCAGGATCTGACATAGGCGCAATCCATATCTTGGGCTACTGGCGTTCTGTTCTCAGCACAGTAGCCTGGCTTCGCTCCCCGGGCTTCTGCCCTCTAGGGAATCCATGCAGCTAGCTCATCCAGCTACTGCTAACCTGGTTGGCCATACCCCAGACAGCCAACCCCAGCACTATGGTCAGACCTGGGGGACCCACTGCCATTACACTGGGGGAAGGGAGGGAGGGATTCAGTTGAAAATATTTTCAAGAGGAAGTGCACTGGTGGGGACTGGCAATATATGGCTAATGTCCAGCCCACTGCCATTCCATGCCCAGCCCCCACCAGCATTGACTGGCCAGATTAATAATAATAAACATAACAGACAGGATAACAATGGAGGAGATATCTTGCCCACCCCTGTCATGCTGGCCTTACACATATTGCATTGTTACAGGCCACTACTTGACAGTGGAATGACAAATTTGAATCCCCACTTCACAATAATAAGACACGGACAACAGGCTGGCTAAAAAGTTTGCAGGATTTTATTAAGAAAATACTGCAACATATAATTTTTTATTTTCTAATAAATTAGAAATAACTTATAAAATTCACTCTTCACTACTGCTGAAAAATTGAATTTAAACATGATCGAATCATATATTTTGGATTCATTAGCTCAGCCACAGGACTAGAAATGGATCCGAGAAATTGTCAGCAATCCAAGATTGGATGGCACCTACATAATGACCTATATAACGGATATGGCTAACTATTACTGGAAATTCATCTGTAACTTTTCCCATCTTGTAGCCCCATTAACGTCTCTCACCATAAATGGGGCAAAACCTAACAAATGGACACCTGCAGATTATCGTTGGACAACCTGGAGTGCCACTATATTTTTGCAGCATATCATATTATGGATAATAATATCAAAATAAGTAATAAGATTACTGATATTCTGTTACAGATATCTCAGATTGAGTCCAGACATAAACTGACATTCAATCTCACAACGGATCAACGACTCCTATTACTTAGAGCAAAACTGGCTATACTAATGGACCTAAATAACCACCATGTCTATTTAATTTTAAAAACCAAGATCCATCAGTTTAGTAATAAATCAGGAAAATTCTTGGCAAGGGCATTAAAGGCCAAACTATCCTCATCTTTTATCTCTGAGATCAAAGACGAGCGGAGTAAAATACAGAACTGCTTGGAAAAAATACCTGAGGTATTTCGGGAATATTATGGGAAACTATACAACTTAGAGGTCGGTCTACCCACGCCAGGAATCAAGCAAGATATAGAGGATTATTTAAATAAATACTCTCCAATCTCCCTTAAAGAGAGTGTTGTGAATAATCTCGAGGCCCCTATCTCTTTGGAGGAAGTCATCAATTAAAAAATTACCGTTGTGAAAAGCCTAGGTCCAGATGGCCTAACTACAACATATTATAAAGTATTTTCAGAAACCCTATCTGTTCAATTTGTGAAAGCATTTAATTTATTGTCAAAGGGGGAAATACTCCCACCTTAGTCACAAGAGGCACACATTGTATTAATTCCAAGACCGGATAAGGGTCCATTGCTGTGTTCAAGTTATAGGCCAATTACGCTGTTAAACAGCGATATCAAGTTATTTTCGAAGATCTTGGCAAATTGGTTAAAACAAATTCTGCCGGAGGTTATACAAGGGGACCAAGTAGGATTTGTACCTGGCCGCGAGAAAGCCTTTGACAGGGTGAGTTGGGGCTGTATGAAAGAGGTCCTCCATCATTTGGGTGTAGGACCCAGGATGAGGTGTTGGACTGACGCATTATATGAGACACCTACAGGTAAGATATGGATCAATGGGGTCCACCTCACCCTATCAAATGGTACTAGGCAGGGGTTCCCATTGTCACCCCTCTTATTTATCTTGGTAATGGAACCTTTTCTGTGTGCATTGAGATCTAATCCTGATGTTGAGGGACTCAAGGTTGGGCAACAGAAATATAAGGTATCTGCTTTTGCAGATGACTTGTTATTGATAGTAACTCAGCCCCAGATATCAATGCCAGATATTATGAAAGAAATCCAGACCTACTCCAAGCTATCACATTTCAAGATAAATGTTGGGAAATCAGAGGTCTTAAATGTTTCAATATCTGGGGAAATGGAAAGCACCCTTAGAAGATCCTTCCCACTAAAATAGGCCACTAAAGCGTTAAAATATTTGGGAGTGGATATTCCACGGAACTGGATAAAATGTACTCTCTGAATTATGCACCCCTTATAACGAAAGTTAAGGAAGATATGGACAGTTGTTCCAGACAGAGGATTTCATGGTTTTCAGAAGGTGGAAGTGATCAGGATGAACATACTGCCGAAAGTCCTCTATGTTTTACAAACCCTTCCAATTAATACCAAAAACTTTTTTTAAAGAGATCAAGAAATGTATAGTAGGATTTATTTGGGGTAATAAACCATACAGAATAGGATATAGATATTTAGTTAGACCTAAACATCTGGGGGGACTGGGTCTTCCTGATCTGGAATGTTACCAAAAAGCAGTACATCTTGCAAAAATAGTGGAATGAAGTAGACCAACAGTGAAACAATGGGTCTCACTGGAACAAAGGGGCTTATCGATACCGATTCACTTAGCCGAATTGGTCAATCCCTCCCAGAAAATAATTTTAAACAGTCTACACCCCACCGTTGTGCCAACTGTTAGAACATGAAGGAAAGTCATAGGATCCTGTGAATTGGTGAACTGCCCCTCACCGTTAACTTCATTGATATTTAATGAGGACTTCCCACCAGGTGGGAAGAAAAAGTACATTACTTAATGTGTCACCCTGTCTATATCGTCTTCATGCCTGTCCCTCTCCTCTCTCTCCTCATGTCTGTCCCACTCATCTCTCTCTCCTCATGTCTGTCCCGCGCCTTTCTCTCTCTCCTAATGTCTGTCCTGCTCCCCACCATCCCCATGTCTGTCCCGCTACTCTCCCTCCCCATGCCTGTCTCTCTCTCTCCTATCTCCCCATTATATGTCTCTCCTCCCTGCACCCATATCTGTCCTCCCCCTGCCATGTCTGTGGTTTTTCTCCCCAGCTCCCTTGTATGTCTGTGGTCTTTCACCCTCCCCCTCCCATGTCTGTGATCTTTCAACCCCCTTCCTTGTATGTCTTTCCACCCCCTCCCTTGTATGTCTGTGGCCTTCCCCTCCCCCCTCCTTTGCATGTCTGTGGTCTGTTCCTCCCCCCGTAGGTCTGTGGTCTGTTCCCTTCCTCCTTTTAATTTTTTTTCCCCTGGAAGCTCCCTGTTTCACTGTGGAGCAACGGGCAGTTGCGTGTCAAACGCACACAGAGCTCAGACAGTGCTGCTCGCGCTTCTCACACACACTGATCATTCAGAGCATCGTGTATTTCCGATGCTCTGAATGATTAGTGTTCGCAGGACTTTTGGAGCTCTGTGTGTGTTAAACACACAGAGCTAGTACTGCCCGCTGCTCCTCAGAAAAAAAGCATGCTGCTATAGATGGAGGGGACGGACCGTCACCTCGTCCCCGGTCAGGTCCGCCTCCCTACCTCAGTGCTGCATTGTAGGAGTGTGCAGGCAGCTTTAAGACCCTAGTGGGCCCTGGTCAAAATCTTTAGCAGTGGGCCTCCCTCGACCAAATTTTACTAACGTCGCATTGTAAAAAACTTTATGTAAATGTTACCTTTTTAATATTATATGCAACTGTTTTCAAATCACATTCAACTATTTGTACATGTAATAAAAATGTTATTGAAAAATTGCATTTCTTGTTTTTTCCCCTTTTTCTGCACCCACATGGCACCTAAAGGACCTAAAGGACTTAACACAGCACAATACAGTACCCACAGCACTTGTCATGTACCCAGGAAATGCTAGCAGAATGCTTGGTTGCATAGGGAGAGGTATTAGCAGTAGAAAGAGGAAAGTGCTCATGCCATTGTACAGAGCACTGGTGAGACCTCACTTGGAGTATTGTACGCAGTACTGGAGACCGTATCTCCAGAAGGATATTGATACTTTGGAGAGAGTTCAGAGAAGGGCTACTAAACTGGTTCATGGGTTGAAGGATAAAACTTACCAGGAAAGGTAAAAGCATCTTAACATATATCTTTGAGGAAAGACGTAACGGGGGGGATATGATAGAAACATTTAAATACATAAAGGGAATCAACACAGTAAAGGAAGAGAGTATATTTAAAAGAAGAAAAACTACCACATCAAGAGGACACATTCTTAAATTAGAGGGGCAAAGATTTAAAAGTAATATCAGGAAATATTACTTTACTGAGAGGGTAGTGGATGTATGGAATAGCCTTCCAGCGGAAGTGGTAGAGGTAAACACAGTCACTGTTCTTATATTAAACCACACTGTCTGGTGATCACTAGATCCTAAACTTTCACCTACAGTAATATCTGATAACAAATCTCCATTTGTGAACACTAAATCTTCTGAACACTAAATATGCCACCCTCTTTCTCCCCTTCCTAATAACTCACCTCCTGGCTGCTCCGTGTCCCTGGTCATCTCCTCCATGCAGTCTTCCCTCCTGCACGGAGGAGGCAAATATAGTCACTGGATATGACATGATGTCATATCCGGTGGCAAGGTTTTTTTTGTTTTTTGCTCTGGCAGCCACATCCAGCAGATGCAGCTGCCAAGAAGAAAAAAAAAGCAGAGCAGAGCGATTCGCTGTGAGGTGACACCCGTGGCCAGTGGGGGCCCCTTAAAGCGCCCTAGGTCGGCACCTATTCGCCTATAGGAGGCACCAGCTCTTGACGCATTGCACAAACCAAAGGCATTAGAGCCATATCTGGTATTAAATTTGGTTTTCCACTCATCTGCTTATCTGTTAAATACAGTATGATATGCCCCACTGAGATCACACTGCAGAATAAACATGGACACCCCTGTACTAGGTTACGATGATCTTCTATGGGTAATTAAAGGACTATGTTGACTTTTTGAGGTTTACAACATCAAATAGTTGGATATTCGTCACCCCAGTCATGACAGTGAGATGCAGACTGGGCAAGACAGTGATCACCAGTTCTTATTTATGAAAGGCACCTTCTAATAGTCCCAAAAGATATGTTTCAAAGAAAATGATGCCGGTATCTAATGGTGATCCATACCAAAGTCGCAACAGTACTCTTATTCTGTTTAGAGTGTAGTGCCACAGACCATTCATCAGTGAAGTTCCCTGCTGCTCCAGATTGCACCACCTGAGTTGTGTTGGAACCAATAGTCCCTGAGATAAAGGAGTTCAAATGGTAGTCACTCTCAGCAGAGCACCTCCTTAACATGGGAGTTTCCTAACTTTAGAAGTCCAGGAATTGACTAAATACACGTTCTGCCCACAGTATCAACACAACCCCAAAGATCTCCACTGCTGTTTTCCTTTGGACTTGAGATGTAACAGTTACCCTATTTCCATAGGCTCAGACTCTGAGGGAAAAGTGTCCGTGAGAGCTCGGTGAGGAAACAGGTTAGGATTAACACGATTAGGGAATCTAAGAGGCCTATTCCTGCAATCGTGTTCCCTTTCTCATTCAACTCTCCACTCTTGACACCTGACACCCAAATAAAGATAGATTGCAATAAGACCCTCTAGGTCTTCAGGTAAGTCTCATTAGATAAATCATCTGGAATGCAGCTTTCACGGCACTAGCCTTCCATTCAGTTTCATAGACCTAAATTCAAAGACATATTGAGAGACTGATCTCTTGCCTTGTCTGAATTCCATCAAACTAGTTTCAGCAGATTCATGTCACCCATGGACATCAAAGATGGCTTGCAATGCTGCTATAAATGCATCTGGATCCTCTAAGATGATGTATTTTTTCCCCCATAAAGGCAATCCCAATCTTTTATTAGCTTTATTATCAATGCTACCAAGGTGGCATGAGAAGCACAAAGTAACAGTTTGGGTGTGAAGATGTAATAAACACTGGTTCAGGAAACGCCAGCATTCTAATGGACTCCCAGTATAATTATCAGTTAATGGCATTTTTGGGGGCCAAACACGAAAAACCGCAGGAGAATCAGCAAATCTGTACCTTTTACGGGATACTGGTGATGCATGGGATATGAACAAACCAGTCACATTGTCCAGTGGGAGACGATCATCTTAATAAAGAAAAAATTCTTGTATACATTCACAAAAAATATATTTATTATAATGTGAAAACAATTACTTTTAAAAGAGCACACAAAGTGCACTACCTAGACAGTGATAAAGCATAATGCAAACATATTAATATATGTATCTTATCATATTGCAAGGTAATATCCAAGAATAAATTGGTGAATGCAGAATGCACACACTTAAAAACAACACTTTACCTGGCAGTGCCAATCACAAAAAGAATATATGCTTTCAATTCTATTTAAACATGTTCACGATTTTCAAGATTTTTAAATATCGGTCCTATAACCACAGCTACTCCAGTGAATAAGCTTTAACACATCAGATAATTCATGATTAAAAGAATATACATATATAGGTACAGGGCCGCCACCAGGAATTTCAGGGCCCCTTACTGAACAAATTTTCTGGAACCCCCCCCCCCCCCGACAATATCTCCCACTCACCCCACCTACCCTCACAAGCATGTTATACTGGTCTAGTGTAATATGGAGGGTGGTTGGGAGCAGTTGGTCAATATGCCAGTAATATTCTGCCCCTCCATATGCCAGGATTCTGCCCCTCAATGTGCCAGGATTTTGCCCCTCAGCATGCCAGGATTTTGCCCTCTATATGCCAGGATTCTGTCCCTCAATATGGCCTGTATAGGTATGTGAACAGCTGCGTACCAAGATGTCAATCTTAACTGAACTGAGCTGCAGCCTTGAATGCAATCTGCGACAAACATAGAACACATCTTTGTTAGAAAGAAACAAATTTAATTGTTGCATTTTAATATATCACATACAATACATCCTTCAAATAAACTAAATGTACAGATGTCATGGAATTGAAAAAGTGATATGCACTCTTACATAAAAGGTGACAGAACTAGTTCCCTATTAAGGCATTTGTTGATGAAGTATCCAATTCATGGATCCATGGTCCTTCTCATTTTTTCAAAGCTTTTTCCCTATCGCCAATTATCCTTCTTAATTTAGTATGTGTTCAATAGAACGACATTTTAAATCTGTTAGCTTATGATTTAATTCAGCAAAGTGGGAAGGGAAAGGTAGAGCTAACTTGTTTATGTTTATTCATTCATTATAGTTGTTTCCCTTATGTATATTAAGTTACAGGGGTAGGCTAGCATATATTTCTTGTATGAAGTATCACACGGAAAATATGATTGAATATCATACCACTTATCTGTGTGGGGATGCTTGAATTTCACTTTGATAGTGCAGGCATTTTGAACCCAGAAAAGCCTCATATTTCCTGGATCCCAAGAAATGTTGTTTTAACAGGGGTCAATTCTGCATTGACAAGTTGGTCCTTAATATTTGAACCCCACACATTCAGTGACAAGAAAACATCCTTCTGCTTTTTTTCTTCTTACAGTCAATAAGTTAGTCGATTCCTTAGTTCAATGCCCTATTCTTCTTGTCTTACTTCTGTGGGTAAGCACCAACATTCTTCATGGACATTTACAGTGCTATGTAATAAAATATGTTATTATGCTATACAGACATTCACTGTCCTTGCCATTGCCACAGGTGTAAGGACACTTTGCCTATCCTTAATCACTTTAATTTCTTTAGTATTCTGATTTTGAATTTATGATAAATACTTACATCTCTGGCTAAGACTATAAGAAGCCAGTAATGGATAAGTATAACTGTCATGAAATTATAAGCCTTTTTTTTTTTTTATAAAGCAGAAATAGTGGTCAGCCTACTGTCCTTCAGCATGAGTAGAGTTAAATATAGCCAGATGCTAAGCAAGAAGGAAGTGTGTACAAGGCTGCGGGTAAAGTTTTAACAGAGCTACTCCATAACCCTGAAACCACAGTCCTGTGTGTGCAGTATTTACAGACTGTGGATGTAAGATTCACATAATTGGGAAACTATAGAATCTGGATACTGTCTATACAGAATTTTGTCCTCCTTCCACCTACAAAACAGACCTGTTCCTAACGTGACAATAGTGTAATAATGCTTATCTAGGGTGACTGTTGTCCATGGTGCCTCTCAGACAGTTTTTTTTTTTTTGCCAAATCTAAAGGCAACTGTTCCATACTAATCCTCTTCGATTCCTCCTTCTACACTGTTGACTACTACCTCTTTCTTAACAGATTAGCCTCAATGGGCATAGGTGGCATGGCCTTTTCTCTTAGATTGAATGATATCTATATGAATGCTTCTTCTCCATGTCCTTGCCTGTTCCTCTCTCTTTTGGTGCTTCACAAGGGGCAGTCTTTGGCCTTCTGCAGTTTCCCTGAAACAACTCCGCTCTAGAAAAACTCTTTAGGCTTCCAACACCACTTGTATGCAGAAGACACACAGATCTCCCTCTCCTCCCTAATCTTCATCCCTCTGTCAGTCATCTCTACCTGGATATCTGCTCAATACTTAAAACCTAATCTCTCTAAAATAGAGCTGATAATGTTCCCTCGTTGTGAAAAGGTCACCAACATCCTAGTGCTCTCATTTGTGAAGTTTTATCTTGACTGTTCAAATATTCTCCCTACTGGCCTTTCTCTGGTTCATCTTTTCCCCATGCAATCTTTCCAAAATGCGGCTGCCATGCATCATACCACATTGGCTGCTCTGCTCTACAAAGCCAACTACCGGCTTCCTGTCTGCTCTAGGATAACACTTCAAATTCTATTTTTAACCTACAAAGCCCTTTACTCCTGGACCCCTCGCTACATTGCCTGCATCATTACCTAATAATATCGTGCATAACAACTACCGTATTTGCTCGATTATAAGACGACCCTGATTATAAGACGACCCCCCAAACTTTGGATATTCCTTTAGGAAAAAAACTAAAAGCCTGAATATAAGACTACCCTATAGGAAAAAAAGTTAAACTTATATATATTTACATGTAAATTGCTTTTTTAATAAAAAATTATATCAAAAAATGCATTTTTTGTTTTTATTTCCTTTTATGTGCCAATGCTGCCTCTCTCTTTCCCTTGCCCCCAGCTTTGTCTCTCTCCCCCTCCCTCTGACTCCCCCCTCGCCTCTGTCTCTTCCGCCCCTTGTTTCTCTCTGCCCCCTCCCTCTGTCTCTTCCTCCCCTTGTAGCTCTGCCTCTTCCCCCCTCCCTTCCCTTGTTGCTCTGTCCCCCCTCCCTCTCTGCCCCCCTCCCTCCCCCTGTCTCTTCCCCCCTCCCTCCCCTTGTTGCTCTGTCTTTTCCCACCTCCCTCCCCTTGTCGCTCTGTCCCCCCCTGTCTCTCTGCGCCCCCCTCCCCCTGTCTCTCTGCCCCCTCCCTCCCCCTCACCTGGAAGTCGATCCCTGGTGGCTAGTGGGGGCAGCCGGGGGATGTCTGCACGATACGTGCAGACATCCTCCATGCTGCCCGACCCGGCAGTCTATTATGACGGACAGCTGGTCCGTCATAATAGACTGCCGTGTCGGGCAGCATGGAGGATGTCTGCACGTATCGTGCAGACATCCCCCAGCTGCCCGATTCTCCCTGGTGGCTAGTGGGGCAGCAGAGGATGTCTGCGCGATGAGCGCAGACCTCCCCTGCTTCCGCCCGGCTCGACCGCCGGGGCTTCTGTGACGAAGCCGGAAGTACCCGGCTTCATCACAGAAGTCCCGGCGGTCGTGCCGGGTGGCAGCAGGGGAGTCTGCGCTCATTGCATAGACATCCCCTGCTGTTAGAGAGGGGGATCCAGGTCCCCTGCAGCTCTGCTGGGGACCTGGATCGCTGTTTTATAATCTGACCTCAATTTGAGGTCAGATTATAAGACGACCTTGATTATAAGACGAGGGGTATATTTCAGAATTTTTTTTCTGAAAAAAACCTGGTCTTATAATCGAGCAAATACGGCATGTTCCTCAAGTGGACCTAGGCTCTGCTCCAGTCTTGTCACTCTTTTCCCTTTCACGCTTGTGAGTCTTTACCCAAGCTGCCTCTTTCTCTGGAACTCACTTCCACAGAGCAGTCATCTCTCTTCCTCATTCTCAATTACCAAAAAGTCCCTAAAAACTCAACTTTTTAAGGAAGCTTACTACTCTTCCCATTAGAAGACCCATGAATTAACAGACCAAACCTCACTAGCTTCTACTGTCCTCAAATACTGTTACCGCCACCTTTCCCTTTGACCTTTTCACTCACCTTTTGTGTCTCCTGTACCTTACTCTCTCTAAATTGTAAGCTTGCGATCAGGCCCCTTTGTTTGTATTTGTTCATCTAAAGTAATATGTAGTTCTCTTCTATGCTCTATAGCAATCATCATGTAAATTGTTGGTGCTATATAAATATATATTAAAGGGACACTACCACTTACATAAGATGTAACTAGATTACCTGTACATTGAAAAAAAATCACATATATAAGACATATGGCACTGTTTTTTTCTTATATGTTTGAATTAATTGCAAATAAAAGTTAGGAGTTTATCTTGAGCATCCATTTTGAGCATTGTACCCATGATGCAACATTATCAAAAATCTTCCAGCAAGCCTCATTTTACAACTGTGGCCAAAGCCTGCATGATGATGTCATAAGATACTCCCCTGCTCTCTTACTGGCTCCTGTGTATCATAGTGGGCAGGACTAGGTGGCTGTGTACAACTTTTTTTTTACCTACCTTCCAACACAAAGAGAGGAGATTTACCTGATCAAACAGGATTATAACTCCACCCCCTTGTGATGTAATAGTTACATTATCCTTAAATTGAATGCAAGTCTACGGTCAGACTTAAAGACTGCATTCTATGTACCCAGCCCCAAAGTGAGAAATTTGTGCTGCAAAGTCACTAAGGGGTGGCACCCAAAAAACACTGTATTTCAAAAAATGCCGGTGCCCAGTCACACTTGTTTAGTTAAATATTTCATAAAATAAACTCACATAACAAAAACAAAAGACACATCTGAAATCAACAATGCAAAATAAAAAAAAACCCTTTTCATTTTTTGGTAGGAGTGTCCGTTTAATGTAATGTAATAAATGTAGTGACAACCCTAAAACTTTTGTTTGTTCCTCATAGATTTTATGTTCTCAGTGTCACATATTACCAGGCTATTTCATGTCGAGGTGAAAAGTCAGAGTAGTTATTTTAGGGCTCTTTATGGTACAAATCATCAAAATTGTTTTATATAATAGTATATTAATATCTATGAACATTTTCAAGGTCTTTATAATACCTTATTGAAGCCATGCAAATAATCCATTATGGCAAGATGAACTATGGTTCAAGCAGAAATAGAAGAAATAATTTGGTACTGTGAGGGTAGTAAAGCTGGTGGTGATAAAGGTTGACATTATGGATAACTTTCTATGAAGTTTGTATATATTCCAGTAAAGGGGAGCAGGCCTGCATATCAAAAGGGGTACAGACAATTCTAAATACACCCAGGATTTCTTCTAACTTTTTCTGCTCAGCACATTAGAAGTTAGATGTGTGTTCCCCACTGACACACATATCTTTCCTGTGTATCCCAGAGTCAGAAAACTGGGTTTCACTTTACATCTTACTGAGAGGTGGACCGCCAGAGGTCAGTGATGAACCCTCCCAAAAGGCAGTGGCATATCTTGGTTTTGTGCTGCCTTTTGGGCACCCACCCTACCCACGATGCACACCCACGACATGACCCATAACCCACGTTGCACACCAAGGACATGCCCCATCACCCCATTTACATGCCTCTATCACCCCATTACATACACATTGCCAATATTATTTGCCCATAATATTCCCCAGCTAATTTGCCCAATAATATTCCAGTATCATTTGTCATTAATATGCCCAAGCCAATATGCCCAATAATACGCAAGTATTATTTGCCATTAATAAGTCACAGCCAATTTCCCCAATAATATGCCAGTATTTGCCATTTAATCAGCCCCTGCCAATTTGCCCAATATTATGCCAGTATAATTTGCCATTAATATTCCCCAGCCAATTTGTCCAATAATATGCCAGTGTTATTCTGCCATTTACCGGTAATATGCCCCAGCCAATTTGCCCAACAATATGCCAGTGTTATTTGCCATTTAAAATGCCCCTGCCAATTTGCCCAATAATATGTTAGTGTTATTTGCCATTAATAAGCCCCAGCCAATTTGCCCAATAATATGCCAGTGTTGTTTGCCATTTAATATGCCCCAGACAATTTGCCCAACAATATGCCAGTGTTATTTGCCATTTAATATGCCCCTGATAATTTGCCCAATAATATTCCAGTGTTATTTGCCATTTTATATCCCGCAGCCAATTTGCCCAATAATATGCCAGTGTTATTTGCCATTTAATATGCCCCTGACAATTTGCCCAACAATATGCCAGTGTTATTTGCAATTTAATATGCCCCTGCTAATTTGCCCAATAATATGCCAGTGTTATTTGCCATTTTATATCCCGCAGCCAATTTGCCCAGTAATATGCCAGTGTTATTTGCCATTTAATATGCCCCTGCCAATTTGCCCAATAATATGCCAGTGTTATTTGCCATTTAATATGCCTCTGCCAATTTGCCCCATAATATGCCAGTGTTATTTGCCATTTAATATGCCCCTGCTAATTTGCCCAACAATATGCCAGTGTTATTTGCCATTTAATATGCCCCAGCTAATTTGCCCAATATGCCAGTGTTATTTGCCGTTTAATAAGCCCCAAGCCAATTTGCCCCCCATCTCCCCAGCACTTACCTTTTTCCCTGGTGTTTAGTGGCAGGCAGCATGGTCTCCTCCATGCTGCCTGTTCGGCTCCCAGGCGGTTGTGCCGACAGGTCACGTGACCCGGCGCGCGTATGACGTGAGCGCGCCGGTCACGTGACTGTCGGCACTTCCGTGTCACACTGCACGGGAAGCCGAACAGGCAGCACGGAGGTTTCTCTGTACTGCCTGTTCGGCTTCCCGTGCAGCCTACCGGCAGGCAGAGGTGGTGAGGGGGGATCTTCTGATCCCCTCTCACCTCCGTCTCTGCCTGCAAGTGCGGCCTTTTTCTTTTTTTTTTTAAAGGGCCGGATTTTTTTTTTTACAATTATTTTTTCAGTGCTGGGGGGCGCTGCCGCCCCCCAAAATTTGCCGGCCTAGGCATCCGCCTAGGATGCCTCGCGGTAAATACAGCACTGCCAAAAGGTAGACAAATAAAATAAAATACATAGACTGTGTTAAAGAAGGCCTTCACTGAATTCCCTACATTAAAACAACAATCTGTCGCTATTCCTGGATTCAAAAGTTGGGAGCGTTAGCAGCTAATCTCTTCCTAAAACTCTTGGTCAGCTTTTTGCATTGGTTTAAAAGAAATCTTAAAGAAAACTTATTTTTTCCAGACAAAACTCACACAATAGGGCCAAAAAGCAAGAGTAGCTTGTAGAACATTCAATATTGCTCTGGGAGAGACTTTATAACTTCTTGTATGATATTTTAGCTTGTTCTGGAGAGGATTTTGGTAGGAGCAAACTGTTTTCTTATGGGAGTAAAACTAAACAGGCAGCAACCCGGCAGACTTACACTAAGTAGCTGATTATTAGTCAGGCACTCACCCTGTGAAATAACATAAGTAATCCAAATGATTACAATGAAGTCTTAAGTGGAGAATGAAACACGTAAGGAGATACGGCTGAATCGGCATTTAGTCTCATTTTTGGCTAGTGTATGTTCATCATTTGTTCTTTAAATAAACAAGATTTTTCTATAGTTTGATTACTTGGTCCAGGCTTAACTTTTTTTTTTAATAATATCCAGCAACCAATTATTCAACTTTGCTCTTTTGGCCTCAGACTTGAAATTAATTTGTCAATTCATCACATTTCACTTAAATAAATAGACATCAATGTGCTTGATTACCTGAATAGTGTGACCACAAAATGTGCTATATTAACTTTAATGAACATTAACATACTTACCAAATACTTTAATGTGCATTTTGTTTTTTGTTTTAAAAAAAAAAAGAACACAACTTACCCATTGGTGTACTAAAATGGGAGCAGCCCAGTCCGGGTGTTCAGTTTCCAAGGGTTGCCACAGACGTGGATGCCAGTGGCATGAGAAATCCAGACAGCTCAGACAGCTCAAGCCTCAGCCAGTGCTGCTCGTAGTCCTAAACTGTAACTGTTCGCTTTTCGACTTGAACGCTTCTTCAAATAGCCCGCATGCACCCGATTATCTAGACAATATGCAGATGACCGGGGGCGCCCGTCTTTTAAACTGATGCCTGCTCCTCTCGGACAGAGCAGACAAGCAGTGAGAGCTGAACCTGTATGTGTGTGTGGATAAGTGTGTGTCTGTATGAATGTAAGTGTGTGTGTCTGTATATATGAGTGTGTGTGTGTGTGTGAGTGTATGTGTGAGTATGTGTGTGTGTATGAGTATGTGTGTGAGTGTGTGTGTATGAGTATGTGTGTGTGTGTGTGTGTGTGAGTGAGTGTGCGAATACGAGTATAAGAGTGTGTGCAAGTATGAATATAAGAGTGTGTGCGAGTATGAGTATAACAGTTTGTGTGAGTATGAGTATAAGAGTGTGTGTGCGAGTATGAGTACAAGTGTGTGTGTGTATGTGGTGTTGGCACTTTGAGGTCTACAAATCAGTGTCGACCAATAATTGGGCACTCAGGCCCAAAAACGTTCGCCATAACTGGCATAGACTGTATACTTCTACTGCTAGTGGTAAAAGAGGTCACCTCCAAGCCACACATTATGGTTATTTAATCTACCCAATTATAGAACCAATTAAAGATGAAGCTCTGTTACTACTCTATATTGTGTTAAAAACATTTTATAGAGAAACAAATATTTAAATCCTAACTTTACATTACTGTGGCAAACCTAGCCACTTATTGCAGAACATTTAAAGGTTGTCTGAAATAGCTGTGTTAACCTGGTCTAAAAATGTATTCATGTTAATGTCAAAGTTATATATTGTTATGTTAAAACCAGGTTCTGCTGTATTGAGGGATAATCCACTTAACAGGATTATCTAGTGTGAGTGCCCCTCCCGTACAGCAGTGCATAGTGGGAGAAATGTCCTGTATTTGCACTTCCCAGGTAATCTACTATTGTATAGCCCCTGTAAGGGGATTAAGTAAACCCCTTGCATGGGGAATTGCATAAATGCTGGAGCTGTGAATAAAGTAATCAGTTGACTCCCAGAACTGTGTTTCGTCCGGTTACTGGGGGATTTGGGATATTGCCTTACTTTCCAGCGCTTTATTTGGATTACCTTCTTTTACCAGCGGAGATATTGGGATTTAATATTGCAGCTCCGTTACAATTGGTGGCAGCGGCGGGATCCAACCTTACAGCCGAAAAGCGGTGTTCGTGTAATTGAAACTACCGAACAGGAAAGTGAATGGCAATTCGGATGCAACAAAGAACCGAACACAGAGGTGAATGGAGACAGACTTTACTGCATTGAAACGGCAAACGGTAAAGGAACTACTGGAAGCCAGGGGTAAGATAGCCAGCAATAAGCCAAAAGCTGTGCTGATTGCTGAATTGATGGAGGGAGACAGAGCTCGCAGCGTTACACCCCCACCAGCCATGGAGGAAACCCCCTTCCAAAAGGAAATGAGGACCAGGATGGAATTTTTACCCCAGCCAGTACCCCTGGAAATACTGACAGTACTGATGGCGGATGTGCAGGAGTATGTGATGGCACACGGACCGCAGGATGCTCCTCCCAGAGCAGAGTCTATTACTGCTTCAGTCATCAGCCAGGTAAAGCCTAAGATCCCATACCATGCGTTTAAAATGTTCTGTGAAGAGAAAGACGAGATTGATGGGTATCTACAAGACTTTGAGAGGCTATGTGACTTGCATGATTTGGAGCAGGCAGTGTGGGTACCTTTACTGGCGGGCAAACTGTCAGGTCGGGCAGCAGAAGCCTATCGGGCTGTACCCAGGGAAGACAGCAAAGATTATGCCCGGGTGAAACAGGCTATACTGGAAAGATATGCCATTACCCCAGAGGCATACCGGCGCAAGTTTAGAGGGTTGCGCAAACCAGAGAAAGATTCCCACGCAGAGTGGGCCCACAAACTGGACCAAGCCTCCCATGGGTGGATACAAGCCAGTCAAGCAACCACCATGGAGGAGTTACGGCAATTGCTGCTGTTAGAACAGTTTTTCAATGGCCTGTCCCCAGAGGCACAGGAATGGGTGAGAGATAGAAAACCCCTCACCCTAACAGAAGCTGCACGACTAGCCGACCAGCACTATGACGCCAGGAGGCATCACGGTATCCTCAACCGATGGTACCCTCGACCCACGGCTCAACCTCACACAGCTACCCCTACTGCACCTACAGCGACCTCCTTCCGGCCAACCCCGAGGGGGGCACACTCCACCATCCAGATATAATGGCAGAGCGAATATCCAGTGCCATACGTGCAAACAATGGGGCCACATGGCGAGAGAGTGTACCCAGAACCGGAGCCGCCAAGCATGGAGCCAGGTACGGCAGAACCCAGCACCAAGAGCAGCCACCCAGCAATACAGACAACAGGCAACACCATGGCCAGCTAGTAACCCTGGAAGTGAAAGATCTGAGAGGGGGAGAGATAGAAAACCCCTCACCCTAACAGAAGATGTACGACTAGCCGACCAGCACTATGACGCCAGGAGGCATCACGGTAACCTCAACCGAGGGTACCCTCGACCCACGGCTCAACCTCACACAGCTACCCCTACTGCACCTTCAGCGACCCCATTCCGGCCAACCCCTGGGGGGCACACTCCACCATCCAGATATAATGGTAGAGCGAATATCCAGTGCCATACGTGCAAACAATGGGGCCACATGGCGAGAGAGTGTACCCAGAACCGGAGCCGCCAAGTATGGAGCCAGGTACGGCAGAACCCAGCACCAAGAACAGCTGCCCACCACTACCAAGCGGAGCCAGCAACACAGGAGATACTTTTTAATCAGACCGAAGAGCCCCTGGGGATACTACACGATGTGATGTCGGTACAAGCCACAGACAACAGGCAACACCATCGCCAGCTAGTAACTCTGGAAGGGAAAGAGGTCCAAGGGCTCCGGGATTCGGGAGCCACTCTGACTCTGGTAGATCCTCATTTGGTTCCAGGCTCCTCACACACCGGCGGATCTGTAGCAGTGCGAGTAGCAGGGGGAGCGGTATACAGATTACCCACTGCCAAAGTACATTTGAATTGGGGTGTTGGGGAGGGCATGGTAGAGGTGGGCCTGATGCAGAAACTGCCAGCGGATGTCGTATTGGGGAACGACCTGGGTCGAATGACTTCCGCCTTTATTCCTCAAGCTCCACTCCAAGAGGCCCACCCAGTAACCACAAGGCAACAGGCTCGCACCACGGCTCCAGCAACGCACTCTGAGGCTCAGATGCTTCAATGTTTGAATTGGGAGCAGGGCTGAGCCAAGTTGGAGCAGATGGCGGAGAACATCCCGTAGCTTACTTAAGCCGAAAGTTATTACCCCGTGAAGTGAGCTACGCCGCCATTGAGAAAGAATGCCTGGCCGTGGTGTGGGCCCTCAAAAAGTTGCAGCCTTATTTATATGGACAACCTTTTTCCCTACTCACAGATCACAACCCGTTGGTGTGGCTGAACCGTGTGGCAGGGGACAATGCCAGGCTGCTGCGCTGGAGTTTGGCGCTGCAGCCTTTTGACTTTACTATTCATTACCGCCCAGGAAAGCAAAACGGTAACGCCGACGGGTTATCTAGACAGACTGACCTTGAGAAGTGATCTGTGAGTACTCCTCCGGACATCCCCAAGCCGATCCGTTTGGATCAGACTGTGTATGCCGGCTTGGTTCTGGGGGAGCATTGTGGCAAACCTAGCCACTTATTGCAGAACATTTAAAGGTTGTCTGAAATAGCTGTGTTAACCTGGTCTAAAAATGTATTCATGTTAATGTCAAAGTTATATATTGTTATGTTAAAACCAGGTTCTGCTGTATTGAGGGATAATCCACTTAACAGGATTATCTAGTGTGAGTGCCCCTCCCGTACAGCAGTGCATAGTGGGAGAAATGTCCTGTATTTGCACTTCCCAGGTAATCTACTATTGTATAGCCCCTGTAAGGGGATTAAGTAAACCCCTTGCATGGGGAATTGCATAAATGCTGGAGCTGTGAATAAAGTAATCAGTTGACTCCCAGAACTGTGTTTCGTCCGGTTACTGGGGGATTTGGGATATTGCCTTACTTTTCAGCGCTTTATTTGGATTACCTTCTTTTACCAGCGGAGATATTGGGATTTAATATTGCAGCTCCGTTACAATTACATTAACGTTTATTTATATGGCACCAACAATTTATCTAGCTCTAGGTACAGAGCATAGAAGTGAACTACATACTAAGTTAGATGAACTAGAACAGTCTGTTACATGATTCAGAGAGCCCTTCTCACAAATATACAATCTAGAGGGAGTGGGGTACATGAAACACATAAGTGAGGGAACCGGACAAAAGGAAGGTGGTGGTAGTAACAGTAATGTGATTAATTAACAGGTATTCTAATGGGATGGATAGTAAGCTTCTTCAAAGAGATGAGTGTTGAGAGACTTTTGTAAATTTGATAAGGATAGCTGCATGCTCTATGGAAGGGAGTTCTAGAGAGGGGGGCAGCTCGGGCAAAATCTTGCAGGTGCGAGAGGGAGATAAGTGATGAGGTTAGAGGAGAGCTTTACTCCATTTGAGGATCACAGAGGTCATACAGGGAAGTATCGGTTAACAAGGGAGACAATGTATGGAGGGGTGAGGAGTGTTGGTTAAATATAGAATTTAAAATTGTATCCTAGAGAAGACCGGGAGCTAGTGGAGGGCATTGCAGAGAGGAGCTTCCGAATTGGAACAACAAACGAGAAAGATGAGCCTGGTAGCTGTGTTTTTAATAGATTGCAGGGGGGAAAGATGAGCCAGAGGGGTCCAGTCAGGAAGGTGTTAGAGTAGTCAAGGCCAGAGATCAAAAACGTGTGCACTAGGATTTTGCCAGTTTATTTGCTGAGAAATGGGCAAATGTGTGTGATGTTCCTTAGGTGCAGATGACAGAATATGGCTAGAGATTGAATATGAGAAACTTATTGTCATTGTAATGCCACCAGAGGTCATTTTATGTGTCATAAACAGAGACCTTTGTTAGGTTCCATATGACTGAAATATATTCTCCATGTAATTACACTTATAATTATTTTTTAAAAGATATTTTTTCAAAATGCCTTGTTTTTAGGTTTCTTGGGGTATAAATGAGAATTCTTAGAGAATGTCTGCTGACGTAAACAGTATAAAGGCATCATGGCTGGGGTGTTATTTCAGCCTTTTTTTTAATAACTCTAGTCTTTGTTACACTTAGTTGTTTTATCCTAGTGAGCTCATTTTCTGATTTAACTGGTTCCATGAAATGTTTGCTGTATTATTTAGCATGGTGTTGACAATCAATATATTTGTGCATGTCTCTTTTTATCTAGTAAATAAACTAAAATCTGTATAAAAAAGGGGGCTAGGGGAGAGACACAACTTGCCAATCCCAAAAAGATGTTTTGGGAAAGAGATGGCACTGGCAAGCTGTTTGGGGACACATATGGCACTGGCGAGATGTTTGAGGACAGAGAGGGAACTATAAAGCTGTTTGGGAACATGGGTAGTATTGGCAAGCTGTTTGGGGACATAGCTGGTATTGGTAAGCTGTTTGGGGATAGATATTGCGCTATTTTTACATTGAAAAACAGGGCCGTGGAGGGTGGAAACATAGTACTTCATTCTGAAGTGGATCCTGGGGCCTTCTCCTATCTGGTGGGACCGTCAAAGTTTTTTTCTTTTCCAGGTTTCCTCCCAGCATTGACACATGCACAGCAATGTATCCATTCTCTTTTGTGGAATCAGTACAAAGCATAATAACAATCTGTTTTACACATAAATTGATTTTGTAATATTCATAAACCAATCGAAATGTGTGGTCTCAGTTTGTGACTGGGTGTTGAAACCAAGTAAAACCCACAGAATTTTCAGGTATGTGTTTCTGATATGCCCATAGAAACGCAGAAGTGAGCAACCACTTTTCTAGCTTTTGAAGAAGTATAGCTCTCATCAAGTTTAGCATGTGAATTGTGAACTGGAAAAGCACATCTCTACACCATGTGATGTCCATAGTCTGTTTCTTCCAAATTAATTGATTTGGACAATTTGCTGTGTTTAAAGCTTGGAAAACCAGTTTGTGTACTAGTGCCAAGGTAAATAATCACAATTGATTGCAAGCTAATTGGAGAAGGTTTTCATTTTGCTTGTAAAACCTGACTTGTAGTTCTATGCTAAATGCTATTTTTATTACTATATATAAATCTGTATGCTTCTGTGAGCTGGCTTAGTTATGACTGCACCTATAAACTAACATGGCAGGATTCCTAAAACACTTACACACCCTTGTGACGCAAGAGCTCTGGTCATAGTTTACACATGTATGCAGTGATTATAAAATATGTGTCTTATCTTGTCTGTCTTCATTCACCACCCTTACAGATAATAGCCAGGTGTGGCGGGCAATTTTCAGTGACCATAAACCTGGTTTTGGATTCACCTTTAAGGATATTCCCTTCTCTTTAACCCTGTTAGTATATTCCTGTGACAGGTGATCTAATAATTGTGCATTCAGATTCTGATTGGCTCCTTTGCTGTCAAGCATACCCCTGAACCTGTAGATTTTCATTCAAATGGAATGTTCTATTCATTCACATGTGAAAGAGGAAATACAAGTCGGATTTCATTCCATCAGTCTTTTTTGTTTTTTTACAGTATACAGTGAAATACAGTTTTTATGTTAAAAGTTAAGCATTTTTTTATGTACCATAGAGCTCAAGGTTTTCTTGAACATCAAAAGGTAGCAAAATAGCCATATGAAAATGTTTTTAAAAGAAAGTCGAAACATTACTAAACTTTATTTTGTAAGTAAAAATAATATATTTTGTTGCTAGCCTTTTCACAGAAAACTAGTGGAATAAGCAGTGAAAAAACCTCCACCATATTAAAAAAGTATATAAACACCAGAAACAGGTTCACAGTGGAATACATACCAGCCACCAAAACAGTGAAATAACTGTACAAATGCAGCTAACTACAATATTTTGGCATTACTAATACAGTGGTGAATAGACTAATGAAATATAGCAAAGGGCAGCTTATAAAATGTTTACTAAATTGCAATAAATCCACAAGGCATGATACACAATTCTATTGAATCAAAATATATTCATCCATTAACATAATAGCAACTTGAAGACAGGTAACACAAAAAATAATGGTTTTGTCAATTACATATTTACCAATTTTCCTGACCCACCAGGACACTTACCAAGGCTCTGAGCAAACCTCACCTTTATCCTCAACCTGTCTCAGTTGCATGTAATTTGAATATGCACAGTGGTAAAAAAAAGAGTTGGGACATCCACAACCCATGAAATATGTACATTGAATTTCATTTGAGCACCACAAGTACACAGTGACCACCACTGCCTGTTTTTTTTTTGCAGCTTGTCATGTAAGATGACCACTTATTGCTTGCTTTATTCATGGATTAGGTCTTGAAGTCCATGGTTATATTCAGTGTAAGAAACCTTGGATACTATGTACAGTATGTACTATGTAAGTGTTCCTTGGCAATGGGGGTCCTCTAACCTTGAAATGCCTTGAATAAACAACCACATGGGAGAAATACATTTGTGAAGGTGCCTCTTCACTGAGATGATCTAGCAAGCTTTGGTCACTTTTAGTGCTGTGTCTGTGTGTCAATCACATTAATTGAGAGGGAGGAAAGTTTTAATGAATGTGATTGTGTATGTCAATGCTAATATGAACAACTAAAAAATATGACATTGTAATAAGAGGGAGCAGGGAAACAGTGGGACATACACAAGATGTCAGCGCTGTAGAATATTAAGGAGCACAGAACATGCTAAAGATTTAAAGGTGAGTTGTTTGTTCCAGCATGATAAAAGGTACCGTAAGTATTAGGGAACCATTCTTTATGGCAAATTCTTAATTTTAGTGTTTAATCCCTCTTTAATGCTTGCATGTTAATGAATAACCCCCAAATGAGATGGAGCCCACTATAGTCTAGAGGACGCAATCATGTTTTTGTATTGGGGTTTTCAACTTTTACATACCTCTGCATCATACATGGCACCTGTTCATGTCAAACGTGCATTGGCACATTTTACATGTTTAAAAGTCCATGAGAAAATCCAATTGACTTTGTCATGTGAGGCAAATGATATCTGTACATTTAGATTGAACTGTTCACCAGAGAAAGGTCATTGCCATTTCCATACAGCAGCTGGAAGAACTTGCTTAAAGGGTCTC
Organism: Pelodytes ibericus; assembly: GCA_036172795.1. Taxonomy (NCBI): domain Eukaryota; kingdom Metazoa; phylum Chordata; class Amphibia; order Anura; family Pelodytidae; genus Pelodytes; species Pelodytes ibericus. The sequence continues at coordinate 95,075,617 of CM069862.1, read as the reverse complement.
TGTCAACAAACAGACAACATATATTCAAGCAAAAAAGAAAATACCAAAGTATCAATTGCACATGTAATGTAATAAAGCTATTTTATACATAAATATTAACAAGATGACATCATAAAATTGTATACCTGACTCCTCCAATGGCAATGTGTGGCATAATATGCTAATGTTTTACTCAATATTAGGGATATTGCGAGGTGACATAAGGGGATCACTAGACTCAGAGCATCTGGAAATCTCCCGATAACCATCCATATGTGATTGGGTGAGATCTCTCCAAATCATTTCTTTGTGCAGTTAGTGTGCTCTCCATACATGTGTATACATTTTTCTGATTAGTGAATTCACTATTATTGATAAGTGTATTACTAGCACAATGGATGTGCAGGGGTCTGGGGGTGTTCTTTATGTGTTGGACTGTGTAATAAGAGGCTTTTGTATACATTTCATAATGCTGCTATTCTTCAGACCCCTCAGCTCTGAGCAGCACATATTCTGTTGATGGTGAATTTTGTAGATACTCCATCTCCATGGTTTTCACCTCACATGATGCATTAGATTCCAGCACAGAGTGAGGGAATATGATCACAAACAAGAGATCTTAACTCCTCCCATGGATGTATCTGCCCAGAAATATGGCTGCGCACATGGTAAAGTATGATTAAACTGTATGTAATGGATGGCTCTTACTACAGTACTTTATTACCATAGAATATAATGTTTCGCTTTTCTAACACTGCAATGAGTTTATTTAATGTACATAAATTATATGTATCAGTCCCTCCTCTTGGAATGCTGGACAGCTAATTGTTATATTGTCTTCAACATCATACTGAGCACTCTAATGGTTTAACCAATGGTTGATGTATACCAACTCAATTTGTCTACACATCATGAGACATATTTACATACATTTTTGCATTACTATTCATGAATTCGTATATTTACAGTGTGTTTTGTTAAAAAAAAACAAAAACAGTTGAAATGCCAAAGATAATGCCACAGTTGCTTTACAAAGCTTTGACATGATACCCTGATAAGGGCAATGTTTATATAGCTATATATAGTAATGATTGTGCAGTCATGGATTACAAGTGATTAAATGGATCTGGAACAGACATTGTAGGGACCACTTACTAAAACAGAACTGGAAAAGTCAGTGTTTAAAGTTGGAGAAAACCCTATTTATTCTATTAATGAGGCAGAAGGCCACTTGTCCCTTATTAAAAACCTAATTTAAATGGTGCACTAATTGTGGACTATTCAAAACATATTCTCCATTTGTCTCTCGATATATATATATATATCGAGAGACAAAGTATATAGTTCCCTTCTATTCTCTGTACCAAGTGCTGCATAAATTGTTGGTGCTTTATAAATAAATGTTGATGTAATGTCTTTGCGAAAATAGGGGACTTCCATGTCAGGTGTCCCTCGTTCTCACTGATTGGTGTGTGCATGCATCGATCATGATCAACACAACCAATTAGTGTGGAGGAGATGATGATTTCCTCCCCGTTCAAATGTGTGTGCTGTATCATAGATACCACTCGCCAATCAGAGCTGCCAGGTTGCAGTGAACCCTCTCGATTCCCACTGTGCCGTCACAGCCACTGCGCCGTCACAGTCAATTCAACTTCAAAGTGTCAGGAGGTATAAAAAAGGAGTAATCGCCATTATACATAACAAATGGCGATTAAACTATTTTATAAAATTCCTGAAACGCAGTGCGGCATTTTAAAAAAAAATAAAAATAACCTCACAGAGAACGGACAGCACTACAATGGTTTGTGCTCCCACCTCCCTTTCTTCTCTCAAATAAAAACTATATATTCTGCAGAGCAGCATGTAAAAGTTACATGTCTCCCTCCAAAAATGGTCAAGTTAATGTAAGATCTGTTTATTTAGCAATTTAGAAAGCATGAATGAGAGCAATGGGTGTTTAGCATACAACTAGTGTTTAAAACAAAAATGTGTCTTTATGTGTGTGCCCACATTCTATTACTTTCCAGACAGGCCATTAAATTCAGATTTTTGGTCATATATTCGTCATGCCTCCCAACTGTCTCACTTTGTGCAGGACAGTCCAAATTTTGGGAGGCTGTCCCACTTTTTGGGGACAGAGATGGAGCTTGGCAACATAGTGGGATTCTGGTGTCTGAGACACCTAAAAATACATACTGAGCATGAGCAGTGGCACTGACCATTTGAGTGACACTAGTACCACAGATGCGCAGTAGCGCTGACCAGGGGCGTTGCTAGGTCTCCAAATGATCTGGGGCTAGAGCCCAGATGGGCTCTCACACACAAACACACACCTAAACTCTCTCACACACACACTCTCTCTTTCTCCCGCACACACACCTCTCTCTCTCTCGCACACACACCTCTCTCTCTCTCGCACACACTCTCTCTTTCGCCCGCACACACTCTCTCTTACGCATACACACACACTCTCTCTCCCGCATACACACACACTCTCTCTCCCGCATACACACACACTCTCTCTCCCGCATACACACACTCTCTCTCCCGCATACACACACTCTCTCTCCCGCATACACACTCACACACTCTCCCGCATACACACTCACACACTCTCCCGCATACACACTCACACACTCTCCCGCATACACACACACACACACTCTCCCGCATACACACACACACTCTCCCGCATACACACACACACTCTCCCGCATACACACACATTCTCTCCCCCTCACACACATACACACTCTCTTCCCTCACACACTGTCTCTCTCTCACACACACTGTCTATCTCTCACACACACACACACACTATCAGACACACACAGACACCCACACACACACACAATGTCAGACACACAGACACCCCCACACTCACACTGTCAGACACACACAGACACCCACACTGTCAGACACACACAGACACCCACACTGTCAGACACACACAAACACCCACACTGTCAGACACCCACACTGTCAGACACACACAAACACCCACACTGTCAGACACACACAAACACCCACACTGTCAGACACACACAGACACCCACACTGTCAGACACACACAGACACCCACACTGTCAGACACACACACAGACACCCACACTGTCAGACACCCACAAACACCCACACTGTCAGACACACACAGACACCCACAGACAGCCACACTGTCAGACACACACAGACACCCACAGACAGCCACACTGTCAGACACACACAGATACCCACACTGTCAGACACCCACACTGTCAGACACACACAAACACCCACACTGTCAGACACACACAAACACCCACACTGTCAGACACACACAGACACCCACACTGTCAGACACACACAAACACCCACACTGTCAGACACCCACAAACACTCACACACACAGACATTCACTTTACCTTCTAGGGCACCCACCAGCAACCATCATTGGCTCTTCTGAGCTCTGGGATGTTACGTGAATCCCGGAGCTCTAACCGGACGTCAAGCAGAGGAGGCGGAGCCGGAAGTTCAGTAACATGCGTGCGGTCCAGGAGAAACACAGGACCGCACGCAAGGAGCCGACAACCAAAAATTGCAGCGGCAGTGACGGCGGCATGCCGCTTCTTAAAGTGCCGGCTCTGCTCTCAACCCCGCGAAAGCTTGAGCCTCCAATTTCGGGACCATGTCCCGGAAGGAGGAAGTCTCAGCGTGCGTGGGGGAAAAACATTTACATTGATAGCCCTGGAGTCTCGGGTCTCGAGTCTCCATTCGGGGCTATGGAGGTGGGATTCGGGGCTATAGCCCCAGTAGCCCACCCCTAGCGACGCCTCTGGCGCTGACACTCAACCTCCCAAGCTACGCACCTCAGCGTTCCAATTTGCTGGGGCAGAAGTTGGGAGGCTTGATTATGAGAGGTGAAAACTATAATACAGGGCCGAGGTCTGTTTAGGCTTAACCTACAGTTGAATGAGTTATAATTACTCCATCCTGGTAGTTCCACCCCTCTACAAAGGATCTTTAACAGTCCTTCATTCTACACTTCTAAACGCTAGTAAATGAGCTTCAGACACCCGGAATCTGTACCACATGTCACGCGATGTTGCATATATCCGCCCCTTCATGTCCCAGGACACAAAAAAGCAAAGTTGGCAAATTTGAAAATGATCTATACACTGGGTTAGAAAATTTCATGGAAGAGAAATAGATGTGTCAAAATGGTAGTCTGTAGTGTCTACTGCTTAGGACATCACTTGTGTCTTGATACGCGAAATGAACTAACTTCCAATGACATCACAGACACTTTTAAAATAATAATACCAATACATCTATTTCCCTTATTTCATGCATTTGCACACAATTTTACTAAAACAATGTATAGATCATCTTCATTTTTTTTCTTCTCTACATTCACAGTATTCACATTATACACTGTCAATATGGTTGATGAATCTGATTTTTAATTTGTAACAAACAGGGCCCAGCTGTACAGCAGTCAGTTAGGAAAGTTAGTTTATTTCTCTTTAGGATTTATTTTGTGGTCTGGTTTGCTTTATATTTGCAAACATTTAATAAAGCTGGCAGCAAGATTGTTAAAACTTCCCTGCGGCCATCAAGTATGTTTCTTTGTCTGACAATAAACAGATTGTGGAAAGGTGAACCTGCAGGGCATTGTTGCATAATACAATTAACGAAAAAATAAAAAAATGGTTTGTGTACAGTAAAGTAGTCTAAACTAGCTCCCAGTGTCTGTAACAATTCTTTATTTGGCATGGGCATTCAATGGCCTAGATTCAACGGAGGCCGTTAACTCCAGCCAAACTCTGTTTTTTTAACGCACATTATTACTAGAGGAATAACGTGTCATTCAATGGAAATGAACCACTCTGAACTAACAAAGCTCAAGTTCAGCAGTAAGAGAACAATGGTCTCCCAGCGTCTCTTCCCCCCAAAACAACATAATTTCCGGGGCCAGTGACTGGCCAAATGTAGAAACCTGTAAAAGAAGTCCACCCTTTGAATGCAAATCACTGCCCACCACCCTGGCACATAAAATGTACCTGTAATAAATTTCCCAATCCACAATGCCCTTGATCATCATCTCCACCCATGGAAAATGGGCCATGCAAAAATTAAAAAATAATCTACCTATTCTATTTTTCTTAAAAAGGAGTGCAAAAAAAACAAAAACACCACACACACCGCACCTTACTAATACATCCTTCCTTAGTAAATGGATGTATTAATTTCAGTTTAGTAGGGCTGGGATTTTATATGCCTAAGGAGGCATCCGATTTGCTGACACTGTCCAAGCCCAGCCATTGGCTAATTTTGAAACCAGTATCATTATTATTATTAGAAGGTCACTGTGTACATTATGGGGCCAACAGGTAATTTTGTCAGTCCCCGGTTTTAATAGGGAGGGCTACAATGAACTGTGCGATAATAGTTAGTATATTAGTTTATTTAACCAATGGAAGAGGAACCCTTACAAGTGGTGAGTTTAACAGTGTTATATTTGATAGTAAGTCCATCTCAGCCTAGTGAATAGCTATTTTCCATGCAGTATATGGAGGTCAAGGTCAGGATGGAGGTTGAGTTTTGGATAGTGAATAGCTCAAGGGGGTTGAGTTGGGAGGTCGAACTCTACCTCCCAACTTATCCACCTTTTAACTAACTTGACTTTTAGTGAATATGCTGCACTTTTCAAGGTAATTAACTGAGTAGTGGAAGGATTGAGGGTTAAAGAATCAACGATAGTTTGCTCTAAAATCATATCAGCAGTGTGCCATGATAAAACATTTTTTGTGAATTATGTGAATCTATTTAAACCACTAAGTCATCATTCTCTCAATCTTACATCCTCTGCTTGCTGCAGACAGCACCATTAATTCATGCCTTTGGGTAAATACAGGTACATGAAACAGGCTGAGTCACTGCTCGAGAAGCAGAGTCCAGATTAATTTCATTGCCTGAGGTTGGCTTATATTAGTGCTGAGTTGACAGAAATGCTATGTTTTAACCGTGGCAATGCCAGAAGAAAGGGTAATTAATTTAATTGAATGAAAAAGAATAAGGATTTAAAGTTTGCCTACCACAGCATGTGCCATACACTTCAACTTATATAAGAACGTTGCACTTTATGAATCCTATGTCAAATATACCAAAGGTAAATTAAACATATACACAAATGTAATAGTAATAATTTGGGATTGTCTTTATAGTGTTTTTCTCCCCTCGAGACATCTAAATCCTGCACCATCTCTGCCACTTCTGCACTTCTTGGTTGATCCGGCACTCATTGTGCCAGCACAGCCCATGAACAAAAATATAATTTTATACATAAGGCTCATTGTGGCTTGCGGAAATAAAGTTTTCACTAAATCATGAAACAAATTCAACATAGAAAAAGCTGTATTTATATTGTCACCGATGCTAAGTACAGATTAGTACATATTGTATTTGCTCGAATATAAGACGACACTGGTAATAAGACGACCCCCCAAACTTTGGATATTCTTTTAGGAAAAAAGGGAAAAAGTCTGAAACTACCCTAAAGGAAAAAATTATTACTTGGAAATATTCACATGTAAACGATTTTTTTCATATTGAATAAAAATTGTGGTAGAATTTTTTTTTCTTGTTTTTATTTTCCAATCTGTCCCCCAGACTTAGCCAATAGATCCCCCACCACACAGCTTTCTGCCCCCAGACTTTTGCCAATGCTGCCCCCCGAATTTGCCAATGGTGTCCCCAGACTTACCCAAAGATCCCTGGTGGCTAGTGGGGGCAGCCAGTGGATGTCTGCGCGATTTGAAGTCTGATTATAAGACAAACCTTGAATGTAAGACTAGGGGTATTTTTCTTTCGAGCAAATACGGTGCTCCGTACACTGAATATAATATAGTTTAAGTCACCTGGTTGGACCTGATTCAGCTTTAATTACTATTTGGTGTAATTTTAAAACATTACACAAGGGAGCATTTACTGAATAGCACTTACCACGATGAGGAAAAAAACACCAAAATATAGAATATACTGTATATTCAAATTTGCATCCCATTTTTTTAATTCATTTTCTTTACTCTAGGGACATATTTCTACTAGTATCATGAAATGTAAAAATGTAATGGACATATATGTTTAATATACATTAATATTTGTATGTGATGAAATATGAGAGACAAATTTGTTTTGCCAAGATGAAGACAGCTTCAGAACATTCTGATCCTCTCAGATGTAACCATGTATATTGCAGTGAACACCCCTAGGCAGCTCTAACCTGAAATTCCCCATATGAGAAATAGAACTGCCAAGTTTTAGTGGTTATCTGTTTCTCATTCTGGGAAATATGGCGAATGCTGCGGGTTTTCCAAGAAGGAACCAAAAGCACATGGTTAACTATGAAGTCTTTTAGATATTTACCTGATACGTAATTAGTGAGAGTGAACAAGGCTAATTTGGCCTTCCTAAATCAGTAGTTGGTAAGTTACCCTAACAATTGCTTGAATCAAACATACTCAGATACTGACTGGTGGAGTGGTTCATGCATCGTAAGTAGGAGATCTATATAGATACATGCTTGCATAGTGATGCGCAATGATTTGTTATATTGAGGGTGACTAAGGTGGTAAAACTACTTTAGTTTGCAAGCAGTCAAGACATCTGTTTTAGATGTGGCCAAGAGCCTAATAACATACTGGCATCAAGAGTTAAAAAGAACAAACGTACAAAGGTTTAGTTGACATGCATATTTAAGTTGTGTCTCATGACTAAAGTTTACTCTTCAACAGGAAGTAAATCCTCAGTAGCTATGGCTCTCATACCACACAGGCAAAAGAGGCCAAGTTTGAGCCACTAAAGAGGTCACTTTTCATATCAGTCAGTCCTGCCACCTGCACTGATAAGAGTGATAAAATCTACAGTAGTTCCAATGACTAACTTGCCTGCAGAACTTAAGCTCCCATGAGAAGGGATTCACGGAAATGTTTTTACTGTGGTAAATGGTGGCAGAGCATGGACTGGTCCACTGCATCATGAGGTGGCAAACAGAGCCAACTAGAAGCATCTGTGCTACTGGACTAACAGAGCATAGACCTGCTGCTCCCACAACTACACCACTAGGTAGTAGCAGATAAGGACTTTTGGGTGCACAGTAACGTAATGGCAAACTTTGGTTTTTATATAAAAAAATATACACATAAATATTTTTTTAAATAAAACCATTGTGGAAGGCAAACTAAAAGGGGCTCATACAGGGAAGGGTGATTTAGGGTAACAGTGGTAGCTGTTGTACAGTGGACAGGAAGTTGGACAGTGAATGGGACTCTGGCTACTACAGAGGACTCTGGAGCAGTCAGTGGGGATTTGGTGCATTTTATAGAGAGACAATGACACAATTTAAACACAAGCCAATTGCTGGTTCCGCAGGAAACACTTCCACGCCGCCAACATATGAAAAAATGCACTTTTGTCTGTGATTTGAACTTTTGTGAGACACAAAATAGGGTTTAGGAGCTGCAGGACTGAGTTTGAGAGAGAGAAAGCAAAATTAGTAAGTGGAGCAATTGCAGAGTGTTTGGAGTGCAGCAGAGAGTGTAAGTGGTGTGTCAGTGGGCTGTTGGTGTAGTCTTAGTTGAGTTTGGTAAGTTACAGTGAGAGTGTACAGTTTCACATAATACACATATTGCACAACATATATAAACACTGAAAACACACTACACTTTTGTTTTCACTCTTCACTTTATATATTTTGTTTTTTGTGTGTGGAGTTGGATATGGAGGGGAGAGGTGGGAGGATGCAGGAGGTAGAAGAGGGAGTCAGGAAATTAGCGTTGGGACTCAGGAGGGAAGACAAGGGAGCTGGTTGGGAAAGTAGGGAGTCAGAATAGTAGAGGAGGGAGTAAGGTTGGGAGAGAAGACAGTCAGAGGGGTTGGGGAGGGAGTCAGGAGTCAGAAGGATAGATAAGGTAGGAGGCCAGGCAGGGTTGCTCGTGCAGGGAACAATCCACCTGCTGCACCATTGATACCAGAAGTTCCTCAAACTCGGCCACAACACCATCAAGTGTCTTAACATAGAAATGTAGCCACAGGATGGAAGGATTCCCCCAATTTGAAAAAATCTCTTCCACTGACTAAATCTCCTTTCTTCTAGTCTTTGTGGGTTACCTCTAGAGAGCCCTTTGTATGGGCTCTATACATAAGTATATAACCTTAACATATCCCCTCTAAGATGCCATTTATCTAGTTCGTACAAAATTAACATATATTTTTAGTTTAGTCATATATCTTACAAGATATGATTTATAGAAAACAAAATAGTGACATGTTTTCATGCTCACATCCATATAGTAAAACCAAAATTAAGTTTGTGATGTTGGCAATTAAGTTTGTGGGCAGCAAATGAAAAAATGCGACACAACAAATCATCCTTCACTTACCAACTTACTATAGACATACACATTTGACTATCTCGGGGGTCTCCCACATTGTTACTTCTGAGAACATATATCTTTCTGAAAAGCAGAACTGAGAAAATATTATTTCAGAAATCTCCATGTGGCAACACATTTGTAACTTCAATATACGAGTGTAAAGTAATCCATAGCAATCATAATACAAAATTAGCCAAGCGAAGTAGCTGACAGAGAAGGTTAGAAATAAACCACTGCTACAGCTCCCACCTTGACAGAAGTATTGATGTATTCTAATACTGGGTACCAAAGGAAGATGTACTACGAGGTGAAAAAACTTGCAGCACAATTTATGACATAGAAACAAAGGGTCTTAAAGTTGCACTAGTTATTTCTGAAAGAGCAACCTTGTGTTTTTATTTTGCTTCAGAAGTTGACATTATGAGTGAGACCACAAATATTCATTATTAGTGCATTGGACACTGGAAATCAAACCAAAACAGTGTGCATGCACTGTATGTGATACATACTGGAGGGATTTAGCAGACATATCCACTTTGTTTCCTGACACTTGTGCAATACTGCAAGATTCATTAATAGCCCTATATTAATAACTGAACATTTGGTACTAGTAGCTTGTGTAACATCACACATTTAGACAGCAATTGAAGCACCACTTGACCTTTCTGTATGTGCCATATTTGCACCACTTGCAATGCCAAACACCAGGGGCGTTGCTAGGTCTTCGGATGATCTGGGGCTAGCCCAGATGAGCTCGGTCACACACACGCATCTCTCTCTCACTCACACGCCATCTCTCTTTCTCACACACGGCGTCTCTCTCTGTCTCTCTTTCTCACACGCGCGTCTTTCTTTCTCACACACGCCGTCTCTCTCTCTTTGTCTCTCTTTCTCACACACGGCGTCTCTCTCTCTCTCTCATTCTCACACACACCGTCTCTCTCTCTCTCTTTCTCACACATACCGTCTCTCTCTCCTTCTCACACATACCGTCTTTCTCTCTTTCTCACACACACCGTCTCTCTCTCTTTCTCACACACACCGTCTCTCTCTTTCCCACCACACCATCTCTCTCTCTTTCTCACACACACCGTCTCTCTCTCACACACTCACACTGTCTCTCTCTCTCTCACACACAATGTCTCTCTCTGTCTCACACACAGACACCCTGAGACACGCTCACACACATACACTTACGCAAATACCCTTACACACACACACACATACACTTACGCAAACACCCTGACACACACACCTAGACATCCTGACACACACATTGAGACACCCAGATGCACACATTGAGACACCCACACACACACATTGAGACACATACACACACATTGAGACACCCAGACACATTCACACACATTGAGACACCCACACACATGCACACACATTGAGGTTCCCACACACATTCACACACATTGAGACACACACACTTACACACATTGAGACACCCAGACAAACGGAGACACCCAGACACACACTTACACACATTGAGACACCCAGAGACACACTTACACACATTGAGACACCCAGACACACACTTTCACACATTGAGTAACCCAGACACACATTGAGACACACACTTACACACATTGAGACACCCACACACTTACACACATTGAGACACCCAGACACACACTGAGACACCCAGACACACACTTACACACATTGAGACACCCAGACACACACTTACACACATTGAGACACCCAGACACACATTGAGACACCCAGACACACACTTACACACACTGAGACACCCAAACACTTACACATATTGAGACACCCAGACACACACATTGAGACACCCAGACACACACTTACACATACTGAGACACCCTGACACACACACCTAGACACCCACACACAGTCACACATTTCTTCTATTTTTTTTTATTACTTACCTTACAGTTGGTCCGTTATCCATTATCTTCTGCCGGATTTCACCTGACATCCGGCGAGCAGCTGTCCCAGCGCCATGGGGGTGGAGCTTGCACCCATCGCGCTGTGCTCTGTTTAGCCAGGAGGTGCGGTCACCGCAGGCACTTGCCTGTGGACCGCACCTCGAGGAGGAGAGGCTAGGGAGAGAGCTCCCTATAGCAGCCTCTCCTCTCGATCGGCCCTCACCCCAGCGTGAGGTTAATCCTCTGATTCTGTGACCATGTCCCAGACGGAGGAAAGCTCACCGGGGGATTTTTTTTTTTAAACAATTATAACCCTGGAGTCTCGGGGCTAAAGAATACTTTAGCCCCAGAGTCTCCATTCGGGGCTATGAAGGGGGGACTCTGGGCTATAGCCCCAGTAGCTCACCCCTAGCGATGCCTCTGCCAAACACCTTATTTACCCAGCTTTATATTCAGTGTAGGCATATGTCTATGCTCAACTCTTTAGGCCTCAGTAATAATTCCAATCAAGCCATAGTTGCCAACATCAGCCATGTTTCCAGGGACATATATTTGTTCCACATGCTGCAAAAAGTGCAGCCCAGCAGTGTGTAGGATGCATAGACAGAATCCAACTAATTAATCATGGTAGGTGCTATGAGATCTCCACCCTGATTATTTACTTGGATTCTGTCTGTGTGTATATCCATCATACATGCTTCAGGGATGCACTTTGCATGGTCTTTCTGCAGCATGTGGAACAAATATGTGTCCCTGGAAACATGGCCGATGTTGACAACTATGATCGAGCAAGGCACTATTTTATCTTGCTGTGAATGCAGAACAGTCAATTAAGAGCTTGTGCACCTTGTAGGAAAGAGCTGTGAGAGAGCAGGGTATAAAACATATCATTATTCAGAGATATGACAGCACATGTGCACCCTGTAATACAATTTCCCACTATCAATTTGGAAACATGCACATGCACTCTTCTGGTGCACCAGATGTTGTATTAAGGTTCAAGCTAATGATTAACATCACTGGGAACCTTTTCTTGTTAGTCATTGTGTAAAAATGAATACTTGCTACCCTGTAAATTATCATTAAACTTTATGACATCTGCTTTCCACTTGCATTGCCAATAGTTGCTGTCTCTGGGAAAAGACCACTGAACTCTATCCTCCACACAGACTTATAAGGGGAGGACTTTGGCTTATTTCAGATCCTTTTTGGGAGGACTTCATAGACATCAATGGGAGGAGTCTGGTGAGTTCTGCAATTCCAAAAGTCCTCCTGATATGGCACCAAAATAAAAAAATCAAAAATGAAAATAAAACGTAACTAAATTAAAATAAATTAACATTAATACAGATATTAATATAGTCATGATATATATTCTAATATATTCTAATATGTATAACAAAATATAATTGAAAACATTTTTTTTTTATTTTTCAATGGCATGGTAATTGTTGCAGTATGCCATAATAGCATTGCCAATAGTTACTGTCTCTGGGACAAGTCTTAGGGGTCTGCCCAGTCAACTCCAATTTTCCATGAGCAAATCAGAACTCTGAAATCCGCTCCGAATTGAATCACTTTGGTAATCTTAATGGTCCTTAAATTCAGTCGACTTAAGAATAGAGTTGAGCGGACACCTGGATGTTCGGGTTCGGCCGAGGTCAATTGACCTATTCGTATGAATGGGGACTCTATTTCGGTTTATAGAAAGCCAATAGCATTACATGTATTCCATAAACCGAAAGTCTATGAACCGAATGTCTTTCCACATTTTACTTCATTTTGCAGCCCTCTAGCCCTTTCCAGGACTTTTTTAGAGGCATTTTAGTGGCCAAAAGTTTGTGTCCCCATTGAATTCAATGGGGTTCGGGGTCAAGTTCGGGGTCAAGTTCGAGCACGTATCCGGACATTTTTTCGATGTTCGGCCGGACCTGCCGAACCCGAACATCCAGGTGTCCGCTCAACTCTAGTTTCTAGACCTAATGGCTTTGTTGCTTACCGCCTTGTGTTAAAGGGGACATTCCAAACTGAAGAAAAGAGAGAATGCTTATTAAATCCAAGACTTTAAAAAATATTATGCATTAAATAAATATTTTTTCGTTACATTTTGCAATAGTTAACATTGAAAGTTACCCTTTGCAGACTTTCTCCCAGGGATGCTCTTTGGTGAGCCAATCTCTAGTAAGCCAATCACGTAGTGCACTTGTGTGTGTGATGTCAATGTGTGCAATACCAGTCCCCATGCTTCTCTATAGAGAGGTAAGGTGACTCACTGCACACACAGAAGCAAGGTTTATATGTTGATAGATAGAATTACTAAGTATTATGTTAATAAATTAATATAAAAGCCGACACAGCTGACATTATATTATCAAAGAAATTAGCAAAGAAACAATTACATTTTTTGTCAAATTCGTGCAGCATACCTCTTGAAATTAACTAGCTGTGGGCTTTTGAGGTCAGGGACAGATTTAGAGGTGATGAAACTTAAGGTACAAAACTCTTTAGGCTGAGAAGTGACATCAAACTGTAACTTCTGCTTCTGTAGAATGCAGAACTAAGGAATATTTATTATATTCCAGTACAAGTGTAGCTTTTATAACACCACATATTTACATATGCATAACACACACATATATACCATATTTAAGCGAATCTAATGTGCACCATTTTCGGCAAAATTCGGTTTCCCAAGCTGGAGTGCGCATTAGATGCGATGGCGCATTAGATTTGCATAAATTACATTTTACTGTAAAAAGCTGCAGGACGGCATAGACTCATCACGGCTCCCATCATGAGCTGTAATGAGGATTCCACTGCAGGGACTTGCAGCAAGATCCCCAGTGTCAGATGAGGCCACTTTGAGTGGCCTCAGTCTGACACATGAAATGTAGCAAACGCTTAGTGACGCCACACGTCGTTACTGCACCTGTTAAAAAAATAGTGCCCCTATTCTGCAATGGAGGTTTACTACACCTGTTACTTTACCAGATTGTGCACCTTTCTGTTCTGTATTTGATATATATATATATATATATATATATATATATATATATATATATATACCCACACACATATATACACACATATATACATATATATGTGCACATACAGACACATACATTGGCCACATATATTGTAATATGTAAAAGTAGGGTTGCCATCCAGTTGGTATTTTACAGGCAGGTCAGTAAAAAACTGGCTTGAGGACAATGTAAAAGTTGTAAGTGACTTGTAATGGCCAGTTGGCATATCTACATGAGGTATACACTATATTCATTTTAAATATAAATATAAACAGGCACATATTTTATACATACAAGCAGTATACACTAGAATAGTTGTTCTGTGCACTTGTTAAATGTACTGCTAAGGATCCAAAGCAATGAAATCTCTATGTTACTTACAGGTACTTTACAAACCATAATGATGAACAGAGGAAGTGCTGAAAGGGGTTTCTATGCTAGATGTTCAGATTTTGTGGAAGAACCGTGATGTATTGCTATTAAGAGGTAATTCCTACCCCACTCTGAGTATTCAGCAACCCCTCCCAAGTTAAAAATGTCTATGTAGTCACTTTTTCTAAAGTGTTATTAATGAGTAATCCCTCCCATTCTGTGGCATCCTGTTTAATTTGTGATATCACCATAGCCACTAAAAAGCCCCAAAATCTATAGCACACGCAGATTATGCTAAATGACACATTTTGGGAGCTTGCGCTATCTACCCGAATGCGTAGATTTGGGTTGTGATGGCGCTCATTGAGCCGGTGCAATCTGTGTATAAAAAGAGCGTTTGACTTGTGTCGGGTAACCTCCGCCAAACACTGTTAGAAAAACGAGCTATAAGAAAGCGCAATCACTGATACATAACTCCCATTGTGTTATCTGGTAATGTTTCTTTATTGATTAAGCACAATTTATTTTCACAAAGGAAGGTGATTAGTACAGATTAGAAAACTAGTACGTGCCTAACACAGGAATATGCCAAGCAATGCTGTTATATTAAAGGCCATTGGGCAAAAAAACATTCAAGGCTGGCTATCTTTCCTATCTTGCCACATCTGTTTTAGTCCTAGTGAAGCCGTATAGTGTCTATTTGACATGCATGCTGTTTTTTTTTCTAATATTAGCAAAAAACATATTTCTATTATGGCATAACAGCTTGTCAGTGCCGTACTTGGCTACAAATAGCTTGCCAGTGACATATCTGTCATCAAACAGCTTGTCAGTGTCAGATTTGCTCCCATACAGCTCATCAGTGACGTATTTGTCCTCTAACGACATGTCAGTGTCATCTCTTACCCCACAAAGCTTGCCAGTGCTACCTCTGTCAGTGACATATTTGCCCTCAAATATTTTACAAATGCCAGCTTTGTCCCCAAACAGTCTGACAGTGCCATTTCCCCCAAACAGCTTGCTATATTTTGCCCCAAACAGCTTGCCAATGCCATATTTGTTCTCAGACAGCCTGCCAGTGCCATATTTGTCTCAAACAGCTTAGGAAAGCTCTTGATTTGCTTGGGAGGGTTCAAAAAGGAAAAAAATCAGTAAGAATTGGTCCAAGTTCTATTACATCATCTAAAATACTTAAAGTTACAGACATAACCTTATTACAATATATAAAGTATGTACAAAATGCCTTGGAAGTTTTGATAACTGAGAGATCTTTGGGGGCATTTAAAAACTAAATGACTTAACGTGTGTTTACATTCATATTAAACAGCGCAGTTATCTATGGTACCAAAAGGTGGCTCCATAAAGGCCATAATGCAACAATTTATATGAAGAAAGTGGCAGTGATGTTGCAATATAGGAAAATAAATTATATTAAAATTGAAATTATTTAGGGAGCTGTCTTCCCAGTGGGTGGTCTAAAGGATGGAGCCCTAATGTCACAATGTCATGGGACAGTGGGGTTTAAAATAGATTTAAGAAAACCCATATGACCTAAAGAGTCAGTCTGGGGTTTGTGTTTAATTCATCCTAGATGGCTTAATTATTCCGTTAACCATCAAAGTGTCTCTGACACAGCTAAGAGGCACGAATTTCAGTCACTGTTGTCATTGCAAAAGAGTAATACATATTACATGTCTGGCTTGTGACTCAACTATGAAAATTGTGGCTCCAGAGAAGATAATAACAGGCTGTCAACACAGGGTGATTCCGTGCTAGAGAAGGGGCGTGGTCCTCAATGACTCCAGTAAAGAAAAATTAGAAATCTTTATCATGGAGATAATTCATGTTCATTAACAGAAGGCATTATCATTTCTAGCTGCTTTCACACATACAAGATAATTAACTCTTTGGCGCTGTATTCTATGTGAAGTGGTTAATCACTGTGTTATGCAAGTCTATGTTTCACAGCCAACTTTAGATGTGAACGTTTTAGATGGCCATATTTTTCAAAAGCTGCAGGGAACTATGTATTATAAGTAATATGTCCCTGCTGCATACTAGAAGTGTAAAACTTTCACTAGTATTTCTTGACACCTTAACCACTTCTCCATGTGCCAAAGGATTGAATGCATAGAATTGCCACGCAGCTGGTATTTTACCAGCAGGCTGGTAAAAAATAAATGGCTTGAAACCAATGTTAAGTCTGTGGAGGCAATAGCAAGGCCAGTATTTTTTTTTTTAAAGAAAAGGGGGCGACCCTAGATGTGGATGGGATTTGTGGATAGATGGGTGGCTTCACTGCTGTGGATCCAGCCCTGGTGGTCCTCTTGTATAAATCCTAAACACTAAGCCCCAAAATAATGAACATTAACTAACTCTGTCTTAAAGGAATATTAAACGTTGTTTAACCCTTGCTTCCTTGAAGGTGTGTTTATTATATGCTGTGTCTCACATGTGAGACACAGCAGTTCCTGGCTGTCGCATGCTGTCAAACATCAGAACGCGCACAACAAATCAGAGGTGGGGTTCGCCCCGCTCTGACAGCTGAATGTGAGCGTCTCTCACTGCTAGCACAGTGAGAGACCCTCAGTATTGCATGGAATCAGCAGGGGGGACATAGTTACGGTCCCCCTGCTGATTTCATACAAAAACGAGGGTCTCTCTCTGCGCTAGTAGAGAAAGCCAGTCGCTGACCAGATGGCTGCCTGCTTCCTATGGAAGCATAGCAGTTGTCGGTGAGAGGATATACTGGCGTGTACTGGCCACAGGCCAGCTCAAACCCACCTACAATGACAAACGATCACAGGCCTATTCTCCTGATGACCAGGGGCGAATCCTGGTTATGAGAGACAGGTGTGCTGCTACTTAAAAACAATAACAATGTAATGTCAATGTCAGATACCAGGAATATTGTGTCATTCAGAGCCCAGCAATATTGTGTCATTCAGAGCCCAGTAATATTGTGCCAGTCAGAGCCCAGCAATATTGTGCCAGTCAGATACCAGTAATATTGTGCCAGTCAGAGCCCAGTAATATTGTGCCAGTCAGAGCCCAGTAATATTATGCCATTCAGAGCCCAGTAATATTGTGCCATTCAGAGCCCAGTAATATTGTGCCAGTCAGACGCCAGGAATATTGTGCCAGTCAGATAGCAGTAATATTGTACCAGTCAGATGCTAGTAATAGTGTGCCATTCAGATACCAGTAATATTGTGCCAGTCAGATACCAGTAATATTGTGCCATTCAGATACCAGTAATATTATGCCATTCAGATACCAGTAATATTGTGCCAGTCAGAGCCCAGTAATATTGTGCCAGTCAGAGCCCAGGAATATTGTGCCAGTCAGATGCCCAGGAATATTATGCCAGTCAGAGCCCAGTAATATTGTGCCAGTCAGAGCCCAGTAATATTGTGCCAGTCAGAGCCCAGGAATATTGTGCCAGTCAGATGCCCAGGAATATTATGCCAGTCAGAGCCCAGTAATATTATGCCAGTCAGAGCCCAGGAATATTGTGCCAGTCAGATACCAGTAATATTGTGCCAGTCAGAGCCCAGTAATAGTGTGCCAGTCAGAGCCCAGTAATATTGTTCCAGTCAGAGCCCAGTAATATTGTGCCATTCAGAGCCCAGTTATAGTGTGCCATTCAGAGCCCATTAATATTGTGCCACTCACAGCCCAGTAATATTGTGCCAGTCAGATACCAGTAATATTATGCCATTCAGATACCAGTAATATTGTGCCTGTCAGATACCAGTAATATTATGCCATTCAGATACCAGTAATATTGTGCCAGTCAGATACCAGTATTATTGTGCCATTCAGATACCAGGAATATTGTGCCAGTCAGAGACCAGTAATAGTGTGCCAGTCAGAGCCCAGTAATATTGTGCCAGTCAGAGCCCAGTAATAGTGTGCCAGTCAGATACCAGGAATATTGTTCCAGTCAGATACCAGGAATATTGTGCCAGTCAGATGCCCAGTAATATTGTGCCAGTCAGATGCCCAGTAATATTGTGCCAGTCAGAGCCCAGGAATATTGTGCCAGTCAGAGCCCAGTAATATTGTGCCAGTAAGAGCCCAGTAATAGTGTTCCAGTCAGAGCCCAGGAATATTGTGCCAGTCAGACCCCAGTAATAGTGTGCCAGTCAGATACCAGGAATATTGTGCCAGTCAGATGCCCAGTAATATTGTGCCATTCAGAGCCCAGTTATATTGTGCCAGTCAGAGCCCAGGAATATTGTGTCATTCAGAGCCCAGTAATAGTGTGCCAGTCAGAGCCCAGTTCCGAAACCGTGGCCACTGGAAACTCAGCAATCCTGTTAAGAAACCCCGGAACATGACGCTTGTGGAAAACAATGTTACGCGACATATACATGAGCACCAACCTGCGCAACAAATGCACCACAGACAACAAAGCGGCTGACAAATTATTTACCACCTATACCACCAACATATTGTCAGTAAATAAAACAATCACAAGGGGAAAAAGTTTGAGGAAGGCCAAATTCCGAATGAGGGGGTCAGAGAACCAGGCCTCAGGCCACACTGCCGCGCACCAGCTGCCCTTGAAATACGCCCCGATCCCACGCTACTTCAGCATCCATGAAAAGCTTCAGGTCCTCGATGAACACAGCTACTGCACAAAGAAGACCGTACCGTTGAAATGTAAAAGGAATTCACCCCAGTTGTCTAAATCTGCCTTCATATCCCGGGATACCCGAATGAAATGATGACCAAGCTTTACACCCAACGTGGCAGTCTAAAGGCCCCAATTGAAAACAAGGACTGTAGCTTCTTAAGTGTCACTTTTTTGGCCTCCCTGGTGTCCCTGACTGCCGCCTGAAGCCGTCAAGCGTAAATCTGCATTCACCCTTCACAGAATCGATTTCAAGCCCCAAAAATGTAAGACATGTAAGACCCACCGTTTTGCCCTCTGCCAGCAGGAACCCAAACACCTGAGCCCCCCATTCCAGTTCCAGCAATAAAAACCGACAACCATAACGTAAATGTGTTAATCCAGTATTTTTTTCAAAATATTTTTTGTATAACTGAAAGATTTATTTCTCCTGTGGTTCAGAGTGTAGTCCAGTTTAATATTAATTCCTGTGGTAAGCATGCTGAATTGATGGGGACAGCTGTCCCTGAATAACATTTCTTTTGGAGGCTGTGTTGGAATACAAACAGCACATCCCAGCAAGAAACCGCCATTATTTTACATTGTAATTCCACTTGTGACGGCACATAGGGTCAACTATTGTGTATTGTCATATCCTCTGGCTTAAAATATTGCTCATTGTACTATTACTGTATGCTTGTGCCTTTACATAAGTCAGCTGTATAATAGCTCGCTGTTAGATAGAACATGCCTGCACATGCTCTAGTCTTGGCTACAATATATGCTCACGTTAAGCTTGTGCGAAGCTCATATTTCCCAGGAACGATTTCAGAAAGGAACACAAACCACTAACAATAACAATCTGCATTTACATATAGCCAGAACCATTGTATTACACACCTCCTACCACATAGCGAAACGTGATATTGAAAATAAATATTTCTACCTAACTTTTCTGGAGGGCTTCGGTTTCACTGACTGGTTTGGACCATTTAGAATATGTGTCCAAAATAAAACGTATGATGTGCAATAGTAGGATGAAGAAAGTGGTATATAAACTCTGCATAATAACACACACTCTTCTTGCTGGATGAATATTGTTTCTGTAATAAATTGATTCACTTTCAGTAACAAAAGTGCTACAATTGTATTCATAACAAATTTCAGATTGTTTGTTCCAGAACCATGGACTGATTTATATCCCAGATATTAATTCAAATAAAAAATAGCACAGAGTAGACGTGCAAAACTAAAATTTTCGTTTCGTTTTCGACCATTCGGACGAAAATGTTATTTATTTCGTCTAAAACGAATTTAGTTCATTAGTGCATTTGTTTCAGACGAAATTCGTTCATTATTTTCTTTTCGTTTTATTAGTTCGTACGAATCAATTGACCTACACATTCCATAAACTGAAAGTCTATAAACCAAACTTCGTTCAGTTTATAGACTTTCGGTTTATGGAATACATGTAATGCTATTGGCTTTCTATAAACTGAACTAGAGTCCCCATTCATAAGAAATTCTTATGAATGGGGTCCCCATTCATAAGAATTTCTTATGAATGGGGACTCTAGTTCGGTTTATAGAAAGCCAGTAGTATTACATGTATTCTATAAGCCGAAAGTCTATAAACCGAAGGTCGTTTGGTTTATAGACTTTAGGTTTATAGAATACATGTAATTCTATGCTATTCTATAAGCCGAAAGTCTATAAACCGAAGGTCGTTATGAATGGGGACCCCATTCATAAGAATTTCTTATGAATGGGGCTCTCGTTCGGTTTATAGAAAGGCAATAGTATTACACGTATTCTATAAGCCAAAAGTCTATAAACCGAAGGTTTATAGAATGCCAATAGCACGAATGGACGAATGATTTTCATTTATTAACCATTCGTTCATTCGTCTTTCGTTAGTTTAGCATTTTCTTTATTCGTTTTTTGGACGACTGGACGAAAATGCTATTTTCGGACGAAAATGCATTAGTCCGAAAACGAATGCACATGTCTAGCACAGAGCAATGATGGCACAGAAGAGAAGAATAGGAACAATATCAAAGTGCCCTGGCTTCAAGGAGATCTGTTTAAATTATGAATGGTGTAGGAAACAAATTCCACGGGAATATAAACATAATATGTTATATAGGAAGCAAATTCCACGGGAATATAAACATAATATATACGTCCCTGCCATGACTGTAAAAAGTGATAAATGTCATTGACAGGGAACAGTCTTGTTCTGGATGGAGACAATTGCTTTCCTGTCTAAGCCTTAAAAGGAGAGTTTTCAGGGCCAAGTTTCTAGGTCCCTTCCTCGGGCATTTATGAGGATAAAACAACTCATTACAAAGCACAGTTCACAGCTTTAAAAAGACAAAATAAGCACAAAGGTAATTGATGACTTTTCCCAGCAGTAAATTAGCCAGATTTAATAGATAAATTCAGTTCAGTGAGAGCATCTGTGATCAGTCGTCTCCCTGGTTAAAGATGCCATAAAATTATTGAACACATGCCAGATCCATGCATGAAGGTGTCAAATGTTTGCAACTTGAAATAAATCCATTTCAGTTATCGAGTGTTTGTAAAAAGATGATTCATTTGTAAGATTATACCTGGAAATAAATTAACTGTCTTTATTTAGGTCAGTAATTAAGGCATTTAACTGAGATATATGTTAGACATCCTATACTCTCTCTCTCTCTGGATGTAGAACAATCCCATCAGTACCATAAAGTTTACATTCTGGATGCTGTGTCCAGCTTGACAGAAATCTTCTGCAACAACCATTGATTTTGTGGTGCAAATGTAAGCCTGTCTTTGGTACTTTGTCTGTGCTGTGGATGTGTACACAGGTCTCACATCTCTTTTGCTGGCAGGGAGAAGTAATGTTTACTGTTTCTCTGTGTAGGGTGCTCCTCACCATTGGGAGGTTGGAGGCTGCTTGAATGAATGTAGTGAGGATGTGAGAATATAGTCTGGAGTCTTTCATCTGTGTTAACGGTACGCCATCTCCTTTTTGTGGCTGCGTGTATCTCAGCAGATCTTCTCTGGGAATATTAGTGGCTTTATCATTTTCACACAGTTTTCTTTCTTGTACCCTAAAGAGACATCCCTCTGAATCAAACCATTTTCTTGATACTGCTGTATTTGCTTAAACAGATGGAGATGATGATTATAAAGTGACAACCAAAAGATTTCGTTTTTTTAAAAAAAAGTTTTGCTGTGCAAATTGCTTGACATGTAAACTTTTTTATTTTTTAATCAAAATGCTATTGAATGTTCTTGTTTCTATTTCCTTCCTTTGTGCCCTTTTATCGTTTGCATCCTTTTATTGCTTTACTTTCCACATCACTTGCCATTGCTCACACAGCATCAGACTACACATACAGAACTTGCACAGCACCCACATTACACCAATAGGACTTGCCACTGACTGCACCCACATTGCATCCACAGGACTTGCCACTGCACTCATATTGCACCCACACGACTTGCCACTGCATCCACATTGCATCTACCTGACTTGCCAGTGCACCAAGGATGACTTATCACTGCATCCATATTGGACTCACAAGTCTTTCCACTGCCTTCATATTCCACCCACAATGACTCGCCACTGCACCCATGTAGCACCCACAAGGACTTGCCACTGGACCTATATTGCACTCACGAGAACTTCTACTGCACCCATTTATCACCCACAAGCCAGCCTTTAAAAGTAATAAGTGTTTTTTTTTTTAAAGATGATAATCTTACATAGCAATAAATACCAGAAGCTTAACATCTAAATAAAAAAACTATACATTTGCCTAGAACAATATATTGATTATGTTCTTATATATTATACCAAGTAATTTGTACATGACAGGTACACTTTAAGATGAACAGTCTCATTGCTCCACCTGGAGGGTATTAAGGTTACTGCATGAGCCGTGTTTAGGGCAACCAAACTTTATTTTTCACCTATAATTCTAATATAAAAGCAAAAGTGAAAAATTAGTTGTACCTAGTCTGAGGGTAAACTGGCATGTACATTTGATAGTATATGTCAGTTTATCCTCTGATCTCAGCCGTCTTGCTTCAACAGAAAGCTGGTCTGGTCGGCTACTGGTTCTCTCTGCTAGTGCAGAGATAGATACCAAGAAAAAACAATCCGATCAGTTTACTCCATTGGGTTTACTCTGGACAAGCAGTACATATTTTTTCAACCCTTGCTTCTTTCAAGTAAGAAACGTATAAAATTAGTTTCTTGTCCTTTAAATAAATATGATCTCATTGATTTGTGACTATGTGCATAGAGAAGATCCTACACATATAGCAGATGGGAGATTCGAATTGTGTCTCAGATACCTGTATTGTAGAATAAAGCAATTCAATGTCCATCTATGGAAACTATTTACTGCAGTCATTCACGTTTACTTTTAGCCTTCTCTACTCTCTATTTCTAATCTCTTTTATTTTTCCCTGATATCATTCTGTAATTTGCAAAACCCCTGAACCATTGTAATTATTATACTTTATCTGGCCATACTTGGACAATAGCATTTGTGTGGAGCTGTTGTGCATGATATGTGACATTTTACATTTATATCTACATATAAAAATATTATTATTATTATTATTATTAAATCTCTTCAAATATTGTCGTCTGACACTCCAATAATAGTCCGCCCAGCAGACAAAGGATACAGCATCGTTATCCAGTACTATAGTACAGGGTTGAAATTCTTAGAAAAGTGACAGACAACAATGCTTAGAAGCTAGTTCACCCAGTGGTAGACAATGCTGTGTCTTACCCTTCGTGACAGAATCTGTTTTAACACTTCTGCAGTTTTTGTGTTTAGCTGTAATTTCCTCTTTCTCATTTATTGTACCCACACATATATATATATTTTTTTTTATCAACATTAGAAGGGCTTTCTTAAGATACCATTACTTTCATAATACTATAAATAAAATCATAAAATAAGATAAAAACCTTTTTCTAATTTTAAATGAAGTCGTTCACCCATTTATCTGTTTAGAAATAGCCTATGTTTACATGTTTATCTGTTGTTTTTTTGCAAGTTATAGGGCAAAAACTAAAATCAGCATTTTTTCCTATTTTATCCTACAGTAACCTTTTGACTCCAAACCTCAACCTAGAGGCAGTCTAGCAACACCATAACACCACCGAAGGTTATACAAAAGGGTACCCAATATGTTTGATTGCAGAAAATTTATGTTCACCAGAGGACCTCATTTAACAGTTTGACAGCCCATTTTGGTGATATTAAATAGGGCTGTGCCATATTGGAAAGGACCACCCAAGTGGGTCAATCCGGCAATGGATTTCGGTATTGCTAGGTGTGTCAACATAGAGGCCGCACTGAATTGTCAGTGCTGTAACTGCTGAAGTGAAATGACCATGAAAAACAGTCATAGACCCGAGATTAGGACCCTTG
The DNA here is from genome assembly GCA_036172795.1 of Pelodytes ibericus. Taxonomy (NCBI): domain Eukaryota; kingdom Metazoa; phylum Chordata; class Amphibia; order Anura; family Pelodytidae; genus Pelodytes; species Pelodytes ibericus. Next base: position 95,050,855 of record CM069862.1, on the reverse strand, counting down.
CAATTTACAGTAAAGATGAGGATGACCATTCAAATTGCATGGCTGAAATTACTGAGTTTAAGGTACAGTTTGAGAAAAGAAAGGATGTTGTGGCTGCACACAAAGTGGCAGAAAATGATGTTGGAAATTAAATGAGATGGGTAAAGTTTAGATGCAAAGTGATGCTAATGATAGAATTATAAGAAATCACTGCAAAATCAATACAAAACCTGTGTCTACATTAAGCCCCTCTTCACAGACCGTTCAATCAGAGCAGACCCTCAGCATCTAGTTTTTGTTTTTTTTGTCTCTTGCACCATTTTTTTTTTTTTTTTTACAAAAGTTAATTGACTTTGTCGTTTTTTAACAAGCTTTGTGGTTTCTGTATTTAATAATGTCAAACTGTGGTGAAGAATATAGGGAAATTAGACAATTTAGCATCTTTTATATTGCCTTGAGTCAAGGTAGGGTGAACAATAGAGTGACAATGTGTTATTTGGCATTTTCTATTTGCCCTATTTGGCAGGGAGTTGAATGGTTACAGTTAAGGGAGGTTGTACAAAATATTTTTAATTTTTTTGCTGTTATATTAAGTGTTAGTATTTTAGTATCCTTATGTATGTCTGCATTTTATGTTTACACTTTTACTGATGAGCACTTGTGAAGCCATATGGTAATACTTATACAGGGGTGATATACATCGATCAGTCATCTGAAGAATTTGGAGGCCAAGTCCACACCTTGAACTCACTGTTGTGTTCCTCAAACCAATCTTGAATCATTTTTGCTTTGAGGTAGGGTGTATTATCCTGCTTAAAGAGGCCAATGCCATCAGGAAATACAGTTTCCATGAAAGGGTATACAATGCTTAGGTAGGTGACATGTGTCAAAGTAACATCCACACATCACTTGAGGGGCGCGATGACTTGAGACGTAGAGTGGGCGGAACGTCTCGGAGCACAGGGGGGTTGGGTACGATCAGCATTTCTGCTGAGGATCGAGGATGGCTGGCTGGCTCCAGGTTTGGAGCTGAATAACTGACCAGTATTCGGATGACTTTCCTCTCACTCCTGCTTGTTAACAGACGTCCGTAACACTTCACGAAGAAGGAGGAGAAACCTCGCAGTAATCCTGTATGGAAGCCCGGGGATAACCTTTTCTCTCTGATTGACAGGTCTTTTACAAGTGGCCAGACATCAGAAGCCAGATAAGTAGCGTTATTAGTAAATTGTAAAAAGCTGCCTGGGCTAAATGTATGTTATCACCCTAAGTTATCACGCTAAATTGCTGAACTGGCCTGCCCAATGAGATGTTAATTTGGTGGTAACAAGGGGAGAGGATCGGTAAAGGGGGACATTTTTAGTCCTCTTTTGCCACGCCCCGGGATTATAAGGTTCTGTGGACCCCAAAATACTGGAAATCAAATACTGTCAAGTGCATAACATTTCTATATTATATATGTACCTTAGTTCTCTGGTCTATTGATATAGGTCTTGATAATACCCCAGTTTGTATCTGTATACACCTGGGGGGTACTCTACAATATAACAACCTAGAAAGGTTTCACCTGCAAGGCCAATAGGCCGAGACAGCCTTTATTGAACAGCAAAATGGGTAAATTGCCAAGGGGGAAATATCTGTGTAAATCAAACATGGCATTCTCACTGAGTAGGAAAATCAAAATCTCACTGAAAGACCTCTTGGGTCAGGAGCCAGACAAAGATCATGAGGTACCTAGTATATCATGAGATTTATTTGTCTGAGGGGAAAACAATGCAGGGTCCCTTTCCTCCTACTGCAGCCCGAATTGAAGAAAATCCTTACTAAGTAACCCATATACTGGCAAATAGGTGTCTGAATCAAAGCGGATCGGGAAAACCTGATTAGTCCCCTGGTAGAGACCCCGGGATATCACATTTCAGATATCACCTATTTTTTTCCGGAGGCATTAGGAGTATCATAGAAACACTCTCCCTCCCACTTTCGGCCGATAATATGGCATCAAAAAGAGGGCAGGAGGGTAAACTGACTTCCAAGAAGGAAAAGGATAAGGAAAAAGATACAAAGAAAAGGATCGCAGGGACTGGCCAAGAGAAAATAACTGCATTGTTTTCCCCTCAGACAAATAAATCTCATGATATACTAGGTACCTCAAGGGACCCTGATGCAACTAATATGGAGGAAACTGACTTTGCGACTTCTCCATCTATTGGTAGTAGTACCTCTCCCCTTGTAGGCATGCCAATAACCCAAGACTATCTACAGATGTGTCTAGATAAACAGCTGGCACTTTTCAAAAACGAGCTCGAGAAACATTTCAGGGAAACAAACGAAAATGTTTTTAGACTTGGGGAAAGGATTTCGCAATGCGAACAGAAGGTGGAAAACCTTGACTTCATGAATACAACTCTGAATGACCAGATAGAGGAGTTGAAGGTGTCACTGGATAAATTAGAGACCAAAGTTAATGATGTAGAGGACAGGGCTAGACGTAAGAATCTCAGAATTCGAGGCATATCGGAGGAGGTTACACAAGTAAAATTGAGACCTTTTCTAAATAATCTCTTTTCCTCCTTGGGAGTTCAGGAAGCTGTGCTACAATCTAGTATAGAGAGGGTCCATCGTACCTTTAAACCAAATAACCTGCCGGATGAGGTCCCCAGAGACATCATCATAAGATTTTCTTCCTTTTATCTAAAACAGAAAGTCACCCAGCGAGGAAACATTTTGAACATACGGACCTGAGGTTTAAAAACATCTTATTTTTTCAAGACCTATCGGCCGCTACTAAATCTAAAAGAAGATCTTTCGGATTCTTTACAGAGGCTCTGCGTAAATCCAATATCAGATACAATTGGGGTTTTCCACTGAAGTTATATATTAGGTTTGCAGATTCCTCATATACCGTAAACAATGTTGGAGAGGCAAAGGATTGGCTCCGTAAACACAATATGGCAATACGACTAGAGAAATGACATCTTAAAATACTCGATCACTCAATAGGAAAATTGGATGGAAGTCAGAAGGAAAGAAAAATGTTCTTCCTTGGAGAAGTTATGATGTCTTGATAACTTCAAGAAATTCTTAAATGAGGGAACTGAGATTCACTGGTTCAGGATAGAGCAAGAGATGGTGGGATTCACAGCGCTAGATACCATTTTATGGCTCCACAGAACCAAGACCCTAGAATTAACAATCGCTTCTGGGAACAGCATACTTAAGGGCATAATGTGTAGCTGGTTAACTTTTAAAAGCAAAACGGGATTGTCAAATAAGACTGTTGGCTCTGTAGTAGTGAACGTCGTCGAAAACGTAATCTCAGATATCACCTTTAGTCATAGTTTCAGAGAACAAAAGTTGATTTTCACCCAGTTAATGCAGGGAAATAAGACAAAACTGTTAAATTAAGTCATGGATGAATGTGGATTGCAATGGAAAGACGCTTACGGGGCTTTGAGACTCTTACACTATACTAGACACCACATGTTTCGACCCAAGGATCAGAACCTTCTGAGCCTTCTAGAAAATATATTCAGGAATGGGTTCAACTCCTGCAGGTTAAGGAATTGGTACTACTTGTTGGATGAGATAAAACATGGCACCTTCCCAAGAGCCTGGGGGAAATGGTGTACTGAACTAAATATTGATAGGGATAGGGAGCTATGGGAGTAAGGGTGGATCCAGATGAGGAAGTCTATCCACTGTGTAAACCTGCAGGAGTTGCAATTAAAGTTGCTCTTCAGATGGGATCTGGTTCCGATATCCCTGAAGAGGATTGATCCCTCACAGAGTTCCTTGTGCTGGAGGTGTAAAAAAGTAGAGGGGAACTATGCCCACATATGGTGGGATTGTCAGGGATACCTGGAATGAGGTTTTCTCGGCCCTTTCAGCCCTTTTGGGATGCTGCTTTCCTGCGAGTGCAGAAACGGCCCTTCTCCACCTAAACCTGGATAGTCTCAAGGAGGAAGGTAGGAAAGTGGCAGTTCAGCTTTTTCTGGCAATGAAGTTATGCATTGCCCGTAATTGAAAACAAACTGGAATTATAACTTGGGAAAATATGAAAAACTTAATAAACCATTTTGGGGACATGGAAAAGGGATACTACAAAGTTAACATTAAAATGATACAATGCTATAAAATTTGGCAACCATGGTGGTAGAGGTTCCCCCACTAGTATCCTGAGAGCTGAAGTATCAGCTAGGGAGCCCCATCTGACACATCTGACGCATCCTGGATTTAGTCTGAGTCGGTCTGATATTTGCCGCCTCAGCGATATAAGTGAGTGTTATAGTTTAGAACAACACACGTTATTTGTTTGTGTGTCTGTGAGTGTGTTGTATGTGTTTGTTTTCTCTCTGAGACACTGGGTTACTCTAGTCCTGGCACGGAGATGGATAGAGCTCAATTTAATTTAATTTTATATTTAACTTATAAGAATCACAATTATTAGGTACCCAATCAAGCACTGCACATAGTGGGTCTGGTCCAGATATTTCGGTACCTAGACACAACGAATTGCCTTCTTCTTTTAAAAGCACTTTTGCACTTATTTCAATTATTAATTGAAAGAAATAGACAATGGAAAGAGGGAAAGGGAAACAGGAGGTAAAGGGTGAGGGAGAATTGACACGATGATGTTACTCTATCCATTCAACAACTAATACGGATGATTGGATAAGGCTGAGTGCTTAGAAAATAAAAAAAAAAGTAACATCCACACGAATGGTAGAACCCAAGGTTTCCCCCCAGAACATTGGCCAAAGCATCACACTACCTCTGCCAACTTGCCCCTTTCTGTGCTGAATATCTTTTTATTCTCAAAAGCTGGGGCCCTATCGACAAATTATCAAACCCACTCCATCTAAACAGCATGCAATATATATGCACAGACACCTTCCCTCAGATCCCAACTACAAACAATGCATAAACTGTGCATTTCTCTTGTGTGGAATCTTCAATACACTGCATAAGTCAGCAGTAAAAAAACTGCTGTTGGTGTGACAATACATCAAATACCCTTAATAGAGGGGGCTGGGTTACCTTTAAGTCACTAATAAGTGCTTGTATCCCCTAGTTGTCTTTTTTTGAAGTTATCCGTATCCATGACAACTACCCCCTTGTCTGCTGGCTTAATTAAAATACTGGTGTCCTCCATAAGTTGTTTTATAGTCTGTTTCTCTAAGATTGTGTTGATTATTGTTAATGTGTGGAATCTTTTTATTGTCTACTTTCTTTCAAATTAGAATTTACACTTTTTGGGGGGCCCATTGTGGTGATTTGGTTCCTGCTCCCTCTCTGTCCTATTCTGTGCCCTATCAGAGGGCTGTTTTGTTCTATGCCCCAGCAGAGGACTTTCCTGTGCCCCACCAGAGGGCTGTTCCGCCTTGTGCTCTAATTAGAGGACTGTCCGGTCCTGTGCCCTAACTTTTAATTCTTAAATACATAAAAATATCCTGACCTGGAAGGGAGGTCTCTGAGGTTAACTGGGCAAAAGGTTTTACTTGTTGATCTTGTATTAAATCTCATATTTTGTAGATGCCATTCGACAACCAGTCGTGGCCCCCTGCGATGAGCTGTGTGCGGATCCCGCTCCAGGGACTAGCAGCGGGATCCCCACTGTCAGATGAGGCCACTCTGACACAGAATATGTAGCTCAAAGTGAGCATCGGCTAAATTTTACTGTACAAAGCTGCAGGACGGCATAGACTGTCCTGCATGTAACAGCTGTGCTGAGGATCCCGCTGCAGGGACTTTCACGTGATCCCCAGTGTCAGATGAGGCCACTTTGAGTGGCCTCAGTCTGACATAGGAAATGTAGAGAAGCGTCAGCTACATCTCTGGCATCCCTGAATGCCCAAACTTCCGGGTTTGGGCACGCCTCCGTGACGTCGCATGTGAAGTCACAAATTATCGTGGGATGTTGGCAGGGACCGACAGGGTCTATAGAGACCCTGATCGGGTCCCTGCCTGCGTGTTCCTGGCCCCAGTCACTTCATGATCGGCAGCATGGAACACACAGACGCCGGTTGGTCTGAAAGTACAAAAGCACCATCCGGCATGAAGGTGTTTATAACAAGGTGTTTATAACAAAAAGGAAAGCACAGTGCAAACTGACCTTATTTATGGAATATATACGGTAGTGTTTTACATGCGCATTACATTCGCTAGTAAAAATAATTTTTTGATTCATGGTTTCCTAATTGCTGTGCGCATTAGATTCGATGGGGCATTAGATTCGCTTAAATACAGTATTTACTGCTGTCTAAACACAAGGAAAGTGGGACAGTGAGATTTGGGTGCAAAATAGACACTGTTCCTCCTAAATAGGGAGGTATACGACAGTGAGTGACAATCTTCTAGTGTTAATTTTGAAGGCAAATTTTGGTTTCGTTTTAGTCTTAGTATTTTGACTAAAATGCCATTTATGTTTAGTCGTATTTTAGTCATCAAAATTGTTTTAGTTTCAGTCTAGTTTTAGTTGACTAAATCTCAAGTATATTTTAGTCAACTAAATGTCCAGCAGTGAGGGAGAGAACCGTTCTGAGAAGGCTGGAGATGCATTTCAAATGGAGGAGTATCCAGGCGGCAGACAGACACAGGGAGACTGTGCCTCCGCCAATCCAGTTGCAAACATTCAGAGGACCAGGCTTTGGTGCAGATATAGGAAACGCAGTATGATGAATCAGTGAGAAACCCAAGCAGCATTAATCCTTTTTACCACGTTTCTCAAAGAGTCAGAGCACTGTGTGTCTTATGACATCTGCTGCTCTCACTCATTCAGATGTCCAGTACCTGCATGGCAGAACCTAAAGACTGTCACACATACTCACTAGCAGACAGTCACACACTGTCATACACTGTCACACATACTCACTTTCATATTTTCACTCACTGTCACACATACTCACTAACATACTATCACTCTCTGTCACCATACCTCACAACTTCTTCCCCCAAAAGTAGTGATAGGGGGTGGGACAGTGACACATTCTGCACATTTTCAGTATACTTTATCTGTTCTCACACAACAGATAATGAAAAGGGACCTCGTGATTGTGGTCTGAAATCAGGGTTGTTCCACTTATAGACTTTTCTGTTACACACTCACAGTCTGTCATTCACACTTATAGACAGTCACTCATACTCATTAACTCACACAGCAACGCATAGAATGTTAAATGTACTTACTGTCCGACTATCACACACTCACTCATACTAGCCCTCTCACAAACCCAAATAAAAAAACATTAAAAATACCTGTGTCATATTTTATAAAAGTTAAGTCTATGGAGCAAATAGCATGGCCTGTATTTGTTTTCGGGAAAAGGTGGAAATGTTAGGACAGACCGAAATAAGCAACTGTGCAAGAGCCACATGCTGAGCGTTCTACAGTAGCGCCGGATTTTTGAAGTTCTGCTGCAAGTTGATGTGAGTTGTATTTAAGTGAATAGACAAATCTGAAATGTGTAAACTGAGGATCCCACCTTTCTTATGGTTCAGGAAGCTTGAAAGGGACTGGTCACCCTGGCAGTACTCTCACACTGAGATTAAAATACTGCCTTGGAGGCCAGGCAATCAGCTGGTGCAAACCTCCCAAGTTCCCCCAAAAATTAAAAAAAATTGGGCTCAAAAATGGTGTTTCTGAAGTCCAGACGTATTCGGATAACACAAAAAAACATGAATTTCAAGTTTCTCAAGTAGCTCCGATGTGCCTCTGAATACATCCAAAATTCAGACATCATAGCCGATTCCACACCGATATCAGTCAAAATGCACTGAAATGAATTGAAAGCCTTGCTCCACCCCATAGACTCCTATGGAGAAGACTTCAGCTTATTTTGTGGAGATTATCAATTCATGTATCATAAGATAATACATTAATTAAATACATAAAAATAAAGTAAAGGAACATGCAATAATATAAAATACTTTTTTATTAAAATTTAAAAAGGCTTTTATTAATATAAATGTATTCCCTAATTCAGAGAGTGTTCCGGGGTGATCGGTGCATTTTGGGTAGCCAAAAATCCATGATTTTAATAGTGAAATTGTCCCGATCATTATGTTTCCAATGCATCGGTTTATGAACAGCCGATTTAAACCTGAATTCAAGGACATTGAATGGCTGGATTTTGGAGATTTCTGCGTGTTCTGAATCCATTTGGGACCAGATTGGGCTATATTAGGTAGACGTTCTAGTTAGGCTAGTAATTTTGTCCAAATGCCTTTGACAAGAAATTGTCAAAACCTGATGTATATAATAAATAGGGGGAAGTAGAGCCAAAAAAAAAAAGTGAATAAAATATAAGTACTAAAATTAAAATGAAAAATTATTGCTTTCTCATTAGATCTGCTAACTTCTAGAGAGCTATCTAAAATCTAATTAGCTGCACTCTTCTTTTTTATGTTGTTAAATGAAGAGAAGTTTAATGTTTGTCCCACATGAAGACAATTAAGGCTTTCAAGGCACAATTTTAAACGCATTATTGCTCTGTGGTATTTCTAAAAATGAGTATTTCATATATGTATTCTGACTCCATGGCTGCATATTCTAACTTTAGATTATTACATTCCTCTGCGCTCTTAAAGCTCTGAAATGGTTACAACCTGTTGTAATTACAAAGTGAAGCTGCTTATGTCGGATGTCACAGTTGTTTGGTATACATTGGTGGATCCACAGTACCTACCATATCTTGCCCTTGAAATACACCCTATATTTTTTAGTAAAAGTAAAATATCTCTCCTGAACTTTACTCCAACAAATGCATATAGGATAGGATTCAGGCAACACCGGATAACTGCTAGGCTTCGGGTGATGATAAAAGCGACATCTTTATGCTTTCTCACTGTACAGGTCATTTGAACACTCTTCAGTAGGTCTGTGGTTTCCATGAACATCACCAGGTTGTATGGAAGCTGGAAGACCACAAACACAACAATCAAGGAGATGATGACTTTAAGGGCTTTGTGCTTCTCAAAGCTCCTGGCCGAAATCAGGGTCTTGGCGATAACGGAATAGCAAAATAACATGACTAGAAAGGGGATAATGAAACCAAGTGTTATTTGGGAGAAATTGCTGAAGCCTTTCACCATGGCAGTCACATCTTCTGGGAATATCATACTGCAGATATGTACCTTGCCATCCACCATCTGAGAATTACTGTATATAAACTGGGGAAGGGTCAGCAAAATAGATGCCACCCAGACCATTATGGAGACCAGCTTGCTGTAGTAGATTGACTTATGACGCATTCTATGAGCTTCAACAGCTCTAACTATCTCAATATATCTATCCACGCTGATGCAGGTGAGGAAAAGGAACCCGCTGTAGAAGTCTATAGAATACAACCCTTCAACCACTTTGCACATCATATCACCAAATATCCATCCATGGACTGCATTGGTTGCTATAAAGGGAAGAGTAGTGAGTAAGAGGATGTCAGCCACTGCCAAGTTGACCAAGTAAATATCGGTCATGGATTTGAATTTTCTGGAGTAGCCATATGTAAGGAGAACCAATCCGTTGCCAGCTAAACCAATCAGACATACAAGCGTATATATGAATGGTTGAAAGTTCTTGCTGAACTCATATATATCACTCCTGTCACACATAGTTGAAATATCATTGTAATATTCGGAGGGGAAATAATCATTAGTTGCTGATGTCAAAAAATCATCGGCCGAAGTCTGTAAAAAAAATAAAAATAAAAGTTTTTAGATTAGACAGTAACAACAAAAATGAAGGTTTGGCTTTAGAAAGATCTGCAAGGATTGAAACGTTGCCTATGTGTGATTAAAAATTCATCACTTTACAACCGAGTGCTGGTCTTTCATTTTTGTTGCTATTTGAAGATTTGGGAGACATCTTAAAGTCTGTGCACCGGGACTTTATATCTTGTGCGGATCTGGGACTATTTTCTATTTTTATTTAGACTTACAGTAAGGATTAACAATCGCCCAGTATCCACCAGTCAAATTACTTATAACTATACAAAAAACATAGTTAATTTAGAAACCATCTGAGTTCAGTATAATTATTTAAAAAAATCAAACATAGTTCATTTAGAAACCATCAGAGTACAGACAATATTTTCTAATATATTAGTTCTAATACAATTTTATTACACTTTTATCTCCATGTATAGTTTTCTTTTTCTTTTACTAAACTACATCTGATATTTTATTTTCTTTCACTTTTGTATATTGATGTTTGTAACACACATAAAAAAAAAAGATGACATGGCATGGTATATAACTAGTACCCTGGGTCGCTTTAACCAATGGGCAAAGTGGGCACTTGCTCAGGGCCCACTGGTTAAAGGGGCCCCCACTCGTGTAACATGCCCCCCTCTGCCTGCGTGACTGTCTCACATAGAGACAGTCACGTGTGCAACAGCCGGCAGCCGCATCCAGAGGATGTGCTTCGGCTTAGTCTTAGTGCTGCCGGATATGACAGTAAGTCATATTATACTGGGCATACTGTCTGTGGCATTCTACTGGGCATACTGTCTGTGGCATTCGTATTAGTGCAAAGATAGGTGTGGTAAAGGCAGCACAGATGCAATGAATGTAGTGCCTGAGCCAAAGGCTCCACCAAACCTCCACAGTACATGAGTAAACACACAGCAACTCAGCACAGGTACAGTGAAGTGAAGTTTTAATCCGAAAAAAATTGGCAACGTTTAAACTACTTAGGTCTTTGTCAAAGACCTAACAGTTCCAAAATGTTGCCAGTTTTTTAGGATTAAAACTTCACTTCACTGTACCTGTACTGAGCTGTCTGTGGCATATTAGTGGGCAAATTGGCTGTGGCATATTAGTGGGCAAATGAACAGCGGTATATTAGTGGGCAAATGAACAGTGGCATATTAGTGGGCAAATGAACAGTGGTATATTAGTGGACAAATTAACAGTGGCATATTAGTGGGCAAATGAACCGTGGCATATTAATTGGCTGTGGCATATTAATTGGAAAACTGACAATAGCATTTTAATGGACACACTGTGGCATATTTTAATGGGCAAACTGGCTGTTGCATATGTTAATGGCAAACTGATTGCGGCATATTATGGTATATAATTGGTAAATGACTGTGGCTCATTTTAATTGGCAAATTGATTCTGTGGCATGTTCTGCAGGGCCAGTTCTGGGTGGCAAAATGACACTGGGGTATGTTTTGTGTGACAAATTGACACTGGCATACCAAATCATGTGGGTGCAATATGAATATAAGTTAAGTGCTGTGGGTGCAATATAAGTGCATGGCAAATGCTGTGGATACTGTATGGTGATGTCCTTTAGGTGCGATGTGGGTGCAGAAAATGGGAATAAAAACAATAATAAATTAAAATTTTCAATAACATGTTTATTACATATACAAATAGATGAATGTGTTATGAAAATAGTTGCATATAATATTAAAAAAGTTTACATTTACATATAGTTTTTTACATTGCGACTAGGATCTTAAAGCGGCCCTGCTAGTACCAATAGTAGTCCAGTTTACATGGAAGAATTCTAGTCACTCTTTAGTAATATTTAAGCATTACAATAGCACTTTCAAAAGCAGAAACATAAATATTAAAATAGCAAAAGTGACTTTAATATAAATCGTTCTTTAACAGAATTAATGTAGACTTAAAAAGAAACCATAATGTTTTTGTCCATTACGCAAATCGTTTTACTGAAATGACACAGAGAAAGGAAATGCTAGAGTTTCAGATAGTTGCGTGAACAGGATGTTCAAATGTGATATGGACTCATATAGATACTAGCAGTGATTTCTTACTGAAATCACTGCTAGTATCTATATGACTCCATATATTTTAAGTAGTACACTCTAATGATTTTCAGTTAGGTAAAATAGCATGTATTCTAATATAATTCAATTTGCCAACAAAGCTTGCACTCTAATTCAACTAGCAAATAACGCCCATGTAACATTATTTAAAATATTGCTACTTGCCGTCTTGTATAAAACACACGTTTCATTACTATTAGGGTTTATTACCCTTTTGAAACCCAGACAGGGCTACATATATTAATAGACACATTGATCTAATGTGCATCATAAGCAAAAAATATAGACATAAAAGACCCACATACATTTTTTGTTAGCATGTTATCTAGTTTCTCATAATATTTGGTAATACTAATAATCTTTGTTTTTATCTAGCATTTCCCTCCCCCTTACTTTCAGTTACTGGCAAATCTGTAGATCCAAAAAGTTATGTATTTAAAAATATTTAATAACTAGTGAATAATTAATAATAAAAAATATGCTAGTTCCCCAAGATCCATAATAACACTTGAGAGCATGCGTGCACTGCCCACTCTTCTCCCAACCTGCTCTTGGAGGTTACAGGGGTTTAATCAGAGACAATCTGCTCCTTTTCCCTCAATTCATATGAAGTGGGTTAATGTAACTGAACAGGCAGCTGATAATTGCTTCCAGGCACTTCTTCCTTTCCATCAGTCATATAGTACTTAGGGAACTACTACTCACACTCAGCCGGTCAAATGGTAATTCCTTAAGCACTAGCTAACAGAACTCACCAACAGGGTCATGACATGAGCAGATTATTCTCTTCCTTCACATTCTGGGGTTATACGAACAGGGTGGGGTCACGTGACCCGCCTAGGGTTGCCACCTTTTCTTCAGAAAAATACCGGCCTTGGTACTGTCTCCATAGACTTAACATTGGCCTGATGCCAATTTTTTACCGGCCTGCCAGTAAAATACCGGCCAGGTGGCAACCCTAGACCCGCCCCCTGTATAATGACATTGTCTTTCTCGAATAGGGGATGGAAAAGGACTATTTGTTTTAAATCAGAGTGCCCTGCAGCATCCATCGTGTGCTCAGCACGACTCTGCCTTGGTGCGGCAAATTGACATCCCTGGAAAAGTGACGCCTGTGTCTCATTGACCCCATGAGACTTTTGTAATGGCCTGCTCTGTCAGAAACCCATGGCTAAAATAGTTTCCCCATATCTCTTTCCTATTTTTTTTTTTATTTTTAACAGCTTTATTTTATTACTCTCTTTCTTTTTTGAATCTATTATACCGTTACCTATTATTTTCCTGATATGACGTCATTTTCAAAAAGCTCTTCAAGTTCCTTATCCAAAGGGTATTTGTTATTGAGCATATCATTTTGTATGATACTCTTAATTCTTAAATAGTAGTATTTAAAGATAAAGTGTATCTGGGAGGCAGATTAAATTAAAAACTTAACTGTGAAAATGTCTTCAATGAATTTCCAGACATCAGATTCTTAAATCTAGGCATAATATAAAATCTAATTACTCTTCTTTTTTTTTTTTTTTTTTTTAAAGAACACCAAAAACGTGTTAATTATGAATTACAAGATTATATTCAATCCATACCCACAGTATTTTATTTCCTCTGTCCCAAGGTAGCAAGTTCAAATCAGTATAATGTATATTTAGTGAATTCTTATTTATACCATGCTTTATAACAATAACTATCTTTTTGCCAATTAGATAATGTGTAACATTGCTGCATCATGATAAAATCTGTTGTGCTTCTCAAAAGTATATTAGAAGCTACTTTTGATTGATTATCAAGTCAAATATATTTAATAAAGTTCTTTTAAATTTATTCTAGTAAGAGTATTTGAAAACTCAATGGGATAAGTCTAAATATATAGGTCCATTTTGGTAATATATATGATCTTACAATATTTACCCTACCCAACCATGATACTTCTAATATTTCAGGTTCTCTACAGTTTAATTCAATAGGCTTTTATAATTTATTTCCAAGATCTTCTTTGGGTTTACTATAATATTTATTCCACCTATTTCTGAATCCACTTAAAGTTATGTTGATTTTTAGAATATTCTCTTCTATTACCGTAACATTGGAAACCATTGCACATGTTTTGTTGCCATTAAGTTTATAATTTGAGAAACTCCCATAGATTCCATAGTGAGAGTGCTAAAAGAGGATATTTATCTATTCTCAAGTAAAAACAAAAATCTGGCTTCTTCAGAGGTGAAATAGTTTTCAATAAAGACAAAAGTGTATCATACTTTCCCTGATATTTGCTTTATATACCACTTGGATTTATAAAATGATCTTCAAATATGTTGACTCGTTTTGTATTGTCTTGTTTATAAGGGGATCCATGGCAGCAATCCTGACAGAGAAAAATAGACTGCTGCCCAGGATCCTGGTGAAGTTAGGCAGAGCTTCTATATAGAGTGAGCTCAAAATGCGCAAGGAATTTCGAGTCCTCCTTTTTTTCTGCATCTGCTGTGTCTTGGTGGCACTTTCGCCTGAGCATCCAAGTTCATTTGTGGAGTCTCATACCCTATTTAAATGCCTTGGTTTGCATCGATGCCTGTTTTGGTATAAGTTAATATGATTATGTTTGTTAAATATAAATAAAATATATAATAAAATTGTAGAGTGTTTTCATAAACGCTGTGGCCATTGCCATCCAGCATGGCTCTGTGTCTGTATTGTAGCAAGATTAAGGACATTTTGACATCCCAGTCATGTGTCACTATTAGCACAAAAATAGATAAAAAATAGTGTTTAGGCGCTACTGAAAATATAAGTGAAAATAATGTGCAGCTTACTCCCAGGTGGAAAAAATACCTCACTTTCCACTAAATCAAAAAGAATTACAAAGTGTATGGATAAAGCGCAAAAATCTCTCTCTCTCTCTCTCTCTCTCTCTCTCTCTCTCTCTCTCTCTCTCTCTCTCTCTCTCTCTCTCTCTCTCTATATATATATATATATATATATATATTAAGTGGACTTATTAATATATAAAACAGACTTTATGTGTCTCCAAATAACAGGAAACAATTCTCAAAATGTACTTATATCTCAAACATAGATCTATGATAATTTGATTGAAGGTCTCAGGTGTATTATGTACCCAGAAAACAAAACAAAAACAAACAACACAGTAGTGTACTCTGTTTTAAAGGTGATAGGAATAGTACTCCCAAGGCGGGAGCAGTATACTGCTCTCTAAAAGCGCACAAGGCGGGAGCAGTATTCTGCTCTCTAAAAGAAGAGAAAGTCCCACTTCAAACAAATTCCCTGGGGAACTCAATTAAATGCTTTTAGAGAGCAGTATACTGCTCCCGCCTTGTGAGTACTATTCCTATCATCCAGCACATATATCTAAAACCTTTAAAACACAGAACAATATAGATCTATGTTTGAGATATAGGTTTATTTTGAGATGATTTTTCTTGTTTTTTGGAGACACATCAAGTCTGTTTTATATATTAATAAGTCCACTTAATATGTATATATATATATTGCTTTTTGTGCTTTACCCATACACTTTGTAATGCGTCACTGTTAGAGTTGCCACTTTTTTTTTTATATAAAACAAAATACCAGCCATGCTTCCACAGACTTAACATTAACCCCAAGCCAAATTGTTACCAGCCTGCCAGTAAAATATTGCCTGGGTGGAAACTCTAAAAACTGTATAATCTTAAATGGTGGCCTACAGTTATTTGCCCTTTGAATGTGGAGAAAACCCTTTTCTTTTGCAGTGGCACAGAGTACTGTATATTACTAATAACTGGATCTGAAAAAACTATGACATACGCTTATGGAACTTCAGGTTCACTTTAAATTTGTCTTTTTAAATTAATGATATACAGCAATAGCTATAATGGCCATCTATTGCTGAGGAGTATACAAGCTTAGAAAGCAAATAAGCCCAAGCCCAAGGTCCATGGGGTAAAACATGGCCATCCACACATAAATAGTGTGGATGGCAGTAACTCTGGCAGTTTACATTGTGGGTTGCCAAGTAAAGGTGCTGTTTGTCATCAACCCCTCCCTGGTTTCTTTTCAGCATTGCAAGTTCGCCACAAAACACATCTTCTTTGCCACAGTTATTTTTCTGAGAAGAGGTAGTTTGCAAAAGCAGAACTGTAAACATATCTTCTGTTAAATCAGAGAGCAAGAGTTCATTTAGGAGATAAATATGCCCCTGATCTTTAATAGAAGCACAAATAAAAAATGCAGTGGGTAGTGTTGTCACCCTTTCTTCCAAAAATAATGGCAAGGCACTTGTTAAAGTTTTTGTATTCCCTTCTCATGTTGATGCAATTCTCTTTTTCATGATTAAAGCCCTTAGAAAAAGAAATTAATGTATACACATCCAGGGCCGGACTGGCCCACCGGGATACCGGGAAAAATCCCGGGGGGCCGCCTTGGCCACTTAAAGTGAAGCGGCGGCGGCTGCCACTTTAAGAGTTCGGCTGCAGCAATAACCAGCCGCAGCAGGCGAATTTCTTAAAGCGGCGACGGCCGCCGAATTGCTTAAAGTGGCAGTGGGAGGGGGAAGGGTGGGGTGAAAGACACTACAGGGGGGGAAGGGTGGAGTGAAAGACACCACAGGGGGGTGAAAGACACTACAGGAGGAGGTGGAAGGGGGGGGGAAAGACACTACAGGGGGGGGAGGGGAAGGGGGGGTGAAAGACGCTACAGGGGAAGAAGAGGGTGTGAAAGACTACAGGGGGAAAGGGGTGAAAGACTACAGGGGGAAAGGGGTGAAAGACACTACAGGGCGAGGGGGTGAAAGACACTAAGGGGGAAGGTGGGAAGAGAGACGCCACAGAAAGGACAGAGAGAGAGCGAGATGCCACTGAAAGGACACGCAGAGAGCGAGACGCCACAGAGAGAGAGACGCCACAGAGAGAGAGAGAGAGAGACGCCACAGAGAGAGAGAGAGAGACGCCACAGAGAGAGAGAGAGAGAGACGCCACAGAGAGAGAGAGAGACGCCACAGAGAGAGAGAGAGAGAGAGACGCCACAGAGAGAGAGACGCCACAGAGAGAGAGAGAGACGCCACAGAGAGAGAGAGAGACGCCACAGAGAGAGAGAGAGAGAGACGCCACAGAGAGAGAGAGAGACGCCACAGAGAGAGAGAGAGATGCCACAGAGAGAGAGAGAGATGCCACAGAGAGAGAGATGCCACAGAGAGAGAGAGACGCCACAGAGAGAGAGAAAGAGACTCCACAGAGAGAGAGAAAGAGACGCCACAGAGAGAGAGAAAGAGACGCCACAGAGAGAGAGAGAGAGAGAGAGAGACGCCACAGAGAGAGAGAAAGAGACGCCACAGAGAGAGAGAGAGAGAGACGCCACAGAAAGGACAGAGAGAGAGAAACGCCACAGAAAAGACAGAGAGAGAGACGCCACAGAAAGGACAGAGAGAGAGAGAGAGAGAGACGCCACAGAAAGGACAGAGAGAGACAGGCTACAGATATGCGAGAGACAGGCTACAGGATATGTCTCACACACTGCCCTGATATATACCTCTGCACAGGGCAATTCATATAACTCTGTGTACATACTGGAGATATATATCGCCCTAGGCAGGCTTATATATCAGTCTTATCTATAAATAATACACTGTTCAGATGTGCTTTTTAAAATGCATGATTTTCCCTTCTATGAATAAAAAAATTATATTATGCTATGGGGCTGGTTTAAAAATCTTATGCGATGGGGCTGGTATATAAATTTTTTCCAGGGCTGGTTTTTGTTCCCAGTCCGGCCCTGTACACATCTCATTTCATCACACTACTGTTGCTTTTGTTTTGTGGTTTGTTAAGAATGTAATAATCTTTGCAGAGTCAACACCTGTATGTTCTGCCCCACAGAACTAGCCAGTGTCACTTTCCCCATAGTTCATATTATTTTGCCCCACAGACCATGCCACAGCATTAATTTTCCACCTAAAAAAACAGTTTTCCCATTAATTCCAGTTTTACTTTGCCCATAAATATGCCACAGCCAATTTGCACAATAATATGCCAGTATTATATTGTCATTAATAAGCCACAGCCAATTTGCCCGATAATATGCCTGTATTATTTTGTCATTAATAAGCCACAGCAAATTTGCCCGATAATATGCCAGTATTATTTTGTCATTAATAAGCCACAGACAATTTTCCCAATAATATGCCAGTATTATTTTGTCATTAATAAGCCACAGACAATTTGCCCAATAATATGCCAGTATTATTTTGTCATTAATAAGCCACAGACAATTTTCCCAATAATATGCCAGTGTTATTTTACGATGAATAAACCACAGCCAATTTGCCAAATAATATAACAGTACTATTTTGCCATTTAATATGCCACAACCATTTTGCCCAATTATATGTCACTATTATTTAGCAATTTAATATGCCACAGCCAATTATCCCAATAATATGCCAGTATTATTTTTTTTATCATTAATAATCCACAGCTAATGTGCCCAATTATATGCCAGTATTATTTTGAAATGCAATATGCCAGTATTTTGCCATTCAATATGCCAGTCTTATTTTGTCATTCAATATGCCAGTATTTTGACATTCAATATGTCAGTCTTATTTTGCCATTCAATATGCCAGTATTATTTTGCCATTCAATATGCCACTATTTTGCCATTCAATATGCCAGCATTATTTTGCCATTCAGTATGACAGTATTTTGCCATTAAATATGCCGGTATTTTGCCTCACAATATGCCAGTATTTTGCCACTCAATATGCCAGTATTTTGCCCCGCAATATGAGAGTATTATTTTGTCATTCAATATGCCAGTATTTTGCCATTAATATGCCAGTATTTTGCCATTAAATATGCCAGTATTTTGCCACTCAATATACCAGTATTTTGCCATTCCCTTCTCAGTTTGATGCAATTCTCTTTTTCACGATCAAAGCCCTTAGAAAAAGAAATTAATGTATAAACAAGTCATTTCATCACACTACTGCTTCTTTTGTTTTGTGGTTTGTTAAGAATGTAATTATTCTGAATCTTTGCAGTGTCAGCACCTGCAGAAACACATATGCAGTTTCTATCAAAATTTCAGTATATTTTTTTTCCTAATTCGTACATGAGTGAACATGACACGGTGATAATGATATATTAGTTGTATGTGAAAGTGGTAGTTCTGGTTATAGTTACATGTCTGGTGTTTTATAAGAGAAGTAAATATTGAAAACTAATTATTAACTTATAGGGTCTACACAATATAGACCAATCTGTCCAGAAATGGGGCTAGATCGTGGTTTGTAGCTGAATTTCAGAATTGTCTGACCGAAAACAGGATCAAATCGGTGGCCTCCGAGTAGCCTGAATTTTTTATAACTGTTAGATCCCTGATGTGATCCAAACTGGTCCAAAACTCAGAGCTTTGATTTTCGCTTGAGAAAAATCAAGCTACCTGAGTCGACCCTCTAGTATTAAAATAGAATATTATATAAATGAATGTTTAAATGTGGATGAAGTTTAGCTAGGTATAAATAAATATATATACAAAAATACCGTCAATACAAAATTCAAGTATGGTTCATTTATACATATGCTTCTAAAACTAGTCAAAGAGGCTTAGCACAATTCCAGCTTTGAGGAGCTGATGTATGTAGTAATACGGATATGTATTCTGAAGAACACAGCTCCTTTATTACTTTTATTTAGCACAGCAAAATGCAGGGTTTTCAAAAAAAGTATCTGAAAATTGCTGCTGTATGTGGCAACATGTTACAGGAAACAAACAGTACTTTAATCACTAAATAGACAACCAATGAATTGTTGATGCAGGCATGTGCTTGAGTGTAGAAATGAGATTTGTCTGTGGAGGTATAAAGTCATAATTAAACACATATAGAGTTATGTATAAAAGTAAGTTTTGGGGGAAGATGAAAGAGTGTAGAAAAGAAAAAAAGCCGAATGTGCGGATAGAGCCACTTCACGCAACTGAAGTATGGAACATGGAAACATTGTGATAAACGCCTTTGCGTGTTTCATGCCATGCTGGCACTTGGTAGGCATGGAAGTCCTAAAAGTGGTCTTGTTGTCATGAAAACCAAAGGAATGTTCCTTGTGATTAGATCTTCATATTATCTGCCCCACTATGCAGGACCATATACTAAATTTCAATAGTTTTCAGATTAACATTAAAATTCAAAGAAGTCACCATGGGCATCCGCAGAGAGGGGCAAGGGGTGGCGTTTGCCCGAGCCCACCATCCCCCCCCCCCCCCCCCCGGATTTTCGAAAAAAAAAATTGCCCCCTGCCGCTGCCCATATGACTCACACAGAGACCGTCATGCAGACATCAGCCAGCAGTCCGCATCTGCTGGATGCGGCTGCTGAAAAAAAAGTTATAAATAAATATCATTGACACCGAATATGACGTTACGTCATAGCTGGTGACTGCATTTCCCTCCTCCGTGCAGGAGGGAAGACTGGAGCAGCCTGGAGGTGAGTACTGGGGAAGGGGGAGGAGGGTTGCATATAACGAGCATAACGCTGGCATGTTAAATGGCTAAATCACACTGGCATGTTAAATGGCTAAATTACAATGGCATGTTAAATGGCAAAATCACACTGGCATGTTAAATGGCTATATCACACTGGCATGTTAAATGGCTAAATCATACTGCCCAGTTAAATGGCTTAATCACACTGCCATGTTAGATGGCTAAATCACACTGGGATGTTAGATGGCTAAATCATACTGGCATGTTAAATGGCTAAATCACACTGGCATGTTAAATGGCAAAATCACACTGGCATATTACATGGCAAATCATACTGACATATTAAATGGCAAAATAATGCTTGCATATTATTGGGCAAATTGTCTGTGGCTTACTAATGGCCAAAAGTACTGGCATATTATTGGGCAAAATAATACTGACATATTGGACAAAATAATACTGGCATATAATTGGGCAAATTGGCTGTGACTTAATAATGTCAAAATAATACTGCCATATTATTGGGCAGATTGATTGTGGCTTATTAATGGCAAAATAATACTGGCATATTATTGCGCAAATTAGCTGTGGCTTAATAAAATAACAGAGCATCAAACGGAGAACCAGGCCAGCTGCCAGCAGAATAGGGGTAGGAATACATGGGGCAGAAAAGGTAATAAACAGTGAAATTACATGATTGATGGATCATGGACTAGGAGGCAGATTGCAAAAAAAATGGGACAACATGGTGAGAAGAGGATGGGGCAGAAAGGATAATGGAGGATGAAATTACATGATATAGATGGATCATGGAGGTAGATTGTTAACAAAATGGGACAACATGGTGACAAGAGGAACGGGCGGAAAAGATAATGGAGGATAATGGATAAAATTGCAAACATAATGGAGGATGAAACGAGGTGATTGATTGGGGCAGAATGCAGACAAAATTGTGATATGGGGCAGAAAAGATATATTGGAGGAGAAAAAGAGGTAACAGGCATGGAGGAATAAAACACACAAAATGATGGGGGAAAAGGTGGAAAACATGGAGGAATAAAGCATATTAAGCATATAATAAAGCAAAAGGGGAAATGAGATAAAGAAAGATTTAGGAATTTGGGTGTTATCTGTTGCTGTGTGCTTATATTGTGTGCTATAGTGTTGTGTCTGGCGCTGTGGGGTTATATTGTGTGCTATAGTGTTGTATCTGGTGCTGTGGGGTTATATGTTTGCTGTCAACACAGTAAAGGAAGAAAGTATATTTAAAAGAAGAAAAACTACCACAACTAGGGGACATAGTCTAAAATTAGAGGGGCAACGATTTAAAAGTAATATCAGGAAGTATTACTTTACTGAGAGAGTAGTGGATGTATGGAATAGCCTTCCAGCGGAAGTGGTAGATGTAAACACTGTCAAGGATTTTAAGCATGTGTGGGATAGCTATAAGACCGGGAACGGGGGACTAATAAAAGTATTTAGAAAATTGGGCAGACTAGATGGGACGAATGGTTCTTGTGTGCCCACACATTCTGTTTCTATGTTTGTTGTATCTGTTGCTGTGGAGTATTTCCTTTTTTCGCCCCAGGCAGCACAATGTCTTGGGCCGGCCCTGCCCCACACACATTGGGGAATAGTCTTCTAGAATCTAGATTATAAACTGTCATATGATGGGCTTTATTCCCTCACCAATTCTTTCATGTATTTCATTTTAGCATAGAGTGTACAATTTCTGCATCCCTCAAGTGCTGATGATCAGTGTTGTAACACGGTGTGCTCTCTGTGATAGCGATTGCTGTTTTAGGAACATTTATTGCCAAGAGAAACACTCCGTGAGTGTATGAGATGGATAGAATTCGGGGGAAGTTACTTTGCTGAACAACTTATGCTAGAAAGGCAATACTTTCAAGGAATTTCACATGGGTTAATGCTTAAATTGAATTCCTCTAGGCAGATGTGGTACAGTTGTATAACGTGTTGTTAAAAAAAACATAGATTCATATATACACAGGCACATGCAGATAGCCCATAATATTGACGTGTGTGTCTATGTATAAAGCAGACGCTCACAAATTTTGTGAGTCTGCACGGGTTTCCGACAAATATGTACGTTCTGGAGGTGCTGGTGCTCATTGAGCCAGCACAGCCAATGTTTAACAAATCAGGCGCTGAAAAAGTGTTTGGCGTATGTCCCTCTACCACACTGAAAAGTGTCATTTAAAAAAAAAAAGCAATTGCTGTTATACATAACAAACATTGATTGTGCTGTTTATACCTTTCCCAGCACTTTGCAGTGAAGGAGTTTTTATTCCTGACCCCATTGTTTTTACATAAATCTGAGTACATTAATACATTTTTTTTATAAACTTCTAAAATCTCTTTTTTAAAGATGTACTTTGTTGTTATGTATCCTGTAAAAAATAATAATAATAATAATAATATTGTATAACCAATGAGAATTGTCCTTATAAATGTCTTACCTGGTCAGTGGATTGATGAGATGCCATTTCTTTGAAGTATGAGAGTGGTAGCAATAAATGCAATAACACTTCTCTTAATACTGTGGGACAAGAATAAGTATTCACCCTACTTATACTAGCACACACAAAAACCACAAAGTGGTAGAAGCAAGACAAATCCCAGCACCTGCAGTGTTATTTGTAGAAGGCTTATCAGAGCACTAGCCACCAAATTGTGGGTGTAGTTTTATTTCTAATAAATAAGCATAAAGAAGATTGAGAGCAAACACCTGGTTTAAACAGATGTCCAATTTTAAAATAACTGACTGCTAGCTTAACAGAGTAAATCAACTAAATGTTGTTTTTATGTGCAGGTAGGGAATAAAATACTATTAATAATGAGGTATACATTGTGTAACTGCAACAAATACTTAAATAGAAGAGAAATGTGTTTTAAATGTGTCTTTATATTCTCCTGTTTATGACATCACCTGTTGAACAGTTTTTTCTAATGGGAACTTTTTAATATGCATATCCAGCCACATGGGATTCCATAATCCTCTCCAACACCACAGACACTTTAAAACAAATTGTGCTCCACATTTTGGCATTTGGTTCTTATTTTGTAAACTCAATATATAGACCATTTTCAATCATTTTTTGTTCTCTACATTCACATAAGCTATGTTTTCATGACACAGTCCCTTTAAGAAGTGATCCCTACTTCTGATTTACTCAAAAGATTAGTGTATTTATTTACTTTGCTTGTTATGCAGTATTCTTTTCTATCCTAATTAACATTATGTTGGTGCTCTTATCTAGTTAATCCAGTGCCAAAATGTTGACTCTATAAACTGTCAACCACCAGGTGGCAGAATCATTTTGTTTATTTATATTCCAGCAGCAAGGAGGTAATGTTATTTTTAGCTTTTTTAGTCATCCCATGAGACTAGGCCTGCTCTGTAGCTGGTTCCAATTGTATTAATATCCTATATATTGTCGATAGTAAGGCTAGTGTGCATAGGTCACACAGGTCAAGTTCAAATGTTCAGGTTCAGCCTGCTAAGTTCAAGTGACAGGTGTGCTGCCAATCCAGAAAATGTATATACTTTTCGAGCTGGTCGAATTGGCAAGCTGCTCTGATGTTTTTTGTGTATTTCCCGGGTCTGTGTGCTGTCTGTGCACACAAACCCCAGAAATATATAGCATGGATCCACACCTAGAACACACACAGAGCATCCACGCATGGCTAAGATGCATACTTGCCAGCATCCCAAGACACTAAAAGGGAGGCAGAGTCACCTAACGTTATGGGATTCCCTGTACCTTGCCCGTACTGGGCATTTGGAAGACAATACATGTGCATGCAAGCTATCTTGAGGGTCTACTGAATAAACAAAGAGAATTGCAGGCAATTGAGATGGGAATCTCAAACATTAGGCCAAGGTTGCCAAGTTGGAAAAATTATACAATGCATCTGAATGGGAGGATTTTTCAACTCCACTACTTTGGCCTTTAGTTTGAAATTCCCATCTCAATTCCATCAGCACCACACTGACAGGAAAAGTAATCTGTGCTATGTCATGTCCAAAGGGAGCTGGAGCATGGTCTTATCTTCACATTCCCAATAGCCACAGCTCACACAATCTTTGTATTTTCTGGGCGGGGCCTGCTTGGCGCTAATGTTTCAAATATTTGGCTCCTGCACACCGTAGTGTGGCCCTGCCATTTATGCTTAGTGTTTTATTATTTTCTGCTCTGTGTTACATTCTTGGCATTGGCTGACTACCCACTCTGTGCACCAACCCTGGCATTACTGATTATTCTCTCCTGTTGCCACTCCACTCCACACCTTTTGAGACACTCTCGTATTGTCATACCAGGATTCACCACTGATGTTGGGATCATCTAGTCCTTGACTATACTTATCTTGAGCTCAACCATGGTGTCAAATTGGTTAAGCAGAAACACTCTGCTTGTAATTCAATTTCTGATGTGTGCTATTGGCTGGCATCACATCGCTGGCTATTTTTCCCCGTCAACAGCTGTTAGGCTATATGTACCCTCCCACTATCTTGCCACGTGTATCACGGTACCATATCATGTCCTCGGTGGACAATGAAGCATTGCCAAGCAATGTGGCCATCCAAACCATGGCCACGAAAGGTACCATAATACATGTGCCATCATAGTGGGAGGGTACATATAACTAAACCACCCATATTGGGTAGCCAGTTCAGATTTATTCCCGGTCTGACACAATTTTGGGTCAGTTCAGGGCATATTGAGTTGACCCCTTAATTAAAAAATAAATAAATATTTAAAAAACCATTAAAACAAATTAAAGATTGCATTATAAAAAAATATTATATTACTGTTAAAGATGATATTAATATATATATGATATAAGTAAAAAGTTTCTAATCAATGTTTCATGGGCATGCTATGAGTTTTAATATGCCATAACAGCATATTTGTTAAAAAATGTTTAATTATTGTAATTTATTATTAAAATATGCTGTTCCAGAATAAATAATGCAATTACCATGTCAATGAACACATCATGTAATATAAAATGCACATATCACATACGCCACTACATAACCCCAATAAACGTTAGGGAATAGCCATCCATAAATATATACATACATTATTATATTTTGTTTTATACACTGCCATAACAGCTCTTGTGGTATAACAATGCTGGTGATGTCATGCCAGCAATAGGTTTTGTTCATCCTCAACAGCTGTTAGGTTATACGTACCCTCCCGCCATGTTGCCACTTTTTCAGGGCAATGTTAGAAAATGTACATTTCTTTTTCATTTTCTTCATTTTGTTTTAGATTTTTTTTTATAGTAAATGATATCATATGATGAAAATAATGTTATCTAAAGAATGTCCTTTTCATGGCAATAAAAACAGTATATAATATGTGTGGGTACATTAAATGAAAAAGAAGAACATTATAGCTAAACACAAACACCACAGAATTAAAACAGCCATTGTCCAGAATTACCAAAAATATCCCAAACAGCAAGTTCTTAAGGGGTTAACATACTCAAAAACATTGCATCACAAGGAATAGTGGTAGTTCTGCCATTGATTCAAAAGTACATAATACTTAATTACAAGTAACTGTTTTTGATATCTTATATCAGGTTCCACATTTGCATGCTGAGAGGATTCACCTTTGAGGATAGACCTGCTCAGCGTATTCGTCACATTAAAAACTTTTATATTGTTTCTGCATCTATATGTGTTCATATTGCTATTCTTATTTTATGGAAATAAAATTGGTAATTATTACAAATCTGATTTTAAATTTGTTTAAATATGTGTATTTTTTTTTTCAGGAAAATGATAAAATCTTTGTATTAATAACATTATAATTCATTATACTATTGAATGCATTGTATTTTTATAAGACCGAATTTTTCCAAAATTATTATTGTCACATACCTCTGATGTGTCTGATTTCTTGGTGTAATGCATCAGGTGCTAGACAAATGTTTTTTCTTCTCTGGAAGCAGAAGCATTTTGGTAGCTGTATAATTGTCAATTGTCATTGTTTTTATGTCTGTATATGAACATTTTTATATTTTTTATAAATAAATATGCACAATAACCATAAAGGTTATAATGGTATTTTAGATGTTCTTTTAATTGTGAATCTTTTTTAAAAATGATCTTCGCATTTATATATTTTAACTAGTGCTTTTGCTTTTTTTTGTCTTATATCCTAAACATACTCAAAACCATAGCATCATAAGGAATGGTGATAGTTATAGCATTGATTTTACATAATAAGTACAATTAATTGTTTTTTTTTAAGCAGACAGGTGGAAAGTGTTACATAGATAAAATGTGCTGGATAATTTTGAAAATGATAATTTGGTTTTGCTCCTGATTGCCTCCCAGGATATCCTAGACAATAAAACATCTGCATATGGTGATGTGGCTGTGGTATTGAAGGCAAGAGACCCTAGGTTGAATCGGAAATTGTCAATACCAGAGTTCGTTCTAGCATTCGCTATATATAGGGATATAGTTTGCTCGGTATACCATAGGGAGTAATTTGATCTCTATCTGCATAAACTGGTGGACTTGGGGCACAAGTATGGTGGCACAGCTTTTTATGATTACCACCGTTCATTTTCCGCAAATGCGTCTGGCCCAGTTCAACTACCAGTCAGACTGGAGTCAGCTAGATATGGAACTATTTTGCAGGCACTTTGCGGGCCTCAAGTCTTCAGCCTATGCTATTTGAGCCTCCACATGCCACACCGCTAACCTATGCCCCAATACCCTGGAGGTGAGTTCTAACTATTCTACACCTATGACCACTTTAAGGCCAGACAGGGTACTCCAAGTTAAGTTGGGGCAAAATATTGATGTCCAGAATCTTGCGGGTTCAGTGCCTGCAGACTATTGCACACATGTTCTCAATGTTTCAGGGCACATGCAAAAAAATGTGCCCTAATTAAATGTACCTTAAACCTTACCTTTCATCTATTAACGTGTCACTCCTACAGGAATTGTAACAGTACCATCCTTCACCCCATTTGGTTGACTTCCTAGTGTCAGGGTTTAAGGAAGGGTTTCACACAAGCATCATTTATATGCCATCTGGGATTGTAGAATGTAAAATCTTACAGATGGCTTTAGCCAACCCAGACATGGTGGATGATCTACTTAAAAAAGAATTGGACCTCGGTTTTTTACTTGGTCCATTCGGCTCTCCACCATTTTCTGTATGGAGGACTAACCCCATAGGTGTGGTCACAGGGAAACACTCATGCAAGCAAAGATTGGTCATCGACCTCTTGGCTCCCCACTCTAAAACAAAGCCTAGTCTCAACTCACTTATTCCATCAGAGGATTTCTCACTCCAATATGCTACTATTGACAATGCCATAGATGCCATCCTGTTAGCAGGGATGGGAGCTTGTCTCAGTAAGACCAACATAATGAATGCCTTCATTCTCCCTATTCATCCTTCACTAAGTGGCGGGGGCCTTACTACTTCTTCTCGCGTGTCACGTTGGTTCGTATAGTAGCCCCAGGATCTTTGATATATTCGCAGAGACGTTGTATTGGCTGCTACTTAACATCTGTAGATGCCCCACCATCATTCATTATCTGGATGATTTCCTGACAAAAGAGAGCAATCTGCTACCATCTAGTAGCCTCAAAGCAACTGTGCAACTTTTGGACCATCTAGGGGTTCCAGTTTCTCCAGATAAGACTGAGGGACCTGATACAGTGATTACCTTCCTGGGGGTAATTTTAGACTCAGTTCAGATGCAAGCCAGCCTTCCCAGGGAGAAGATAGAACGCATATTGTCATTCATTGATCTGTATCTTGAGGGCAATGCAAAAGGAGAGAACTGCAATCCCTGTTGGGTTCCCTCGACTTGCGATGTGAATTATTCCACAAGGTCGTGCTTTCATATCCAGGTTGCTTAGTCTTTCCCCCCCTTTTCAGTCAGATACTTCCCGTATAGCGCTTGATCACCATGCCATATCTGATTTACACATGTGGAAATAATTTTTGCTAAAATGGAATGGGGGAAGCATGTTCATTCCCTTATTGGCATACGAGTCCCCCTCAGTTTGGACAGACGCGGCTGCCAATTCCGGGTTTGCAGCAGTTTTCGAGTGGTTATGGGGATCTTGGCTGGCCGAAATTAAGTACGTCCCAGAGTTCACTTCCACCACTGCCCTGTTTAAGCTATACCCATTCGTGGCAGAAGCAGTAAAATGGCCACGTCTTGGTCAGGTAGGTCAGTAATGTGTTTTTACGATAACATGGCTACATGTCACATTGTCAGCAAGGGACACTCCGCCTCCCTGACCATTATGCGATTTATGAGGAAACTGACATAGCTGGCAGCAACAAATAATTTTTTCTTGGTATATGTACATATCCCAGGTGTTCTTAATATTTCCGCTGATCACTTATCTCGATCTCGAATGCAGGAATTCCGCAGAGCTTTACCTATGGCAGCCCAGGTAGCTACACCGGCAGCACTGTGGCAAGACATGACTATGGACTAGACAAACTTTTAGCTCACGGTCGGCAGCTCTCTTAATGGGAGCTTTCTGTCCACACTAAAAAAAATCGTATGATAGAACTTTCCACATTTTTAACAGGTTCTTGCTAGAGTTCAATGTTGTAGATACATTTTCCATGGAGACAATGGTCACTTCCCTTTCTTTTTGCCACCTTCCCTTAAACTTGTCCCTCAATACTATTAAATATAAGCGACATACAACACCATATGCTCACTTCATGGCCTAACAAAAACAGTTTCCTTTCATTCTATCAGAATTAAAGACTCCAGCCCTATTCCTACAACCTCTAGATTACCCATACATAACCAACTGTTCTAGTCACTTTCTGATCTCATAGATACCTCACTGTTCAAGACACAAACAAATCACATCATTACAACCGCCATATATCTGGCTTTCTACGGTTTTCCATAAACACTAACACCCACAACTATATCAAAAGAGCACCTCATAAAGACACACAACCATCCTGTACTATTCCCAAACCATACAACAACTAGTGGAAGGGGTCAGTCAGTAAAAATCCCTTATTACCCAACCGACAATCAATGGTGCCCCGTCAAAGTTCTGGATATAAACCTAACATCCATTCAAGGTTCTCCAGATCAACCTCTGATAGCTCTACACGGTAATACTCTGACTACAAGTAGGTTCATGCTTTATGTCAGGATGTTGTTGGTAAGGTTAGGTCTTAATCCAGCTAGTTACTCTGTCACTCCTTCTGTATAGGAGCCGCTACCATGGCCTCCAGCAAACATATACCTGTGCATATCATTAAAACCTTAGGATGGTGGAAATCCTCTGCATTCTCCAGATATATACCTCAATCAGTTCAGGAGATACGTCAAGCTTTCCGTGATATGAATATGTAATGTATCATAAGATGTTACCGAATACATTTTGGTATGGTATATTCCTTTTTGCCCTCTTTTATTACAGGCATACTGCATTTTTCATTTCCAGCACACCACAACCGACTTTTGTCATATTTGTGGAAGGCAGATGAGGACAAAAATGGCAAGGTTGGGAGTCGGTACTGAAGCGGTATGATGGAAGCAAGATGAAGCAGATATCAGGAGCAGGGAGAGAAGTTGAAGTAGAGAGGAGAAGTAGAGAGGAGGAGAAAGAAGCTGAAGACTCCTAATTTACAAAACAGACATGAAGCTTAGAGCAGTGAGCATACATTGGTAAGCGTTGGTATGGTTCTGTTTAAAAAAAACAAAACATTTTTTTTGTGGGCTGTAGCCGCAGATATTTTAGAAACCTAGCAACGCCTCTGGCTGAATGTATGATGGAGATGTGCAAGTCTGTTAAAATGGTGCTAGAGAGCAATTCTAATATTACTGTTGATAAGAGTTGAGCGGAGACCTGGATGTTCGGGTTTGGCAGGTTCAGCCGAACTTCGAAAAAATCCAGGTCGTGCTCGAACTTGACCCTGAACCCGAATCAAGTTGAAGTCAATAGGGACACGAACTTTTGGCCACTAAAATGCCTCTAAAAAAGTCCTGGAAAGGGCTAGAGGGCTGCAAAATGAAGTAAAATGTGGGTAAGAGTAGGACAAGTGCCCTGCAAGCAAATGTGGATAGGGAAATAACATAAAATACATACAAACTACAAATACAGCTGAGCCATAAAATAGCACTAGATGTAATCTTTGATTTTAGCTTTGGAAGAACATTACTCTAAATCTAAAGCATGGCTGCCAGGAGGATAAACAGAATTATCCATTTGAGAGAGGGTTGGAGTGCAGGGTATTCTCTTTCAGTTTATACTAAGTGACCCATAGGTTGAGGAGGTGGTGACCGTGGCGGTGTAGGTGGAGGAGGTGGAGGAGGAGGTAGCCAGAATTTTTCAAAGTGCGCTGTAAGCACAGTATTGGACTGTTCTATTTGACTCTCAGATATGAAGTGCACCGCAAGACGCAAATGTACTATTTAGCACCCAAAACAATTCAAATTTTTTAAAGTGCGCTGTAAGCACAGTATTGGACTGTTCTATTTGACTCTCAGATATGAAGTGCAGGACGCAAATGTAATATTTAACACCAACAAATTGCAGAATTTAAAAATGCCTGGATGTTGCCCACTGAGCTAACAGAACAGGATTAAAGTCATGTGCCTGGCACACATGCAGTTGCAAGTGCACTGCACTCTCTGTGGCACTGGGCTCAGGGCAGGGTACAAATATGTAGTATAGTACCTACTAAACTAATCACTGTAATTTGAATAATCGCTGTAGGATTATGCCCCTCAATATGCCAGGATTATGCCCCTCAATATGCCAGCATTATGCCACTCAATATGCCAGGATTTAGCCACCCAATATGCCAGGATTATTATGCCACTCAATATGCCAGGATTATGCCCCTCAATATGCCAGGATTATGCCTCTCAATATGCCAGGACTTAGCCACCCAACATGCCAGGATTGTTATGCCTCTCAATGTGCCAGGATTTAGCCACCCTCTTCCTCCCCCCTTCCCCCTTACTTACTTCCTCACTGCTGCTCTGTCTCCCGGTGCTGCAGGTCCGTGGCTGTGAGGGAAGCGTTGTGTGTTCCCGTCCAGCCAATGCACATTCAATAAAGTTTGTTTAAAAACAAACTTTACTGAATCCGCATCGGCTGGAGGGGAGCGCACAACTCTTCCCTCACAGCCATGGACCTGCACCAGGAGACAGAGCAGCAGCGAGGAGGTAAGTAAGGGGGAAGGGGGAGGATTTTTTTTTTCATGGTTCCGGCGCCCCCTGCTAAGTTGCGCCCAAGGCGGCTGCCTAGGTCGCCTTACAGGTGGCGCTGGCCCTGACGAACCCCGAACTCCAACACGAACATACAGTGGAATGTCCGTGTTCGGGTCCGGGGTCCAAAAACCGTAATGTCCAGTACAATCCCGAACAGTGTGGTTCGGGTTCGCTCAACACTACTGGTGAAGTATAAGACTGTGTCTGTGCAGAAGAAAAATAAAGCCTTTAAATGAGAACCGCTCAGTAATTTATTTTTGTCCATTAAAACCACCAAGTCTCCTATACTCAGATACCCTAAATCGAAGCCAGGGAACTTGAATACAATATAGGTTCTGAATCTAAGCGTGAACAAAGCCAGTCACTTCTTCCGATTAGTGAACCTGGGGAGGGTAAAGCTGAAACACCTGGGAGCCCCTTAGAGTCTGCAATCTTTTCTAAGGATCTGGAAATGACAACTGTATCAGATGAGTGTTCTGATTTGGAAAACATGGCTTTTGATTCCTCAGACCTCAGTGAGGAAGACATAACTGACAAGTCTGTTTGTGCTGTCAGAACTATCATTCCTACCACCCACAGCAGGCATAAAGCTAATAAGAGTAAAGACCCTCTCTAGGGATTGGTGCAGTCAGGGGTACTACTACTACTATCACTCAGAGATGGCAAAACCACAAACAGCACCTGTCTTGGCATCTGATGGACTATCATAGGCAGAGAAAACCTTGCCCAATATGAAATCAATGTATTCTAAGCAATCTAAGTGAGCAAAAGTCTTTTGAGAGTAACTCTCTACCTAGTGATTCTAAACACAATGCTCCTAAAGGAGCCCCTAATACCTCTGCTGAACCCCCTTTTTCTTGGTATTGTTCTGGTCTCTGGTAAAAGGAAGGTAAAAAAGAAGGGACCAATTGTACAAGTAGAGAAATATATGACAGCATGTCTAGGTGAATCAACATGCAATAATTCCACAGTCAAATCTGTCTATACAGTACTTCTTTCTGGTCTTGCTGAGCCCAGTAACAGTAGAATGGGTGCTGTGTCACTCTCAACCCCATTGTCCTGGCTCATGTATATTTTATATTCAGGTTTTGTGGCTGTTTCCACTTCAGCCTCTAGTGGCCGCTCTGCTTGTCATTCTCCTCCTGTTACGCCAGCTGCCTCGATTACCTGCAGCCCAACCCTATTAATACCTGGAGCAAATTGCAAATGGTGCCTTTGCAGTCCGGTCTCAGCTACCATTCCAGTCTCAGTCCGGTCAGTAATTTTATAATATAGACCCCACATAGTTCCCTCTAATGAGGCACCTCCTATCCCAGGTTGTGACAGAATGCAAAAGCCATAATAAGGACTGCCATGTGGGACTTTTGGCAGCTAGGGGTTTATCAGAATATCCCCTTAACTCCTGCAGGAAACCCGTATTGAGTATCTAAAATAATAAACCTCAGAGAAGGCCACACAAAATGTATATGTAATTTATTATACGCTTTAGGTTTGTTTTGTCTCAATGAAAAATACATTTGATCCATTGGCAACCAAGAGAGGGAAGTGGCACAGTCTGCCAATAGGCTTCCACACATCCGCTACCTGCACAAAACACTTGGGAATCTATTGGCGATCTGTGCCTCAATGAAAGTGGTGACTGTGACCCTTTTCACACGAGTGCATGTCTATGGGGTGTGTCTGGGGGACATAGCAAGTGAAAAGTGGTGTAACTCCAGCAGATTAAGTAAGATTAGAGAGCAGAAGGGAGGTTGGGGGACAAATGCTGTCCTACCCCTCTTGCCAGTCTTCCCCTGCTTTTCATGAATAGCTCCCATAGTTCTGCCAATCATACCAAAGTACAATGGGGCGTTTATATAAAAGTCAATTCTGGAGCAAAGTTCTAAACGTGTTCTTATCAGCAGGATCTTTCCATTTGTTACCATGATCCACTTTTAGAGCCTTGCCTTGTGATTGACCTTTATAAATAACCCTCACAAAATGTAAACTATATGTGACTGATATTTTAACCTCAGGTGGGGAGAGATGGATACAATTTGAGGTGCGATTTTCACATATGCTTCAAAACCATAAAAGTAAAAAACAAACAAAAAAAACTTTCAAGATTTTCTCCACTACATTGTCAACAGCATGCTTAATACTTAACCACATAACCCACCACTAAATCTTCTCAGCAGGCACTAAAAGTTACAACACGTTAAACAAAAATAAGTTTTTGTTTTGTTTTATTGTGATAACTCTTGACAAAAAGATTTAAAGATTTAAAAAAAAATAGATACAATTTGCATTTAAACCACCCTTAGTTCAACATGTATTTATCAGCACAAATAAGGAAAAAGCGTAAGACACTAAAAACATTCTTTAAAAATGAACCCACTGGGGCACAGTCGGGTGCGATGCCTGTGGCCCCTTTATCAATTAAAATATGGCCCCCTGGGGACACAGGTGGCGCTATTCCCATGAACCTATAAATAAAATAATAGTGAAACTGGCAGCATTATGTCCACAGATGTACCAGGTGACATAAAATCTACCACAGTGTCACTCATGTACTCAATTATTTAATTGTTTATTCAATTATATATTTGGAGCAGGTTTGGATTGCTCATCACACAACTCCTACATTTGCGCTCTACTTTTTGCATGGGAACAGCAGGGGTCCATCACTGCGCTATCAGCAAGAGACCCTCACATTCATCAGTCAAAGCACCCTCACATTCATCAGTCAAAGCAGGGCGAGCCCCTGCTCTATTTGGGTGTGCACACACTGACATCAACCAGGAACTGCTGTGTCTCAGATGTGAGGGTCCTTCAAGGAAGCAAGGGTTAAAGGGATTCAGTGTTCCTTTAAGTTTGCAATTCCTTTGTCATTTCCCTCTACCATGAATAAAGATCTAAGTCTTCTTTGTAGGGTTACATTTTACTCCTGCCTGTAATATCAGATTGTTCCACATAATTGTTGATGTGGAAAAAGGTTTGTTGATAAATTTATATTACAAACATGATGTGTTCACAGTGTTGGCTGTTTTGTTTTTCAAATATAATGGTATTTAGAAAAAAATGTATATTAGTTTTTAGCTAGTGCACAAATTGTTTTGTATTTCTGCACAAGTTTTGTATTTCTTCTTTTTTCTCTTGCTGACTTGCTCCAAAATTAGCCATGAATTATATCTGGTATTTATTAAAGAGTAGAGTGACAGTATTTACAATTAGACCTGGTCTTCTAGCTCTGGTTACAGAGCTTGGGTTACTGATATAGGCAGAGAATATACAGTAAATATGTCAGGAAGATTATAGATTGTAAAAAATGGTTGGCTTAACACAGGGGGATCACTTTGAATTATTGTATTTATTAAAAACAGAGAAACTCTGCATTGTATAACTGGGAATACAGATAGACTTATATGTTCACATAAACTAAGAGATATGATGTATTACCTTCTTCCCCTATAGCATTTAATACTAATGCAGTATAAAGCTATATAGAACTTGTGAAACACAAATAGATAGATATGGCCTGTACTAGTATAGCATTTAACTGTGTCTTCACAAAAGGTAATTCCTAGGGCTGAAATTAGATTTAGAGGGCATAGAGTAAAGGAAAAGGGGAACTGATTGTTAGCATAAAAGTAAGAAACTCAAATGATGTTGTTAAAGAAACAATACTTTATCTGGTAGCAGATACAAAGTTTTTACTTCTTCCTTGATATTGTTGTAGCTTTTTTGATAATCTTTTCTTTTCTTTTTTTTAATAACCTCCTGCACACTTCCTTTATTCCATTCCTGCAGCATGGTCACTTCCTTCTACAAAAATAGCTCTTTTGTTTAACACAGTGTTTTTCAACCTTTTTTGGGCAAAGGCACACTTGTTTCATGAAAAAAATCACGAGGCACACCACCATTAGAAAATGTTAAAAAATTTAACTCTGTGCCTATATTGACTATATATAAAGTAATTCTCTTGAACCCAGTAATATTGTCCCACTCAGAGGCCAGGAATATTGTACCATTCAGAGCCCAGTAATATTGTGCCAATCATAGCCCAGTAATATTGTGCCATTCAGAACCCAGTAATATTGTGCCACTCAGAGCCCAGGAATATTGTACCATTCAGAGCTAAGTCATATTGTGCCACTCAGAACCCAGTAATATTGTGCCAATCATAGCCCAGTAATATTGTGCCACTCAGAACCCAGTAATATTGTGCCAATCATAGCCCAAGAATATTGTGCCACTCAGAACCCAGTAATATTGTGCCAATCAGAACCCAGTAATATTGTGCCAATCAGAACCCAGTAATATTGTGCCAGTCAGAGCCCAGTAATATTGTGCCACTCAGAACCCAGTAATATTGTGCCACTCAGAACCCAGTAATATTGTGCCAGTTAGAACCCAGTAATAT
This sequence comes from Pelodytes ibericus, assembly GCA_036172795.1. Classification (NCBI taxonomy): domain Eukaryota; kingdom Metazoa; phylum Chordata; class Amphibia; order Anura; family Pelodytidae; genus Pelodytes; species Pelodytes ibericus. Next base: position 95,014,930 of record CM069862.1, on the reverse strand, counting down.
TGTGCCAATCATAGCCCTAGAATATTGTGCCACTCAGAACCCAGTAATATTGTGCCAATCATAGCCCAAGAATATTGTGCCACTCAGAACCCAGTAATATTATGCCAATCATAGCCCAAGAATATTGTGCCACTCAGAACCCAGTAATACCCACACACACCTAGACACCCTGACACACACACACACACACCTAGACACCCATACACAGTCACACTTTTTTTTTTTACTTACCTTACACTTGGTCCGTCATCCAGGACCTTCTGCCGGATGTCCGTCCACCTGACATCCGGCAAGCAGCGAACACAGCACGACGGGGGCGGAGCTTGCACCCGTCGCGCTGTGATCTCTATGGCCAGGAGGAGAGGCTAGGGAGCGAGTTCATATTTAAAGTATGCTGATTCTGAAAATGTATGTTTTACGTGAATGTGATGCATATTTTGAAAGTTATTAATATTGTATAAAACCTGTATATTTTAGCTTGGAGATAATTGAGCTGATACAAAGGTTAACTCAATTATCTTCCAAGCAGAGGAATGTACTGTAATTACTAGGATCCAAGTCTTTGTCCCAAGTTAAGATTGGATCCTCTCCTTTAATCCCTGTAATTATTGTCACCTTTCCCATTGTCTTATGTAAGTCATTTAGTTTCCTGTGTGTATCTGAACTTGACACCTTTGTATCCTGAAAGGCGTGAGGCAGGATTTCCCTTTGTATGTCCTTAGGTTAAACCTTAATCCTGTTATAGTTCCTTTGTCCAATTTGGTTTGTCAGGATGTTCAACTGTATATATTCTGTGTTTCTACATCAATAAACAGTTCTGGTCAGTTCTTGTTTGACCTTCAAATCGCAGCCTTGACTCGTTTTGTGGGGAAAGAGTATCCTAGCTGTAAAATAGCTAGTGGGATTGATCTACACTGACAAGATCCGTCTGGATATCGAAACAAAGTGGCTTTTCTCTCTCTCTAAACTGGGATCCAGACTTTCTAGCGGTCCAGCTTCCAGCTAGCCTGGGAGTAACCGTAACAGCCCCTTTTTATATATAATTTTTCTTCGCTCCTTTTTGGTTTTTATGTTTCCTTTCAATGTCTCTTATTACTTTCATATTGATTTTAACGTTTTTTGGTCTATTACCCCTCTTCTCTTATTTTCCTTTCTTTTTATACAATCCTTTCCTTTGTCCTTTCATTGGAGATTATCCTGACTTGATTATCATGTTGAATGCCTTATATATATTATCCACAGGAAAGCACTAGGATATTATTGATGGTTTATTAGTCTTGCTCAAGAAAATTTTAGAATTTTTTTTCTTCACCCAATCATTTTAAATAGAAATTAAAGAGATCTATTTTCACTGTATAGCTCTATCAGTGGCAGACATGTTTGGTCAGATGATCTGACCCAATATTCAAAACAACATGTCCACCCCCTGGTAGAGAATAGAGCTATGCAGAACAAAGAAGTATCAACAATAGATTTTATTTGTATTCTTTCATGAAAGGATTTCTATTTAAAATGCCAACCCTTGAAGAAATCTTTAAGTTAAACAGAATCTTGGCTTTATTCATGAAATAGACAACTGAGAATGGAAATTCAAACTTAAAGGAAATCTGTCGTCAAAAATGATGTTTAATAATATGTAGGTATTTTATATAGACTTTAATGAAAGAATACAAATCAAGTACCTTACTGAGTGTCACTGACTAGGGCTATTCTCGTCACTCGGTGCCTTCATACTCACGCCGCCGGAGTTCTCGCGTTGTTATAGTGGTCATGTTTTTAGAGTTTGGAAGTCACGAGAGACTTAGGGAACTTTTTTCTTTTTCGGCGGCCATCTTTTTGAAGTCCGCTCGCTCTCTTTTCAGACACCAAATAGATGTACTCATTCTTGTTTGTTTTTTAGTATTACTGTTCCAAATCAATTAGGGAACTTTTCCATTATATTTAATTAAATATTTTATTTATATATATATATATATATATATATATATACCGTATTTGCTTGAATATAAGACGACCCTGATTATAAGACGACCCCCCAAACTTTGATATTCCTTTAGGAAAGAAAAATAAAAGCCTGAATATAAGACTACCCCATAGGAAATTTTTTTTACTTGTATATATTCACATGTAAATTGCTTTTTAATATTTAATACAAATGATGATATTAAACAAATGTATTTCTTGTTTTTATTTCCTTTTATGTGCCAATGCTGCCTTTCTCTCCCCCCTCCCAAACTTTTCTCTCTCTCCCCCCTCCCCTTGTTTCTCTCCCCCTCCCTCCCCTTGTCTTTCTCTACCACCTCGCTCCCCTTGTCTTTCTCTCCCCACTCCCTCCCCTTGTTTCTCTCCCCCTCCCTCCCTCCCCTTGATTTTCCCTCACCCCTTGTCTTTCTCTCCCACCTCGCTCCCCTTGTCTTTCTCTCCCCCCTCGCTCCCCTTGTCTTTCACTCCCCCCTCCCTCCCCTTGTTTCTCTCCCCCTCCCTCCCTCCCCTTGATTTTCCCTCACCCCCTTGTCTTTCTCTCCCCTCTCCCATTGTCTTTTCGTGCAGACATCCCCCGGCTGCCCAGATCTCCCTGGTGCCTAGTGGAGGCAGCCGAAGGATGTCTGCACGATACGCGCAGACATACTCCGCTGCTGCCCGACACTTCCGCCGGGTCTTTTATGATGAAGCTGGAAGGACCCGGCTTCATCATAGAAGTCCCAGCATTCGTGCCGGGCGGCAGCAGAGGATGTCTACGATCATCGCGCAGACATCCTCCTGCTGATAGCTATAGGGAACCAGGTCCCCTGCAGCTCTGCGGGGGACCTGGATCCCAGTCTAATAGTCTGACCTCGATTTGAGGTCAGATTATAAGATGACCTCGAATATAAGATGAGGGGTCTTTTTCAGAGCATTTGCTTGGGAAAAAAACCTTGACTTATATTCGAGCAAATACGATATATAATATATATATACATATACATATATATATATATATATATATATATATATATATATATATATATATATAGGTATTCTCTGCTTTTTCTCACCATATCAGTAACTCACCTACTGACACACCCCGCTCCTACTCTATTGGCCTATTCTAATCACTTCCTTTATTTATACACCTGTTCAAAAGTCTTCTAGTTGTCTGTGCAAAAAGTATTCTCACTATTATATTGTGCTATTGTTATTCGTTTGTCATTTTGATCTCGACCCTCGGCTTGTTTTCTGACTTCGTTTTGATCTCCGCCTGCCTCGAACCTCAGCCTGTTTTCTGACTTCGCTTTATCAGGGCTGCCATCAGGGGGGGGGGGGCGGGATACAACGTCCCGAGCCCGGCGGGCACAGAGGCCCGCTTTGGCCCCGGCCCTTTAAAAATAAAATGTGAGTGTATCACAGAGCTCCACAGCAATAAAACTTCTAGTAATGTGCATTAGGAGAGTGTATCAAAGAGCTCGACAGCAATAAAACTTATAGTAATGTGCAGTAGGTGATTGTCTCAAGGAGCTCCACAGCAATACAATTGACAGTAATTTTCAGGGTGTCAGTATATCACAGAGCTACACAGTAATACAACTCATAGTAATGTGTAGCAGGTGAATGAATCACAGACTCCCCAGCAATACAATTCACAGTAATCGACAGTGTGCATGAGCACAAGTGTCATGCATACTGACAGCCCTACTGCACATGGTGAGAATGCACATCAGGACCATGAGAATGTGGTCCCGAAACAGGACTGCCCAATACAAAGTTGGGAGGCATGCTTTATATTGCTGCACAGTATAAACATTTCCCAAGTGTGGAAGTGGGCCATATTTAGGCAAATCTAGCTCTGCAGGGGTGTGGCTCCAGGGGGCTTCTCATTAGATCATCGTTTCTGGGATTCTACCCTTAACCTCTTGCTGATGCCATAATCTAATGTGTGATAAGGTATGGCAACTGGGGACGGGGCCCTTCTTCCTACCTAGGAGTTATCCGAGTCAGCAGTGGTTCCTTCCTATGTGCAGCTGGGCCTCTTCTTCTGTAGATTGCCTTTCAGGCTGGGGCTGTAGGTCAATCTGCTATAGCTGGAAGTTAAGTGGCTTTCTGGTATCACTAAAGGTAATGGGTGACTTACTAATAAACATGGTGGTCTTTAGATTGACACTTTACCCCACCAATACACCTTGACCAGAACTACTGCCACTTAAAGGAATACTTCAAGCTCCAGAAAAGGGTCTAAAACACTACTTCTATTTAAAGAATCCCACACCATTGACATAGGTTTATTATTAAACAATGTTGAAAATTAGTTATTGCCCCAGGGCTTTATTCACGAAAGAAGAAATTGACAAGGGAATTTCAAACCTAAGGCCATGATAGCCGAGTTGGAAAAATTCTCCTGGATCCCCCTCTCCCGGCAGTCGTGCTCTACCCCGCTAGTCACCAGGGAGAATCGGGCAGCTGGGGGATGTCTGCACGATATGTGCAGACATCCTCCATGCTGCCCGACACTTCCGTCTATTTTGAAGGAACTGCTGTCCGTCATAATAGACGGAGGTGTTGGGCAGCATGGAGGATGTCTCCACGTATCGTGCAGACATCCCCCAGCTGCCCACACTAGCCACAGGAAAGGAATCAAGGTGAGGGGGAGAGAGGGGGAAAAATAGACAGACAAGGGGAGGGAGGGAGGGGGGGAAATAGACAGACAAGGGGAGGGAGGGAGGGAGGGGGGAAATAGACAAGGGGAGGGAGGGGGGAAAATAGACAGACAAGGGGAGGGAGGAAGGGGGTAAATAGACAGACAAGGAAGGGGAGGGAGGAAGGGGGGAAATAGACAGACAAGGGGAGGGGGAGAGAGAGGCCGCATTGGCACATAAAAGGAAATATAAACAAGAAATGCATTTGTATAATATCAATTTGTTTATTGAATATTAAAAAGCAATTTACATATATACAAGTTAAACTTTTTTTTCTTATAGGGTAGTCTTATAATCAGGCTTTTAGTTTTTTTCCTAAAGGAATATACAATGTTTGGGGGGTCGTCTTATAATCAGAGTCATCTTATAATCGAGCAAATACAGTAATCCAAGCCGAGGTCAAGAACCGAAGAGACAATCCACAGAAATCACTGGAGGAGGAACAGAAGGTTAGATCTTAATAGGGTCTTTTGTGATGGAATAAACCTGTGCCACATCCTCCACTAATTTATATAAAAGCACCCTCCTCTATTAGAACCAATTTCGCAGTGATCTTAAAAGGCGCTGTATTCGTCTGGTGGTAGCATTAGAAGATGGGATCTTTGGGATTTTTGTTGTTGTTCTGCATCCACCTGCCTCATTGTCATCAAAGAGAAATGTCATGTGGGTCACTGGACATATCTCCTTGTTTGATGGCATATTGATGTAGCAGGGATCAGGTGAGATAAAATGAGTTTCCTCTGCAGCTGAAAACTTATCTTGTGAGATGTTTATATCATCTTTTTTCGTTGTAATTAATGGCTCCCATGACTTTTTTTTCATGATTGGTTCACCTTCTTTCACCATAGGCTCATCAGTTAATGGGTCTGAAATCTGATGAAACAAGAGTTCCAAAATGCGAGGCTGATGTTGTCCCTCTTCTTTATCTCCCGAATTCAAAGCAGCACATTCCTTACACAATGATACATTGTCAGTCTGCTCTCTGTAAAACTGTCTGAGATATCGGTACTCCATGTTTACATGGTGAACTACCGAATACATACTGGTAACGTCTGGTAATCACTAGTGCTCACTAGCAATCTATAGTGCACTCTCTACCTCCCAGGACACTACTGGCAGACTACTGGTACTGGAAGGACTTAAATAGGTATTAAAGGTGACATCACAAAAAGCTTTGTGTGACGGAACATCATGACATCATAAAGCACGCTGACATGGCATGGGGTACTGCTAGCAGAAAAAAAAATACATTTGCTAGCTGAGAAATATATCAAGTACTAAATGACAGGTTCTATAACCTTTATTAGAAATCCAAATACAAAATACTGGTCTGCATTTGCAACAGATGTTTCTTTACACCTGCCATCATTCTCTATCTTGAGATGCCCCTTTTTATATATACTTTTTCTTCTCTCCTTTTTGGTTTTTATGTTTCCTTTCAATGTCTCATATTACTTTCATATTGATTTTAAAGTTTTTTGGTCTATTACCCCTCTTCTCTTATTTTCCTTTCTTTTTATACAATCCTTTCCTTTGTCCTTTCATTGGAGATTATCCTGACTTGATTATCATGTTGAATGCCTTATATATATTATCCACAGGAAAGCACTAGGATATTATTGATGGTTTATTAGTCTTGCTCAAGAAAATTTTAGAATTTTTTTTCTTCACCCAATCATTTTAAATAGAAATTAAAGAGATCTATTTTCACTGTATAGCTCTATCAGTGGCAGACATGTTTGGTCAGATGATCTGACCCAATATTCAAAACAACATGTCCACCCCTTGGTAGAGAATAGAGCTATGCAGAAGAAAGAAGTATCAACAATAGATTTTATTTGTATTCTTTCATGAAAGGATTTCTATTTAAAATGCCAACCCTTGAAGAAATCTTTAAGTTAAACAGAATCTTGGCTTTATTCATGAAATAGACAACTGAGAATGGAAATTCAAACTTAAAGGAAATCTGTCGTCAAAAATGATGTTTAATAATATGTAGGTATTTTATATAGACTTTAATGAAAGAATACAAATCAAGTACCTTACTGAGTGTCACTGACTAGGGCTATTCTCGTCACTCGGTGCCTTCATACTCACGCCGCCGGAGTTCTCGCGTTGTTATAGTGGTCATGTTTTTAGAGTTCGGAAGTCACGAGAGACTTAGGGAACTTTTTTCTTTTTCGGCGGCCATCTTTTTGAAGTCCGCTCGCTCTCTTTTCAGACACCAAATAGATGTACTCATTCTTGTTTGTTTTTTAGTATTACTGTTCCAAATCAATTAGGGAACTTTTCCATTATATTTAATTAAATATTTTATTTATATATATATATATATATATATATATATATATATATATATATATATATACCGTATTTGCTTGAATATAAGACGACCCTGATTATAAGACGACCCCCCAAACTTTGATATTCCTTTAGGAAAGAAAAATAAAAGCCTGAATATAAGACTACCCCATAGGAAAAAAGTTTAACTTGTATATATTCACATGTAAATTGCTTTTTAATATTTAATACAAATGATGATATTAAACAAATGCATTTCTTGTTTTTATTTCCTCTTATGTGCCAATGCTGCCTCTCTCTCCCCCCTCCCAAACTTTTCTCTCTCTCCCCCCTCCCCTTGTTTCTCTCCCCCCTCCCTCCCCTTGTCTTTCTCTACCCCCTCGCTCCCCTTGTCTTTCTCTCCCCACTCCCTCCCCTTGTTTCTCTCCCCCTCCCTCCCTCCCCTTGATTTTCCCTCACCCCCTTGTCTTTCTCTCCCACCTCGCTCCCCTTGTCTTTCTCTCCCCCCTCGCTCCCCTTGTCTTTCTCTCCCCCCTCCCTCCCCTTGTTTCTCTCCCCCTCCCTCCCTCCCCTTGATTTTCCCTCACCCCCTTGTCTTTCTCTCCCCTCTCCCATTGTCTTTTCGTGCAGACATCCCCCGGCTGCCCAGATCTCCCTGGTGCCTAGTGGAGGCAGCCGGAGGATGTCTGCACGATACGCGCAGACATACTCCGCTGCTGCCCGACACTTACGCCGGGTCTTTTATGATGAAGCTGGAAGGACCCGGCTTCATCATAGAAGTCCCAGCATTCGTGCCGGGCGGCAGCAGAGGATGTCTACGATCATCGCGCAGACATCCTCCTGCTGCTAGCTAGAGGGAACCAGGTCCCCTGCAGCTCTGCGGGGGACCTGGATCCCAGTCTAATAGTCTGACCTCGATTTGAGGTCAGATTATAAGATGACCTCGAATATAAGATGAGGGGTCTTTTTCAGAGCATTTGCTCGGAAAAAAAACTTGACTTATATTCGAGCAAATACGGTATATATATATATATATATATATACATATATATATATATATATATATATATATATATATATATATATATATATATAGGTATTCTCTGCTTTTTCTCACCATATCAGTAACTCACCTACTGACACACCCCACTCCTACCCTATTGGCCTATTCTAATCACTTCCTTTATTTATACACCTGTTCAAAAGTCTTCTAGTTGCCTGTGCAAAAAGTATTCTCACTATTATATTGTGCTATTGTTATTCGTTTGTCATTTTGATCTCGACCCTCGGCTTGTATACTGACTTCGTTCTGATCTCCACCTGCCTCGACCCTCGGCCTGTTTTCTGACTTTGTTTTGATCTCCGCCTGCCTCGACCCTCAGCCTGTTTTCTGACTTCGCTTTATCAGGGCTGCCATCAGGGGGCCGGGATACAACGTCCCGAGCCCGGCGGGCACAGAGGCCCGCTTTGGCCCCGGCCCTTTAAAAATAAAATGTGAGTGTATCACAGAGCTCCACAGCAATAAAACTTCTAGTAATGTGCATTAGGAGAGTGTATCACAGAGCTCGACAGCAATAAAACTTATAGTAATGTGCAGTAGGTGATTGTCTCAAGGAGCTCCACAGCAATACAATTTACAGTAATTTTCAGGGTGTCAGTATATCACAGAGCTACACAGTAATACAACTCATAGTAATGTGTAGCAGGTGAATGAATCACAGACTCCCCAGCAATACAATTCACAGTAATCGACAGTGTGCATGAGCACAAGTGTCATGCATACTGACAGCCCTACTGCACATGGTGAGAATGCACATCAGGACCATGAGAATGTGGTCCTGAAACAGGACTGCCCAATACAAAGTTGGGAGGCATGCTTTATATTGCTGCACAGTATATACATTTCCCAAGTGTGGAAGTGGGCCATATTTAGGCAAATCTAGCTCTGCAGGGGTGTGGCTCCAGGGGGCTTCTCATTAGATCATCGTTTCTGGGATTCTACCCTTAACCTCTTGCTGATGCCATAATCTAATGTGTGATAAGGTATGGCAACTGGGGACGGGGCCCTTCTTCCTACCTAGGTGTTATCCGAGTCAGCAGTGGTTCCAGTGCCGGACTGGCAATAAAAAGCAGCCATGGAAATATTTTTAAACCAGCCCCATAGCATAACATTATTTTTTGTTCACAAAAAGGAAAACTACACATTTTTAAAAGCACATCTGAAGAGTGTATTATTTATAGATATGACATATATACCCCTGCATATTGCAATTTGTACCTCCAGTATGTACACAACAAGGTAATATGTCACACCTGATACATGATATATTACTTATGGACAGGGCAATACAGAGGCCCCAGTATGTACCCAAGGTTATATGAATTGTCCTTTGTAGGGATATATACAAGGGCAGTATGTGAGACATAACATTCTGTACATACTTAGGACATATATTGCCCTGTGCAGGGGTATATATCAGGGCAGTGTGTGGGATATAACATTACCCCAGCACCTAGATTGCACTCACGTGGTTTGCCACAGCACCCAGGACATACCCCAGCATGCAGATTGCCCTCACAGGACTTGCCCCAGCACCCAGGACAGCACTCACAGGACTTTCCCCAGCACCCAGAACTTACCCCAGAATGCAGAATGCACTCACAGGACTTGTCCCAGCACCCAGGACAGCACTCACAGAACTTTCCCCAGAACCCAGGACTTACCCCAGCGTGCAGATTGCACTTACATGACTTAACCCCAGCATGCAAATTGCACTGACAAGACTTTACCCCTAGCATGCAGATTGCACTCACAGCACTTATTCCAGCACACAGATTTAATTGACAGGACTTGACCCAGCACCCAGGACTTACCCCCAGAACAGAGACTGTACTCACAGGACTTGCCTCAGCACCCGGCCCACTCCAGATATTGCACCACAGGACTTGCCCCGCAGGGGCGGATCCAGAGTATGTTGGCATTGCCCATGTCTGTCTATCTTTTTCTCTCCCCCCATGTCTGTCTCTATCTCCACTCCCTCCTCATGTGTGTAGTCTTCCCCCTATCCTTTCTATTTCTGTAGTCTCTATCATCTCTCAATTCTTTAGACTCACTCCCCCTGTAGTCTATCTAAAATTTCTATCCCCCTGTAGTCTGTTTGCCCCTGTAGTCTGTTTGCCCCTGTAGTCTGTTTGCCCCAGTAGTCTGTTTGCCCCAGTAGTCTGTTTCCCCCTGTAGTCTTTTTCCCCCTGTAGTCTGTTTGCCCCTGTAGTCTGTTTCCCCCTGTAGTCTCTTTCCCCAGTAGGCTGTTTCCCCCTGTAGTCTCTTTCCTCCAGTAGTCTCTTTCCCCCAGTAGTCTGTTTCCCCCAGTAGTCTGTTTCCCCCTGTAGTCTGTTTCCCCCTGTAGTCTCTTTCCCCCAGTAGTCTCTTTCCCCCAGTAGTCTGTTTGCCCCTGTAGTCTCTTCCCCCAGTAGTCTGTTTGCCCCTGTAGTCTCTTTCCCCCAGTAGTCTCTTTCCCCCAGTAGACTCTTTCCCCCAGTAGACTCTTTCCCCCTGTGGCCTTTTTCCCCCAGTAGTCTCTTTCCCCCTGTAGTCTTTTTCCCCCTGTAGTCTTTTTCCCCCAGTAGTCTCTTTCCCCCAGTAGTCTATTTCCCCCAGTAGTCTCTTTGCCCCTGTAGTCTGTTTCCCCCAGTAGTCTCTTTCCCCCAGTAGTTTCTTTCCCCCGTAGTCTCTTTCCCCCAGTAGTTTCTTTCCCCCGTGGTCTCTTTCCCCCGTAGTCTCTTTGCCCTGTTGTCTCTTTCCCCCAGAGTCTGCTTCCCCCATGCTATCCCCCACTTTCCCGATGCTTTTTCTAATTAACGGGTCTGATCTCCCCCTTCCCCTACTTCAACTAATTCGGCCGCCGCCGGAAGTCAGCAGTCAGACGAATTTGTTAAAGCGGCGACGGCCGCCGAATTCAGGTAATTCGGCTGCCTTCACCACTTTAACTAATTAGACGGCCGTCGCCGCTTTAACGATTTCATCTGACTGCTGACTTCCGGCGGCGGCCGAATTAGTTGAAGTGAAAGTCAGCACGGATGGAGAGTGGCCGCATCTCAAAGCGGCCCCAGGGCAGACGGCCCACCGGGATTTTTCCCGGTATCCCGGTGGGCCAGTCCGGCCCTGAGTGGTTCCTTCCTATGTGCAGCTGGGCCTCTTCTTCTGTAGATTGCCTTTCAGGCTGGGGTTGTAGGTCAATCTGCTATAGCTGGAAGTTAAGTGGCTTTCTGGTATCACTAAAGGTAATGGGTGACTTACTAATAAACATGGTGGTCTTTAGATTGACACTTTACCCCACCAATACACCTTGACCAGAACTACTGCCACTTAAAGGAATACTTCAAGCTCCAGAAAAGGGTCTAAAACACTACTTCTATTTAAAGAATCCCACACCATTGACATAGGTTTATTATTAAACAATGTTGAAAATTAGTTATTGCCCCAGGGCTTTATTCACGAAAGAAGAAATTGACAAGGGAATTTCAAACCTAAGGCCATGATAGCCGAGTTGGAAAAATTCTCCTGGATCCCCCTCTCCCGGCAGTCGTGCTCTACCCCGCTAGTCACCAGGGAGAATCGGGCAGCTGGGGGATGTCTGCACGATATGTGCAGACATCCTCCATGCTGCCCGACACTTCCGTCTATTTTGAGGGACCAGCTGTCCGTCATAATAGACGGAGGTGTTGGGCAGCATGGAGGATGTCTGCACGTATCGTGCAGACATCCCCCAGCTGCCCCCACTAGCCACAGGAAAGGAATCAAGGTGAGGGGGAGAGAGGGGGAAAAATAGACAGACAAGGGGAGGGAGGGAGGGGGGGAAATAGACAGACAAGGGGAGGGAGGGAGGGGGAAATAGACAAGGGGAGGGACGGGGGAAAATAGACAGACAAGGGGAGGGAGGAAGGGGGTAAATAGACAGACAAGGAAGGGGAGGGAGGAAGGGGGGAAATAGACAGACAAGGGGAGGGGGAGAGAGAGGCCGCATTGGCACATAAAAGGAAATAAAAACAAGAAATGCATTTGTATAATATCAATTTGTTTATTAAATATTAAAAAGCAATTTACATATATACAAGTTAAACTTTTTTTTCTTATAGGGTAGTCTTATAATCAGGCTTTTAGTTTTTTTCCTAAAGGAATATACAATGTTTGGGGGGTCGTCTTATAATCAGGGTCATCTTATAATCGAGCAAATACAGTAATCCAAGCCGAGGTCAAGAACCAAAGAGACAATCCACAGAAATCACTGGAGGAGGAACAGAAGGTTAGATCTTAATAGGGTCTTTTGTGATGGAATAAACCTGTGCCACGTCCTCCACTAATTTATATAAAAGCACCCTCCTCTATTAGAACCAATTTCGCAGTGATCTTAAAAGGCGCTGTATTCGTCTGGTGGTAGCATTAGAAGATGGGATCTTTGGGATTTCTGTTGTTGTTCTGCATCCACCTGCCTCATTGTCATCAAAGAGAAATGTCATGTGGGTCACTGGACATATCTCCTTGTTTGATGGCATATTGATGTAACAGGGATCAGGTGAGATAAAATGAGTTTCCTCTGCAGCTGAAAACTTATCTTGTGAGATGTTTATATCATCTTTTTTCGTTGTAATTAATGGCTCCCATGACTTTTTTTTCATGATTGGTTCACCTTCTTTCACCATAGGCTCATCAGTTAATGGGTCTGAAATCTGATGAAACAAGAGTTCCAAAATGCGAGGCTGATGTTGTCCCTCTTCTTTATCTCCCGAATTCAAAGCAGCACATTCCTTACACAATGATACATTGTCAGTCTGCTCTCTGTAAAACTGTCTGAGATATCGGTACTCCATGTTTACATGGTGAACTACCGAATACATACTGGTAACGTCTGGTAATCACTAGTGCTCACTAGCAATCTATAGTGCACTCTCTACCTCCCAGGACACTACTGGCAGACTACTGGTACTGGAAGGACTTAAATAGGTATTAAAGGTGACATCACAAAAGCTTTGTGTGACGGAACATCATGACATCATAAAGCACGCTGACATGGCATGGGGTACTGCTAGCAGAAAAAAAAATACATTTGCTAGCTGAGAAATATATCAAGTACTAAATGACAGGTTCTATAACCTTTATTAGAAATCCAAATACAAAATACTGGTCTGCATTTGCAACAGATGTTTCTTTACACCTGCCATCATTCTCTATCTTGAGATGCCCCTTTTTATATATACTTTTTCTTCTCTCCTTTTTGGTTTTTATGTTTCCTTTCAATGTCTCTTATTACTTTCATATTGATTTTAAAGTTTTTTGGTCTATTACCCCTCTTCTCTTATTTTCCTTTCTTTTTATACAATCCTTTCCTTTGTCCTTTCATTGGAGATTATCCTGACTTGATTATCATGTTGAATGCCTTATATATATTATCCACAGGAAAGCACTAGGATATTATTGATGGTTTATTAGTCTTGCTCAAGAAAATTTTAGAATTTTTTTTCTTCACCCAATCATTTTAAATAGAAATTAAAGAGATCTATTTTCACTGTATAGCTCTATCAGTGGCAGACATGTTTGGTCAGATGATCTGACCCAATATTCAAAACAACATGTCCACCCCCTGGTAGAGAATAGAGCTATGCAGAACAAAGAAGTATCAACAATAGATTTTATTTGTATTCTTTCATGAAAGGATTTCTATTTAAAATGCCAACCCTTGAAGAAATCTTTAAGTTAAACAGAATCTTGGCTTTATTCATGAAATAGACAACTGAGAATGGAAATTCAAACTTAAAGGAAATCTGTCGTCAAAAATGATGTTTAATAATATGTAGGTATTTTATATAGACTTTAATGAAAGAATACAAATCAAGTACCTTACTGAGTGTCACTGACTAGGGCTATTCTCGTCACTCGGTGCCTTCATACTCACGCCGCCGGAGTTCTCGCGTTGTTATAGTGGTCATGTTTTTAGAGTTCGGAAGTCACGAGAGACTTAGGGAACTTTTTTCTTTTTCGGCGGCCATCTTTTTGAAGTCCGCTCGCTCTCTTTTCAGACACCAAATAGATGTACTCATTCTTGTTTGTTTTTTAGTATTACTGTTCCAAATCAATTAGGGAACTTTTCCATTATATTTAATTAAATATTTTATTTATATATATATATATATATATATATATATATATATATATATATATACCATATTTGCTTGAATATAAGACGACCCTGATTATAAGACGACCCCCCAAACTTTAATATTCCTTTAGGAAAGAAAAATAAAAGCCTGAATATAAGACTACCCCATAGGAAAAAAGTTTAACTTGTATATATTCACATGTAAATTGCTTTTTAATATTTAATACAAATGATGATATTAAACAAATGCATTTCTTGTTTTTATTTCCTTTTATGTGCCAATGCTGCCTCTCTCTCCCCCCTCCCAAACTTTTCTCTCTCTCCCCCCTCCCCTTGTTTCTCTCCCCCCTCCCTCCCCTTGTCTTTCTCTACCCCCTCGCTCCCCTTGTCTTTCTCTCCCCACTCCCTCCCCTTGTTTCTCTCCCCCTCCCTCCCTCCCCTTGATTTTCCCTCACCCCCTTGTCTTTCTCTCCCACCTCGCTCCCCTTGTCTTTCTCTCCCCCCTCGCTCCCCTTGTCTTTCTCTCCCCCCTCCCTCCCCTTGTTTCTCTCCCCCTCCCTCCCTCCCCTTGATTTTCCCTCACCACCTTGTCTTTCTCTCCCCTCTCCCATTGTCTTTTCGTGCAGACATGCCCCCGCTGCCCAGATCTCCCTGGTGCCTAGTGGAGGCAGCCGGAGGATGTCTGCACGATACGCGCAGACATACTCCGCTGCTGCCCGACACTTCCGCCGGGTCTTTTATGATGAAGCTGGAAGGACCCGGCTTCATCATAGAAGTCCCAGCATTCGTGCCGGGCGGCAGCAGAGGATGTCTACGATCATCGCGCAGACATCCTCCTGCTGGTATCTAGAGAGAACCAGGTCCCCTGTAGCTCTGCGGGGGACCTGGATCCCAGTCTAATAGTCTGACCTCGATTTGAGGTCAGATTATAAGATGACCTCGAATATAAGATGAGGGGTCTTTTTCAGAGCATTTGCTCGGAAAAAAACCTTGACTTATATTCGAGCAAATACGGTATATATATATATATATATATATTTATATATATATATACATATATATATATATATATATATATATATATATATATATATATATATATATATATATATATATATATAGGTATTCTCTGCTTTTTCTCACCATATCAGTAACTCACCTACTGACACACCCCGCTCCTACTCTATTGGCCTATTCTAATCACTTCCTTTATTTATACACCTGTTCAAAAGTCTTCTAGTTGTCTGTGCAAAAAGTATTCTCACTATTATATTGTGCTATTGTTATTCGGTTGTCATTTTGATCTCGACCATCGGCTTGTTTACTGACTTCGTTTTGATCTCCACCTACCTCGACCCTCGGCCTGTTTTCTGACTTCGTTTTGATCTCCGCCTGCCTCGACCCTCAGCCTGTTTTCTGACTTCGCTTTATCAGGGCTGCCATCGGGGGGGGGGGGGGGCGGGATACAACGTCCCGAGCCCGGCGGGCACAGAGGCCCGCTTTGGCCCCGGCCCTTTAAAAATAAAATGTGAGTGTATCACAGAGCTCCACAGCAATACAACTTCTAGTAATGTGCATTAGGAGAGTGTATCACAGAGCTCGACAGCAATGAAACTTATAGTAATGTGCAGTAGGTGATTGTCTCAAGGAGCTCGACAGCAATACAATTTACAGTAATTTTCAGGGTGTCAGTATATCACAGAGCTACACAGTAATACAACTCATAGTAATGTGTAGCAGGTGAATGAATCACAGACTCCCCGGCAATACAATTCACAGTAATCGACAGTGTGCATGAGTACAAGTGTCATGCATACTGACAGCCCTACTGCACATGGTGAGAATGCACATCAGGACCATGAGAATGTGGTCCCGAAACAGGACTGCCCAATACAAAGTTGGGAGGCATGCTTTATATTGCTGCACAGTATATACATTTCCCAAGTGTGGAAGTGGGCCACATTTAGGCAAATCTAGCTCTGCAGGGGTGTGGCTCCAGGGGGCTTCTCATTAGATCATCGTTTCTGGGATTCTACCCTTAACCTCTTGCTGATGCCATAATCTAATGTGTGATAAGGTATGGCAACTGGGGACGGGGCCCTTCTTCCTACCTAGGTGTTATCCGAGTCAGCAGTGGTTCCTTCCTATGTGCAGCTGGGCCTCTTCTTCTGTAGATTGCCTTTCAGGCTGGGGCTGTAGGTCAATCTGCTATAGCTGGAAGTTAAGTGGCTTTCTGGTATCACTAAAGGTAATGGGTGACTTACTAATAAACATGGTGGTCTTTAGATTGACACTTTACCCCACCAATACACCTTGACCAGAACTACTGCCACTTAAAGGAATACTTCAAGCTCCAGAAAAGGGTCTAAAACACTACTTCTATTTAAAGAATCCCACACCATTGACATAGGTTTATTATTAAACAATGTTGAAAATTAGTTATTGCCCCAGGGCTTTATTCACGAAAGAAGAAATTGACAAGGGAATTTCAAACCTAAGGCCATGATAGCCGAGTTGGAAAAATTCTCCTGGATCCCCCTCTCCCGGCAGTCGTGCTCTACCCCGCTAGTCACCAGGGAGAATCGGGCAGCTTGGGGATGTCTGCACGATATGTGCAGACATCCTCCATGCTGCCCGACACTTCCGTCTATTTTGAGGGACCAGCTGTCCGTCATAATAGACGGAGGTGTTGGGCAGCATGGAGGATGTCTGCAGGTATCGTGCAGACATCCCCCAGCTGCCCCCACTAGCCACAGGAAAGGAATCAAGGTGAGGGGGAGAGAGGGGGAAAAATAGACAGACAAGGGGAGGGAGGGAGGGGGGGAAATAGACAGACAAGGGGAGGGAGGGAGGGGGGAAATAGACAAGGGGAGGGAGGGGGGAAAATAGACAGACAAGGGGAGGGAGGAAGGGGGTAAATAGACAGACAAGGAAGGGGAGGGAGGAAGGGGGGCAATAGACAGACAAGGGGAGGGGGAGAGAGAGGCCGCATTGGCACATAAAAGGAAATAAAAACAAGAAATGCATTTGTATAATATCAATTTGTTTATTAAAAATTAAAAAGCAATTTACATATATACAAGTTAAACTTTTTTTTCTTATAGGGTAGTCTTATAATCAGGCTTTTAGTTTTTTTCCTAAAGGAATATACAATGTTTGGGGGGTCGTCTTATAATCAGGGTCATCTTATAATCGAGCAAATACAGTAATCCAAGCCGAGGTCAAGAACCGAAGAGACAATCCACAGAAATCACTGGAGGAGGAACAGAAGGTTAGATCTTAATAGGGTTTTTTGTGATGGAATAAACCTGTGCCACGTCCTCCACTAATTTATATAAAAGCACCCTCCTCTATTAGAACCAATTTCGCAGTGATCTTAAAAGGCGCTGTATTCGTCTGGTGGTAGCATTAGAAGATGGGATCTTTGGGATTTTTGTTGTTGTTCTGCATCCACCTGCCTCATTGTCATCAAAGAGAAATGTCATGTGGGTCACTGGACATATCTCCTTGTTTGATGGCATATTGATGTAGCAGGGATCAGGTGAGATAAAATGAGTTTCCTCTGCAGCTGAAAACTTATCTTGTGAGATGTTTATATCATCTTTTTTCGTTGTAATTAATGGCTCCCATGACTTTTTTTTCATGATTGGTTCACCTTCTTTCACCATAGGCTCATCAGTTAATGGGTCTGAAATCTGATGAAACAAGAGTTCCAAAATGCGAGGCTGATGTTGTCCCTCTTCTTTATCTCCCGAATTCAAAGCAGCACATTCCTTACACAATGATACATTGTCAGTCTGCTCTCAGTAAAACTGTCTGAGATATCGGTACTCCATGTTTACATGGTGAACTACCGAATACATACTGGTATGTATACAATACACCCAATTCACCCAATCATTTTAAATAGAAATTAAAGAGATCTATTTTCACTGTATAGCTCTATCAGTGGCAGACATGTTTGGTCAGATGATCTGACCCAATATTCAAAACAACATGTCCACCCCCTGGTAGAGAATAGAGCTATGCAGAACAAAGATGTATCAACAATAGATTTTATTTGTATTCTTTCATGAAAGGATTTCTATTTAAAATGCCAACCCTTGAAGAAATCTTTAAGTTAAACAGAATCTTGGCTTTATTCATGAAATAGACAACTGAGAATGGAAATTCAAACTTAAAGGAAATCTGTCGTCAAAAATGATGTTTAATAATATGTAGGTATTTTATATAGACTTTAATGAAAGAATACAAATCAAGTACCTTACTGAGTGTCACTGACTAGGGCTATTCTCGTCACTCGGTGCCTTCATACTCACGCCGCCAGAGTTCTCGCGTTGTTATAGTGGTCATGTTTTTAGAGTTCGGAAGTCACGAGAGACTTAGGGAACTTTTTTCTTTTTCGGCGGCCATCTTTTTGAAGTCCGCTCGCTCTCTTTTCAGACACCAAATAGATGTACTCATTCTTGTTTGTTTTTTAGTATTACTGTTCCAAATCAATTAGGGAACTTTTCCAATATATTTAATTAAATATTTTATTTATATATATATATATATATATATATATATATATATATATATATATACCGTATTTGCTTGAATATAAGACGACCCTGATTATAAGACGACCCCCCAAACTTTAATATTCCTTTAGGAAAGAAAAATAAAAGCCTGAATATAAGACTACCCCATAGGAAAAAAGTTTAACTTGTATATATTCACATGTAAATTGCTTTTTAATATTTAATACAAATGATGATATTAAACAAATGCATTTCTTGTTTTTATTTCCTTTTATGTGCCAATGCTGCCTCTCTCTCCCCCCTCCCAAACTTTTCTCTCTCTCCCCCCTCCCCTTGTTTCTTTCCCCCCTCCCTCCCCTTGTCTTTCTCTACCCCCTCGCTCCCCTTGTCTTTCTCTCCCCACTCCCTCCCCTTGTTTCTCTCCCCCTCCCTCCCTCCCCTTGATTTTCCCTCACCCCCTTGTCTTTCTCTCCCACCTCGCTCCCCTTGTCTTTCTCTCCCCCCTCGCTCCCCTTGTCTTTCTCTCCCCCCTCCCTCCCCTTGTTTCTCTCCCCCTCCCTCCCTCAACTTGATTTTCCCTCACCCCCTTGTCTTTCTCTCCCCTCTCCCATTGTCTTTTCGTGCAGACATCCCCCGGCTGCCCAGATCTCCCTGGTGCCTAGTGGAGGCAGCCGGAGGATGTCTGCACGATACGCGCAGACATACTCCGCTGCTGCCCGACACTTACGCCGGGTCTTTTATGATGAAGCTGGAAGGACCCGGCTTCATCATAGAAGTCCCAGCATTCGTGCCGGGCGGCAGCAGAGGATGTCTACGATCATCGCGCAGACATCCTCCTGCTGCTAGCTAGAGGGAACCAGGTCCCCTGCAGCTCTGCGGGGGACCTGGATCCCAGTCTAATTGTCTGACCTCGATTTGAGGTCAGATTATAAGATGACCTCGAATATAAGATGAGGGGTCTTTTTCAGAGCATTTGCTCGGAAAAAAACCTTGACTTATATTCGAGCAAATACGGAATATATATATATATATATATATATATATATATATATATACATATATATATATATATATATATAGGTATTCTCTGCTTTTTCTCAGCATATCAGTAACTCACCTACTGACACACCCCGCTCCTACTCTATTGGCCTATTCTAATCACTTCCTTTATTTATACACCTGTTCAAAAGTCTTCTAGTTGTCTGTGCAAAAAGTATTCTCACTATTATATTGTGCTATTGTTATTCGTTTGTCATTTTGATCTCGACACTAGGCTTGATTACTGACTTCGTTTTGATCTCCACCTGCCTCGACCCTCGGCCTGTTTTCTGACTTCGTTTTGATCTCTGCCTGCCTCGACCCTCAGCCTGTTTTCTGACTTCGCTTTATCAGGGCTGCCATCAGGGGGGGGGGGGGGCGGGATACAACGTCCCGAGCCCGGCGGGCACAGAGGCCCGCTTTGGCCCCGGCCCTTTAAAAATAAAATGTGAGTGTATCACAGAGCTCCACAGCAATAAAACTTCTAGTAATGTGCATTAGGAGAGTGTATCACAGAGCTCGACAGCAATAAAACGTATAGTAATGTGCAGTAGGTGATTGTCTCAAGGAGCTCCACAGCATTACAATTTACAGTAATTTTCAGGGTGTCAGTATATCACAGAGCTACACAGTAATACAACTCATAGTAATGTGTAGCAGGTGAATGAATCACAGACTCCCCAGCAATACAATTCACAGTAATCGACAGTGTGCATGAGCACAAGTGTCATGCATACTGACAGCCCTACTGCACATGGTGAGAATGCACATCAAGACCATGAGAATGTGGTCCCGAAACAGGACTGCCCAATACAAAGTTGGGAGGCATGCTTTATATTGCTGCACAGTATATACATTTCCCAAGTGTGGAAGTGGGCCATATTTAGGCAAATCTAGCTCTGCAGGGGTGTGGCTCCAGGGGGCTTCTCATTAGATCATCGTTTCTGGGATTCTACCCTTAACCTCTTGCTGATGCCATAATCTAATGTGTGATAAGGTATGGCAACTGGGGACGGGGCCCTTCTTCCTACCTAGGTGTTATCCGAGTCAGCAGTGGTTCCTTCCTATGTGCAGCTGGGCCTCTTCTTCTGTAGATTGCCTTTCAGGCTGGGGCTGTAGGTCAATCTGCTATAGCTGGAAGTTAAGTGGCTTTCTGGTATCACTAAAGGTAATGGGTGACTTACTAATAAACATGGTGGTCTTTAGATTGACACTTTACCCCACCAATACACCTTGACCAGAACTACTGCCACTTAAAGGAATACTTCAAGCTCCAGAAAAGGGTCTAAAACACTACTTCTATTTAAAGAATCCCACACCATTGACATAGGTTTATTATTAAACAATGTTGAAAATTAGTTATTGCCCCAGGGCTTTATTCACGAAAGAAGAAATTGACAAGGGAATTTCAAACCTAAGGCCATGATAGCCGAGTTGGAAAAATTCTCCTGGATCCCCCTCTCCCGGCAGTCGTGCTCTACCCCGCTAGTCACCAGGGAGAATCGGGCAGCTGGGGGATGTCTGCACGATATGTGCAGACATCCTCCATGCTGCCCGACACTTCCGTCTATTTTGAGGGACCAGCTGTCCGTCATAATAGACGGAGGTGTTGGGCAGCATGGAGGATGTCTGCACGTATCGTGCAGACATCCCCCAGCTGCCCCCACTAGCCACAGGAAAGGAATCAAGGTGAGGGGGAGAGAGGGGGAAAAATAGACAGACAAGGGGAGGGAGGGAGGGGGGGAAATAGACAGACAAGGGGAGGGAGGGAGGGGGGGAAATAGACAGACAAGGGGAGGGAGGGAGGGAGGGAGGGGGGAAATAGACAAGGGGAGGGAGGGGGGAAAATAGACAGACAAGGGGAGGGAGGAAGGGGGTAAATAGACAGACAAGGAAGGGGAGGGAGGAAGGGGGGAAATAGACAGACAAGGGGAGGGGGAGAGAGAGGCCGCATTGGCACATAAAAGGAAATAAAAACAAGAAATGCATTTGTATAATATCAATTTGTTTATTAAATATTAAAAAGCAATTTACATATATACAAGTTAAACTTTTTTTTCTTATAGGGTAGTCTTATAATCAGGCTTTTAGTTTTTTTCCTAAAGGAATATACAATGTTTGGGGGGTCGTCTTATAATCAGGGTCATCTTATCATCGAGCAAATACAGTAATCCAAGCCGAGGTCAAGAACCGAAGAGACAATCCACAGAAATCACTGGAGGAGGAACAGAAGGTTAGATCTTAATAGGGTCTTTTGTGATGGAATAAACCTGTGCCACGTCCTCCACTAATTTATATAAAAGCACCCTCCTCTATTAGAACCAATTTCGCAGTGATCTTAAAAGGCGCTGTATTCGTCTGGTGGTAGCATTAGAAGATGGGATCTTTGGGATTTTTGTTGTTGTTCTGCATCCACCTGCCTCATTGTCATCAAAGAGAAATGTCATGTGGGTCACTGGACATATCTCCTTGTTTGATGGCATATTGATGTAGCAGGGATCAGGTGAGATAAAATGAGTTTCCTCTGCAGCTGAAAACTTATCTTGTGAGATGTTTATATCATCTTTTTTCGTTGTAATTAATGGCTCCCATGACTTTTTTTTCATGATTGGTTCACCTTCTTTCACCATAGGCTCATCAGTTAATGGGTCTGAAATCTGATGAAACAAGAGTTCCAAAATGCGAGGCTGATGTTGTCCCTCTTCTTTATCTCCCGAATTCAAAGCAGCACATTCCTTACACAATGATACATTGTCAGTCTGCTCTCTGTAAAACTGTCTGAGATATCGGTACTCCATGTTTACATGGTGAACTACCGAATACATACTGGTAACGTCTGGTAATCACTAGTGCTCACTAGCAATCTATAGTGCACTCTCTACCTCCCAGGACACTACTGGCAGACTACTGTTACTGGAAGGACTTAAATAGGTATTAAAGGTGACATCACAAAAGCTTTGTGTGACGGAACATCATGACATCATAAAGCACGCTGACATGGCATGGGGTACTGCTAGCAGAAAAAAAAATACATTTGCTAGCTGAGAAATATATCAAGTACTAAATGACAGGTTCTATAACCTTTATTAGAAATCCAAATACAAAATACTGGTCTGCATTTGCAACAGATGTTTCTTTACACCTGCCATCATTCTCTATCTTGAGATGCCCCTTTTTATATATACTTTTTCTTCTCTCCTTTTTGGTTTTTATGTTTCCTTTCAATGTCTCTTATTACTTTCATATTGATTTTAAAGTCTTTTGGTCTATTACCCCTCTTCTCTTATTTTCCTTTCTTTTTATACAATCCTTTCCTTTGTCCTTTCATTGGAGATTATCCTGACTTGATTATCATGTTGAATGCCTTATATATATTATCCACAGGAAAGCACTAGGATATTATTGATGGTTTATTAGTCTTGCTCAAGAAAATTTTAGAATTTTTTTTCTTCACCCAATCATTTTAAATAGAAATTAAAGAGATCTATTTTCACTGTATAGCTCTATCAGTGGCAGACATGTTTGGTCAGATGATCTGACCCAATATTCAAAACAACATGTCCACCCCCTGGTAGAGAATAGAGCTATGCAGAACAAAGAAGTATCAACAATAGATTTTATTTGTATTCTTTCATGAAAGGATTTCTATTTAAAATGCCAACCCTTGAAGAAATCTTTAAGTTAAACAGAATCTTGGCTTTATTCATGAAATAGACAACTGAGAATGGAAATTCAAACTTAAAGGAAATCTGTCGTCAAAAATGATGTTTAATAATATGTAGGTATTTTATATAGACTTTAATGAAAGAATACAAATCAAGAACCTTACTGAGTGTCACTGACTAGGGCTATTCTCGTCACTCGGTGCCTTCATACTCACGCCGCCGGAGTTCTCGCGTTGTTATAGTGGTCATGTTTTTAGAGTTCGGAAGTCACGAGAGACTTAGGGAACTTTTTTCTTTTTCGGCGGCCATCTTTTTGAAGTCCGCTCGCTCTCTTTTCAGACACCAAATAGATGTACTCATTCTTGTTTGTTTTTTAGTATTACTGTTCCAAATCAATTAGGGAACTTTTCCATTATATTTAATTAAATATTTTATTTATATATATATACCGTATTTGCTTGAATATAAGACGACCCTGATTATAAGACGACCCCCCAAACTTTGATATTCCTTTAGGAAAGAAAAATAAAAGCCTGAATATAAGACTACCCCATAGGAAAAAAGTTTAACTTGTATATATTCACATGTAAATTGCTTTTTAATATTTAATACAAATGATGATATTAAACAAATGCATTTCTTGTTTTTATTTCCTTTTATGTGCCAATGCTGCCTCTCTCTCCCCCCTCCCAAACTTTTCTCTCTCTCCCCCCTCCCCTTGTTTCTCTCCCCCCTCCCTCCCCTTGTCTTTCTATACCCCCTCGCTCCCCTTGTCTTTCTCTCCCCACTCCCTCCCCTTGTTTCTCTCCCCCTCCCTCCCTCCCCTTGATTTTCCCTCACCCCCTTGTCTTTCTCTCCCACCTCGCTCCCCTTGTCTTTCTCTCCCCCCTCGCTCCCCTTGTCTTTCTCTCCCCCCTCCCTCCCCTTGTTTCTCTCCCCCTCCCTCCCTCCCCTTGATTTTCCCTCACCCCCTTGTCTTTCTCTCCCCTCTCCCATTGTCTTTTCGTGCAGACATCCCCCGGCTGCCCAGATCTCCCTGGTGCCTAGTGGAGGCAGCCGGAGGATGTCTGCACGATACGCGCAGACATACTCCGCTGCTGCCCGACACTTACGCCGGGTCTTTTATGATGAAGCTGGAAGGACCCGGCTTCATCATAGAAGTCCCAGCATTCGTGCCGGGCGGCAGCAGAGGATGTCTACGATCATCGCGCAGACATCCTCCTGCTGCTAGCTAGAGGGAACCAGGTCCCCTGCAGCTCTGCGGGGGACCTGGATCCCAGTCTAATAGTCTGACCTCGATTTGAGGTCAGATTATAAGATGACCTCGAATATAAGATGAGGGGTCTTTTTCAGAGCATTTGCTCGGAAAAAAACCTTGACTTATATTCGAGCAAATACGGTATATATATATATATATATATATACATATATATATATATATATATATATATATATATATATATATATATATGTATTCTCTGCTTTTTCTCTCCATATCAGTAACTCACCTACTGACACACCCCGCTCCTACTCTATTGGCCTATTCTAATCACTTCCTTTATTTATACACCTGTTCAAAAGTCTTCTAGTTGTCTGTGCAAAAAGTATTCTCACTATTATATTGTGCTATTGTTATTCGTTTGTCATTTTGATCTCGACCCTCGGCTTGTTTACTGACTTCGTTCTGATCTCCACCTGCCTCGACCCTCGGCCTGTTTTCTGACTTTGTTTTGATCTCCGCCTGCCTCGACCCTCAGCCTGTTTTCTGACTTCGCTTTATCAGGGCTGCCATCAGGGGGGGGGGGGGGGGGGGGCGGGATACAACGTCCCGAGCCCGGCGGGCACAGAGGCCCGCTTTGGCCCCGGCCCTTTAAAAATAAAATGTGAGTGTATCACAGAGCTCCACAGCAATAAAACTTCTAGTAATGTGCATTAGGAGAGTGTATCACAGAGCTCGACAGCAATAAAACTTATAGTAATGTGCAGTAGGTGATTGTCTCAAGGAGCTCCACAGCAATACAATTTACAGTAATTTTCAGGGTGTCAGTATATCACAGAGCTACACAGTAATACAACTCATAGTAATGTGTAGCAGGTGAATGAATCACAGACTCCCCAGCAATACAATTCACAGTAATCGACAGTGTGCATGAGCACAAGTGTCATGCATACTGACAGCCCTACTGCACATGGTGAGAATGCACATCAGGACCATGAGAATGTGGTCCCGAAACAGGACTGCCCAATACAAAGTTGGGAGGCATGCTTTATATTGCTGCACAGTATATACATTTCCCAAGTGTGAAAGTGGGCCATATTTAGGCAAATCTAGCTCTGCAGTGGTGTGGCTCCAGGGGGCTTCTCATTAGATCATCGTTTCTGGGATTCTACCCTTAACCTCTTGCTGATGCCATAATCTAATGTGTGATAAGGTATGGCAACTGGGGACGGGGCCCTTCTTCCTACCTAGGTGTTATCCGAGTCAGCAGTGGTTCCTTCCTATGTGCAGCTGGGCCTCTTCTTCTGTAGATTGCCTTTCAGGCTGGGGCTGTAGGTCAATCTGCTATAGCTGGAAGTTAAGTGGCTTTCTGGTATCACTAAAGGTAATGGGTGACTTACTAATAAACATGGTGGTCTTTAGATTGACACTTTACCCCACCAATACACCTTGACCAGAACTACTGCCACTTAAAGGAATACTTCAAGCTCCAGAAAAGGGTCTAAAACACTACTTCTATTTAAAGAATCCCACACCATTGACATAGGTTTATTATTAAACAATGTTGAAAATTAGTTATTGCCACAGGGCTTTATTCACGAAAGAAGAAATTGACAAGGGAATTTCAAACCTAAGGCCATGATAGCCGAGTTGGAAAAATTCTCCTGGATCCCCCTCTCCCGGCAGTCGTGCTCTACCCCGCTAGTCACCAGGGAGAATCGGGCAGCTGGGGGATGTCTGCACGATATGTGCAGACATCCTCCATGCTGCCCGACACTTCCGTCTATTTTGAGGGACCAGCTGTCCGTCATAATAGACGGAGGTGTTGGGCAGCATGGAGGATGTCTGCACGTATCGTGCAGACATCCCCCAGCTGCCCCCACTAGCCACAGGAAAGGAATCAAGGTGAGGGCGAGAGAGGGGGAAAAATACACAGACAAGGGGAGGGAGGGAGGGGGGGAAATAGACAGACAAGGGGAGGGAGGGAGGGGGGAAATAGACAAGGGGAGGGAGGGGGAAAATAGACAGACAAGGGGAGGGAGGAAGGGGGTAAATAGACAGACAAGGAAGGGGAGGGAGGAAGGGGGGAAATAGACAGACAAGGGGAGGGGGAGAGAGAGGTCGCATTGGCACATAAAAGGAAATAAAAACAAGAAATGCATTTGTATAATATCAATTTGTTTATTAAATATTAAAAAGCAATTTACATATATACAAGTTAAACTTTTTTTTCTTATAGGGTAGTCTTATAATCAGGCTTTTAGTTTTTTTCCTAAAGGAATATACAATGTTTGGGGGGTCGTCTTATAATCAGGGTCATCTTATAATCGAGCAAATACAGTAATCCAAGCCGAGGTCAAGAACCGAAGAGACAATCCACAGAAATCACTGGAGGAGGAACAGAAGGTTAGATCTTAATAGGGTCTTTTGTGATGGAATAAACCTGTGCCACGTCCTCCACTAATTTATATAAAAGCACCCTCCTCTATTAGAACCAATTTCGCAGTGATCTTAAAAGGCGCTGTATTCGTATGATGGTAGCATTAGAAGATGGGATCTTTGGGATTTTTGTTGTTGTTCTGCATCCACCTGCCTCATTGTCATCAAAGAAAAATGTCATGCGGGTCACTGGACATATCTCCTTGTTTGATGGCATATTGATGTAGCAGGGATCAGGTGAGATAAAATGAGTTTCCTCTGCAGCTGAAAACTTATCTTGTGAGATGTTTATATCATCTTTTTTCGTTGTAATTAATGGCTCCCATGACTTTTTTTTCATGATTGGTTCACCTTCTTTCACCATAGGCTCATCAGTTAATGGGTCTGAAATCTGATGAAACAAGAGTTCCAAAATGCGAGGCTGATGTTGTCCCTCTTCTTTATCTCCCCAATTCAAAGCAGCACATTCCTCACACAATGATACATTGTCAGTCTGCTCTCTGTAAAACTGTCTGAGATATCGGTACTCCATGTTTACATGGTGAACTACCGAATACATACTGGTAACGTCTGGTAATCACTAGTGCTCACTAGCAATCTATAGTGCACTCTCTACCTCCCAGGACACTACTGGCAGACTACTGGTACTGGAAGGACTTAAATAGGTATTAAAGGTGACATCACAAAAGCTTTGTGTGACGGAACATCATGACATCATAAAGCACGCTGACATGGCATGGGGTACTGCTAGCAGAAAAAAAATACATTTGCTAGCTGAGAAATATATCAAGTACTAAATGACAGGTTCTATAACCTTTATTAGAAATCCAAATACAAAATACTGGTCTGCATTTGCAACAGATGTTTCTTTACACCTGCCATCATTCTCTATCTTGAGATGCCCCTTTTTATATATACTTTTTCTTCTCTCCTTTTTGGTTTTTATGTTTCCTTTCAATGTCTCTTATTACTTTCATATTGATTTTAAAGTTTTTTGGTCTATTACCCCTCTTCTCTTATTTTCCTTTCTTTTTATACAATCCTTTCCTTTGTCCTTTCATTGGAGATTATCCTGACTTGATTATCATGTTGAATGCCTTATATATATTATCCACAGGAAAGCACTAGGATATTATTGATGGTTTATTAGTCTTGCTCAAGAAAATTTTAGAATTTTTTTTCTTTACCCAATCATTTTAAATAGAAATTAAAGAGATCTATTTTCACTGTATAGCTCTATCAGTGGCAGACATGTTTGGTCAGATGATCTGACCCAATAGTCAAAACAACATGTCCACCCCCTGGTAGAGAATAGAGCTATGCAGAACAAAGAAGTATCAACAATAGATTTTATTTGTATTCTTTCATGAAAGGATTTCTATTTAAAATGCCAACCCTTGAAGAAATCTTTAAGTTAAACAGAATCTTGGCTTTATTCATGAAATAGACAACTGAGAATGGAAATTCAAACTTAAAGGAAATCTGTCGTCAAAAATGATGTTTAATAATATGTAGGTATTTTATATAGACTTTAATGAAAGAATACAAATCAAGTACCTTACTGAGTGTCACTGACTAGGGCTATTCTCGTCACTCGGTGCCTTCATACTCACGCCGCCGGAGTTCTCGCGTTGTTATAGTGGTCATGTTTTTAGAGTTCGGAAGTCACGAGAGACTTAGGGAACTTTTTTCTTTTTCGGCGGCCATCTTTTTGAAGTCCGCTCGCTCTCTTTTCAGACACCAAATAGATGTACTCATTCTTGTTTGTTTTTTAGTATTACTGTTCCAAATCAATTAGGGAACTTTTCCATTATATTTAATTAAATATTTTATTTATATATATATACCGTATTTGATTGAATATAAGACGACCCTGATTATAAGACGACCCCCCAAACTTTGATATTCCTTTAGGAAAGAAAAATAAAAGCCTGAATATAAGACTACCCCATAGGAAAAAAGTTTAACTTGTATATATTCACATGTAAATTGCTTTTTAATATTTAATACAAATGATGATATTAAACAAATGCATTTCTTGTTTTTATTTCCTTTTATGTGCCAATGCTGCCTCTCTCTCCCCCCTCCCAAACTTTTCTCTCTCTCCCCCCTCCCCTTGTTTCTCTCCCCCCTCCCTCCCCTTGTCTTTCTCTACCCCCTCGCTCCCCTTGTCTTTCTCTCCCCACTCCCTCCCCTTGTTTCTCTCCCCCTCCCTCCCTCCCCTTGATTTTCCCTCACCCCCTTGTCTTTCTCTCCCACCTCGCTCCCCTTGTCTTTCTCTCCCCCCTCGCTCCCCTTGTCTTTCTCTCCCCCCTCCCTCCCCTTGTTTCTCTCCCCCTCCCTCCCTCCCCTTGATTTTCCCTCACCCCCTTGTCTTTCTCTCCCCTCTCCCATTGTCTTTTCGTGCAGACATCCCCCGGCTGCCCAGATCTCCCTGGTGCCTAGTGGAGGCAGCCGGAGGATGTCTGCACGATACGCGCAGACATACTCCGCTGCTGCCCGACACTTCCGCCGGGTCTTTTATGATGAAGCTGGAAGGACCCGGCTTCATCATAGAAGTCCCAGCATTCGTGCCGGGCGGCAGCAGAGGATGTCTACGATCATCGCGCAGACATCCTCCTGCTGCTAGCTAGAGGGAACCAGGTCCCCTGCAGCTCTGCGGGGGACCTGGATCCCAGTCTAATAGTCTGACCTCGATTTGAGGTCAGATTATAAGATGACCTCGAATATAAGATGAGGGGTCTTTTTCAGAGCATTTGCTCGGAAAAAAACCTTGATTTATATTCGAGCAAATACGGTATATATATATATATATATATATATATATATATATATATACATATATATATATATATATATATAGGTATTCTCTGCTTTTTCTCAGCATATCAGTAACTCACCTACTGACACACCCCGCTCCTACTCTATTGGCCTATTCTAATCACTTCCTTTATTTATACACCTGTTCAAAAGTCTTCTAGTTGTCTGTGCAAAAAGTATTCTCACTATTATATTGTGCTATTGTTATTCGTTTGTCATTTTGATCTCGACACTAGGCTTGTTTACTGACTTCGTTTTGATCTCCACCTGCCTCGACCCTCGGCCTGTTTTCTGACTTCGTTTTGATCTCTGCCTGCCTCGACCCTCAGCCTGTTTTCTGACTTCGCTTTATCAGGGCTGCCATCAGGGGGGGGGGGGGGAGGCGGGATACAACGTCCCGAGCCCGGCGGGCACAGAGGCCCGCTTTGGCCCCGGCCCTTTAAAAATAAAATGTGAGTGTATCACAGAGCTCCACAGCAATAAAACTTCTAGTAATGTGCATTAGGAGAGTGTATCACAGAGCTCGACAGCAATAAAACTTATAGTAATGTGCAGTAGGTGATTGTCTCAAGGAGCTCCACAGCAATACAATTTACAGTAATTTTCAGGGTGTCAGTATATCACAGAGCTACACAGTAATACAACTCATAGTAATGTGTAGCAGGTGAATGAATCACAGACTCCCCAGCAATACAATTCACAGTAATCGACAGTGTGCATGAGCACAAGTGTCATGCATACTGACAGCCCTACTGCACATGGTGAGAATGCACATCAAGACCATGAGAATGTGGTCCCGAAACAGGACTGCCCAATACAAAGTTGGGAGGCATGCTTTATATTGCTGCACAGTATATACATTTCCCAAGTGTGGAAGTGGGCCATGTTTAGGCAAATCTAGCTCTGCAGGGGTGTGGCTCCAGGGGGCTTCTCATTAGATCATCGTTTCTGGGATTCTACCCTTAACCTCTTGCTGATGCCATAATCTAATGTGTGATAAGGTATGGCAACTGGGGACGGGGC
Organism: Pelodytes ibericus; assembly: GCA_036172795.1. NCBI lineage: Eukaryota > Metazoa > Chordata > Amphibia > Anura > Pelodytidae > Pelodytes > Pelodytes ibericus. The sequence goes on along the minus strand of CM069862.1, from coordinate 94,984,078 downwards.
CCTTCTTCCTACCTAGGTGTTATCCGAGTCAGCAGTGGTTCCTTCCTATGTGCAGCTGGGCCTCTTCTTCTGTAGATTGCCTTTCAGGCTGGGGCTGTAGGTCAATCTGCTATAGCTGGAAGTTAAGTGGCTTTCTGGTATCACTAAAGGTAATGGGTGACTTACTAATAAACATGGTGGTCTTTAGATTGACACTTTACCCCACCAATACACCTTGACCAGAACTACTGCCACTTAAAGGAATACTTCAAGCTCCAGAAAAGGGTCTAAAACACTACTTCTATTTAAAGAATCCCACACCATTGACATAGGTTTATTATTAAACAATGTTGAAAATTAGTTATTGCCCCAGGGCTTTATTCACGAAAGAAGAAATTGACAAGGGAATTTCAAACCTAAGGCCATGATAGCCGAGTTGGAAAAATTCTCCTGGATCCCCCTCTCCCGGCAGTCGTGCTCTACCCCGCTAGTCACCAGGGAGAATCGGGCAGCTGGGGGATGTCTGCACGATATGTGCAGACATCCTCCATGCTGCCCGACACTTCCGTCTATTTTGAGGGACCAGCTGTCCGTCATAATAGACGGAGGTGTTGGGCAGCATGGAGGATGTCTGCACGTATCGTGCAGACATCCCCCAGCTGCCCCCACTAGCCACAGGAAAGGAATCAAGGTGAGGGGGAGAGAGGGGGAAAAATAGACAGACAAGGGGAGGGAGGGGGGGAAATAGACAGACAAGGGGAGGGAGGGAGGGGGGGAAATAGACAGACAAGGGGAGGGAGGGAGGGGGGAAATAGACAAGGGGAGGGAGGGGGGAAAATAGACAGACAAGGGGAGGGAGGAAGGGGGTAAATAGACAGACAAGGAAGGGGAGGGAGGAAGGGGGGAAATAGACAGACAAGGGGAGGGGGAGAGAGAGGCCGCATTGGCACATAAAAGGAAATAAAAACAAGAAATGCATTTGTATAATATCAATTTGTTTATTAAATATTAAAAAGCAATTTACATATATACAAGTTAAACTTTTTTTTCTTATAGGGTAGTCTTATAATCAGGCTTTTAGTTTTTTTCCTAAAGGAATATACAATGTTTGGGGGGTCGTCTTAGAATCAGGGTCATCTTATAATCGAGCAAATACAGTAATCCAAGCCGAGGTCAAGAACCGAAGAGACAATCCACAGAAATCACTGGAGGAGGAACAGAAGGTTAGATCTTAATAGGGTCTTTTGTGATGGAATAAACCTGTGCCACGTCCTCCACTAATTTATATAAAAGCACCCTCCTCTATTAGAACCAATTTCGCAGTGATCTTAAAAGGCGCTGTATTCGTATGATGGTAGCATTAGAAGATGGGATCTTTGGGATTTTTGTTGTTGTTCTGCATCCACCTGCCTCATTGTCATCAAAGAAAAATGTCATGCGGGTCACTGGACATATCTCCTTGTTTGATGGCATATTGATGTAGCAGGGATCAGGTGAGATAAAATGAGTTTCCTCTGCAGCTGAAAACTTATCTTGTGAGATGTTTATATCATCTTTTTTCGTTGTAATTAATGGCTCCCATGACTTTTTTTTCATGATTGGTTCACCTTCTTTCACCATAGGCTCATCAGTTAATGGGTCTGAAATCTGATGAAACAAGAGTTCCAAAATGCGAGGCTGATGTTGTCCCTCTTCTTTATCTCCCCAATTCAAAGCAGCACATTCCTCACACAATGATACATTGTCAGTCTGCTCTCTGTAAAACTGTCTGAGATATCGGTACTCCATGTTTACATGGTGAACTACCGAATACATACTGGTAACGTCTGGTAATCACTAGTGCTCACTAGCAATCTATAGTGCACTCTCTACCTCCCAGGACACTACTGGCAGACTACTGGTACTGGAAGGACTTAAATAGGTATTAAAGGTGACATCACAAAAGCTTTGTGTGACGGAACATCATGACATCATAAAGCACGCTGACATGGCATGGGGTACTGCTAGCAGAAAAAAAATACATTTGCTAGCTGAGAAATATATCAAGTACTAAATGACAGGTTCTATAACCTTTATTAGAAATCCAAATACAAAATACTGGTCTGCATTTGCAACAGATGTTTCTTTACACCTGCCATCATTCTCTATCTTGAGATGCCCCTTTTTATATATACTTTTTCTTCTCTCCTTTTTGGTTTTTATGTTTCCTTTCAATGTCTCTTATTACTTTCATATTGATTTTAAAGTTTTTTGGTCTATTACCCCTCTTCTCTTATTTTCCTTTCTTTTTATACAATCCTTTCCTTTGTCCTTTCATTGGAGATTATCCTGACTTGATTATCATGTTGAATGCCTTATATATATTATCCACAGGAAAGCACTAGGATATTATTGATGGTTTATTAGTCTTGCTCAAGAAAATTTTAGAATTTTTTTTCTTTACCCAATCATTTTAAATAGAAATTAAAGAGATCTATTTTCACTGTATAGCTCTATCAGTGGCAGACATGTTTGGTCAGATGATCTGACCCAATAGTCAAAACAACATGTCCACCCCCTGGTAGAGAATAGAGCTATGCAGAACAAAGAAGTATCAACAATAGATTTTATTTGTATTCTTTCATGAAAGGATTTCTATTTAAAATGCCAACCCTTGAAGAAATCTTTAAGTTAAACAGAATCTTGGCTTTATTCATGAAATAGACAACTGAGAATGGAAATTCAAACTTAAAGGAAATCTGTCGTCAAAAATGATGTTTAATAATATGTAGGTATTTTATATAGACTTTAATGAAAGAATACAAATCAAGTACCTTACTGAGTGTCACTGACTAGGGCTATTCTCGTCACTCGGTGCCTTCATACTCACGCCGCCGGAGTTCTCGCGTTGTTATAGTGGTCATGTTTTTAGAGTTCGGAAGTCACGAGAGACTTAGGGAACTTTTTTCTTTTTCGGCGGCCATCTTTTTGAAGTCCGCTCGCTCTCTTTTCAGACACCAAATAGATGTACTCATTCTTGTTTGTTTTTTAGTATTACTGTTCCAAATCAATTAGGGAACTTTTCCATTATATTTAATTAAATATTTTATTTATATATATATACCGTATTTGCTTGAATATAAGACGACCCTGATTATAAGACGACCCCCCAAACTTTGATATTCCTTTAGGAAAGAAAAATAAAAGCCTGAATATAAGACTACCCCATAGGAAAAAAGTTTAACTTGTATATATTCACATGTAAATTGCTTTTTAATATTTAATACAAATGATGATATTAAACAAATGCATTTCTTGTTTTTATTTCCTTTTATGTGCCAATGCTGCCTCTCTCTCCCCCCTCCCAAACTTTTCTCTCTCTCCCCCCTCCCCTTGTTTCTCTCCCCCCTCCCTCCCCTTGTCTTTCTCTACCCCCTCGCTCCCCTTGTCTTTCTCTCCCCACTCCCTCCCCTTGTTTCTCTCCCCCTCCCTCCCTCCCCTTGATTTTCCCTCACCCCCTTGTCTTTCTCTCCCACCTCGCTCCCCTTGTCTTTCTCTCCCCCCTCGCTCCCCTTGTCTTTCTCTCCCCCCTCCCTCCCCTTGTTTCTCTCCCCCTCCCTCCCTCCCCTTGATTTTCCCTCACCCCCTTGTCTTTCTCTCCCCTCTCCCATTGTCTTTTCGTGCAGACATCCCCCGGCTGCCCAGATCTCCCTGGTGCCTAGTGGAGGCAGCCGGAGGATGTCTGCACGATACGCGCAGACATACTCCGCTGCTGCCCGACACTTCCGCCGGGTCTTTTATGATGAAGCTGGAAGGACCCGGCTTCATCATAGAAGTCCCAGCATTCGTGCCGGGCGGCAGCAGAGGATGTCTACGATCATCGCGCAGACATCCTCCTGCTGCTAGCTAGAGGGAACCAGGTCCCCTGCAGCTCTGCGGGGGACCTGGATCCCAGTCTAATAGTCTGACCTCGATTTGAGGTCAGATTATAAGATGACCTCGAATATAAGATGAGGGGTCTTTTTCAGAGCATTTGCTCGGAAAAAAACCTTGACTTATATTCGAGCAAATACGGTATATATATATATATATATATATACATATATATATATATATATATATATATATATATATATGTATTCTCTGCTTTTTCTCTCCATATCAGTAACTCACCTACTGACACACCCCGCTCCTACTCTATTGGCCTATTCTAATCACTTCCTTTATTTATACACCTGTTCAAAAGTCTTCTAGTTGTCTGTGCAAAAAGTATTCTCACTATTATATTGTGCTATTGTTATTCGTTTGTCATTTTGATCTCGACCCTCGGCTTGTTTACTGACTTCGTTCTGATCTCCACCTGCCTCGACCCTCGGCCTGTTTTCTGACTTTGTTTTGATCTCCGCCTGCCTCGACCCTCAGCCTGTTTTCTGACTTCGCTTTATCAGGGCTGCCATCAGGGGGGGGGGGGGGGGCGGGATACAACGTCCCGAGCCCGGCGGGCACAGAGGCCCGCTTTGGCCCCGGCCCTTTAAAAATAAAATGTGAGTGTATCACAGAGCTCCACAGCAATAAAACTTCTAGTAATGTGCATTAGGAGAGTGTATCACAGAGCTCGACAGCAATAAAACTTATAGTAATGTGCAGTAGGTGATTGTCTCAAGGAGCTCCACAGCAATACAATTTACAGTAATTTTCAGGGTGTCAGTATATCACAGAGCTACACAGTAATACAACTCATAGTAATGTGTAGCAGGTGAATGAATCACAGACTCCCCAGCAATACAATTCACAGTAATCGACAGTGTGCATGAGCACAAGTGTCATGCATACTGACAGCCCTACTGCACATGGTGAGAATGCACATCAGGACCATGAGAATGTGGTCCCGAAACAGGACTGCCCAATACAAAGTTGGGAGGCATGCTTTATATTGCTGCACAGTATATACATTTCCCAAGTGTGGAAGTGGGCCATATTTAGGCAAATCTAGCTCTGCAGTGGTGTGGCTCCAGGGGGCTTCTCATTAGATCATCGTTTCTGGGATTCTACCCTTAACCTCTTGCTGATGCCATAATCTAATGTGTGATAAGGTATGGCAACTGGGGACGGGGCCCTTCTTCCTACCTAGGTGTTATCCGAGTCAGCAGTGGTTCCTTCCTATGTGCAGCTGGGCCTCTTCTTCTGTAGATTGCCTTTCAGGCTGGGGCTGTAGGTCAATCTGCTATAGCTGGAAGTTAAGTGGCTTTCTGGTATCACTAAAGGTAATGGGTGACTTACTAATAAACATGGTGGTCTTTAGATTGACACTTTACCCCACCAATACACCTTGACCAGAACTACTGCCACTTAAAGGAATACTTCAAGCTCCAGAAAAGGGTCTAAAACACTACTTCTATTTAAAGAATCCCACACCATTGACATAGGTTTATTATTAAACAATGTTGAAAATTAGTTATTGCCCCAGGGCTTTATTCACGAAAGAAGAAATTGACAAGGGAATTTCAAACCTAAGGCCATGATAGCCGAGTTGGAAAAATTCTCCTGGATCCCCCTCTCCCGGCAGTCGTGCTCTACCCCGCTAGTCACCAGGGAGAATCGGGCAGCTGGGGGATGTCTGCACGATATGTGCAGACATCCTCCATGCTGCCCGACACTTCCGTCTATTTTGAGGGACCAGCTGTCCGTCATAATAGACGGAGGTGTTGGGCAGCATGGAGGATGTCTGCACGTATCGTGCAGACATCCCCCAGCTGCCCCCACTAGCCACAGGAAAGGAATCAATGTGAGGGCGAGAGAGGGGGAAAAATACACAGACAAGGGGAGGGAGGGAGGGGGGGAAATAGACAGACAAGGGGAGGGAGGGAGGGGGGAAATAGACAAGGGGAGGGAGGGGGGAAAATAGACAGACAAGGGGAGGGAGGAAGGGGGTAAATAGACAGACAAGGAAGGGGAGGGAGGAAGGGGGGAAATAGACAGACAAGGGGAGGGGGAGAGAGAGGTCGCATTGGCACATAAAAGGAAATAAAAACAAGAAATGCATTTGTATAATATCAATTTGTTTATTAAATATTAAAAAGCAATTTACATATATACAAGTTAAACTTTTTTTTCTTATAGGGTAGTCTTATAATCAGGCTTTTAGTTTTTTTCCTAAAGGAATATACAATGTTTGGGGGGTCGTCTTATAATCAGGGTCATCTTATAATCGAGCAAATACAGTAATCCAAGCCGAGGTCAAGAACCGAAGAGACAATCCACAGAAATCACTGGAGGAGGAACAGAAGGTTAGATCTTAATAGGGTCTTTTGTGATGGAATAAACCTGTGCCACGTCCTCCACTAATTTATATAAAAGCACCCTCCTCTATTAGAACCAATTTCGCAGTGATCTTAAAAGGCGCTGTATTCGTATGATGGTAGCATTAGAAGATGGGATCTTTGGGATTTTTGTTGTTGTTCTGCATCCACCTGCCTCATTGTCATCAAAGAAAAATGTCATGCGGGTCACTGGACATATCTCCTTGTTTGATGGCATATTGATGTAGCAGGGATCAGGTGAGATAAAATGAGTTTCCTCTGCAGCTGAAAACTTATCTTGTGAGATGTTTATATCATCTTTTTTCGTTGTAATTAATGGCTCCCATGACTTTTTTTTCATGATTGGTTCACCTTCTTTCACCATAGGCTCATCAGTTAATGGGTCTGAAATCTGATGAAACAAGAGTTCCAAAATGCGAGGCTGATGTTGTCCCTCTTCTTTATCTCCCCAATTCAAAGCAGCACATTCCTCACACAATGATACATTGTCAGTCTGCTCTCTGTAAAACTGTCTGAGATATCGGTACTCCATGTTTACATGGTGAACTACCGAATACATACTGGTAACGTCTGGTAATCACTAGTGCTCACTAGCAATCTATAGTGCACTCTCTACCTCCCAGGACACTACTGGCAGACTACTGGTACTGGAAGGACTTAAATAGGTATTAAAGGTGACATCACAAAAGCTTTGTGTGACGGAACATCATGACATCATAAAGCACGCTGACATGGCATGGGGTACTGCTAGCAGAAAAAAAATACATTTGCTAGCTGAGAAATATATCAAGTACTAAATGACAGGTTCTATAACCTTTATTAGAAATCCAAATACAAAATACTGGTCTGCATTTGCAACAGATGTTTCTTTACACCTGCCATCATTCTCTATCTTGAGATGCCCCTTTTTATATATACTTTTTCTTCTCTCCTTTTTGGTTTTTATGTTTCCTTTCAATGTCTCTTATTACTTTCATATTGATTTTAAAGTTTTTTGGTCTATTACCCCTCTTCTCTTATTTTCCTTTCTTTTTATACAATCCTTTCCTTTGTCCTTTCATTGGAGATTATCCTGACTTGATTATCATGTTGAATGCCTTATATATATTATCCACAGGAAAGCACTAGGATATTATTGATGGTTTATTAGTCTTGCTCAAGAAAATTTTAGAATTTTTTTTCTTTACCCAATCATTTTAAATAGAAATTAAAGAGATCTATTTTCACTGTATAGCTCTATCAGTGGCAGACATGTTTGGTCAGATGATCTGACCCAATATTCAAAACAACATGTCCACCCCCTGGTAGAGAATAGAGCTATGCAGAACAAAGAAGTATCAACAATAGATTTTATTTGTATTCTTTCATGAAAGGATTTCTATTTAAAATGCCAACCCTTGAAGAAATCTTTAAGTTAAACAGAATCTTGGCTTTATTCATGAAATAGACAACTGAGAATGGAAATTCAAACTTAAAGGAAATCTGTCGTCAAAAATGATGTTTAATAATATGTAGGTATTTTATATAGACTTTAATGAAAGAATACAAATCAAGTACCTTACTGAGTGTCACTGACTAGGGCTATTCTCGTCACTCGGTGCCTTCATACTCACGCCGCCGGAGTTCTCGCGTTGTTATAGTGGTCATGTTTTTAGAGTTCGGAAGTCACGAGAGACTTAGGGAACTTTTTTCTTTTTCGGCGGCCATCTTTTTGAAGTCCGCTCGCTCTCTTTTCAGACACCAAATAGATGTACTCATTCTTGTTTGTTTTTTAGTATTACTGTTCCAAATCAATTAGGGAACTTTTCCATTATATTTAATTAAATATTTTATTTATATATATATATATATATATATATATATATATATATATATATACCGTATTTGCTTGAATATAAGACGACCCTGATTATAAGACGACCCCCCAAACTTTGATATTCCTTTAGGAAAGAAAAATAAAAGCCTGAATATAAGACTACCCCATAGGAAAAAAGTTTAACTTGTATATATTCACATGTAAATTGCTTTTTAATATTTAATACAAATGATGATATTAAACAAATGCATTTCTTGTTTTTATTTCCTTTTATGTGCCAATGCTGCCTCTCTCTCCCCCCTCCCAAACTTTTCTCTCTCTCCCCCCTCCCCTTGTTTCTCTCCCCCCTCCCTCCCCTTGTCTTTCTCTACCCCCTCGCTCCCCTTGTCTTTCTCTCCCCACTCCCTCCCCTTGTTTCTCTCCCCCTCCCTCCCTCCCCTTGATTTTCCCTCACCCCCTTGTCTTTCTCTCCCACCTCGCTCCCCTTGTCTTTCTCTCCCCCCTCGCTCCCCTTGTCTTTCTCTCCCCCCTCCCTCCCCTTGTTTCTCTCCCCCTCCCTCCCTCCCCTTGATTTTCCCTCACCCCCTTGTCTTTCTCTCCCCTCTCCCATTGTCTTTTCGTGCAGACATCCCCCGGCTGCCCAGATCTCCCTGGTGCCTAGTGGAGGCAGCCGGAGGATGTCTGCACGATACGCGCAGACATACTCCGCTGCTGCCCGACACTTCCGCCGGGTCTTTTATGATGAAGCTGGAAGGACCCGGCTTCATCATAGAAGTCCCAGCATTCGTGCCGGGCGGCAGCAGAGGATGTCTACGATCATCGCGCAGACATCCTCCTGCTGCTAGCTAGAGGGAACCAGGTCCCCTGCAGCTCTGCGGGGGACCTGGATCCCAGTCTAATAGTCTGACCTCGATTTGAGGTCAGATTATAAGATGACCTCGAATATAAGATGAGGGGTCTTTTTCAGAGCATTTGCTCGGAAAAAAACCTTGATTTATATTCGAGCAAATACGGTATATATATATATATATATATATATATATATATATACATATATATATATATATATATATAGGTATTCTCTGCTTTTTCTCAGCATATCAGTAACTCACCTACTGACACACCCCGCTCCTACTCTATTGGCCTATTCTAATCACTTCCTTTATTTATACACCTGTTCAAAAGTCTTCTAGTTGTCTGTGCAAAAAGTATTCTCACTATTATATTGTGCTATTGTTATTCGTTTGTCATTTTGATCTCGACACTAGGCTTGTTTACTGACTTCGTTTTGATCTCCACCTGCCTCGACCCTCGGCCTGTTTTCTGACTTCGTTTTGATCTCTGCCTGCCTCGACCCTCAGCCTGTTTTCTGACTTCGCTTTATCAGGGCTGCCATCAGGGGGGGGGGGGGGGGAGGCGGGATACAACGTCCCGAGCCCGGCGGGCACAGAGGCCCGCTTTGGCCCCGGCCCTTTAAAAATAAAATGTGAGTGTATCACAGAGCTCCACAGCAATAAAACTTCTAGTAATGTGCATTAGGAGAGTGTATCACAGAGCTCGACAGCAATAAAACTTATAGTAATGTGCAGTAGGTGATTGTCTCAAGGAGCTCCACAGCAATACAATTTACAGTAATTTTCAGGGTGTCAGTATATCACAGAGCTACACAGTAATACAACTCATAGTAATGTGTAGCAGGTGAATGAATCACAGACTCCCCAGCAATACAATTCACAGTAATCGACAGTGTGCATGAGCACAAGTGTCATGCATACTGACAGCCCTACTGCACATGGTGAGAATGCACATCAAGACCATGAGAATGTGGTCCCGAAACAGGACTGCCCAATACAAAGTTGGGAGGCATGCTTTATATTGCTGCACAGTATATACATTTCCCAAGTGTGGAAGTGGGCCATGTTTAGGCAAATCTAGCTCTGCAGGGGTGTGGCTCCAGGGGGCTTCTCATTAGATCATCGTTTCTGGGATTCTACCCTTAACCTCTTGCTGATGCCATAATCTAATGTGTGATAAGGTATGGCAACTGGGGACGGGGCCCTTCTTCCTACCTAGGTGTTATCCGAGTCAGCAGTGGTTCCTTCCTATGTGCAGCTGGGCCTCTTCTTCTGTAGATTGCCTTTCAGGCTGGGGCTGTAGGTCAATCTGCTATAGCTGGAAGTTAAGTGGCTTTCTGGTATCACTAAAGGTAATGGGTGACTTACTAATAAACATGGTGGTCTTTAGATTGACACTTTACCCCACCAATACACCTTGACCAGAACTACTGCCACTTAAAGGAATACTTCAAGCTCCAGAAAAGGGTCTAAAACACTACTTCTATTTAAAGAATCCCACACCATTGACATAGGTTTATTATTAAACAATGTTGAAAATTAGTTATTGCCCCAGGGCTTTATTCACGAAAGAAGAAATTGACAAGGGAATTTCAAACCTAAGGCCATGATAGCCGAGTTGGAAAAATTCTCCTGGATCCCCCTCTCCCGGCAGTCGTGCTCTACCCCGCTAGTCACCAGGGAGAATCGGGCAGCTGGGGGATGTCTGCACGATATGTGCAGACATCCTCCATGCTGCCCGACACTTCCGTCTATTTTGAGGGACCAGCTGTCCGTCATAATAGACGGAGGTGTTGGGCAGCATGGAGGATGTCTGCACGTATCGTGCAGACATCCCCCAGCTGCCCCCACTAGCCACAGGAAAGGAATCAAGGTGAGGGGGAGAGAGGGGGAAAAATAGACAGACAAGGGGAGGGAGGGAGGGGGGGAAATAGACAGACAAGGGGAGGGAGGGAGGGGGGGAAATAGACAGACAAGGGGAGGGAGGGAGGGGGGAAATAGACAAGGGGAGGGAGGGGGGAAAATAGACAGACAAGGGGAGGGAGGAAGGGGGTAAATAGACAGACAAGGAAGGGGAGGGAGGAAGGGGGGAAATAGACAGACAAGGGGAGGGGGAGAGAGAGGCCGCATTGGCACATAAAAGGAAATAAAAACAAGAAATGCATTTGTATAATATCAATTTGTTTATTAAATATTAAAAAGCAATTTACATATATACAAGTTAAACTTTTTTTTCTTATAGGGTAGTCTTATAATCAGGCTTTTAGTTTTTTTCCTAAAGGAATATACAATGTTTGGGGGGTCGTCTTATAATCAGGGTCATCTTATAATCGAGCAAATACAGTAATCCAAGCCGAGGTCAAGAACCGAAGAGACAATCCACAGAAATCACTGGAGGAGGAACAGAAGGTTAGATCTTAATAGGGTCTTTTGTGATGGAATAAACCTGTGCCACGTCCTCCACTAATTTATATAAAAGCACCCTCCTCTATTAGAACCAATTTCGCAGTGATCTTAAAAGGCGCTGTATTCGTATGATGGTAGCATTAGAAGATGGGATCTTTGGGATTTTTGTTGTTGTTCTGCATCCACCTGCCTCATTGTCATCAAAGAAAAATGTCATGCGGGTCACTGGACATATCTCCTTGTTTGATGGCATATTGATGTAGCAGGGATCAGGTGAGATAAAATGAGTTTCCTCTGCAGCTGAAAACTTATCTTGTGAGATGTTTATATCATCTTTTTTCGTTGTAATTAATGGCTCCCATGACTTTTTTTTCATGATTGGTTCACCTTCTTTCACCATAGGCTCATCAGTTAATGGGTCTGAAATCTGATGAAACAAGAGTTCCAAAATGCGAGGCTGATGTTGTCCCTCTTCTTTATCTCCCCAATTCAAAGCAGCACATTCCTCACACAATGATACATTGTCAGTCTGCTCTCTGTAAAACTGTCTGAGATATCGGTACTCCATGTTTACATGGTGAACTACCGAATACATACTGGTAACGTCTGGTAATCACTAGTGCTCACTAGCAATCTATAGTGCACTCTCTACCTCCCAGGACACTACTGGCAGACTACTGGTACTGGAAGGACTTAAATAGGTATTAAAGGTGACATCACAAAAGCTTTGTGTGACGGAACATCATGACATCATAAAGCACGCTGACATGGCATGGGGTACTGCTAGCAGAAAAAAAATACATTTGCTAGCTGAGAAATATATCAAGTACTAAATGACAGGTTCTATAACCTTTATTAGAAATCCAAATACAAAATACTGGTCTGCATTTGCAACAGATGTTTCTTTACACCTGCCATCATTCTCTATCTTGAGATGCCCCTTTTTATATATACTTTTTCTTCTCTCCTTTTTGGTTTTTATGTTTCCTTTCAATGTCTCTTATTACTTTCATATTGATTTTAAAGTTTTTTGGTCTATTACCCCTCTTCTCTTATTTTCCTTTCTTTTTATACAATCCTTTCCTTTGTCCTTTCATTGGAGATTATCCTGACTTGATTATCATGTTGAATGCCTTATATATATTATCCACAGGAAAGCACTAGGATATTATTGATGGTTTATTAGTCTTGCTCAAGAAAATTTTAGAATTTTTTTTCTTTACCCAATCATTTTAAATAGAAATTAAAGAGATCTATTTTCACTGTATAGCTCTATCAGTGGCAGACATGTTTGGTCAGATGATCTGACCCAATATTCAAAACAACATGTCCACCCCCTGGTAGAGAATAGAGCTATGCAGAACAAAGAAGTATCAACAATAGATTTTATTTGTATTCTTTCATGAAAGGATTTCTATTTAAAATGCCAACCCTTGAAGAAATCTTTAAGTTAAACAGAATCTTGGCTTTATTCATGAAATAGACAACTGAGAATGGAAATTCAAACTTAAAGGAAATCTGTCGTCAAAAATGATGTTTAATAATATGTAGGTATTTTATATAGACTTTAATGAAAGAATACAAATCAAGTACCTTACTGAGTGTCACTGACTAGGGCTATTCTCGTCACTCGGTGCCTTCATACTCACGCCGCCGGAGTTCTCGCGTTGTTATAGTGGTCATGTTTTTAGAGTTCGGAAGTCACGAGAGACTTAGGGAACTTTTTTCTTTTTCGGCGGCCATCTTTTTGAAGTCCGCTCGCTCTCTTTTCAGACACCAAATAGATGTACTCATTCTTGTTTGTTTTTTAGTATTACTGTTCCAAATCAATTAGGGAACTTTTCCATTATATTTAATTAAATATTTTATTTATATATATATATATATATATATATATATATATATATATATATATATATATATATATACCGTATTTGCTTGAATATAAGACGACCCTGATTATAAGACGACCCCCCAAACTTTGATATTCCTTTAGGAAAGAAAAATAAAAGCCTGAATATAAGACTACCCCATAGGAAAAAAGTTTAACTTGTATATATTCACATGTAAATTGCTTTTTAATATTTAATACAAATGATGATATTAAACAAATGCATTTCTTGTTTTTATTTCCTTTTATGTGCCAATGCTGCCTCTCTCTCCCCCCTCCCAAACTTTTCTCTCTCTCCCCCCTCCCCTTGTTTCTCTCCCCCCTCCCTCCCCTTGTCTTTCTCTACCCCCTCGCTCCCCTTGTCTTTCTCTCCCCACTCCCTCCCCTTGTTTCTCTCCCCCTCCCTCCCTCCCCTTGATTTTCCCTCACCCCCTTGTCTTTCTCTCCCACCTCGCTCCCCTTGTCTTTCTCTCCCCCCTCGCTCCCCTTGTCTTTCTCTCCCCCCTCCCTCCCCTTGTTTCTCTCCCCCTCCCTCCCTCCCCTTGATTTTCCCTCACCCCCTTGTCTTTCTCTCCCCTCTCCCATTGTCTTTTCGTGCAGACATCCCCCGGCTGCCCAGATCTCCCTGGTGCCTAGTGGAGGCAGCCGGAGGATGTCTGCACGATACGCGCAGACATACTCCGCTGCTGCCCGACACTTCCGCCGGGTCTTTTATGATGAAGCTGGAAGGACCCGGCTTCATCATAGAAGTCCCAGCATTCGTGCCGGGCGGCAGCAGAGGATGTCTACGATCATCGCGCAGACATCCTCCTGCTGCTAGCTAGAGGGAACCAGGTCCCCTGCAGCTCTGCGGGGGACCTGGATCCCAGTCTAATAGTCTGACCTCGATTTGAGGTCAGATTATAAGATGACCTCGAATATAAGATGAGGGGTCTTTTTCAGAGCATTTGCTCGGAAAAAAACCTTGATTTATATTCGAGCAAATACGGTATATATATATATATATATATATATATATATATATACATATATATATATATATATATATAGGTATTCTCTGCTTTTTCTCAGCATATCAGTAACTCACCTACTGACACACCCCGCTCCTACTCTATTGGCCTATTCTAATCACTTCCTTTATTTATACACCTGTTCAAAAGTCTTCTAGTTGTCTGTGCAAAAAGTATTCTCACTATTATATTGTGCTATTGTTATTCGTTTGTCATTTTGATCTCGACACTAGGCTTGTTTACTGACTTCGTTTTGATCTCCACCTGCCTCGACCCTCGGCCTGTTTTCTGACTTCGTTTTGATCTCTGCCTGCCTCGACCCTCAGCCTGTTTTCTGACTTCGCTTTATCAGGGCTGCCATCAGGGGGGGGGGGGGGGAGGCGGGATACAACGTCCCGAGCCCGGCGGGCACAGAGGCCCGCTTTGGCCCCGGCCCTTTAAAAATAAAATGTGAGTGTATCACAGAGCTCCACAGCAATAAAACTTCTAGTAATGTGCATTAGGAGAGTGTATCACAGAGCTCGACAGCAATAAAACTTATAGTAATGTGCAGTAGGTGATTGTCTCAAGGAGCTCCACAGCAATACAATTTACAGTAATTTTCAGGGTGTCAGTATATCACAGAGCTACACAGTAATACAACTCATAGTAATGTGTAGCAGGTGAATGAATCACAGACTCCCCAGCAATACAATTCACAGTAATCGACAGTGTGCATGAGCACAAGTGTCATGCATACTGACAGCCCTACTGCACATGGTGAGAATGCACATCAAGACCATGAGAATGTGGTCCCGAAACAGGACTGCCCAATACAAAGTTGGGAGGCATGCTTTATATTGCTGCACAGTATATACATTTCCCAAGTGTGGAAGTGGGCCATGTTTAGGCAAATCTAGCTCTGCAGGGGTGTGGCTCCAGGGGGCTTCTCATTAGATCATCGTTTCTGGGATTCTACCCTTAACCTCTTGCTGATGCCATAATCTAATGTGTGATAAGGTATGGCAACTGGGGACGGGGCCCTTCTTCCTACCTAGGTGTTATCCGAGTCAGCAGTGGTTCCTTCCTATGTGCAGCTGGGCCTCTTCTTCTGTAGATTGCCTTTCAGGCTGGGGCTGTAGGTCAATCTGCTATAGCTGGAAGTTAAGTGGCTTTCTGGTATCACTAAAGGTAATGGGTGACTTACTAATAAACATGGTGGTCTTTAGATTGACACTTTACCCCACCAATACACCTTGACCAGAACTACTGCCACTTAAAGGAATACTTCAAGCTCCAGAAAAGGGTCTAAAACACTACTTCTATTTAAAGAATCCCACACCATTGACATAGGTTTATTATTAAACAATGTTGAAAATTAGTTATTGCCCCAGGGCTTTATTCACGAAAGAAGAAATTGACAAGGGAATTTCAAACCTAAGGCCATGATAGCCGAGTTGGAAAAATTCTCCTGGATCCCCCTCTCCCGGCAGTCGTGCTCTACCCCGCTAGTCACCAGGGAGAATCGGGCAGCTGGGGGATGTCTGCACGATATGTGCAGACATCCTCCATGCTGCCCGACACTTCCGTCTATTTTGAGGGACCAGCTGTCCGTCATAATAGACGGAGGTGTTGGGCAGCATGGAGGATGTCTGCACGTATCGTGCAGACATCCCCCAGCTGCCCCCACTAGCCACAGGAAAGGAATCAAGGTGAGGGGGAGAGAGGGGGAAAAATAGACAGACAAGGGGAGGGAGGGAGGGGGGGAAATAGACAGACAAGGGGAGGGAGGGAGGGGGGGAAATAGACAGACAAGGGGAGGGAGGGAGGGGGGAAATAGACAAGGGGAGGGAGGGGGGAAAATAGACAGACAAGGGGAGGGAGGAAGGGGGTAAATAGACAGACAAGGAAGGGGAGGGAGGAAGGGGGGAAATAGACAGACAAGGGGAGGGGGAGAGAGAGGTCGCATTGGCACATAAAAGGAAATAAAAACAAGAAATGCATTTGTATAATATCAATTTGTTTATTAAATATTAAAAAGCAATTTACATATATACAAGTTAAACTTTTTTTTCTTATAGGGTAGTCTTATAATCAGGCTTTTAGTTTTTTTCCTAAAGGAATATACAATGTTTGGGGGGTCGTCTTATAATCAGGGTCATCTTATAATCGAGCAAATACAGTAATCCAAGCCGAGGTCAAGAACCGAAGAGACAATCCACAGAAATCACTGGAGGAGGAACAGAAGGTTAGATCTTAATAGGGTCTTTTGTGATGGAATAAACCTGTGCCACGTCCTCCACTAATTTATATAAAAGCACCCTCCTCTATTAGAACCAATTTCGCAGTGATCTTAAAAGGCGCTGTATTCGTATGATGGTAGCATTAGAAGATGGGATCTTTGGGATTTTTGTTGTTGTTCTGCATCCACCTGCCTCATTGTCATCAAAGAAAAATGTCATGCGGGTCACTGGACATATCTCCTTGTTTGATGGCATATTGATGTAGCAGGGATCAGGTGAGATAAAATGAGTTTCCTCTGCAGCTGAAAACTTATCTTGTGAGATGTTTATATCATCTTTTTTCGTTGTAATTAATGGCTCCCATGACTTTTTTTTCATGATTGGTTCACCTTCTTTCACCATAGGCTCATCAGTTAATGGGTCTGAAATCTGATGAAACAAGAGTTCCAAAATGCGAGGCTGATGTTGTCCCTCTTCTTTATCTCCCCAATTCAAAGCAGCACATTCCTCACACAATGATACATTGTCAGTCTGCTCTCTGTAAAACTGTCTGAGATATCGGTACTCCATGTTTACATGGTGAACTACCGAATACATACTGGTAACGTCTGGTAATCACTAGTGCTCACTAGCAATCTATAGTGCACTCTCTACCTCCCAGGACACTACTGGCAGACTACTGGTACTGGAAGGACTTAAATAGGTATTAAAGGTGACATCACAAAAGCTTTGTGTGACGGAACATCATGACATCATAAAGCACGCTGACATGGCATGGGGTACTGCTAGCAGAAAAAAAAATACATTTGCTAGCTGAGAAATATATCAAGTACTAAATGACAGGTTCTATAACCTTTATTAGAAATCCAAATACAAAATACTGGTCTGCATTTGCAACAGATGTTTCTTTACACCTGCCATCATTCTCTATCTTGAGATGCCCCTTTTTATATATACTTTTTCTTCTCTCCTTTTTGGTTTTTATGTTTCCTTTCAATGTCTCTTATTACTTTCATATTGATTTTAAAGTTTTTTGGTCTATTACCCCTCTTCTCTTATTTTCCTTTCTTTTTATACAATCCTTTCCTTTGTCCTTTCATTGGAGATTATCCTGACTTGATTATCATGTTGAATGCCTTATATATATTATCCACAGGAAAGCACTAGGATATTATTGATGGTTTATTAGTCTTGCTCAAGAAAATTTTAGAATTTTTTTTCTTTACCCAATCATTTTAAATAGAAATTAAAGAGATCTATTTTCACTGTATAGCTCTATCAGTGGCAGACATGTTTGGTCAGATGATCTGACCCAATATTCAAAACAACATGTCCACCCCCTGGTAGAGAATAGAGCTATGCAGAACAAAGAAGTATCAACAATAGATTTTATTTGTATTCTTTCATGAAAGGATTTCTATTTAAAATGCCAACCCTTGAAGAAATCTTTAAGTTAAACAGAATCTTGGCTTTATTCATGAAATAGACAACTGAGAATGGAAATTCAAACTTAAAGGAAATCTGTCGTCAAAAATGATGTTTAATAATATGTAGGTATTTTATATAGACTTTAATGAAAGAATACAAATCAAGTACCTTACTGAGTGTCACTGACTAGGGCTATTCTCGTCACTCGGTGCCTTCATACTCACGCCGCCGGAGTTCTCGCGTTGTTATAGTGGTCATGTTTTTAGAGTTCGGAAGTCACGAGAGACTTAGGGAACTTTTTTCTTTTTCGGCGGCCATCTTTTTGAAGTCCGCTCGCTCTCTTTTCAGACACCAAATAGATGTACTCATTCTTGTTTGTTTTTTAGTATTACTGTTCCAAATCAATTAGGGAACTTTTCCATTATATTTAATTAAATATTTTATTTATATATATATATATATATATATATATATATATATATATATATATACCGTATTTGCTTGAATATAAGACGACCCTGATTATAAGACGACCCCCCAAACTTTGATATTCCTTTAGGAAAGAAAAATAAAAGCCTGAATATAAGACTACCCCATAGGAAAAAAGTTTAACTTGTATATATTCACATGTAAATTGCTTTTTAATATTTAATACAAATGATGATATTAAACAAATGCATTTCTTGTTTTTATTTCCTTTTATGTGCCAATGCTGCCTCTCTCTCCCCCCTCCCAAACTTTTCTCTCTCTCCCCCCTCCCCTTGTTTCTCTTCCCCCTCCCTCCCCTTGTCTTTCTCTACCCCCTCGCTCCCCTGGTCTTTCTCTCCCCACTCCCTCCCCTTGTTTCTCTCCCCCTCCCTCCCTCCCCTTGATTTTCCCTCACCCCCTTGTCTTTCTCTCCCACCTCGCTCCCCTTGTCTTTCTCTCCCCCCTCGCTCCCCTTGTCTTTCTCTCCCCCCTCCCTCCCCTTGTTTCTCTCCCCCTCCCTCCCTCCCCTTGATTTTCCCTCACCCCCTTGTCTTTCTCTCCCCTCTCCCATTGTCTTTTCGTGCAGACATCCCCGGCTGCCCAGATCTCCCTGGTGCCTAGTGGAGGCAGCCGGAAGATGTCTGCACGATACGCGCAGACATACTCCGCTGCTGCCCGACACTTCCGCCGGGTCTTTTATGATGAAGCTGGAAGGACCCGGCTTCATCATAGAAGTCCCAGCATTCGTGCCGGGCGGCAGCAGAGGATGTCTACGATCATCGCGCAGACATCCTCCTGCTGCTAGCTAGAGGGAACCAGGTCCCCTGCAGCTCTGCGGGGGACCTGGATCCCAGTCTAATAGTCTGACCTCGATTTGAGGTCAGATTATAAGATGACCTCGAATATAAGATGAGGGGTCTTTTTCAGAGCATTTGCTCGGAAAAAAACCTTGATTTATATTCGAGCAAATACGGTATATATATATATATATATATATATATATATACATATATATATATATATATATATAGGTATTCTCTGCTTTTTCTCAGCATATCAGTAACTCACCTACTGACACACCCCGCTTCTACTCTATTGGCCTATTCTAATCACTTCCTTTATTTATACACCTGTTCAAAAGTCTTCTAGTTGTCTGTGCAAAACGTATTCTCACTATTATATTGTGCTATTGTTATTCGTTTGTCATTTTGATCTCGACACTAGGCTTGTTTACTGACTTCGTTTTGATCTCCACCTGCCTCGACCCTCGGCCTGTTTTCTGACTTCGTTTTGATCTCTGCCTGCCTCGACCCTCAGCCTGTTTTCTGACTTCGCTTTATCAGGGCTGCCATCAGGGGGGGGGGGGGGAGGCGGGATACAACGTCCCGAGCCCGGCGGGCACAGAGGCCCGCTTTGGCCCCGGCCCTTTAAAAATAAAATGTGAGTGTATCACAGAGCTCCACAGCAATAAAACTTCTAGTAATGTGCATTAGGAGAGTGTATCACAGAGCTCGACAGCAATAAAACTTATAGTAATGTGCAGTAGGTGATTGTCTCAAGGAGCTCCACAGCAATACAATTTACAGTAATTTTCAGGGTGTCAGTATATCACAGAGCTACACAGTAATACAACTCATAGTAATGTGTAGCAGGTGAATGAATCACAGACTCCCCAGCAATACAATTCACAGTAATCGACAGTGTGCATGAGCACAAGTGTCATGCATACTGACAGCCCTACTGCACATGGTGAGAATGCACATCAAGACCATGAGAATGTGGTCCCGAAACAGGACTGCCCAATACAAAGTTGGGAGGCATGCTTTATATTGCTGCACAGTATATACATTTCCCAAGTGTGGAAGTGGGCCATGTTTAGGCAAATCTAGCTCTGCAGGGGTGTGGCTCCAGGGGGCTTCTCATTAGATCATCGTTTCTGGGATTCTACCCTTAACCTCTTGCTGATGCCATAATCTAATGTGTGATAAGGTATGGCAACTGGGGACGGGGCCCTTCTTCCTACCTAGGTGTTATCCGAGTCAGCAGTGGTTCCTTCCTATGTGCAGCTGGGCCTCTTCTTCTGTAGATTGCCTTTCAGGCTGGGGCTGTAGGTCAATCTGCTATAGCTGGAAGTTAAGTGGCTTTCTGGTATCACTAAAGGTAATGGGTGACTTACTAATAAACATGGTGGTCTTTAGATTGACACTTTACCCCACCAATACACCTTGACCAGAACTACTGCCACTTAAAGGAATACTTCAAGCTCCAGAAAAGGGTCTAAAACACTACTTCTATTTAAAGAATCCCACACCATTGACATAGGTTTATTATTAAACAATGTTGAAAATTAGTTATTGCCCCAGGGCTTTATTCACGAAAGAAGAAATTGACAAGGGAATTTCAAACCTAAGGCCATGATAGCCGAGTTGGAAAAATTCTCCTGGATCCCCCTCTCCCGGCAGTCGTGCTCTACCCCGCTAGTCACCAGGGAGAATCGGGCAGCTGGGGGATGTCTGCACGATATGTGCAGACATCCTCCATGCTGCCCGACACTTCCGTCTATTTTGAGGGACCAGCTGTCCGTCATAATAGACGGAGGTGTTGGGCAGCATGGAGGATGTCTGCACGTATCGTGCAGACATCCCCCAGCTGCCCCCACTAGCCACAGGAAAGGAATCAAGGTGAGGGGGAGAGAGGGGGAAAAATAGACAGACAAGGGGAGGGAGGGAGGGGGGGAAATAGACAGACAAGGGGAGGGAGGGAGGGGGTGAAATAGACAGACAAGGGGAGGGAGGGAGGGGGGAAATAGACAAGGGGAGGGAGGGGGGAAAATAGACAGACAAGGGGAGGGAGGAAGGGGGTAAATAGACAGACAAGGAAGGGGAGGGAGGAAGGGGGGAAATAGACAGACAAGGGGAGGGGGAGAGAGAGGCCGCATTGGCACATAAAAGGAAATAAAAACAAGAAATGCATTTGTATAATATCAATTTGTTTATTAAA
This sequence comes from Pelodytes ibericus, assembly GCA_036172795.1. Classification (NCBI taxonomy): domain Eukaryota; kingdom Metazoa; phylum Chordata; class Amphibia; order Anura; family Pelodytidae; genus Pelodytes; species Pelodytes ibericus. Next base: position 94,962,705 of record CM069862.1, on the reverse strand, counting down.
TATTAAAAAGCAATTTACATATATACAAGTTAAACTTTTTTTTCTTATAGGGTAGTCTTATAATCAGGCTTTTAGTTTTTTTCCTAAAGGAATATACAATGTTTGGGGGGTCGTCTTATAATCAGGGTCATCTTATCATCGAGCAAATACAGTAATCCAAGCCGAGGTCAAGAACCGAAGAGACAATCCACAGAAATCACTGGAGGAGGAACAGAAGGTTAGATCTTAATAGGGTCTTTTGTGATGGAATAAACCTGTGCCACGTCCTCCACTAATTTATATAAAAGCACCCTCCTCTATTAGAACCAATTTCGCAGTGATCTTAAAAGGCGCTGTATTCGTCTGGTGGTAGCATTAGAAGATGGGATCTTTGGGATTTTTGTTGTTGTTCTGCATCCACCTGCCTCATTGTCATCAAAGAGAAATGTCATGTGGGTCACTGGACATATCTCCTTGTTTGATGGCATATTGATGTAGCAGGGATCAGGTGAGATAAAATGAGTTTCCTCTGCAGCTGAAAACTTATCTTGTGAGATGTTTATATCATCTTTTTTCGTTGTAATTAATGGCTCCCATGACTTTTTTTTCATGATTGGTTCACCTTCTTTCACCATAGGCTCATCAGTTAATGGGTCTGAAATCTGATGAAACAAGAGTTCCAAAATGCGAGGCTGATGTTGTCCCTCTTCTTTATCTCCCGAATTCAAAGCAGCACATTCCTTACACAATGATACATTGTCAGTCTGCTCTCTGTAAAACTGTCTGAGATATCGGTACTCCATGTTTACATGGTGAACTACCGAATACATACTGGTAACGTCTGGTAATCACTAGTGCTCACTAGCAATCTATAGTGCACTCTCTACCTCCCAGGACACTACTGGCAGACTACTGGTACTGGAAGGACTTAAATAGGTATTAAAGGTGACATCACAAAAGCTTTGTGTGACGGAACATCATGACATCATAAAGCACGCTGACATGGCATGGGGTACTGCTAGCAGAAAAAAAAATACATTTGCTAGCTGAGAAATATATCAAGTACTAAATGACAGGTTCTATAACCTTTATTAGAAATCCAAATACAAAATACTGGTCTGCATTTGCAACAGATGTTTCTTTACACCTGCCATCATTCTCTATCTTGAGATGCCCCTTTTTATATATACTTTTTCTTCTCTCCTTTTTGGTTTTTATGTTTCCTTTCAATGTCTCTTATTACTTTCATATTGATTTTAAAGTTTTTTGGTCTATTACCCCTCTTCTCTTATTTTCCTTTCTTTTTATACAATCCTTTCCTTTGTCCTTTCATTGGAGATTATCCTGACTTGATTATCATGTTGAATGCCTTATATATATTATCCACAGGAAAGCACTAGGATATTATTGATGGTTTATTAGTCTTGCTCAAGAAAATTTTAGAATTTTTTTTCTTTACCCAATCATTTTAAATAGAAATTAAAGAGATCTATTTTCACTGTATAGCTCTATCAGTGGCAGACATGTTTGGTCAGATGATCTGACCCAATATTCAAAACAACATGTCCACCCCCTGGTAGAGAATAGAGCTATGCAGAACAAAGAAGTATCAACAATAGATTTTATTTGTATTCTTTCATGAAAGGATTTCTATTTAAAATGCCAACCCTTGAAGAAATCTTTAAGTTAAACAGAATCTTGGCTTTATTCATGAAATAGACAACTGAGAATGGAAATTCAAACTTAAAGGAAATCTGTCGTCAAAAATGATGTTTAATAATATGTAGGTATTTTATATAGACTTTAATGAAAGAATACAAATCAAGTACCTTACTGAGAGTCACTGACTAGGGCTATTCTCGTCACTCGGTGCCTTTATACTCACGCCGCCGGAGTTCTCGCGTTGTTATAGTGCTCATGTTTTTAGAGTTCGGAAGTCACGAGAGACTTAGGGAACTTTTTTCTTTTTCGGCGGCCATCTTTTTGAAGTCCGCTCGCTCTCTTTTCAGACACCAAATAGATGTACTCATTCTTGTTTGTTTTTTAGTATTACTGTTCCAAATCAATTAGGGAACTTTTCCATTATATTTAATTAAATATTTATTCATATATATATATATATATATATATATACCGTATTTGCTTGAATATAAGACGACCCTAATTATAAGACGACCCCCCAAACTTTGATATTCCTTTAGGAAAGAAAACTAAAAGCCTGAATATAAGACTACCCCATAGGAAAAAAGTTTAACTTGTATATATTCACATGTAAATTGCTTTTTAATATTTAATACAAATGATGATATTAAACAAATGCATTTCTTGTTTTTATTTCCTTTTATGTGCCAATGCTGCCTCTCTCTCCCCCCTCCCCTTGTTTCTCTCCCCCCTCCCTCCCCTTGTCTTTCTCTCCCCCCTCGCTCCCCTTGTCTTTCTCTCCCCCCTTCCTCCCCTTGTTTCTCTCCCCCTCCCTCCCTCCCCTTGTTTTTCCCTCACCCCCTTGTCTTTCTGTCCCCTCTCCCATTGTCTTTTCGTGCAGACATCCCCCGCTGCCCAGATCTCCCTGGTGCCTAGTGGAGGCAGCCGGAGGATGTCTGCACGATACGCCCAGACATACTCCGCTGCTGCCCGACACTTCCGCCGGGTCTTTTATGATGAAGATGGAAGGACCCGGCTTCATCATAGAAGTCCCAGCATTCGCGACGGGCGGCAGCAGAGGATGTCTACGCGCATCCTCCTGCTGCTAGCTAGAGGGAACCAGGTCCCCTGCAGCTCTGCGGGGGACCTGGATCCCAGTCTAAAAGTCTGACCTCGATTTGAGGTCAGATTATAAGATGACCTCGAATATAAGATGAGGGGTCTTTTTCAGAGCATTTGCTCTGAAAAAAACCTTGACTTATATTCGAGCAAATACGGTATATTGATATATATATATATATATATATATATATATATATATATATAGGTATTCTCTGCTATTTCTCACCATATCAGTAACTCACCTACTGACACACCCCGCTCCTACTCTATTGGCCTATTCTAATCACTTCCTTTATTTATACACCTGTTCAAAAGTCTTCTAGTTGTCTGTGCAAAAAGTATTCTCTCTATTATATTGGGCTATTGTTATTCGTTTGTCATTTTGATCTCGACCCTCGGCTTGTTTACTGACTTCGTTTTGATCTCCTCCTGCCTCGACCCCCGGCCTGTTTTCTCACTTCGTTTTGATCTCCGCATGCCCCGACCCTCAGCCTGTTTTCTGACTTCGCTTTATCAGGGCTGCCATCAGGGGGGGGGGCGGGATACAACGTCCCGAGCACGGCGGGCACAGGGGGCCCGCTTTGGCCCCGGCCCTTTAAAAAGAAAATGTGAGTGTATCACAGAGCTCCACAGCAATAAAACTTCTAGTAATGTGCATTAGGAGAGTGTATCACAGAGCTCGACAGCAATAAAGCATATAGTAATGTGCAGTAGGTGATTGTCTCAACGAGCTCCACAGCAATACAATTTACTGTAATTTTCAGGGTGTCAGTATATCACAGAGCTACACAGTAATACAACTCATAGTAATGTGTAGCAGGTGAATGAATCACAGACTCCCCAGCAATACAATTCACAGTAATCGACAGTGTGCATGAGCACAAGTGTCATGCATACTGACAGCCCTACTGCACATGGTGAGAATGCACATCAGGACCATGAGAATGTGGTCCCGAAACAGGACTGCCCAATACAAAGTTGGGAGGCATGCTTTATATTGCTGCACAGTATATACATTTCCCAAGTGTGGAAGTGGGCCATATTTAGGCAAATCTAGCTCTGCAGGGGTGTGGCTCCAGGGGGCTTCTCATTAGATCATCGTTTCTGGGATTCTACCCTTAACCTCTTGCTGATGCCATAATCTAATGTGTGATAAGGTATGGCAACTGGGGACGGGGCCCTTCTTCCTACCTAGGTGTTATCCGAGTCAGCACTGGTTCCTTCATATGTGCAACTGGGCCTCTTCTTCTGTAGATTGCCTTTCAGGCTGGGGCTGTAGGTCAGTCTGCTATAGCTGGAAGTTAAGTGGCTTTCTGTTATCACTAAAGGTAATGGGTGACTTACTAATAAACATGGTGGTCTTTAGATTGACACTTTACCCCACCAATACACCTTGACCAGAACTACTGCCACTTAAAGGAATACTTCAAGCTCCAGAAAAGGGTCTAAAACACTACTTCTATTTAAAGAATCCCACACCATTGACATAGCTTTATTATTAAACAATGTTGAAAATTAGTTATTGCCCCAGGGCTTTATTCACGAAAGAAGAAATTGACAAGGGAATTTCAAACCTAAGGCCATGATAGCCGAGTTGGAAAAATTCTCCTGGATCCCCCTCTCCCGGCAGTCGTACTCTACCCCGCTAGTCACCAGGGAGAATCGGGCAGCTGGGGGATGTCTGCACGATATGTGCAGACATCCTCCATGCTGCCCGACACTTCCATCTATTTTGAGGGACCAGCTGTCCGTCATAATAGACGGAGGTGTTGGGCAGCATGGAGGATGTCTGCACGTATCGTGCAGACATCCCCCAGCTGCCCCCACTAGCCACAGGAAAGGAATCAAGGTGAGGGGGGAGAGGGGAAAAAATAGACAGACAAGGGGAGGGAGGGAGGGAGGGAGGGAGGGAGGGGGGGAAATAGACAGACAAGGGGAGGGAGGGAGGGAGGGGGGGAAATAGACAAGGGGAGGGAGGGGGGAAAATAGACAGACAAAGGGAGGGAGGGGGGGGAATTGACAGACAAGGGGAGGGAGGAAGGGGGTAAATAGACAGACAAGGAAGGGGAGGGAGGAAGGGGGGAAATAGACAGACAAGGGGAGGGGGAGAGAGAGACCGCATTGGCACATAAAAGGAAACAAAAACAAGACATGCATTTGTATAATATCAATTTGTTTATTAAATATTAAAAAGCAATTTACATATATACAAGTTAAACTTTTTTTTCTTATAGGGTAGTCTTATAATCAGGCTTTTAGTTTTTTTCCTAAAGGAATATACAATGTTTGGGGGGTCGTCTTATAATCAGGGTTATCTTATAATCGAGCAAATACAGTAATCCAAGCCGAGGTCAAGAACCGAAGAGACAATCCACAGAAATCACTGGAGGAGGAACAGAAGGTTAGATCTTAATAGGGTCTTTTGAGATGGAATAAACCTGTGCCACGTCCTCCACTAATTTATATAAAAGCACCCTCCTCTATTAGAACCAATTTCGCAGTGATCTTAAAAGGCGCTGTATTCGTCTGGTGGTAGCATTAGAAGATGGGATCTTTGGGATTTTTGTTGTTGTTCTGCATCCACCTGCCTCATTGTCATCAAAGAGAAATGTCATGTGGGTCACTGGACATATCTCCTTGTTTGATGGCATATTTATGTAGCAGGGATCAGGTGAGATAAAATGAGTTTCCTCTGCAGCTGAAAACTTATCTTGTGAGATGTTTATATCATCTTTTTTCGTTGTAATTAATGGCTCCCATGACTTTTTTTTCATGATTGGTTCACCTTCTTTCACCATAGGCTCATCAGTTAATGGGTCTGAAATCTGATGAAACAAGAGTTCCAAAATGCGAGGCTGATGTTGTCCCTCTTCTCTATCTCCCGAATTCATAGCAGCACATTCCTTACACAGTGATACATTGTCAGTCTGCTCTCTGTAAAACTGTCTGAGATATCGGTACTCCATGTTTACATGGTGAACTACCGAATACATACTGGTAACGTCTGGTAATCACTAGTGCTCACTAGCAATCTATAGTGCACTCTCTACCTCCCAGGACACTACTGGCAGACTACTGGTACTAGAAGGACTTAAATAGGTATTAAAGGTGACATCACAAAAGCTTTGTGTGACGGAACATCATGACATCATAAAGCACGCTGACATGGCATGGGGTACTGCTAGCAGAAAAAAAATACATTTGCTAGCTGAGAAATATATCAAGTACTAAATGACAGGTTCTATAACCTTTATTAGGAATCCAAATACAAAATACTGGTCTGCATTTGCAACAGATGTTTCTTTACACCTGCCATCATTCTCTATCTTGAGATGCCCCTTTTTATATATACTTTTTCTTCTCTCCTTTTTGGTTTTTATGTTTCCTTTCAATGTCTCTTATTACTTTCATATTGATTTTAAAGTTTTTTGGTCTATTACCCCTCTTCTCTTATTTTCCTTTCTTTTTATACAATCCTTTCCTTTGTCCTTTCATTGGAGATTATCCTGACTTGATTATCATGTTGAATGCCTTATATATATTATCCACAGGAAAGCACTAGGATATTATTGATGGTTTATTAGTCTTGCTCAAGAAAATTTTAGAATTTTTTTTCTTCACCCAATCATTTTAAATAGAAATTAAAGAGATCTATTTTCACTGTATAGCTCTATCAGTGGCAGACATGTTTGGTCAGATGATCTGACCCAATATTCAAAACAACATGTCCACCCCCTGGTAGAGAATAGAGCTATGCAGAACAAAGAAGTATCAATAATAGATTTTAGTTGTATTCTTTCATGAAAGGATTTCTATTTAAAATGCCAACTCTTGAAGAAATCTTTCAGTTAAACAGAATCTTGGCTTTATTCATGAAATAGACAACTGAGAATGGAAATTCAAACTTAAAGGAAATCTGTCGTCAAAAATGATGTTTAATAATATGTAGGTATTTTATATAGACTTTAATGAAAGAATACAAATCAAGTACCTTACTGAGTGTCACTTACTAGGGCTATTCTCGTCACTCGGTGCCTTCATACTCACGCCGCCGGAGTTCTCGCATTGTTATAGTGGTCATGTTTTTAGAGTTCGGAAGTCACAAGAGACTTAGGCAACGTTTTTCTTTTTCGGCGGCCATCTTTTTGAAGTCCGCTCGCTCTCTTTTCAGACACCAAATAGATGTACTCATTCTTGTTTTTTTTTTAGTATTACTGTTCCAAATCAATTATGGAACTTTTCCATTATATTTAATTAAATATTTTTTCATATATATATATACACCGTATTTGCTTGAATATAAGACGACCCTGATTATAAGACGACCCCCCCAAACTTTGATATTCATTTAGGAAAGAAAACTAAAAGCCTGAATATAAGACTACCCCATAGGAAAAAAGTTTAACTTGTATATATTCACATGTAAATTGCTTTTTAATATTTAATACAAATGATGATATTAAACAAATGCATTTCTTGTTTTTATTTCCATTTATGTGCCAATGCTGCCTCTCTCTTCCCCCTCCCAAACTTTTCTCTATCTCCCCCCCTCCCCTTGTTTCTCTCCCCCCTCCCTCCCCTTGTCTTTCTCTCCCCCCTCGCTCCCCTTGTCTTTCTCTCCCCCCTCCCTCCCCTTGTTTCTCTCCCTCTCCCTCCCTCCCCTTGATTTTCCCTCACCCCCTTGTCTTTCTCTCCCCTCTCCCATTGTCTTTTCGTGCAGACATCCCCTGGCTGCCCAGATCTCCCTGGTGCCTAGTGGAGGCAGCCGGAGGATGTCTGCACGATACGCGTAGACATACTCCGCTGCTTCCCGACACTTCCGCCGGGTCTTTTATGATGAAGCTGGAAGGACCCGGCTTCATCATAGAAGTCCCAGCATTCGTGCCGGGCGGCAGCAGAGGATGTCTACGATCATCGCGCAGACATCCTCCTGCTGCTAGCTAGAGGGAACCAGGTCCCCTGCAGCTCTGCGGGGCACCTGGATCCCAGTCTAATAGTCTGACCTCGATTTGAGGTCAGATTATAAAATGACCTCGAATATAAGATGAGGGGTCTTTTTCAGAGCATTTGCTCTGAAAAAAACCTTGACTTATATTCGAGCAAATACGGTATGTATATATATATATATATATATATATATATATATATATATATATATAGGTATTCTCTGCTTTTTCTCAACATATCAGTAACTCACCTACTGACACACCCCGCTCCTACTCTATTGCCTATTCTAATCACTTCCTTTATTTATACACCTGTTCAAAAGTCTTCTAGTTGTCTGTGCAAAAAGTATTCTCTCTATTATATTGGGCTATTGTTATTCGTTTTGTCATTTTGATCTCGACCCTCGGCTTGTTTACTGACTTCGTTTTGATCTCCACCTGCCTCGACCCTCGGCCTGTTTTCTGACTTCGTTTTGATCTCTGCCTGCCCCGACCCTCAGCCTGTTTTCTGACTTCGCTTTATCAGGGCTGCCATCAGGGGGGGGGGGCGAGATACAACGTTCCGAGCCCGGCGGGCACAGGGGGCCCGCTTTGGCCCCGGCCCTTTAAAAATAAAATATGAGTGTATCACAGAGCTCCCCAGCAATAAAACTTTTAGTAATGTGCATTAGGAGAGTGTATCACAGAGCTCGACAGCAATAAAACTTATAGTAATGTGCAGTAGGTGATTGTCTCAACGAGCTCCACAGCAATACAATTTACAGTAATTTTCAGGGTGTCAGTATATCACAGAGCTACACAGTAATACAACTCATAGTAATGTGTAGCAGGTGAATGAATCACAGACTCCCCAGCAATACAATTCACAGTAATCGACAGTGTGCATGAGCACTGTTACAAATTTTCTGTCTCCATAAATGTCATATTTCTTCCATAAGAATTAGTCTTCAATTTTAGTGTCTTGCTGAAAAACCATCCGAAAAACAAACTTCAAATTCTTTTATTCAAATCCGTAGGACCAATAACACAGCAATGCTTCAGATGTTATGATGTTAAAAATATTGGTAAAGATCGGAATTTGCAATAGGTTTTAATACCTCTATCAAGTTAAACACTCCCTAATTTATGGTAATACAAGGAGGCGTGTATATATGTATGTGTTCATAAATTGTAATATATATATATATAGGACGTGGCTTTAGCATCCATTTTGTTTATAATGAAAGCCATATGGTGTAATTATACTCAGGACAGGATAAGACTAACAAAGGGTACTATGTTTTAAAGGAAAGATATATTGGTGGGCCTCTTAGTGTCAAAGGTGAAAGAAAAATCCTAGACTATCTGGCTAGAGAAATATTTATTCTAATTGTAACCACATATGGTGTCCATCATATACAATGGATTCTTGTGATATAGGAACAGCTCTTGGGGGGTTCTACATTCCATTGAAGGCTAGGTGGAAGGCATTTTCTTACTATCAAAGATATAAGATAGACTTATATCATAAACTTATAAAACATCAAATATTGATATTGAATTATATATTTCAAACCCTTCTGTGATAATATTTAAGATTTTAAGAATATTAATTAATTATCATATAGAGAAAGAGACATATTTTTCATAATACCTTACTCCAATTCCTTATAAGATTTTAACTTTGTGGTCAAGTATTTACATCTATATTCAATGTCTATCATTTGAGACCTTATATGCTTCACCCTGTTACACATATAACAACTAAAGATAAACAGCATTAGAATTATAAATATCAAGATCACCAAAGGATGAGTTATGAAATGTGCTATACCCATAACCAATCCTGACTTTTGTCCCCCAAACCATCTTTGCCACCATGATTTGCTTACCTCAATGTAATCATGTTTTATGCTTTTAATCATGCCTTGCACTGTGTGTATTTGTACTAAGGTGTTGTGTATTCCAGTTGCAGCTTTATCAATCACTTGTAGTAACTCTTCATTATCCTTTAACTGCATATAAAAATCAGCTCCATAACCTATGCTTACATTATATAAAGTACGTTGGTCATACTTCATTATGGAATCAACTCTTTTTAGTATTGGGGGTGTTATGTCATAATATATACCTCTTATATCCTTGGTTGTTACTGATAAAGCAGGTCGCTTTGTACAATAACTACCTGGTGCTAAGCTTACTGTCTCAGAACAATTGTTCTCATGTATTTCTGTGTTTCCTTCTATTTGGTGCCAGCATATTATTCCTTTGTCATATGTCCATGCAGGCTGAATTGGTATGTTATTCATCTTCATTTGACATGTATCATTATTCTCCCAGCACCATGATACCTCTTCTAATACATTAACTCCATAAGGACAGACATAATCACCATCGTTTAACAAACAATTTTCTATGTCAAGCATGTTTTCTACATTTGCTATTCCCACTAAGATTTTATCATTTTGTGCATTGTCCATCTTTATCCACTTGGAATTTACTATCCTACCCAAATCAATGTACTTGAATCTGTTGTAATTAATTCCTTTAGTAGGTAGAAATATAGCAAAAGCACAATGTTCTATTGTATGTTCCAAACATCCTAACCATTGTGTGTGCCAGAAAGCTCGATAATGATAACTCAGTTTAGGGACTTCAAGTGGGACTTCATAAGGCCATTGATGGTTAAAAAGGGCTTGTAAGAATATTTTTGCATTAGTATTGATATCCATTTGTAATGCAATACATCCTAAGGCTAGAGAGGTGTCAGTTGCAATCTTTTCCATTCCTACACTAATATTATACTTATTTTTAATGAGATTATTTATAATGGAAATATCTGTTTTGTAATTGTTTACGACTGTTTGCATCTGTATCTTAGATAACAACAAAGAAATATCTTGTGACTTACTACCTGCGGACGCTAGTGTACTCATTCTAGCGGCTAGTGTTTCTATATTAACACCATTTATCAGACTTGCTCCTACACCTAAACCACCTAATACTGTATTATACCAGTCCCGTTTACTTCGTGTATTCACTGGTCTAGAGAAAGTAGTGTCCTGTTTTAACCAATAATAGAAATCTTGTTGTATTCCTACAGTATATTCCTGGCATTGTGGGAATGTACGTGTAATATCCCATTCTGACATGTTCAATGAATATGTGTATATACTGAAGGATGCCCCATATAACACTTTGTGATCATCCTCTTTGTATATTCTAATAGGATCTTTTCCCTCCTGTTCTACAAGATTACAATCATCTGTTATTCTTTGTTCTGGAGCCCAATTATCACGATATGTCGTGATTGTAAATGCATAAGAAAGTGAAACAGTATGTCCTGTCCTACGCATTACATATCTCATAACGAAAAAAGGTGTCCATAACCATGTTTGTTTTCTAGCTTTTGGATGCCAAGGCCATATAGTGATTTGACCTGCGCATTTAGCTGGGTTCTGATATGTAAATGAACTGTCTAGTGTTTGCTCCAATAATCTTACTTTGCTATGTGTGTATGGATTCACAAGTGTATCTATTAATTCATAGTAACACAGTAATCCATCATCCTTCTGACTTCTCACATTAAACATAATAAAGGTAAGAGTATTGTCTACACCTGTAGGTACCACACACCTATGATCTGTGTTCTTTTGTTCAGTATTATTCTGTGTTATATATGTAAAATCTTTGGTAATGTTGATAATTATATCAATTCTTCCATCAAATGAGTGATAAGTCATACAAGGTTCCAAATAATCATGAAATTTGATCATACCAGATATTGCATCCTCAGAGATGTCTGCGCGAACACATCCACAATAATCAACATCAGGAGCTTTGCAATATCTTACTCTACATTCATAGGGGAAGGCTGTACATTTAGCAAATGTATCTCTACTTTCACAACCTAGAGAACCTATATCTTGGGCACCGATTGTACCTAACATCATTAATAACAGTGTCATTGTTATTATTTTGTACAATTGCAAACTTTTTACAGAAAATAGAAAACAAAATTGATTTGATTTAGTCCATGGAATGAGGTCATCATTGTCCTTTGCAATTGAATCCACAACTTTCATTGTCTCTTTGTCCATAGTGTCCTTTGAATGTCCAAACATTTTGTCCTTTTGTATACCATACAGTATTTGTCCATAAAAAAACATTATCAGTTCTGAAACACAAAAAAAAAATATAGCAGTTTACTGTTCTTATATTTTAGTAAGTTTGCATTGATCAATATGCACAAGAGTAGGCTTATTACATTTTCTACCAATTTTTGCCCTCTGAACCTGTAACACAGTTTGTCCTAATTTCTTTTGAATGACATAGGGACCTTCCCAACCTGCTTCCCAGGGACCTGGGGTTCTGAAAGATTTTACCATCACCTTGTTCCCTGGTTTAAACTTCTCTGCATAGTTTCCCTGTGTAACATCTTTAACCCATTGTTTATCTGAAGGAGCCATATTTGAAGCAGCAAACTTCAAAACTGACTGCAGCTGTTCCTGTAATACTTTCAACCATTGTGCATGTTCTGCAGCAAGTTTGAAAGTACTTGGAACAAAAGGTTCATTAGGAAAAATAATTGGCATGGTTCTTCCTGTCATTAACTCATGAGGTGACACTCCAGTTTTAGCGTTTGGAGTTGCACGAATAGACATTAAAACACTTGGTAAATGTGTTACCCAGCTACTCCCTTTGTCTGAAAGCATTTTTTTCAATCTTGATTTCAATGTCCTATTCATTCTTTCCACTATGCCAGCCGACTGTGGATGATATGGGACATGAAATCTTTGTTGGATCCCCAACAATTTACACATTTCTTTAAGTACTTCTCCAATGAAATGTGGACCATTATCTGATTCGATGATTCTGGGGAATCCCCATACAGAAAATACATTTTTCCATAGTGCCCTGCTTGTACTCAAAGCTGTACAGTTAGTAAGAGCTATACAGTCGGTCCACTTTGAGAAGACATCGACAATTACTAATCCATACTTTAGACCACCTGGGGCTATAGGTAATGGTCCAATGAAATCAATTTGTATAGAGTCCCATGGTCCTTTTGCCAAAGGTACTCTCTGCAACTTTGGTTTCTGTCCTTTAGGTCTTGGATTAAATTGAGCACAGATAAGACACTCCTGCACTGTGCTTGTACACCAGTCCTTTAACTTGGGATGATAAAATTTATTCTGCAGAACACTGAACAACTTTTCTATACCCAAATGTCCCAGTGTACGGTGATTGAATACAATAAGTTCTTGCAATAAATCACTAGGTACAAATGGTACAAATGTTTGTGTTTCCTCATGTTGAACCCCATACAATCCAGTGTCAATGTCTAGATTCATTGTATCTGGATTAAAGTCAACATCCTTACTCTGATTTTCCTTCAGGGCGTGTAAAGGATCTGTTATTTTTCTTTTGCTAACGGTTGCAATCATTAAATGTTCTGAGTACTGCAACTCTCCTATTATAGCAGCTTCCTTTGCTCCCTGATCCACAAGTCTATTCCCTTCTGCAAATTCATCACCCTTTTTCCTGTTCTGGTGTGCCTGGACTTTAAGAATGGCACAAGTTAAACCTTTTTTTTCTGCATAATCAAACAATTCTATCAGGATACCAGCATGTTTCAATGGTTTATCCTGAGAATCCACCATTCCTCTTTTTTTCCATATTGGGAGGTGAAGTGTTAATGCTTTAACTACATAACTGCTGTCACTGATTATGTTCACTGGGTCATATACTGTTATCTCTAGAGCTTTCTTTACTGATTCCAATTCAGCTCTTTGAGCAGACATATGGCTTGGTAATCTGTATCTCTGCATTTCTTTTGTTTGGTCATCATATATGGCATAACCTGTGTGATGGGAACCATCTGCATAGAATCTTGTTCCATCCACATACAAACAAGGAGCCCCTTTTATTGCTTGTCTCTCAAAAGGAGATCTAGATTCAATTTCCAATTCCTTTTGACAATCATGTGGTGATCCCTGTATTTCCATTAAATCAGGAATTACATATCTTTTACTGGTTTCTACCCTGAGTGGTTTATCTTGTAGCTTCAATATCCAATGAGCTACCCTCTGGGTATGTACTCCTAAATCAGAACAATTTTGTAACAGTTTTAAAGGTGTGTGTGGAGTTTGTAAAATCATCTGTCCAAATCCTACTATGTGTTGTGTTGCTTCTAAAGCCCAAAATACAGCCATGAGCTGTTTTACACAGGAGAACATTCCCCTTTCTACTGGAGACATAATCTTTGAAAAATATCCCAGTATCCGTAAAGAGCCATGCTGCATTTGCATCAAAACTGCTGTTAATGAAGAGACACCTGCGTGACACTGAACAATATATGGTACTGTATCAATGGGAGCAGCTAACACAGGCGCTTGTGTGAGAGCATCTTTTAACAGGCTCCAACTCTTCTCAGCTTCCTCTGTCCAGAGAAGCTCATCTGTATTGGCACAATTTTTGAGCATACTGTACAAGGGTTTTGCCATTCCTGCCATATCATATATGAATTCTCTGCTAAAATTGACCAAACCTAAAAATTTCCTTAGGTCTGACACTGTCCTTGGCCTTGGAGATTGCTGTAAGGCTTTCACTCTTGCTGTGCGTGGTGTTTTTCCTTCTGGATCTATATTAACTCCTAAGAAAGCCACTCTATCTTTCAAAATCTGCACTTTAGATGTGTTCAGTTTTAACCCATTATCCGCCAGTGCTTGACAAATATCACAGAGTATCTGCTCATGCTCTTGCCTTGTTTCTGTTTGAATTAACAGATCATCGACATATTGCAAAATCTTGTTTCCATACCCCAGGGGTTCCAGTACCTGAGCCAATGCTTTATGAAAGTAAGCTGGTGAGGAGTGGAAGCCCTGTGGCAGCACTTGGAACAGATACTGACGATTTTTAAAGGTAAAAGCAAAGCGATACTGGCTGGCTGGATGTAATGGGACAGAAAAGAACCCATTAGCAATATCAAGGACAGAGAAATATTTAGCCTTTCCATCTACCTGAGCCATGATATCTGGTGAGGAGGCCACTAGATGAGCTGCTGGTGGGGTATACTTATTTAACACACGCATATCTACAACTAGACGATATGAGCCATCCGGCTTCATTACTGGCCATATGGGGGAGTTACATTTGGAATTACCCTCTCTCAAAACTCCCTGAGATACCAGTGCCTCTATCACCTGACCAACACCTTCTTCTGATTCTTTTGGGATCTTATATTGTTTTACTGCAGGGGGGTCTGGACCCTCAATGACAACTTGTAAATTCATCTTCCCACAATCCTGTTTAGACTTAGACCAAACAGTGGGGTATTTTTCTTTAAGATAATTTACAAAATCATCATCCTGCTGTACAGAAAGTGACACCTCACTCTGTTTCACAGCCATGATATGACCATACCATCCCAGTTCATTAGGAGTAACAACTCCACCTGTTCTACCTTCACCTTGAGCTTGCCACAAAACTAAATTCAATAAATCCACATACAACTTTTTTCCATTGATAATATCCATCCCCATTATAGTACAGTGGGAGGAGGGATCCACCCATAAATCACAATAGATTTTACCTCCTTCAAATTCAATGTTATTATCACTGGATAACGTTGCATGTGCATGTGCCCCGTTAAAACTTAGAAGGGATATGGTTGGTGCTTCAATTTTTACAGGCAAGCTTTTGTTGGTTAAAGACACTGCTGCTCCTGTGTCTAATAAAAACTCTGTTACATTCCCCTCTAGTGTCCCATAAATATATGGTCGCCCATCTTCACCCAGAGTTATATCAGCGAGATAGACAAGAGAACAACTAGGGGTTACACATCCCTATTTATTAGTGGGGTAGGCAGATTTCACTTGTGGGCTTGAAACAGCCTCTACCTTTCTTTCAATGGCATTTAACATTCGTATACACTCTTCATATGGACTTGATATGTGAGGGGGGGCTGAAGGTGTATCCTCTGTTTCTACTGCTGCCACCCTTTGTAAATTCTTTTGGGCTGGCAGAATGCCATTTTCTTTTCCTTTCATCGTGTAATGTTTTTCTTCATTTTTAGGACAATATCTCTTAATATGACCTTCTTGGTTACAATAATAGCATACTATAGGAGTACTCTGATTAACCCTATAATACCTATCTTGGGGTGGGGCCGAATTATTTCTAGTACCTTGGTATCTATTTTGAGAATTTTGTGGTCTACCCATAGACCTCCCTCTAAAATTCCCATTTCTATTATTAATCTCATATTTCCCTCTATCTTCTTCACTAGACACATAGTTAATAGGGACCAGTCCAGCTGAAGTATCCCTAGAAAACAGTGTTTCTGTGAAAGCAAAAATTTTAGCCGTTTCTGTATTTTTCCTTTGCAACAATTGTAAAGATTTCATAATTTCTGTAGCAGCCAAATCTACTGTGGGTGCATCAAAAGCTCTCAGTTTGATCTCATTTGTTAAACCCGATATTCTAGAGACAAATTCAGTAACACTCTGCTTATGTTGCTCTTTAGACATATCAGAGGGTTCTGTATCAGTAATCAAATTCCACGCCTTATTCCATAAATTAGCACATACACGTATATCATCATTTTTCTCCATCTTAAATGAATCAAGAGTGGAAAATTGAAAACTGTCCACACCAGTTGCACATTGTACCACCATTAACAACCTTTGTGTATTATTTGGAAACAATTCCTCCAACTCAACCCTGGGCTTTTCACTTGCTTTGTCCTCCAACACATCAATGAGTTTATTTTTAACCCATTCACTTAATGAGGTTGGCAGCCAAATCAAGAGACCTCTGGTCGCTACCACATCATCAAATTGTCTCTTATTCATTTCTCCCTCAAAAACACTCATATTGTAAAAAGGTCCTCTCTTCTCATCATACTTAGGCAAATCTTTAATCAATTTGGCTAATTTGAGAGTATCCATTTGACCACTTCCTTGTACATTTCCCAGTTTCTTTTCTACGTCACTTCTTGTCTGCCCATTTGCACTACTTAACCTCTGCGCCACTTCATTATCAACTTCCGCTTTCAAAGTAAAATCTAAATCTTTCTGATTTGTGGATTTCCACAAAATATCTGTAGCAGACCCCAGATTAGTAATCTGTTTTTGCAAATCATCAAAGTTAGTAACATTTCTATCTAATTCTTTAGACATATGTGACATAGTCTGATGGGTTCTGGCTAACAGATCAGTCTGATTCTTTAGCATTTCTTTCATAATCCCAACATCTTCACCACCTTCATCCTCAGCTAATCTTTTCAACAACTGACGTGAGTCATCTATCTGCCTTTTGGTTTCAGCTAATGATGCATCCCATGCACTATCAAAAGTTATTCTAGGGGCCAATTTCCCTTCTGTCAACAACTTTTGAGGAGATTTCACAGTTTTGCTAGGGGTGCTAGGGAAAGTACTAGACCTTGTAACAACACATACATTTTTCAATTCTTTCAGCAACACATCTCTTTTTTGCTTTGATGTGCTGCAAACATAACAATTACTTGTCTTTTTAAGTTGGCACCATTCATTCATGGAATCATTAGTTTCAATAAAACACTTTGCCAACAATGCTACTTTTTGACTTTCCTTTTTAAAAGCATTGCTCTGCTCAATATCACTTAACCTGTCTAATAATTTCAATAAACAATCATCCCAGATATTTTCAGGATTAGACCCCTTTACATTCAGATTTTTGTTACATTTGACAGCAGTCTTTTGCAGCCACTCCATGTTTAGATAAACAGTTAAACAATGGGGTTCTTTAACAGGCAGTATATATGAGCACTTTTCTACAGACTTTTATAAAAGACACATACCGTTCACAATATATCCTTTCTCTGCAGCTGTGCACTTCTACAGAAATCAAATAATCTTCCCGATATGTCGTTTGTTCTTGAGATTCTTTTCGGTAACAAAATCCTCTTGTTTGAAACCGAAGTGATTTCCCTTCTGTAAACCACCGATAAAAAAGAATTCGGATGCAGTCTCAATTCTTTATCTTATTTTCCGAGTCCAATATTGGAACAAACAAACAACCACGTTCGAACGATTTTCCTGTTCAGCTCACCTAAGTCTTGATCCTTGTAATTCAGTAGTTGAAACAGTCTTTTCTTGGAGAGTTCTTCTTGGGGAATTTCTGGAATGTGATGTAACATTCACCATATGTTTAAACCCTTTTGTGTCAGGATTTTAACACTCGTAGTAGAGAATCAGCTCAAATAGTTCTTTATCTTCTTTAGCTTGCAATTGGCAGCAAGATCTCTTTTAGTAATTCAGTAATAATTCTGAATATCTAATGCCCGCATTCTCCACCATTTCTGTTACAAATTTTCTGTCTCCATAAATGTCATATTTCTTCCATAAGAATTAGTCTTCAATTTTAGTGTCTTGCTGAAAAACCATCCGAAAAACAAACTTCAAATTCTTTTATTCAAATCCGTAGGACCAATAACACAGCAATGCTTCAGATGTTATGATGTTAAAAATATTGGTAAAGATCGGAATTTGCAATAGGTTTTAATACCTCTATCAAGTTAAACACTCCCTAATTTATGGTAATACAAGGAGGCGTGTATATATGTATGTGTTCATAAATTGTAATATATATATATATAGGACGTGGCTTTAGCATCCATTTTGTTTATAATGAAAGCCATATGGTGTAATTATACTCAGGACAGGATAAGACTAACAAAGGGTACTATGTATTAAAGGAAAGATATATTGGTGGGCCTCTTAGTGTCAAAGGTGAAAGAAAAATCCTAGACTATCTGGCTAGAGAAATATTTATTCTAATTGTAACCACATATGGTGTCCATCATATACAATGGATTCTTGTGATATAGGAACAGCTCTTGGGGGGTTCTACATTCCATTGAAGGCTAGGTGGAAGGCATTTTCTTACTATCAAAGATATAAGATAGACTTATATCATAAACTTATAAAACATCAAATATTGATATTGAATTATATATTTCAAGCACAAGTGTCATGAATACTGACAGCCCTACTGCACATGGTGAGAATGCACATCAGGACCATGAGAATGTGGTCCCGAAACAGGACTGCCCAATACAAAGTTGGGAGGCATGCTTTATATTGCTGCACAGTATATACATTTCCCAAGTGTGGAAGTGGGCCATATTTAGGCAAATCTAGCTCTGCAGGGGTGTGGCTCCAGGGGGCTTCTCATTAGATCATCGTTTCTGGGATTCTACCCTTAACCTCTTGCTGATGCCATAATCTAATGTGTGATAAGGTATGGCAACTGGGGACGGGGCCCTTCTTCCTACCTAGGTGTTATCCGAGTCATCAGTGGTTCCTTCCTATGTGCAGCTGGGCCTCTTCTTCTGTAGATTGCCTTTCAGGCTGGGGCTGTAGGTCAATCTGCTATAGCTGGAAGTTAAGTTGCTTTCTGGTATCACTAAAGCTAATGGGTGACTTACTAATAAACATGGTGGTCTTTAGATTGACACTTTACCCCACCAATACACCTTGACCAGAACTACTGCCACTTAAAGGAATACTTCAAGCTCCAGAAAAGGGTCTAAAACACTACTTCTATTTAAAGAATCCCACACCATTGACATAGGTTTATTATTAAACAATGTTGAAAATTAGTTATTGCCCCAGGGCTTTATTCACGAAAGAAGAAATTGACAATGGAATTTCAAACCTAAGGCCATGATAGCCGAGTTGGAAAAATTCTCCTGGATCCCCCTCTCCCGGCAGTCGTGCTCTACCCCGCTAGTCACCAGGGAGAATCGGGCAGCTGGGGGATGTCTGCACGATATGTGCAGACATCCTCCATGCTGCCCGACACTTCCGTCTATTTTGAGGGACCATCTGTCCGTCATAATAGACGGAGGTGTTGGGCAGCATGGAGAATGTCTGCACGTATCGTGCAGACATCCCCTAGCTGCCCCCAATAGCCACAGGAAAGGAATCAAGGTGAGGGGGAGAGAGGGGGAAAAATAGACAGACAAGGGGAGGGAGGGAGGGGGGAAATAGACAGGCAAGGGGAGGGAGGGAGGGGGGGAAATAGACAAGGGGAGGGATGGGGGAAAATAGACAGACAAAGGGAGGGAGGGGGGGAAATAGACAGACAAGGGGAGGGAGGAAGGGGGTAAATAGAAAGACAAGGAAGGGGAGGGAGGAAGGGGGGAAATAGACAGACAAGGGGAGGGGGAGAGAGAGGCCGCATTGGCACATAAAAGGAAATAAAAACAAGAAATGCATTTGTATAATATCAATTTGTTTATTAAATATTAAAAAGCAATTTACATATATACAAGTTAAACTTTTTTTTCTTATAGGGTAGTCTTATAATCAGGCTTTTAGTTTTTTTCCTAAAGGAATATACAATGTTTGGGGGGTCGTCTTATAATCAGGGTCATCTTATAATCGAGCAAATAAAGTAATCCAAGCCGAGGTCAAGAAACGAAGAGACAATCCACAGAAATCACTGGAGGAGAAACAGAAGGTTAGATCTTAACAGGGTCTTTTGTGATGGAATAAACCCGTGCCACGTCCTCCACTAATTTATATAAAAGCACCCTCCTCTATTAGAACCAATTTCGCAGTGATCTTAAAAGGCGCTGTATTCGTCTGGTGGTAGCATTAGAAGATGGGATCTTTGGGATTTTTGTTGTTGTTCTGCATCCACCTGCCTCATTGTCATCAAAGAGAAATGTCATGTGGGTCACTGGACATATCTCCTTGTTTGATGGCATATTGATGTAGCAGGGATCAGGTGAGATAAAATGAGTTTCCTCTGCAGCTGAAAACTTATCTTGTGAGATGTTTATATCATCTTTTTTCGTTGTAATTAATGGCTCCCATGACTTTTATTTCATGATTGGTTCACCTTCTTTCACCATAGGCTCATCAGTTAATGGGTCTGAAATCTGATGAAACAAGAGTTCCAAAATGCGAGGCTGATGTTGTCCCTCTTCTTTATCTCCCGAATTCAAAGCAGCACATTCCTTACACAATGATACATTGTCAGTCTGCTCTCTGTAAAACTGTCTGAGATATCGGTACTCCATGTTTACATGGTGAACTACCGAATACATACTGGTAACGTCTGGTAATCACTAGTGCTCACTAGCAATCTATAGTGCACTCTCTACCTCCCAGGACACTACTGGCAGACTACTGGTACTGGAAGGACTTAAATAGGTATTAAAGGTGACATCACAAAAGCTTTGTGTGACGGAACATCATGACATCATAAAGCACGCTGACATGGCATGGGGTACTGCTAGCAGAAAAAAAAAAATACATTTGCTAGCTGAGAAATATATCAAGTACTAAATGACAGGTTCTATAACCTTTATTAGAAATCCAAATACAAAATACTGGTCTGCATTTGCAACAGATGTTTCTTTACACCTGCCATCATTCTCTATCTTGAGATGCCCCTTTTTATATATACTTTTTCTTCTCTCCTTTTTGGTTTTTATGTTTCCTTTCAATGTCTCTTATTACTTTCATATTGATTTTAAAGTTTTTTGGTCTATTACCCCTCTTCTCTTATTTTCCTTTCTTTTTATACAATCCTTTCCTTTGTCCTTTCATTGGAGATTATCCTGACTTGATTATCATGTTGAATGCCTTATATATATTATCCACAGGAAAGCACTAGGATATTATTGATGGTTTATTAGTCTTGCTCAAGAAAATGTTAGAATTTTTTTTCTTCACCCAATCATTTTAAATAGAAATTAAAGAGATCTATTTTCACTGTATAGCTCTATCAGTGGCAGACATGTTTGGTCAGATGATCTGACCCAATATTCAAAACAACATGTCCACCCCCTGGTAGAGAATAGAGCTATGCAGAACAAAGAAGTATCAATAATAGATTTTATTTGTATTCTTTCATGAAAGGATTTCTATTTAAAATGCCAACTCTTGAAGAAATCTTTCAGTTAAACAGAATCTTGGCTTTATTCATGAAATAGACAACTGAGAATTGAAATTCAAACTTAAAGGAAATCTGTCGTCAAAAATGATGTTTAATAATATGTAGGTATTTTATATAGACTTTAATGAAAGAATACAATTCAAGTACCTTACTGAGTGTCACTTACTAGGGCTATTCTCGTCACTCGGTGCCTTCATACTCACGCCGCCGGAGTTCTCGCGTTGTTATAGTGGTCATGTTTTTAGAGTTCGGAAGTCACGAGAGACTTAGGGAACGTTTTTCTTTTTCGGCGGCCATCTTTTTGAAGTCCGCTCGCTCTCTTTTCAGACACCAAATAGATGTACTCATTCTTGTTTGTTTTTTAGTATTACTGTTCCAAATCAATTAGGGAACTTTTCCATTATATTTAATTAAATATTTATTCATATAAATATATATATATATATACCGTATTTGCTTGAATATAAGACGACTCTGATTATAAGACGACCCCCCAAACTTTGATATTCCTTTAGGAAAGAAAACTAAAAGCCTGAATATAAGACTACCCCATAGGAAAAAAGTTTAACTTGTATATATTCACATGTAAATTGCTTTTTAATATTTAATACAAATGATGATATTAAACAAATGCATTTCTTGTTTTTATTTCCTTTTATGTGCCAATGCTGCCTCTCTCTCCCCCCTCCCAAACTTTTCTCTCTCTCCCCCCCTCCCCTTGTTTCTCTCCCCCCCTCCCTCCCCTTGTCTTTCTCTCCCCCCTCGCTCCCCTTGTCTTTCTCTCCCCCCTCCCTCCCCTTGTTTCTCTCCCCCTCCCTCCCTCCCCTTGATTTTCCCTCACCCCCTTGTCTTTCTCTCCCCTCTCCCATTGTCTTTTCGTGCAGACATCCCCTGACTGCCCTGATCTCCCTGGTGCCTAGTGTAGGCAGCCAGAGGATGTATGCACGATACGCGCAGACATACTCCGCTGCTGCCCGACACTTCCACCGGGTCTTTTATGATGAAGCTGGAAGGACCCGTCTTCATCATAGAAGTCCCAGCATTCGTGCCGGGCGGCAGCAGAGGATGTCTACGTGCATCGCGCAGACATCCTCCTGCTGCTAGCTAGAGGGAACCAGGTCCCCTTCAGCTCTGCGGGGGACCTGGATCCCAGTCTAATAGTCTGACCTCGATTTGAGGTCAGATTAGAGGATGACCTCGAATATAAGATGAGGGGTCTTTTTCAGAGCATTTGCTCGGAAAAAAACCTTGACTTATATTCGAGCAAATACGGTATATATATATATATATATATATATATATATATATATATATATATATATATATATTCTCTGCTTTTTCTCACCATATCAGTAACTCACCTACTGACACACCCCGCTCCTACTCTATTGGCCTATTCTAATCACTTCCTTTATTTATACACCTGTTCAAAAGTCTTCTAGTTGTCTGTGCAAAAAGTATTCTCTCTATTATATTGGACTATTGTTATTCGTTTGTCATTTTGATCTCGACCCTCGGCATGTTTACTGACTTCGTTTTGATCTCCACCTGCCTCGACCCTCGGCCTGTTTTCTGACTTCATTTTGATCTCCGCCTGCCCCGACCCTCAGCCTGTTTTCTGACTTCGCTTTATCAGGGCTGCCATCAGGGGGGGGGCGGGATACAACGTCCCAAGCCCGGCGGGCACAGGGGGCCGCTTTGGCCCCGGCCCTTTAAAAATAAAATGTGAGTGTATCACAGAGCTCCACAGCAATAAAACTTCTAGTAATGTGCATTAGGAGAGTGTATCAGAGAGCTCGACAGCAATAAAACTTATAGTAATGTGCAGTAGGTGATTGTCTCAAGGAGCTCCACAGCAATACAATTTACAGTAATTTTCAGGGTGTCAGTATATCACAGAGCTACACAGTAATACAACTCATAGTAATGTGTAGCAGGTGAATGAATCACAGACTCCCCAGCAATACAATTCACAGTAATCGACAGTGTGCATGAGCACAAGTGTCATGCATACTGACAGCCCTACTGCACATGGGGAGAATGCACATCAGGACCATGAGAATGTGGTCCTGAAACAGGACTGCCCAATACAAAGTTGGGAGGCATGCTTTATATTGCTGCACAGTATATACATTTCCCAAGTGTGGAAGTGGGCCATATTTAGGCAAATCTAGCTCTGCAGGGGTGTGGCTCCAGGGGGCTTCTCATTAGATCATCGTTTCTGGGATTCTACCCTTAACCTCTTGCTGATGCCATAATATAATGTGTGATAAGGTATGGCAACTGGGGACGGGGCCCTTCTTCCTACCTAGGTGTTATCCGAGTCAGCAGTGGTTCCTTCCTATGTGCAGCTGGGCCTCTTCTTCTGTAGATTGCCTTTCAGGCTGGGGCTGTAGGTCAATCTGCTATAGCTGGAAGTTAAGTGGCTTTCTGGTATCACTAAAGGTAATGGGTGACTTACTAATAAACATGGTGGTCTTTAGATTGACACTTTACCCCACCAATACACCTTGACCAGAACTACTGCCACTTAAAGGAATACTTCAAGCTCCAGAAAAGGGTCTAAAACACTACTTCTATTTAAAGAATTCCACACCATTGACATAGGTTTATTATTAAACAATGTTGAAAATTAGTTATTGCCCCAGGGCTTTATTCACGAAAGAAGAAATTGACAAGGGAATTTCAAACCTAAGGCCATGATAGCCGAGTTGGAAAAATTCTCCTGGATTCCCCTCTCCCGGCAGTCGTGCTCTACCCCGCTAGTCACCAGGGAGAATCGGGCAGCTGGGGGATGTCTGCACGATATGTGCAGACATCCTCCATGCTGCCCGACACTTCCGTCTATTATGACGGACCAGTTGTCCGTCATAATAGACGGAGGTGTTGGGCAGCATGGAGGATGTCTGCACGTATCGTGCAGACATCCCCCAGCTGCCCCCACTAGCCACAGGAAATTAATCAAGGTGAGGGGGAGAGAGGGGGAAAAATAGACAGACAAGGGGAGGGAGGGAGGGGGGGAAATAGACAGACAAGGGGAGGGAGGGAGGGGGGGAAATAGACAAGGGGAGGGAGGGGGGAAAATAGACAGACAAAGGGAGGGAGTGGGGGGAAATAGACAGACAAGGGGAGGGATGAAGGGGGTAAATAGACAGACAAGGAAGGGGAGGGAGGAAGGGGGGAAATAGACAGACAAGGGGAGGGGGAGAGAGAGGCCGCATTGGCACATAAAAGGAAATAAAAACAAGAAATGCATTTGTATAATATCAATTTGTTTATTAAATATTAAAAAGCAATTTACCTATATACAAGTTAAACTTTTTTTTCTTATAGGGTAGTCTTATAATCAGGCTTTTAGTTTTTTTCCTAAAGGAATATACAATGTTTGGGGGGTCGTCTTATAATCAGGGTCATCTTATAATCGAGCAAATACAGTAATCCAAGCCGAGGTCAAGAACCGAAGAGACAATCCACAGAAATCACTCGAGGAGGAACAGAGGGTTAGATCTTAATAGGTTCTTTTGTGATGGAATAAACCTATGCCACGTCCTCCACTAATTAATATAAAAGCACCCTCCTCTATTAGAAACAATTTCGCAGTGATCTTAAAAGGCGCTGTATTCGTCTGGTGGTAGCATTAGAAGATGGGATCTTTGGGATTTTTGTTGTTGTTCTGCATCCACCTGCCTCATTGTCATCAAAGAGAAATGTCATGTGGGTCACTGGACATGTCTCCTTGTTTGATGGCATAATTATGTAGCAGGGATCAGGTGAGATAAAATGATTTTCCTCTGCAGCTGAAAACTTATCTTGTGAGATGTTTATATCATCTTTTTTCGTTGTAATTAATGGCTCCCATGACTTTTTTTTCATAATTGGTTCACCTTCTTTAACCATAGGCTCATCAGTTAATGGGTCTGAAATCTGATGAAACAAGAGTTCCAAAATGCGAGGCTGATGTTGTCCCTCTTCTCTATCTCCCGAATTCATAGCAGCACATTCCTTACACAATGATACATTGTCAGTCTGCTCTCTGTAAAACTGTCTGAGATATCGGTACTCCATGTTTACATGGTGAACTACCGAATACATACTGGTAACGTCTGGTAATCACTAGTGCTCACTAGCAATCTATAGTGCACTCTCTACCTCCCAGGACACTACTGGCAGACTACTGGTACTGGAAGGACTTAAATAGGTATTAAAGGTGACATCACAAAAGCTTTGTGTGACGGAACATCATGACATCATAAAGCACGCTGACATGGCATGGGGTACTGCTAGCAGAAAAAAAATACATTTGCTAGCTGAGAAATATATCAAGTACTAAATGACAGGTTCTATAACCTTTATTAGAAATACAAATACAAAATACTTGTCTGCATTTGCAACAGATGTTTCTTTACACCTGCCATCATTCTCTATCTCAGTGTTTTTCAACCTGTTTCATGAAAAAAATCACCATCACCACCATTAGAAAATGTTAAAAAATTTAACTCTGTGCCTATATTGACTATATATAAAGTAATTCTCTTGAACCCAGTAATATTGTCCCACTCAGAGCCCAGGAATATTGTACCATTCAGAGCCCAGTAATATTGTGCCAATCATAGCCCAGTAATATTGTGCCATTCAGAACCCAGTAATATTGTGCCACTCAGAGCCCAGGAATATTGTACCATTCAGAGCCCAGTCATATTGTGCCACTCAGAACCCAGTAATATTGTGCCAATCATAGCCCAGTAATATTGTGCCAATCATAGCCCAAGAATATTGTGCCACTCAGAACCCAGTAATATTGTGCCAATCATAGCCCAAGAATATTGTGCCACTCAGAACCCAGTAATATTTTGCCACTCAGAACCCAGTAATATTGTGCCATTCAGAACCCAGTAATATTGTGCCACTCAGAACCCAGTAATATTGTGCCAGTCAGAACCCAGTAATATTGTGCCAATCAGAACCCAGTAATATTGTGCCAGTCAGAGCCCAGTAATATTGTGCCACTCAGAACCCAGTAATATTGTGCCACTCAGAACCCAGTAATATTGTGCCAGTCAGAACCCAGTAATATTGTGCCAATCATAGCCCTAGAATATTGTGCCACTCAGAACCCAGTAATATTGTGCCAATCATAGCCCAAGAATATTGTGCCAGTCAGAACCCAGTAATATTGTGCCAATCAGAACCCAGTAATATTGTGCCAATCAGAACCCAGTAATATTGTGCCAGTCAGAGCCCAGTAATATTGAGCCACTCAGAACCCAGTAATATTGTGCCACTCAGAACCCAGTTATATTGTGCCACTCAGAACCCAGTAATAGTGTGCCAGTCAGAACCCAGTAATATTGTTCCACTCAGAACCCAGTAATATTGTGCCAATCATAGCCCTAGAATATTGTGCCACTCAGAACCCAGTAATATTGTGCCAATCATAGCCCAAGAATATTGTGCCACTCAGAACCCAGTAATATTGTGCCAATCATAGCCCAAGAATATTGTGCCACTCAGAACCCAGTAATATCCACACACACCTAGACACCCTGACACACACACACACACACACACCTAGACACCCATACATAGTCACACTTTTTTTTTTTTACTTACCATAGACTTGGTCCGTCATCCAGGGCCTTCTGCCGGATGTCCGTCCACCTGACATCCGGCAAGCAGCTGACACAGCGCGACGGGGGCGGAGTTTGCACCCGTCGCGCTGTGATCTCTATGGCCAGGAGGAGAGGCTAGGGAGCGAGCTCCCTATAGCAGCCTCTCCTCCCGATCGGCCCTCACCCCCGCGTGTGGTTAAACCTCTGATTCTGGGACTATGTCCCAGACGGAGGAAAGCTCACCGGGGGATTTTTTTTTTTATTTTTCAATTTTTCCCACGGCAATCCAGGGAACAGTCCGCTCAAGTACAGATGTGGAAACTACGTTCTATATCTTCTCTCCTTTGCTCCACACTGTACCAAACCTCGTTTCTCGTTTCTACCTTAAATCATAAACACTGCTCTTTCATCCCTCATAAAAAATATGCAGATCCTAATGAACGATTCTCATTTCTAAATTGCTCCATAAACAATATACTGGACACTTTGGCGAGTATCTATGCTCCCAACAACTCTCAGTTATCCTTTTTATTCTCTTGCTTTAAATAAATTACAGTCTGTTAAAACAGGTTGGATTATTCTAGCAAGGGATTTTACTGTTCCATTATATTATACATTAGATAGTCACTCAGCTACATTGTTTAAACACCCTGCTACTCAGAAACTATTAAATTGTAAATTTCTAATATTTTATTCTCTACATTCACATGGGTTTTATGATTTGTAGTGATGCCCATACCCAGGAGCTAAATAATTAACTTTTTATTCATATATGCATAAAAGTATTTCAAGAATACATTTTGCTTTTCCCCTAGTGTCCCCCCCCCCCCCCGGTCCCCACACATGGCCTGCGGGTGGGGACCCTAATAAGAATGAGGGGGACACCTATTGTCCCCACCCATGGCCGGCTGGTGGGGACCCTAATAAGAATGAGGGGGGGGGACCTAGTGTCCCCCCCGGTCCCCACCCATGAGCGGCGGGTGGGGACCACAAATAAAGTGACTAGGGGTGCCCAACCCCTAGTCACTTACCCCCCCCCCAATAAAATAAAAAATTCCTACCTACCCCCCCTCACCCTAATAATAGTGAGGGGGGTGGGCAATAAGCTAACCTGTAAAAAAAAAACACAATTTTATACTTACCATTTGAGGTCTTCTTTCTTCATTCTTCTTTTTTCTTTCTTCAGCCCCAAAAAAGGCCAAATAAAAAACCATAATACGCGCCGCAAAAAAAAAAAAAACCAGCGCAAAAAATAAATAAAATCCACGTGTGAAAAATAATCCATCTTGTTTTTTCTTTCTTCTTTCTTCAGCCCCAAAAAAGGCCAAATAAAAATCCATAATACGCGCTGCAACTGTTAAAAAAAAAAAAAAAACGAGCGCAAAAAATAATTTAAAAATACACGGGTGAAAAATAATCCATCTTCTTTTTTCTTTGTTCTTTCTTCAGCCCCAAAAAAGGCCAAATAAAAATCCATAATACGCGCCGCAACTGTAAAAAAAAAAACGAGCGCAAAAAAATAAAAAATCCACGGGTCGAAAAATAAAATCCAACTTCGCCCATGGAGGGCCCCATGCAGACTGAGCTCTGCAGGGCGGGGGAAGGTTTATAAAGCCTTCTCCCGCCCTGCAATTAAGCTCAGAGCACTCTTTTGAATTTTCCCACTCTGTTTAAAATGGCTAGCACTCTGATTGGTTGGATTTAAAAAAAGAAGATGGATTATTTTTCACCTGTGGATTTATTTACTTTTTGCGCTCATTTTTTTTTTTGCGGTGCGTATTATGTTTTTTTATTTGGTCTTTTTTGGGGCTGAAGAAAGAAAAAAGAAGAATGAAGAAAGAAGACCTCAAATGGTAAGTATAAAATTGTTTTTTTTTTACAGGTTAGCTTATTGCCCACCCCCCTCACAATTATTGGGGTGAGGGGGGGTAGGTAGGAATTTTTTATTTTATTGGGGGGGGGGTCCCCTCTCATTCTTATTAGGGTCCCCACCTGCCGGCCATGGGTGGGTACCGAGGGGGACACTAGGTCCCCCCTCTCATTCTTATTAGGGTCCAAAACCCACCGGCCATGGGTGGGGACTGGGGGGGGACACTAGGTCCCCCCTCATTCTTTTTATGGTCCCCACATGCTGGCCATGGGTGGGGACCGGGGGGGGGACACTAGGTCCCCCCCCTCATTCTTATTAGGGTCCTCTCTATATACTCTTTTTCGGTTTATAGAAAGCCAATAGCATTACATGGCTATAAACCAAAATAGAGTCCCCAATTGACCTATTCGTATGAATGGCGACACTCTTACCCACATTTTACTTCATTTTGCAGCCCTCTAGCCCTTTCCAGTACTTTTTTAGAGGCATTTTAGTGGCCAAAAGTTCGTGTCACAATTGACTTCAGTGGGGTTCGGGATCAAGTTCGAGCACGGACCCGGACATTTTTTCGAAGTTCGGTGAACCTGCCGAACCCGAAAATCCAGGTGTCCGCTCAACTCTAACTGTGAGAGTCTAAAAAGGTTGGGTGGGTGGTATTGATAAGGTGTGTGATAGGAGCTAGAGAGTGCCCCTGCATAACCTGATACAGGTGTTTGTTAGGAGTGTCCTCCACGGGAAATAGCCGGCTATCTGTGATTCCTGGGGTATAATCAGGATTATGGTGTAAGGGTGTCATAGGAGACGGAAAGGAGGTCATATAGTACTGGATATTAACAGAATTCCAGATGCGCATGGTTGCCCGGATTAGGGCTCTCTGGGGGTGATTATGCGGTCTCCTGTCTGGTGGGAGCCATACCGATGTGTCTACAGTATGGTCGGTCATGGCATGGTCAATTTGTATCCACTGCTTACTTTCTACAGACACCGACCAATCTACTATGCGGAGAAGATAACAGGCCCTATAGTAAAGGTTCAAATCTGGGAGAGCTAGGCCCCCTCGGTTTTTTGGTAGGGTGAGTTGAGAATCCCTCTGTCTTGGGTGTTTCCCTTGCTAGATGTATTTGGTGATAGCAGAATGTAGAGTGTTAAAAAAATGTCTAGGGATCGCAAAGAGAAAAGTCTGGAAAAGATACAAGAGGCTTGGCAGCAGATTCATTTTTACCACATTAATTCTACCTAACAATGTAATATGGGAGTAATCCCATGTTTTGAGGTCTGCCTGCAGTCTGGTTAGCATGGGGGCAAAATTGGCTTGGTATAGCTCGGGCAAATCGTGGGTAATCCTGATGCCTAAATACGTCAGCTGCCTCGTGCACCATTTATAGGGTGAGACCTTCGAATCCTATCTGCCTGGTATTCGGGAGTGGAGACATTTAGTATCTCAGACTTAGTGGTATTTATCTTCAGGTTAGTAAGATGACCAAAACTGGATAATTCCAACTGGATGGCTGGTAGAGAAATTTGCGGTTGGGATACGGTAAAAAGCATGTCGTTGGCAAAGGCCGATATCTTATACTGTGATTGCCCCACCTGAATACCATGCACATCCGGATTACTTTGAATATGGTTCAGAAGCGGTTCTAGAGAAAGCACAAAAAGCAGAGGGGACAAGGGGCACCCCTGTCTCGTTCCATTTGTGATCTGGAAAGGTTGAGAGTGTACACCATTGACCCTTACCATAGCTGTAGGGTCGGTGTAGAGCACTCTGATCCACTGTAAAATATTGTGGCCAAACCCCACCCTAGTAAGGGTCTCCATCAAATACGTCCAATTCACCATATCGGCCGCCTTTTCTGCGTCTGTTGCCAATAAAAGCATGTTAATATTGGACTTTAGAGCGTGTTCGATAAGGGTGAGGACCTTAGTGGTATTGTCCCTGGCTTCTCGGCCAGGCACAAAACCGATCTGGTCCGGGTGTATGAGATCAGGGATATGGGAGGATAAACACATGTCGAGCATCTTAGCTAAGAGCTTCAGGTCTTCATTAAGCAGTGAGATGGGTCATAACAGGGGCATAGCTCCCTGTCTTTACCGTCCTTGGGGATAACCGTGATGGTGGCTTGTAGTGTGTGGGGGTTTAGCGAGTCGTTATGCAGGAGGGCATTGACTGCCTTCACCATGTGTTTGCCAATGGTGGGGAAGAATGTTTTATAATAACTAAGTGGGAGGCTGTCTGGCCCAGGGGCCTTGCCCGTGTGGGATGCTTGAATTACTGCTGCCAGTTCCTCAATAGTGACTGGGTGTTCTAAAGTAAAGGCAACCTCTGCTGAGAGGGTGTTGTGTATGTGATTTCATAAATATTCATGGATGGAGTGCAGCTCAGGTTGTGCGGAGGCTCTGGAGCCGTGCGATTGTAAATTATAAAGAGTTTCTTAGTAATCACTGAAAACGTTAGCAATACAAAACAGTGGGGGTAAGAACCTGTTGGCCAGTTGCATTTCTAATCTTGGGGACATGAGCTAGATGGCTACGTCTCTGTAGCAATCAAGCTAGGTACCTACCACTTTTATTACAATGCTTAAAAAAGAAACGTTTGGTCCTTTGTTGTATAAAGTGGTTCTTAGCCAATTCTTTGCGCTTGGATAGTAGTTTTTGTATGTGTCTGCTTGTTGTGTAGTTTTGTACATTGTTTCAAGTGTGGAGATTTCCCTAGTTAACATTATGAGACTGGTGGTATGTTCCTTTTTCCGTTTTGTGCCCTGAGCAATGAAGAGTCCCCATACCACACATTTGTGAGCTTCCCATAATACCGGTAGTGCTATTTCAGGGTTCGTATTTTCCATGAAATACTGCTGGAGCACCGTGGATGTGTCGGCTGACAGGATGGGGTCTAATATAAGAGATTCGTTCAGTCTCCATGTAGCTTGTTTCGGTCTGGAGAGAGGGGAAGTTAGCTGTACCAGAACCAGGGCATGATCGGACCAAGTAATTGGCCCTATAAATGCCTTGGCAAGTGTTTCTAGGTCTCTAGGAGCGATGCACAAATAGTCGAGTCTAGAATAAGTTTTATGTGGGGCGGAGTAAAAAGTGTAATCTCGAGTATTGTGGTTTAGTGCTCTCCAGCTGTCTACCAACTGATGCGTGGCTTACAAGGCCTTCATTTTCCTGGGGATCGATGCTGGCAGTCTAGGGGAAGGGGGAGGACATGTCTAATTTCGGGTCTAAGGGTACATTGAAGTCCCCTCCTAATATCAAGTACCCGTCCTGGAAATTGCTCAATTTATGTAATAGCTTCCTTAGGAGGGGAGTTGTTTATCATTGGGGAAGTAAACATTAGCAAAAGTATACCTCTTGTTTAACAGATTGCCCTTCAGAAACAAATACCGTTCCTCTGAATGCGTCTCGATCTCAATGTCAGTAAGGGGTAGGTGTTTTGAGAGAAGAATCGAAGCTCCGTTCGACTTGTTCAGACCATTATTGCTATAAAATGTCTGGGGGAAATGTTTGTTTGTCAGGAAAGGATGTTTTTTATCTAAGAAATGGGTTTCTTGGACCAGAGTAACCGAAACCCTGTGCGTTCCGAGGTCTCGCATAAGATTAGATCTCTTTTCCAGTGTGTTTAATCCTCTCGCATTCAAAGTATATCTATTGAGCAGGCTGGGGGTCACAGGCATTATCAGGAAGGGAATAAAAATAAAAAAATGGGTGGTAGGGAGTGTGGGGGGGGGGGAGTGAGTATGTATGTAGAGGAGTAGGGAGGGTGGGAGGTCGGGACAGTCAAGGAGGGGGGTGGGTCAGAACTATGGTTAGTTGTGTCTGACACAAACCACAGAGAAAAAGTGGCTATGTCGAATCAAGACACTAGGTCTCCCTGGAGGAACGTAGGAGGCCCAGAGACAATACAATTCAGTAAAACCAGTCTGCGTTGAGCCGATTTGATTGGAAGTGTGACAAAACAAAACGACAAAGTAGTACTATAATACAGTAAAAATACAGTAAAAGAATCAACTTTCCGATAAGTAAAATGTCAGAACAAGTGTCATAACCGTGCCAAACTGTCCTGAGTAACATATGGAACAGACAGAGGTACGATGGGACAATTACAATCCTAATCAGAATTCGGTGTGGGGCCTAAGCTTTCAGGACACAGTGAAGGGGGGAGTATAAGAGATCGTATGGTGCCATCTTCCCAGTGTGTCGGACAGAAAGACCTACTATGTGTCTTAGGTACAAAATAGCCAGGAGGAGTTAACTGGGTGTACCACAAAAGTAGTGCTGGTCGACTAGGGACCTATAATATACATGGATCCTCCAAATCCTTTGGCCCTGCGGGTTAGGGGCTCCTTCCCCCCACAGTACACACATGAGTATATAAGGAAATAAGCCCCCTTAAACAAGGCGAGCAATTTCCCCATGTCTGTCTGTCTCTCTCTCTCCACTCATACCCCATGTCTGTCTATCTCTCTCCACTCATACCCCATGTCTGTCTCTCTCTCCACTCATACCCCATGTCTGTCTCTCTCTCTCCACTCATACCCCATGTCTGTCTCTCTCTCTCCACTCATACCCCATGTCTGTCTCTCTCTCTCTATCCACTCATACCCCATGTCTGTCTCTCCCCTCATCCCTTATATCTTTTACCATGTCTATCTTTCTGTTCCCCATGTCTGTTTCTCCTCCTATATCCCCATGTATATCTCCCACATGTCTCTCTCACTCCTCATATCCCCCATGTATCTGTCTCCCCATGTGTCTCCCTCCCTCCTCATAACCCCATGTGTATCTTTCTCCCCCCACTCACCACATACCCTCTATTTGACTCTTTGTTCCATGATCCCCATGTCTGTCTGTCTCCTCTGTGCCTTTAATATGTCTGTCACTCCCCCATATCTTTCTCCTATACCTCCTACCTACCATGTATTTGTCTCTTTCCATTTCCTTTTTTCCATGCCCCCTACTGACCTCATCTCAGAACTCAATTAGCGCTGCCTTGATCTCCCCGCACATAGTGATGACTCTGACCATTATGTTCCGACGCTCTAAGTCATCACTGTGCACGGAAAGAGCAGAAAGCACTGACAGAGTTCTAAGAGGAAACATAGCGCCAATCTGCAGAGCTGGCTCTGAGAGGCAGAAAAGCAGCACATGGGCAGCCCATTTGCAGAGGTGTACTTAGGGTACACTTTGCCATTAACATAAGCAACAGCCGGTTTGCCTATTAAAAATGCTACAGTTTGCCCAATAAAAATGGCAGTTTGTCCATTAAAATATGCCAGTTTCCCCATTAATATGCCAGTTATTTTGCCCATTAATATGCTACAGCCAGTTTGTCCATTAATATACAACAGCCAATTTGCCCATTGATATGCCACAGACAAGTTTTCCCATTTATATACCAATGCTCGTTTGCCAATGATTAGGCTACAGCCAATATGCCACAGTTAGTTTCCCAATAAAAGCATAATCTCTTCTCCTGCCTTCTCCAGCTCTCACGTCCCCGGCCGTCTCCTCCGCACAGTCTTCCCTCTATGCATGCTGAGTGCAGGAGGCGGGAAATAGATGCCAGCTGGTTGGGGGCTGGTGCCCTCCATGTGATAAATTGATGAGCGCAATGAGGGCCCCTGGCAAGAACACACTTACGCACAGCCATACATAAATACACACAGTCATACATAAATACACCCAGTCACACAAACACGGTTACACACTTAGTCACCTTCACAGACATACATTTACACAAACACCCTTATACACACTGTCACACATACATAAATACACACAGTCATACATAAATAAACATAGTCATACATAAATACACAGTCACACAAACACAGTTACACACTTAGTCACCCTCACAGACATACATTTACACAAACACCCTTATACACACTGTCACACATACATAAATACACACAGTCATACATAAATAAACATAGTCATACATAAATACACAGTCACACAAACACAGTTACACACTTAGTCACCCTCACAGACATACATTTACACAGACACACATAGTTATACACATTGACACACACATACACACTTATACACATTCACAGACACTTCCACACTTTATTTTTTTATTTAAACCCCCCCCCCTCAAACCTGTTAGCACCTGCACCTGCACCTCCTCCTCGTTAATCCAAGCACAGCGCAAAAGGGGAAAGCTCCGCCCCCGTCACGTTCTGTGATTGGCTGCATTGAGGAGGACGTTCTCTATGGTGTCTGTAGAGGCAGAAAACAGCATCCGGCAGAAGAAACAAGATGCAAGTGTCCTGCCTTGGCAGATACTCTAGAGAACGTCCTCCTCCCTGCAGCAGCCAATCACAGAACGCGACGGGGGCGGAGCTTGCACCGGTCGCGCTGTGCCTGGTTTAACAAGGAGGAGGACAGCAGGGAAAGAGCTCTCTGCTTCAGCGCCTCTCCTCCCGTGCACCCGCCCAGGATCGGCCCTGCCTGCTGCTCTCATGAATGCCGGGGTATCTGCCGGGTAGCGTATCATGTGCACCATGTTTCCCAGGGTGGCAGTGAGACTGAACGGGAAGCCCCAGCGGTAGGCAATGCGTCTGGTGAGCGGATCCTGAAATAGTGCCACCTCATGACCTTCGAAGGGTCACAAACACCTGGATCTGGCTGTAGACATTATCTCTTCCTTCAGACGAAAACTAGATAAACAACAAATAGTGTCCTGCGGTGGGCTACCTGGAGGGCCTGGCTGTCTCAGGTCCCGATGTGCGCGCTCAAACTCTATGCGGGTGCCAGCTGGTCTATTGAGGATGCCGTTAAACAGAGCGGTAAGGCGTTCCTCTATGTCTTCCGAGAATCCTCCTTCCTGGAGGCCTCATACTCTGATGTTATTCCTCCTTCCTCTATTATCAAGATCTTCCAAGGCTCTCCTCAATTCCATGAGCTGTTTAGCTTGGAGTGTCACTTCTGAGTGTGCTTCAGCAGATTGCTCCTCTGCTCTGGCTACAC
Source organism: Pelodytes ibericus (assembly GCA_036172795.1). Taxonomy (NCBI): domain Eukaryota; kingdom Metazoa; phylum Chordata; class Amphibia; order Anura; family Pelodytidae; genus Pelodytes; species Pelodytes ibericus. The sequence goes on along the minus strand of CM069862.1, from coordinate 94,926,628 downwards.
TTTGCTCCACAATAGTGACTCTAGAGTCCACCTCTGGGATGTCAGCCCTCAGGCCTGCTACATCAGCTCTGACCTCCCCTATTGCCTGCTTTATTTCCGTGGCCAGGGTTGAGAAATCTTCTTTGGATGGAATAGATTGCAAGAGGGTGAGTATATGGTGTGGTATCACCGGCTGTGGAAAAATCGTATGGGGAGACTGTGAGCGCGAGTCCCCGGAGTCAGGGGAAAACGCGGGAGTGTCCGCCATATTGGAGTCCTCGGGCAGCGGGACAGTCAGGTGTTACGCTGTAAAATAGTGCATTACCGAGGATTCACTCGGTTTCCTCGCCGTCCCGGTTGTTTGAGGGTCCATGGGGGACCGTTTGTTTCGTCCCATCTCCTGATTTAACGTGCAGTGAAATTTTTTTCTTAAAATATGCCTTGGTAGGAGGGAACTGAGTGATATATTCTGCACTATAATAGTAGGCAGATACATTATGCTAATTATGTGGGATGAGCATAGTGAGCGGAGCTGCCACACAGTGGGTGTGGTAATTTTTCAAGTACTTAGGGAATAGCTGCAAAGTGTCCCTGGAAATGTTTTTCAAATGTTGGCAACTATGCAGTGGACACATTAATAAATTGAACAAAATAATGGTTGATCCTGGTCTGACTGACTGTGAAGGCAACCAGGATCAACTTACACCATCACTCTCCCCAAATTTGGGGGGAGGATGGCAATGGATTGTGAATAGCCTTTTCAGTAATCGCTGTCCTCACAGCCTGTTTCAGCTATTGAAGGCTAAGAAAGCCCCTTTTCTAGGTGTTTCTGACTTGCCTCAATCAGAAGCAGCCTGAAACACCTCTCGCCCGATTTGCATATGGTGAAGGGGTGTGATTGACAGGTCAGTGACATTTGTCAATGCTCTGAAAATTACTTATCTGTATTTCACAATTCATTAAAGTTTAGACACTGTGGGAAGCATGGTTATCGTCAAAACAACACTAAATATAAACTTCAGAGAGGAAGTTGACTCTTCGGAGTGGAAGCTGCTGCACCTTTTTCTTCAGCTTACTTTTTTTCTTCTCTTTTTCTATTTTTACAAATATTCAAATTAAAAAGCAAAAAATACATTGAGGTACCATCCTGGCAATCATGGGATGTGGAATAATAGGTAGGAAAAAAAAAGAGATTAGAAAAGAGATGACAGTTAAGAGAAGAGAAGAGAGACTGACAGGGTTTCCCATAGTGTGGAGGGGAGAGTGACTTTTAAGTTAGTGAAAAGATTTTTGTTTGCAGACTGACTTGATGTCCAAGGGTCCCATATCTCTTGGAATTTGGTCCTTCTATCCTGAATTTTTAACATTTTTCCACACATTTAAAATGAACACAATGTATAAATAATGTTTCATAATTGTTTAATCTCTACATTCACAGTACAAGCAATGTTTAGTTTGACACGGTCCCTTTAGGGTCCCAGGGGCCTTGCTAGATTTCCAAATGATCTGGGGCTAGATCACACACATGGTCTCTCTCACATACACACACTGTCTCTCTCTCTCTCTCTCTCTCATACACACACACACGGTTTCTCTCTCTCTCTCTCACACACACACACACACACACTGTCTCTCACATACACAGACACACACACACTGTCTCTCTCTCACACACACGTGCTGTCTCTCTTTCTCACACACACACACTGTCGTTTACAGACACACACACGCAGTTTCCCTCTCTCTCTCACACACACACTGTCTCTCTCACATACACAGACACACATACATACACTGTGTCTCTCACACACACACACACACACACTGTCTCTCTCACACACACACACACACACACACACACTGTCTCTCACACACACACACACACACACACTGTCTCTCACACACACACACACACACTGTCTCTCTCATTCACACACACTGTCTCTCTCATTCACACACACTGTCTCTCTCATTCACACACACTGTCTCTCTCATACTAGTTGCATTTATACTTATTTGAACTTTTAATATTTAAGCAATAAAAATGTTATTGAAAAATTGAATTTCTTGTTTTTATTCCCTTACTCTGCACCCACAGCACTTGGCTTGCACTCATATTGCACCCACACGATTTGGCATGCCACAGTGTCAATTTGAAGTATTTCACTTCCGATGCTCTAGGGGGAGCCAGTCGATGCCGGCACAACAGATCTATGTGATCTGTGTGCAGGCATGTATGGTAAGTGCTCTGATGAGCACTTACCATACTGTCAAAGGCAATATTAGTAAATATTGCCTTTGACAAGTATTGATCTGCCTCCCTCACCTTACTAGTTTTAGTAAGGGAGAGAGACAGATCAGATAAAGTAAAAAATAAAATAAAATAATAAAAAAAATATTTAATACAATTTTAAACACCAAGGGCTTTTATAAAAGCCATTTAACCCCTTCCCTGCCATTGATCGCTGTGTACGCAGTGATCATACACAGCAGCACATTTTTTGCTGTCTGTGCATTTTTTAGGGGTTCATTTTTTTTTTTACTGTAATTCATTACAGTATAAAAAAAAGCTCTTTTAAGAGAGATTAACCCCTTTCTTGCTGTAGATCACTGCCTAAGCAGCGATCTGACGCAAATGCAGCAATCTTGCTGCAGAAGCATTTTTAATTTTTTTTAAACTTTTTTATTACACCCGTCACGTGTTAATTATATCCGCTAGGGGACTACGTTTAACGTAAAAAAATTTTTTTTAGCTGTCTGACCGCATGTATAGCGATCAGTAACAGCTGATAAGTGACAAAGGCGGGTTGGCGTTTGCTTAGATGAGCATTACCATTCGTCTGGTTAGATCAATATTTGTAAATATTTGATCTGACCCGTGTAGATCTGCCTCCCTCTCACTTGAGTTTTAGTGAGGGAGGGAGACAGAGCTGTATAATGTAAGTTTTTAATTATAATATATTTAATAGAATTGAGACCCAAAGGCTTTTATAAAAGCCGTTTCCAGTATTTAACCCCTTCACTGCAATTGATCGCTGTGTACGCAGTGATCTTACACAGCAGCACATTTTTTGCTGTCTGTGCATTTTTTTAGGGGTTATTTTTTTTTACTTTGATTTATTACAGTATATCAAAGGCTCTTTTAAGAGCTATTAACCCCTTCCTTGCCGTATATCACTTCCTAAGCAGCACATATGGTCACTGCCTAAGCAGTGCATATGGTCACTGCCTAAGCAGCGCATATGGAGCAATCTAGTCGCAGAAGGATTTTTTTTTGCTATCAGAATTTTTTTTGTCAGACTCGCTAGGGGTTAGTTATACCCACTAGGGGATTACGTGTATTCCTTTTGAAGCTGTCTGAACGCGTGTATAGCGATCAGTGGCAAAGGTGGTTTGGTGACTTCTCAGATGAGCATCACCATTCGTCTGGTTCGTAAATATTGTTCTGACCCATATGGATCTGCCTCCCTCTCCTCACTTGAGTTTTAGTGAGGGAAAGAGACAGATCTGTATAACATAATTTTTTAATTGTAATAAATTAAATAAAATGTTAAAAAATTGTGAGTCCCAAGGGCTTTTATAAAAGCCATACCCTTTGTATAGTGTAGTGTATTAACCCCTTCCCTGCCACTGATCACTGCACAGCAGAACATTTTTTCTTGTCTGTGCATTTGTAGGGGTTAATTTCTTTGTACAGTACTACAAAGGCTCTTATAAGAGCTATTAACCCCTTCCTTGCTCTACATGTTCAAATTCCAAGTTTGAAAATCAAAAAGCGCACCTCTCAAATGTAGCCTTTCAACACCCAACAAAGCTGACAAAGCTATGCATGGGTGGTATCCCTGTGCTCGGGAGATGTTGCTGAACATATATTGTGGTATTGTTTGTCAGTGACACATACCGAAATATGTGAATTTGTGTCTAAAGTGCAATGTATGTGGGAAAAAATACACAATAAAATGACTACCACAAACTTTGACAAAGGCTGGTGGTAGAATTGGTGCATGGAAAGTGTTAAAATAACACCATTTAAAATAGCCTAGGGTGTCTACTTTTACAAAATATATACTTTTTGGGGTAAAATACACTGTCCTACTTTAAAAAAAAGTCCCAAATGAAAGATGGGCTCAGGCTGACTACACGTCAATATTCCAAGTTGAAAATGCGCACCTTCACAATGTGGCCCTTTTAGCCCCCAAACAACCCAACAAACCTATGCATGGGTGGTATCCCTGTACTCAGGAGATGTTGTTGAACACATATTGGGTTGTTGTTTAGCAGTGACACATACCAAAATCTGTGAATTTATGTCTAAAATACAATGTATGTGAAAAAAAACCACACAAAAATTACTACCACAAACTTTGACAAAGGCTGGTGGTAGAATTAGTGCATGGAAAGTGTAAAAATACCACCATTTGAGATAGCCTAGGGTGTCTACTTTTAAAAAATATATGGGTTGATGGGGTAAAATACACTGGCTGGTTTCAAATATGTCCCAAATGGGACATGGGTGCAGGCTGTCTGCATGTCAAAATTTCAAATTGGAAAACCAAAAACTTCACCTCCCAAATTTGGCCTTTTACCCCCCAAACAATCCAAGAAACCTATGCATGGGGGGTATCCCTGTACTCAAGAGATGTTGCTGAACACTTATTGGGGTGTTATTTGGCAGTGACACATACCAAAATCTGTAAATTTATGTCTGAAGTACAAGGTTTGTGAAAAAAAAATACAAAAAAATTACTACCACAAACTTTGACAAAGGCTGGTGGTAGAAATAGTGCATGGAAAGTGTTAAAATACCACCATTTGAGATAGCCTAGGGTGTCTACTTTTAAAAAATATATGGGTTGATGGGGTAAAATACACTGGCTGGTTTCAAATATGTCCCAAATGGGACATGGGTGCAGGCTGTCTGCATGTAAAAATTTCAAGTTGGAAAACAAAAAACTGCACCTCACAAATTTGGCATTTTAGCCCCCAAACAACCCAACAAACCTATGCATGGGTGGTATCCCTGTACTCAGGAGAAATAGTAGAATCTATTTAGCATGTTTTTTCGTTCGCTATTGTCGATGAGGAGAAGTTGTTTCAAATAAAAACAAAGAAATTTGTGTATTTTTTTTTACCATATTTTATTTATTTTTTTTAATAATATAATAAGATATGATCAAAAATATGGCATCCATAGAAAGCCCTTTTTGTCCCGATAAAAACAATATATAATATGTGTGGGTACAGCAAATGACGAAGAAGAAAATTACTGCTAAACACAAACAGCACAGAAATGTTAAAATAGCCATTGTCCAGAAAGGACAAAAATGTTTCAAAGGCTCTGTCCTTAAGGGGTTAAGGAGAGTATCAGGAACAGAAGCAGCAGCTCTCAGAAATCAGGCACCAACTTCAATGCAAAAGCACTGTTTGCCTGAAACTGCAGCTATTTAACCTGGGTGTGAGCAAAAGGTAACGAGCCCACCTGACACCAAACAGAGGGGAAGGAATACAAGCAAAGTAAGGTAGGGAGAACTCTAGAGGAGGCAGGAGGAATATAAGCACATAAATAATTACTTTAAATGCATGAGTCAGAAGGTCAGTGTTGAACCCTGACACGAGCAAATACGGTAATATGCCCCTTTTAGTTTGCATGTCACAGTCACTTTGCCATTAACATATGCAACAACCAGTTTGTATGTTAAAATATGCTACAATTTTCCCATTAATATGCAAGTGTTAGTTTGCCCATAAATATGCCACAGCCAGTTTGCCCATTAATATACCACAGCCAATTTGCCAATTATTATGCCATTGTTAGTTTTCCAATTAATATGACAGTGTAAGCTTGCCCATTAATATGCCACCGCCAATTTTCCCATCAATGTACCACAGCCAATTGGCCCATTAATGTGCCACACACAGTGTTGCCCCTTAATATGCCAGTGTTAGCTTTCCCATTAATATTTCAGTGTTAGTGTTCCTATTAATATTCCAGTGTTAGTTTTCCCATTAAAATGCCACAGTCAAGTTACCCATCAATATGCCACAGCAAATTTACCCATTAATATGCCACAGCCAATTTGCTTATCAATATGCCACAACCAATTATCCCATTAATATACCACAGTTAATTTGCCCATTAATATACCATAGCCAGCTTCTATTAATATGCCACAGACATATTTCCCATAAATATACCACAGGCAATTTGCCAATTAACATGCCAGTGTTATTGTGCCCATTAATATGCCACAGCCAGCTTGCTAATTAATATGCCAATGTAATTTTGCCCATTAATATGCCACAACCAATTTTGCCCATTAATATGCCACAGCCAATTTTGCCATTAATATGCCAGTGTTATTTTGCACATTAATATGCCACAGCCCTATTGCCCATTAATATACCACAGTCAATTTGCCCATTAATATGCCATAGCCAGCTTGCCCATTAATATTCCATTTTTTTTGCCCATTGACGTGCCAGTGTTATTTTGCCCATTAATATGCCAGTGTTCTTTAGACCATTAATATGCCACCACCAATTTTCCCATTAACATGCCAGTGTTATTTTGCACATTAATACGCCACAGCCATACTGCCCATTAATTTACCACAGTCAATTTGCCCATTAATATGCCAGTTTTATTTTGCCCATTGACATGCCAGTGTTATTTTGCCCATTAATATGCCAGTGTTCTTTTGACCATTAATATGCCACCGCCAACTTGCCCATTAACATGCCAGTGTTATTTTGTCCATTAATATGCCACTGCCAATTTTCCCATTAATATGCCAGTGTTATTTTGCCCATTAATATGCTACAGACAATTTGCCGATTAATATGCCAGTGTTATTTTGTCCACTAATATCCCAGTGTTATTTTGCCCATTAATATGCCACATCAAATTTGCCCATTAATATGCCAGTGATATTTTGCCCATTAATATGCCACAACCAATTTGCTCATTAATATGCCAGTGTTGTTTTGTCCAATAATATGCCAGCGTGATTTTGCCCATTAAAATGCCACCGCCAGTTTGCCAATTAATATGCCAGTTTTATTTTTCCCATTAATATGCCAGTGTTATTTTGCCCATGAATATGCCACAGCCAGCTTGCCAATTAATATGCCACACCTAATTTGTTCATTAATATGTCACTTTTAGTTTGCATGTCACAGTTACTCTGCCATATTTTAACAGCGAGTTTGTCTGTTAAAATATGCCAAAATGTTCCCATCAATATGCCAGTGTTAGTTTGCCCATAAATATGCCACCGTCAGTTTGCCCATTAATATGCCACAGCCAATTTGCCCATTAATATGCCACTGTTAGTTTTCCAATTAACATGCCAGTGTTAGTTTGCCCATTAATATGCCACAGCAAATTGTGCCCAGTAATATGCCAGTGTTAGCGTTCCCATTAATATGCCAGTGTTGGTTTGCCCATTAATATGCCACAGCCATTTTGCCCATTAGTATGCCACGATTTTGCTCTCAATATGCCAGGATTTTGCCCCCGATATGCCATTTAATATTCCAGGATATTGCCCCAATATATCATTTAATATTCCAGGATTTTGCTATCAATATGCCAGGATTTTGCCCCCAATATGACATTTAATATTCCAGGATATTGCCCCCAATATGCCATTTAATATGCCAGGATATTGCCCCTCAATATGCCAGGATATTGCCCCTCAATATGCCAGGATATTTCCCCTCAATATGCCAGGAGTTTGCCCGCCAATATGCCATTTAATATGCCAGGATTTTGCCCCCTAATATGCCATTTAATATGCCAGGACATTGTCCCTCAATATGCCAGGAGTTTGCCCGCCAATATGCCATTTAATATGACAGGATTTTGCCCCCTAATATGCCCTGATATTGCCCCCAATATGCCATGTAATATTCCAGGATATTGCCCCCAATATGCCATGTTATATGCCAGGATATTGCCCCCAATATGCCAGGATATTGCCCCCAATATGCCATGTAATATGCCAGGATATTGTCCCCAATATGCCATGTTATATGCCAGGATATTGCCTCCAATATGCCAGGATATTGCCCCCAATATGCCATGTAATATGCCAGGATATTGCCCCCAATATGCCATGATATTGCCCCTTTGTATGCTCGTTATGCCACCCTCCTCCCCTCCTTCCCCAGACCCCAGTACTTACTTACCTCTTTGCTGCTCCGTCTCCTGGTGCTCTGAAGGTGCGTGGCTGTGAGGGAAGCGTTGTGAGCTCCCCTCCAGCCGCGCGGAACAATAAAGTTTGTTTGAAAAAAAAGTTCCAACAAACTTTACTGACCGCCCGGCTGGAGGGGAGCGCACAACGCTTCCCTCACAGCCACGCAACTTCAGAGCACCGGGGGACAGAACAGGAACGAGGTAAGTTGTTTTTTTTTTTTTTTTAATGCACTGCTGGGACCTTCCCCGCCGGCCTCGGCCCATGGCCACCGCGGCCCACCGGGCATTTGCCCGGTGTGCCCGATGGCCAGTCCGGCCCTGAGCACACATATGTGAAGGCCTTTGGTATATGGCTGTATTGTGTCCACTGCCGAGTGGTCGCCAGAAAGCTTGTGGTAAAACTAAACATGAAAATGGAAAGTCACAATTTCAGCATCAGTTATGAGAGTCACCCAGCGGGGCAGTAGAGCTTACGCGTTTTCAAGACTGGCGCTTCGTCAAGGGCATCTTTTTATTTACTTCTTATTTTTGCCAGTATGTGGGTATATATTTAAGCATTAGAATCTCATTCAAATTGGATGAACCAGAAAATTGAACTCTTTATATTGTCTAAAGTTTTTTATTTTTTGTTTGACATTATAACCATCACTCATTTCTTCCCTTTCCTGTGTATACTTACCTGCACTGCCCTTGAGTATCCAGTCTCACATCGCTTCTACTTAAAGGTATAGTTACATCATTACATGCTGTTGCATTGACCATCTGCTACCTCTTTCAAGTATGGGGTTCCTCACTATATGATAATCCAAGGCTGGGGAGATCTGCGGGCAAGTAGGCAGCATGGCACACAGGCAACCTCCCATGCTGTCACTCACACTCCCTATGTGTGTTCTGAGGTCAGAGTGCCGGCCGGGGGTTTCACTTGACCTTTTGGTGCTCAGACTGCAGACCACACAGGGAGTGCGAGAGGCAAAATGTTAGGATGTCTGTGCTGTTTGGATTTGATCTCTCGTGTATGACTTTTGGCATTTGTTTCACCAGGTAAATCCTGGAGGGGGAGGAGAGACTGGACATTTGCTGGTATGGGGGAAGGAGAGAGAACACATGTGGAAGGACCAGGAAGCAGCATGGAGGAATGCAGAGCTCTGAATGTTTTTGCTAGTTAAAATTAAAGCTTTCATCTTGGGTTTAGTTTAATTTCCAAGAAGCTAAGGTTACGTTTAATGCCTAGTATTGTAACTAAAAGTAGAAAGTAACTGCTGCAGAAACTCTTTCAAATCTTTTTTATCAACCTGGAATCAAGAGCCATTTTGGACATTGCCACGTGCTTTGTTGAACCTCCTGAAGTTAAGTGCACATGTTATCTACTTAATACAATGCTATATAGAATATAACAGTTGTATGTTTGTAACTTTGTTTGTGATATCCTTTTAGATATATTGTTTTTACCGCCAGAGGTATAAATAAAGTATATTAAATATATCACAACGTCTTTTGGTTTCCATCTTTCCATAATTTATCTGTATTCTCGAATCAAAGAAATGTATTGAACATGTCATGTAATAAAGCTATTTTATCCACAAATATTAAGTAAATTACATAATACATTTTGCATACCAGCGGCCACCAATGGCATAATATGCTAATGTTTGACACAATCGCCTCAGATGTGTTGCATTTGACCAGCCTACAAACTGGTGAAATCGCTTCAATGATGCATGAAGCACTGCCAGGACTGCGTTCTAGCCGAATATATAGTCGAAAATAGACACATTTTTACAAATTTATGGTTGGAAATAGCTAAATTTAAATACGTCCATTTCAACAATAATGGAGAATGTAGCCGAAAAGGACACGTCCCTCTCCACAGTACATTGATCGGCAATTAATTGACACACAGGAGACCAATAAATATGCCACACACGGGACCGCCATTAATAATACCAGACACAGGAGCCCCACTAATAATGCCACACAAGTGCCCCATCAATTATGCCACAAACAGGAGCTCCATTAATTATGTCAAATACAGGAGCCCAATTTATTATGCCACACACAGGAGACCAATATATATGTCACACATGGGACCAATATATATGTCACACATGGGACCCCCATTTATTATGACACACATGGGACCCCCATTAATTATGACACACATGGAAGCCAGTGAGGTGACGGTGGCCATATTCATCTACTGTACAATTATAAAACAATAAATATATATTTATACACACACACATATCACAAGCCTATCTATACACACAGACATCTCTCTCTCTCTATATATATATATATATATATTTAAATATATGTAAATACATAATTGCACCATATAGTACCCACAGCACTAGCCATGCACCTATATTGCACCCACAGAACTTGGATTGCACTCAGTTTGCACCCACACAATTTGCCACAGTGTCAATTTGACCCACAGAACTGCCCCTGCAGAACATGCCACAGTGTCACTTTCACCCATAGTACATGTTTTTTTGCCCCACAAAATATGCCACTGCATCACTTTGCCAATTAAAATATGTTATTGTCAAGTATCAATTTACATGCCACAGTCACTTTGCCATTAGCTTATGGAACAGCCAGTTTGCCTATTAAAATATTTCCCAGTCAGGTGCCCATTAAAATATGCCACTGTTAGTTTGCCCATTAAAATATACCACTGTTTGCTTATTAATATGCCACTGTTAGTTTGCAACTTTAACATGCCACAGCCAGTTTGCCCATTTATATACCTGTATTAGTTTGTCCATAATTTGCCACTGTTTGCTTATTAATTTGCCACAGACAATTTTCCCATTAAATGAGCTGCAAAGAGGATGCCAGCACAGGGGTAAGCCCAACTGTCACCCTGTGCGGTCCGCACCCTGGCACCCCCTTGTGATGTCACTGTTGCCCATGATTATATTAAACTGTCCATTGATATTCCACAGCTAGTTTGCCCATTTATTTGCTTGTGTTAGTTTGCCAATTAATATGCCACAGCCAGTTCACATAATAATGTGTCACTGTTAATTTGCCCACTAATATGCCACAACCAATTTGCCCATTAATATGCCACAGCCAAATTGCCAATAAATATGCCACAGCCAGTTTACGATTAATATGGCAAAGCCAATTTCCCCATAAATATGCCGTAGCCCGTTTGCCCATTAACGTGCCAGTTAAGTTTGTCCATTAATATGCACCAGTCAGGTCGCCCGTTATTTTGCTCTTTAAATAAGCTGAAAAGGGGATGCCAGCACAGAGGTCACCCGATGCTGTCCGCACCCTTGGTACCCCCTTGTGACGGCACTGATGTCCATTAATATGACAGTGTTCATTTTCCCATTACTATGCCACTGATAGTTTGTCCATTAATATGCCACAGACAGTTTCCCATTAATATGCCAGTGTTAGTTTGTCCATTGATATGTCACAGCCAGTTTGCCCATTAATATGCCACTGTTACTTTGCCAATTCATATGCCACTGATAGTTTGTCCATTAATATGCCACAGCCAGTTTGCCCATTAATATGCCAGTGTTAGTTTGTCCATTAATATGGCCCAGTCAGGTCGCCCATCAATATTCCACTGTTTTGTTTGCCCATTAATATGCCACAGCAAATTTGCCAGTAAACATGCCACAGCCAGTTTTCCATTAATATGCCACAGTCAATTTGCCCATAAATATGCCATGGCCAGTTTGCCCATTAATATGCCACTGTTAGTTTTCCCATTAATATGCCAGTGTGTGTTTGCCCATAAAAATTCAACAGCTAGTTTGACCATTAATATGCTACTGATAGTTTGCCCATTAATATGCCAGTGTTAGTGTGCCCATTAATATGCTACAGCCAATTTTCCCATTAATGTCACTGTAATGGAACCCTCGGTACTCCAACTGAGTACCTCCACTAAAAGCTCTGATTCCTTGCTCAGAGCTGCTCTTCCAAGAGCAGCCTATTGTGCCAATAACCCAAGCCACTAGACGGAACCAGTGCTGTGATTAGTTAGATCTTACAAGAGCTTTAGTGTCATGAAAAAAATGACACAAAAATATAACAAATACAAGATTATTGGGAGCACTTTTATAACTGCTGTCCAGTTACTGTGACAATACTCCCCTGTGATACACTGTAATCAATACAAAGTGCATTGCCCACCTCCCCAAATCTAAAACCCCTTTTTAATGTCAGGGTCCAAAAACTAAAGGGAGGAGGCAAGCCATTAGTTCTCTCCAAGAACACAAGTGCTGGAGGGTTCTGTCACATTTCTCCCCCTTTCGAAGGGGACTGACCCAGGAGATGACCCCAAACAGGTTGACTCCGCAGTCGGTCAGTTCAGTTGGCCTCTTAATGCCTTCTCAAAATTGGTGCCCAAAACAGACTGCCCTGCCAGGCATGTTACTCACCCTGCCGACCTCTGCCTCTCCCGTGGAACATAACTGCCACTGGGGAGAAGTGCCAACTGCATCTTCTCCCTGGAGTCTTTTCAGCCAAGTATTTCTCCTTCAACAAGGAAAGGGCACAGGCCTGTGGCACTCTGCCCTGCTGCCAGCACTTCTGCTGGGTAAGGATTAGTGGGGGCTGCTGCCTCATTGGCTTCACAAGGAATCCTTCTGGTATGTTGATCTAGATTTGTTTTTCTGTAAGAAGCCCCAAAATATCTGATGGTGGCCCTGGCAACTGACATTGGGTGCCAGCACAGGTGGTGATGTGTACATAAACTGTATATATGGCTCTTATTATATTTTGCACTTTATTACCATAGAATATGAATGTTTTCATATGTTAAAACTGATGAAAGGTTGCATTTCTAGCACTGCAATTGTGTCATTTTTGAGTAGACCTTTAATTTAAAACTACTTTGGTTACCTGCATTCTGTTTTCACAAATACAGCATTCTGGGAATGCTTGTGTGTAAAAAGAAATAGTTATTCTGATTGCGGGGGTTATCTCATCAACCATCACATGTGTTCCAGATGCTGACCGGATGCATTAGCCTCTCCTTCGACGAGGAGATCTCAGATGAAGGAGAAATATTAAGAGGTTTGAAACTAGAAATATTGATGAACTGATAAACAGGTTGCAAATCTAGGACGTAAACAGGCTACTTGGAAATATTCTTCAACTTGGCTATTTTGTCCTAATTTTAGTGAACTAAACCCCATGAAGGCTCACATTAGGATGAGTTATTTACTGCACTGTTGTATATAACAGATATAAAATACTTCATAGTAAATATTACAAACGATACAAGTAACTTTGAATGAAAATATAGAGAATATACTGCCCTCCTGTGTTGACACGTTACTGCTACAACTAACCTTACCATAATAAAGAAAAGAACATTTGACTACTTATGAGTAGTGTTGAGCGAACCCGAACTGCACTGTTCGGGTTCGTACCGAACATTATGGTTTTTGGACCCCGGAACCGAACACTGACATTTCACTGTATGTTCGGGTTGGAGTTCGGGTTCGGCGATTACATTGTATGTAATGCTATGGGCTTTCTATAAACCGAAATAGAGTCAATTTACCTATTCGTATGAATGGGGACACTCTTACCCACATTTTACTTCATTTTGCAGCCCTCTAGCCCTTTCCAGGACTTTTTTAGAGGCATTTTAGTGGCCAAAAGTTCGTGTCCCCATTGACTTCAATGGGGTTCGTGTCCGGGGTCAAGTTCGAGCACGGACCCGGACATTTTTTCGAAGTTCGGCCGAACCTGCCGAACCCGAACATCCAGGTGTCCGCTCAACTCTACTTATGAGAAATTGACCTCTAAAGATTATTTTTAGATGTCAAAGGATGACTTTCACAGATTAAGTTACAGCTTCTAACTAGTTTGAAGATCTAAACATTGTTTTACATATTCATAATTTTTTTTTAATCTGTGTTCACACAAAAAATTCAGTTTGAAAATTAGGATTAAGAAATAAGTGTGTCATACAGATGCATAACTAGAAACCACCGGGCCCTGGTGCAAAAATTGCCCTTTCCCTGGCCCCCCGAGGCCACCATGCAACTCCTATATGGCTGGTTTTATAATATTTATATAACAAATATTCTTTAAGACCAGCTAGCTATATATATATATATACATATATATATATATATATAGAGCAGGTTTTATATCATATTTGTTATAATATTACAGTTACATACATACATACATACACACAGTCAGACTTAGTTACGTACATACACACAGTCAGACTGACACTTACATATACACACACAGTAAGACTTACACTTACATACAGTCAGACTTACACTTATATACATACACTCAGTAAGACTTACACTTGCATACAGTCAGACTTACACTTACATATATACACACAGTCAGACGTACACTTACATACTTACAGTCAGATTTACATACCCACAGATTTTTGTTTGTTTGACCCCCTTGTTTGATGCAGCCTCCGTTTTCGTCTGAGCGCCAGGATGTCATGGACATCCAGCGCTCTAGGAGGCTCAGAGCGTGAGGGGGCAGAGCTTTCACCCCCTCGCGAGAGACCAGCGGAGGTGTGGCTACCGGTGACAATGTCACACGGGCCGCATCTCTCTCTACGGAGGGCCTGTACTATGTGATCAGTTTAGATCGCATAGTACAGGTTTTAATCTATCAGGGTCGCAGGGGTCGACAGGGCAGCCGGGCCCCTGGTGTGACGGGCCTGGTCGCAGCTGCGACCCCTGCGAAAATTATAGTTCCGCCACTGGTGTCATATATATATATTCAATTTGTTACGATTGGAAAAAAATATAAAAAACCATGGGGATCATTGGGTATGTGTAATCAGAACTTTGGAGGATAATACACTCAATATTGAAAGGTCACCTAATGGGGTGTAGGAGACATTCTCTGAACACCCTTTGGGGTACATTGGCAGCTGCTGTTTATACCAACCTGAATCAGCTAATATTATCTATAAGCTATCCAACACAGCAAGGGAAACCAATAGGCTTCCATGAAAAAAATAAAAAATACTAGTTAAATAAGATATGCTAAGCTTTTGGCTGTTAATTGATAAGTGGCCCACAACTTAGTCTGGGTTTGGGGACTGGGACCCTAGTCCAACAGTATTATTATTATTATTACTAATCATATTACTATCATCCCACAGGAGGTGTGGGGGAAAGATATCAGTGGCAAAGGGGGACATGACTGCTAACACTTATTCTGATGGAGTCCCTGTAACTACCCAGCGCTGTATTTAGCGCAAGGAAAACAAAGCAAGTGCCTAAGGCAAGCTGTGGCAAATATTACTGGCATATTATTGGGCAAATTGGCTGGGGCATCTTAATGGCAAATAATACTGGCATATTATTGGGCTAATTGACTGGGGCATATTAATGTAAAAACAACACTGGTATATTAATGGGCAAGCTGTGGCATATTTATTATTTAAACTGACTGTTGCATATGTCAATGACAAAGTGACTGTGGCATTTGAATTGGTACCTGACAGTGGCTTATTTTAATTGGCAAAGTGATGCTGTGGCATGTTCTGTGGGGCAAAATAACATGTATGTTATAAAATAACATGTAACTATGGGGGAAAGTGACACTGAGGCTTGATCTGCAGGGGCAGTTCTGTGGGACAAAGTGACACTGTGGTATTTGCTGTGAAACTGTAGCATGCCAAATTATGTGGGTGGAATATGAGTGCAAACTAAGTGCTGTGGGTGCAATATAGGGGCATGACAAGTTCTGTGGGTACTGTATGGTGCAGTGTGAAGTCCTTTGGGTGCAATGAGGGTGCAGAAAAAGGGAATAAAAACAAGAAATGCAACTTTTCAATAACATTTTTATTACATTTACAAAGAGTTGAATGTGATATGAAAATAGTTGCATATAATATTAAAAAGTTTACATACAGTTTTTTTACAGTGTGACTTTAGAAAAATTGGGTCAAGTGGGGTCCACTGCTAAAGACTTTGCTCAGGGCCCACTAGGGTGGTGATGGGGGCATGTGATGGGAGGATGGGGGTATGTAAGGTGGTGATGGGGGCATGTAAATGGGGTGAAGGGGCATGTCCTTGGTGTGCAACGTGGGTTATGGGTCATGTCGTGGGTGTGCAATGTAGGTAGGGGGGCGGATGGGGCAAAGTTTGTCTTCCTAGGACAGACAAAACCAAGATACACCACTGTAACTACCAGCAACTTTGGAACATATGGGGCAGATTGGTGGGCAGAAAGATAGATGAAACTTGCTAACAAAGTTCAAAAGTGTAATCTTCCACATATGCCACTTCCTCCACTACATTGTCAATATTTACTGATTTACTGTCACACTGGAGCCCTGCTTTTTCTGCAGCCAGGAAATAAAGGTTTGCAGCTAACCACTTTGAAATTAAATTTAAGCAGGTAAATTTACTTGAATACGTCTTTCTTCACACTCCACATTTCAGAGTATCCAGGACACCCAGAGATATAATGGTTTGAAGCTAACCACTTCCTTAGTTAAATCATCTTCAACTTATAATCAACTTTCATTACCTCGTAAAGAATCATTGTTTACTTAGCACTAAAAACCAGAGGGAGTTTGAATTGGGAGGCAAGTTGGACCCCCCTCCCACAACTCATCCTTTTTTACAGAGTTGCATAAAAAAGATAAATAAAATAATAAAATAAATGTAACATTCAGTATTACACACTCACACAACACTCACTAATACACACTCACATACCCCCCAACACCCCCATTACATACCTCACTCACCCCATTACATGATCCCCATCACCCCATTACATGCCTCCATCACCCCCATTACATGAACCCCATTACCTCCATTACATGACCCCCCCCCCCCATTACATGAACCCTATGATGTAGCAAAGAAAATTTTATATAATATATTTGAAGATTCAAAAAGGAAAAAAAAAATATTATCAATAATTTAGAGAATCTTTGTATAAATGTATTTTTATTAATCATACATTTACCATCCCAATTTAAGTCCAAACAGAGCATAGGGAACAATAATATATGATCACAATCTAGAAACTAAACAGAAAGGAGAACAATATGAATAAAGTAGACAGCACTACAACATTAAGAGGGAACTAAATTACCTTACTAAAATTATTTAAAATAATAAATAAAGATAAATACTAAATTAATATAATAACTAAAGGAATATATATATATGAGTGAAATTGTATTTAAAAGCGCATGCAAATATAAGTATATAGCTATAGCTCAAACTGACTCATATATAAATATGAGCATAGATCTGTGGTTAAAACAAATTTTAAATATCTTTTTTAATGAGTTTTTCTGCTCGCTGTAGGGTTTTTCAGTGTTTGGGAGCCACCTGTGAGTCTCTCGTTAGTGGAGTGTGTAGCATGACACTGGCGGCTGCCTGCCGCTATGCCCCCTATTCTGTTCACAGCTTTTAGATAATTATTTTTAATTTAGCTTCGTTTTAGATAATTATTTTTTGCACACAGCATCTCTCACACACAGCATCTCACTCTCTCACACACACACACATAGCGTTTCTCTCACACACACCCAAAAAAATATTTAGACGAGAAAAAAATCCCAACAACATATATATTTACTGTATGTCTCCCTCCCTGCATCCTTGACTTTCATGGCAGAGAGGGGGCTTTGTCCAGGTAGCCCAGTATGGTCTGTGCATCCTCTGTTGGCACGGACCATCTCCTACTGCGTGTGTGTGGTTTGGAGTGGTGGATGTCACATGAAACCCGGCACTCTGACAAGTTGAGTCTAAAAGCCAGGTGGTGCAGCGTTGGTCAGCAGCTAACTTAAAGGTGCGGTTACTGCTGTCAATATTTTGCACTCCAATAAGTGATTCTTTTGGAGGCTTGAAAAACACTTGTGAGCTGAAACACATGACTCTGAATAAATTCCATGGTTCATGGAGTGCAGAGTTCCTGTCTCTTTATTTATTTGGCACTATGCAGGCTTGATGTCCGGCGGGCTGTATGTTGGATGTCCCTGCTGTGTCTAGGACAGTTCTTCACGGCTGCTTCACTGCTCACACTTCAGCATGGCAGTTTTAACGCTGTTGGCAGTGAAAGGAAATGCGGCTGCTTCATCACGGCAATGTAGGCGCTGACAGTTCAACGATGAGCTGTCAGCATTTACAAACATACACCCCCCCCAAATAAATTAAACTCCCCCTAAAAGTTACCCCGAACCCACATACTAATCCCCCAACCCTAATACTAATCCCACAAGCCCAAACACTAATACCCCTAATACTAAGACTACCCCCCTAAACCCTAATATGAAGCCTAATACTAACACTAACCCCCGAACCCTAATACTAACACTACCACCCGAACCCTAATATGAACCCTAACACTAACCCGAACCCTAATATGAACCCTGATGCTAACACTAACCCCCGAACCCTAATACTAACACTACCACCCGAACCCTATTACTAACACTAACCCCCTGAACCCTAATACCTAACCCCCCGAACCCTAATATTAATACCTAACCCCTTATAATACTCACCTTGTGTATCCAATAATATACATACAGTGTATTATCATACACCTCTATTAGCAGAGTTCAGAGAACTCCCTGTACAGAATACAGATCCCTGTATTGCTAATATATAGGCTGTTTCAGAGAACTTAACCCCTGTATTGCTAGATATAGTCAGTTTCAGACAACTTAACCCCTGTATTGCTAGATATAGGCAGTTTCAGAGAATTTAACCCCTGCATTGCTAGATATAGGCCGTTTCAAATAACTTAACCTCTGTGTTGCTAGATATAGGCAGTTTCAGAGAACTTAACCCCTGTATTGCTGGATATAGGTGGTTTCAGATAACTTAACCCCTGATTGCTAGATATAGGCAGTTTCAGATAACTTAACGCTTGTATTGCTAGATATAGGCAGTTTCAGAGAACTTAGCTCCTTTATTTCTAGAGATAGGCAGTTACAGAGAACCCCTGTATTGCTAGATATAGGCAGTTTCAAAGAACTTAACTTCTGTATTGCTACTGATATAGGCAGTTTCAGATAACTTAACCCTTCTTTTGCTTTATATAGGCAGTTTCAGAGAACTTAACCCCTGTATTGCTAGTTATAGGTAGCTTCAGAGAACGTAACCCCTTTAACCATTACACACACATTATCTCACTCACACATACACACACAGTATCTCACTCACATACACACACACACACACACACAGTCTGTCACTCACACCTCCACAGTCTCTCACACATACACTATTAGAGAGAGCGTGTGGGTTTTGTTTCTTACCTGGTGTAGGCAGGCTGCTGCAGCTTTGAGGTCCGGTTGAAGAGCCAACCAGAAGAGTTCAGAGGTCTCATCTGATTTGCTGAGACTTCCTTATCTCAGAGCTCTGAATCTGGGAATTTGCATTGTCCCAGATTGACGCTGCCTGGCACCAGAGACTTAAAGTTCCATTGCAGGACTGTCCTGGGTATTCTTGTCCTGGGAATTGTAGGACAAGTCCTGTGAGTGCAATCTGGGTGCTGGGGCAAGTACTGTGAATGCTATTTGTGTGCTGGGACCAAGTCATGTGGGTGAATCTCGGAATTGTGGCATGTCCTGTCAGTGAAATATGGGTTCTGTTGCTAGACTTGTGAGTGGAGTGGGTGCTGGCGCAAGTCCTGTTAGTGGAATGGGTGTTGGGGCAAGTCCGGTGAGTGGAATGTGGCAAGTTATATAATGTGCCCTCCATTCTAGTCGCCAGCATATGGTAACCTCAATAGGCTTAAACTGGTGTGGTTGTGGAAAAGTATGGTACTCATTCCCCACTGGCTGCCCCAGTTGAGTTGGTATCCTATTAACCTCTACATCCCCACTGGGTATTTCAGTGTCTGCAGAACCCCAGTTTGTATTTTCTAGTTTTTTTGTAATGTTTTGAGAGAGGATTGGGCTTTGACAGTATGCTCATCTCCTGGTGAGGTGCTTTTGGAGCTCCAGCAACTAGTAAAACATGCTGCATTAAAGGCTGATATTGCTCTGAAATCTACTGATATAAAATATTAACGCATTAGGAGCAATGCCAGTCAGTTCCATGTTTAACATTTTTTAACAAAACAAAGGACTTTATTTAAGGAACAGAGAACTGCAGGAAATAATGAATAAAGCCCAAAGTGTTATGAGTTAAAGGTGTCAAGGTTCTGAAATTTTCAAGGAGCAAATGCTCTAGATACAGCTAACAGTTGTGATAGACAATAGACCTTTAGTTATACTCATAAAGGCAATGATAAAATAGAGCCTTGTGTGTATCAAAAACTACAGGAGAAGACCCAGATTCCCACAATCTGTCATGTTACTTCTTTCTTTAAAAAAGTTCATCAATAGACCACAATAAATATGTCTGCCTTCTGGCTTCAGCTGAGAGTCGTCATGTGATCTCCTACTAGCCTTGTTAGGATGCTGAATGCCTCAGTGTGGGGATGAGACTCTAACTAAGCACTCCGTGAGCTGTGCCGACTGCTATGCAGGTGAACGAAGGAATCTGAGCCTACCTTTCACACATCACAGCTTCATGCATCTGTAAAGGCCACCTGAACCAGTTTATAACACAAGCGAAAGAATGCAAAATTTTAAGGGAAAACTCTTTTATCCGCTGCTTCTTATCTGGGCTGGGATTCTCCAGGGAATGGATTTAAGCATGGCAGGTAAGTGTAAAGGAAAATGATGTCAGTGATCTAGTGATACCAGTGATAGGGAAGTGATGCCAGCAGATGGTACCTTTTGCAAAGTTCTGATCTGCATTGCAGTGTTAACAGCCCATGCAGACAATCCAAACTCTGCCCTGCATTGCAGCACTTACCTTCGCATGCATCTGCCTATCCTGGGCATGACTTCACACGGAAACCTCCTAATAGAGATTTCTTTATTGTATAGATCACTGACGGACTACAATTCCCATGATTCTTAGCCAGCTTTTTGATAATGCTCAGCCAGCTAAGCCATCAAGGGAAATGTGGTCCAAAACAGCTGAAGTGCTAGCTAATACTCGGATAGAGAATAGCAAACCTTTTATCTAATTGGCTGTCATCATCAAACATGTCTAAACAATGCCATTCTGTGTTAACCACTGCCTGGGAAGTGTCTGCTTTTGGTGGATGGAAATTGAGATCCTTATCTAAAAAACACTACAATTGTTCTCAAGACTGCAAGAATATTATTATTTTGGGGTAAGTAGGGGTGGTGGAGGTCCCACTGCAGTGCTCAAAACTGCATCTGCAACGTGTGGTTTAACTGTGGGTGTTTTTTGGGTCCTGTCCAAGAATTTGCACCACCACAATACAAACCTTGAAAAGCTAATAAAGATGCATTTTAATATATTGCTAAGCAACAGAAATTATAGCTGAGTCTGATATCACAAGTTTTTTTTTTCCTTTCCATTTTAATTGAGGATGGGATCTGCAATTTTGGCAGTAACATTTGTATTTTAAATTCTTCACTTTACATTAACCCTTGCATTGTTGGATGGGGCATGTTGCAGATTCATAGTGTGATGGATTGATTAACTGATTTGTGGCAGGAAGAGGTTAATAAACACACTGCAGAAGTTTGTCTTTGATGACCTCAATGCAGTATCATTTATTCCCACCCTGCTCTATTCAATCTCCTTCACTTTTTAAAGGTGGAAAAAAAAAAATACATCCTTTAACCCTTGCAGCGAAGTTAATTTTATGGGATGGAAATGATGGCAACATGATAATTCCTTAACTTTTAATATAACCTTTCTCTGTGTGAAAGTCAAGAATTAAGCCATGATGTCCTCCATCCCTTGTATTTGCAATATCAAGGGAGTGTCTTCAAATGTCATCATAAAATAATGGGATACTGCTGCTTGGAAAAGGAATTTAATATACACTATGATAAAATTAAAATAAATTGTATTTAAGACTGGAGAGTATGGAAAGCTTCAAAATAGGTTTTACAGTTGTTTAATTTTATATATATATATATATATATATATATATATATATATTGACATGTGTTACATGCAACACCCTGATTACAGAGATTTGTGGTTTACCATAAAGAACATGTATCTATTTGGTGAAAATTATGGCTATGTGTAATCCCGTGAAAATATCTGTTGGGTTGTCTTAAAATTAGTTAAGCAAAGTTTCATACGGGCCTTGTGTATTCTGTTTGAATGTCCACTGATCATACATAATATTGTTTTCAAATATATAATGTTATTTCTTATATATATAAATATATAATTTATTTATATGCGTGTATTACTAGGTAGCTCATATATAGATATTTAGGATATTAACTCCATGCCAAAATGTGTATAGGACTGCCAAACCATGGGGACAATGAGAGTGTCGCACTTTACCAACACTGACTATGACATATACAAACCCAGAACCATTTAAAGGTACTCCATGCCCTAAAGTGTTTGTAGTGGAAATGTAAACCATACGAATGACTTGTACATTGTGTTAGAAGAATTAGAAGAAAAATGACTGATTTGAAGTAGTTAATTTGCATTTGAGACCATAAGGTGATGTCATAAACTGGAGACAGTACATTCCCAGTATAAATACAATTTAGGCAAGCTTCCCTTTCTGACTCAGCAAATGGGAGTAAAATCAGGATTCTGAAATTCATAGCCATTGCTCTTGTCAGCATCATGTGCTGCAGAATACAGATAATGCCTAGGAAAAAATGTAAAGGAAAAGGAATCTTATTTTCTGTCATTGTATGATATGTTTACATGTTTTTTTATTGTATTATTTTACAAATTTTGGGTACCAAATTGATATGATGGAACTTTGCCTAGCACTGTACCAGAACTGGCAGTGAACAATACTAATTGCCAGACAGAGAACAAATAATGATAAGTTAACAGCAGGCCTGGCTTAATAGACCAGACCTCCAGCACTTAAACCCTTTTGTGGCTGAACTTAAAAATGCTTGCTCTTTATGGATAATAGCTGTTTTAACACTTCTATGGTATTTGATGTTAGCTTTAGTTTCCTATTTCTCATTTACTGTACCCACACACATATATATTGGGTTTTTTTTTTCAGGACAAGAAGGGCTCTCTTTTGATACCATTATTTTGATCATATCAAATAATTTACTATAGAAAAAGAAGTTTAGAAATACCCCATGTTTTTTAAGTTTTAATTTTTGTGTGTGCAAGTTATAAGGCAATAAGCACAAGTAGTGTATTGCTTTTTACTTTTTTTTAAACATGATTTTGAAATTGTGGGACATGGCTAGGTTACCCATACTTAGGGTTGCCACCCGGCCGGTAGTTTACCGGCACAGCCGGTATTTAGGGTCTTCAGGCCGGGCCCGGTATATTAGATATACCGGCCCCGGCAAAGCCCGGTATTTTCCTCCCCCCCCCTTCCCCAGACCCCAGTACTTACTTCCTTGCTGATTCTCCCGGTGCTCTGCAGGTTTGCGCGGCTGTGAGGGAAGCGTTGTTCGCTGCCCCTCCAGCCGCGCGGCTTCAATAAAGTTTGTTTAAACTTTTTTTTCAACAAACTTTATTGATCCACGCGGCTGGAGGGGAGCGCACAACGCTTCCCTCACAGCCACGGACCTGCACCAGGAGACAGCAGCAAGGAGGTAAGTACTGGGGTCTGGGGAAGGGGGGGAGGAGGGTGGCATAACGAGCATATTGAGTGGCTAAATCCTGGCATATTGAGGGGCATAACCCTGGCATATTGGCATAACCCTGGTATATTTAGTGGCATAAGCCTGGCATATTAATTGGCATAACCTTGGCATATTGAGTGGCATAACCCTGGCATATTAATTGGCATAACCCTGGCATATTGAGTGGCATAACCTTGGCATATTAATTGGCATAACCGTAGCATATTAATTGGCATAACCCTGGCATATTGAGTGGCATAACCCTGGCATATTAATTGGCATAACCCTGGCATATTGAGTGGCAAAACCCTGGCATATTAATTGGAAATATCCTGGCATATTAATTGGCAAAGTCCTGGCATATTAATTGGCATAACCCTGGCATATTAATTGGCAAAGTCCTGGCATATTAATTGGCAAAGTCCTGGCATATTAATTGGCAAAATCCTTTCATATTAATTGGCAAAGTCCTGGCATATTAATTGGCATAACCCTGTCATATTAATTGGCAAAATCCTGGCATATTAATTGGCATAACCCTGGCATATTGAGTGGCATAACCCTGGCATATTAATTGTCAAAATCCTGGCATATTAAATGGCTATTAAATGCTAATGAGGGGCAAAATCCTGGCATATTGAGTGGCATAACCCTGGCATATTAATTGGCATACCCCTGGCATATTAATTTTCATAACCCTGGCATATTAATTGGAAAAATCCTGGCATATTAATTGGCAAAGTCCTGGCATATTAATTGGCATAACCCTGGCATATTAATTGGCAAAATCCTGGCATATTAATTGGCATAACCCTGGCATATTAATTGGCAAAATCCTGGCATATGGAGGGCAAAATCCTGGCATTTTAATTGGCAAAATCCAGGCATATTAATTGGCATAACCCTGGCATATTAATTGGCAAAATCCTGGCATATTAAATGGCTATTAAACGCTATTGAGGGGCAAAATCCTGGCATATTGAGGGGCAAAATCCTGGCATATTACATGGCAAAATAATGGCTTATTGAATGGCTAAATAATGACTTATTGAGTGGCAAAATACTGACTTATTGAGTGGCAAAATACTGACTTATTGAGTGGAAAAATATTACTGGCATATTGAGTGACAAAATATAACTGGCATATTGAGCAACTGCTCCCAACCACCCTTCATATTACATTAGACCGGGATAACATGCTTGTGAGGGTAGGTGAGGCGGGTGGGAGATATTGTCGGAGAGGTAGGGGGAGTTTGTGAGCAAGAGAGACAGTCTGTGTGTGAGAAACTGCTTGTCTTTGTGTGTGATAGACAGCTTGTTTGTGTGTGTGATAGACAGCATGTGTGTGTGTGTGTGTGAGAAAACTTGTTTGCGAGTGTGAGAGACAGCTTGTGTGTGTATATGATATATAAATATATATATATACACACACACGCTTCTCACTGGCATGATATACAAATAATATATATCATTTCAGTGATAATCCGCCCCCTTTGTGGCTCCACCCCTCATGACCCCTCCCTCTTGTAGCTCCGCCCACACATGGCCGGTATTTTTGGGAGGAAAAGGTGGCAACCCTACCCATACTGTTATTAGTCTTTCCCTGACCCACGATTGCTGTATGCCAGTGGGTATTTTCCCATGATTGGCACGTCCATTGTCGTTAGTGTATAGTATTTTAAATTATAGCGGTGGTCAATTTATTTTTTGAAAGGTAAACTAGCAAACTTTATTCTCCTAGTATTTTTCTCCTATCCAATCAAAACATTTCATGGTAGTGACCCTACCCCTTGCTAGTTAATGCATAATGAAACCAATCCAATTTAATGTTACACTACTATGCAGCTGATGGCTACATACATAGTAAAATTAACTGACTCTGTAAATAGTCTCAGGTCTCAACCTTTTCATACAGCCCTGTTCTGCTTATGGATCCAAATGATGGCAGAAACCCACTTTGAAGCTTCAAACATGGACACAATTGTTTCTTGGCTATAAATTTATATCAGATTTCTCTTTGAATCCAGAAGACATTTACCATGCTTACTTATTATAATATAATGATAACAGCATCTAATACTGAGAGCATCAAATAATGTTAATCATTATTTTTACATTAAAGATGGAGTAATGTAAAAATGTTAAAGCTTTTAATTTTTTCGAGGGGGTTTGCCATCTCCAAAGCGGGGCTACCGCCATGGGCACTTGTTTTGACCCTTCGTACCCCAACTTATTCTTAGGTTTGTGGGAGTGGTCCCGTGTTTTGGAGATCTTTTCAGGCCTTAGATTGCCTGATATGGTAGGTATATCAATGATCTGCTACTGGTTTGGACAGGTTCTGTTGAGGCCCTCCACCTGTAACTCCATTTACTTAACATTAAAGATGCTAATTTGGAGTTTACCATGAGGTGGAATTGTTAAAGGGTTTTTTCTGGATATTAATCTGTCATGCACCCCAGAGAGGTATATTGTTACTATGGGATATAGGAAATCCTAAGCAGGTAACTATTAGTTATGCCACTCCTTTGAGTAATAGGAAAAAAATATGGGAGAAGCTGATAAAGAAAACAACGGTAATGTTCCTGGTGAAATTGACCCACAAATACAGTTTGGAATTTGAAAAGATTAAAGGTATCCTACAGTACAATTTTCCTATTCTCAAAGCCCACAGGAAGCCAAGAGATATTTTTGATTAAAATTATTGGTATCAAGTGTATTACTAGAAGAGCTGTATCCTTGCATAAATTATTATCCCCTAGTTATATTCCTAAACAATCTGAAATAAAGAAGGGATGTGTCTGGGTGGTTACAACAGGCATGTACCTTTGTTGCAGTAAATGATGCAATTGTCGTATATATGTAAACAAATCCAAAACCTTTCATTCCACCGCAAAGAATTGGGATTTTGAGATTAAAACCCATATAAATTGTAACAAATAAAGGGGTGATCTACTTAATTACATGTATGAAATTTATCATTCAATACATAGGCCAGACCAGCAGAAGACTGAAAGAACGGATAAGAGTGCCGCCCAAGGTACTTGCCTAGAATGCCTTGGGGTAAATACAGCGCCATCAGAACGTATCTATCTACATGATTGCAGCAGACATTGTTGAGTTGTAGACCAGACAACATTATTCCAATGTTCAGTGATCCAGCCCATTACAGGAGTGGAACCTGCTAGGGGCTTTTGCTACAGTTGCACATTTGTTTCAAGCTCAGATATGTTGTGCTTTCAGATATGCTCTTTGATGTAAAGACTTTTTACTTGAGCATTTCTGGGCTTTTGTTAGCTCTATATAGCCATTAACTAATCACTTATAGTTAATACTTTTTTTTCGGCCCAGTGAACTGTTGTCCATGTGATTACTTTTATTTTCTATAAACTCTTGAAAACTTTTATTTTCTAATATCTCTATAAAGTTGTGATGGCTAACCTTGGCACTGCTGATGTTTGGGAACTACATGTCCGAGACTAACCTTTCTCCTTCATTTTGTATATCCAATTATATGTTGAAATTTACCATCACATTAAATTACCAAGCACTGAAAATGTTTGCTAGTTGCCCTCATTACCCTTCCATATTGTCAGTCTGTGCAGTAACTGCATATCATGCTCCTTGAGTAAGCAGAATGTTGCGTGTGCTGACTGTGCAGTCCTGTATTCTGTGATGCTCCCTAGCAAGATGACTGCTGCAGGTTTCTGTCTCTGTTATTAGCATTCTGTTCCCAGGTCAGTTAATATGCGTGTGTTTTCTTGAATAGAGAAAATATTAGCTGATAGCTCCCTCTTTCCAAAAAGGATATATCCACCCATTTTTAGGAGAGCAGCAATAAATAGCAAAAAGAGAAATAAACAAAAATGCAAATGGGCTATTATATGGGGAGTTACTAGACTAATCCATTAATGCAACAAGGGGGTATCTAAAGAGAATTGTAGGAAATGTACATATATATATAACAATATAAGGTGTTTTAGAGAGTGCTGTTAATGCATTATAGGGAGTGGTTTACTTGAGTTCTAGGGAGAGGTTATACATAACAATACTAAATGGTTAAATAAATCAATAGGAAGCACTGCAGATAGTGCTTATGACAGTAACCAGGAAATTGCTATTAGCAATAGAAGAAGATGTTTTTTTGCTGTACCATATTGAACTTGACAGCATGTTAAGCATTATGGGATGCAAACATCATTATTTTGGAACAGACTGACGCACTTGCTTCCCTTTCACCTTCATGCTGAATGTGGGACCAGTGCACAAACTCCTGACATTTTCATTTTACGTACACATACACCCCCCACCTGTCTCTATTGCAGGCTAAGACAGACCCCTTTCTGGGTTTTTCAGACTTGCCTCAATCAGAGGAAGTCTGAAACACCCCTCACCTGATTTGCATAGGGCGAGTGGGCGTGATTGACAGGTCAGTGACGATTGGGTGGTCCCGGCGGCCATTTTTTCTTGCTTTCCTGCATAGCCTTCACTCATGAAGCTTCCAGGGAAGCCGAAAATATTGCGAATCGCGACAAAAATGATGCAATGGCACTACACCGTACATGTATGGGATTTGTTGTTAAGTACTTAAATACCCTTCATTCCTGCCAATTTTCAGTTTACTTTCCATAATTAGCTCATATAACCAAAGAGAAGATATATACAGTATTTATGGACATCAGAGATATTTTGTGATGTATTGTAGATACAATACATTAAAAAAACTACTTAAAACACGACACTATGGGTGTATAGCATGAACAATTTAGTTCTAACCATCAAAAATATGGCTGACAGGAAGTGATATGTCGCTATTCAATGTGAACCACCCAAAAAATGGCGGAATGGAGGAAGTTCTCAAAGTGAAAGAGGGAATGATCCTCCTTGTGCCAGTCGAGGCACAGCCACACCCCTTCAGCCCCCGCAGCTCGTCACACAGCAAAAAAGTCAGGCTGGGAAGGTGGGGGGAAGGCACAACAGACTTCCCCACCCGTCTGGGATACCATCCCTGAGTGGGGTCCCGCAACGGCCCCCGATCAATAAGGGTGGAGCAATACCCACTCCGAAACGGACAGGACATACCACTCTCTTTAAGTTATTCACAAACACATTAACATCAGATGCACATTAAATGGCAGTAACCAGAGTATTTAAAGGAGACATTTTAATTAACCAGGGTAAAAAAGGAGGAAACATCCCCATGTTTCACCCAAAGGGGTGGATTTAACACAAATACAGTTGCTCAAAATTGGACAACAATGGAATGAGAGCTGTACACATCCCATTTTGGTGTATAATGAGAATAATCCATAAATCTAAAAGGGAGAAAAAAGGAAAATATGAAATATACAGTATCAAATATACAGTATCAACTAGTATGTAATGAGGGGATACCAAACCCACCACTGCAGAATGGATAAAGGTATGGCAGATGCAAAGTAATAAAGTCTTGTATGTCCAAATCAGTATTTTATCCATATTTTTCGTGCGTTTTCATCTTAAAAACCCATTCCGTTTATTTTTTAGACAATCTAGATACAGGGTCTCCTCCCCTCCAGTGGGGTTTAACTAAATCAAATTTTTGTAAGTGTTCCTATTTTGTGTGTTTTATATTCTTTATGGATACTGCGCCATTGGCTTTTATACATGTTTTATAGAAGCTATTAAAGAAAAATTTTGCACAGCCTTCTATGAGTGACTACCAACCGTTAATCTTGATGGGCGGTTATAATGAAGACATTTTGTGAGTGTATCACCATACCGTTCACTGGGCTCTTCCATGTATCTGTGCTCCCATTCTGTCTATACAGTATTTATATAAAAGCACATATACCTTTAATTCAGTATTTTATTTGTCTGTCTATGTATGTTTGGCTTTATGAGTTATACAATAATAATAATTTTGATGTAAACCTTAAAAATAAATAAAAGTAATTCTATCTAGAAGCTTTAGGTTGTTCTGGATCCTAAAATTTAAAGATAATCAATAATTGTGAAATTATTGGATCAGTTTACCTGCTGGTTGTAGTATAAAACACTAGTACTATATAGTATATAGTATATATACTATAGTATGTCTCCTACCCCAATCATCAAAGCAACAAAGACACCCACTCACTACATGCTTTGTGGGAGCAGCTCTTTAAATTTCATTTTATTTCATTTATTTTTTTTAGATCATTTTTACTTTATTATATATGATATTAATACATTTTGTATACGGTAATACATATTTTTTGCAACAATATGACATAGATCTTTTGTTAACAGTCTTATAAATAACTAATAATATCTATTTAAATATTAAAACAATAATAATAATGTCCTGTTTCTATTCACTATTCTATGTTATACTTAATCCTGTTATAGTTCTTTGTTCAATCTATTTTTATCAAGATATGTTATGTATCAATAAAAGTTCTTCTGATTTTACCCAACACGACCGGTCTCGTCCGCTATGTTGTGGGATTGTTAGCGGCGAACCAGTGATTACAACTCCGTTTTGATATTTATTATTTACCGGACCTAAGGAGTGCCTTTTGTGCAACTGATTTTGGTAGGAGCTACCCTTCCTAGTAGCCCTCCCGTGACAGGTTCATTTACCATGGTGAAGTCTGAAAGGTCTATTTTATTTGCTTTCTTAGATCTAGAGGTAATAAGTTGATATCTAAATACAATCAATAAAAAACTTCCACCCCTCCATTTTTGTTTTATTTGGGTAGTAAGCCAGTTTATACGAAAGAGATAGATATGTTTTTCCTTAAAGACTGTCATGGAGGGTATATCTATGCTTATCCAAAACTGTAAAAATTGTTTTGTTTGTAATAGCTGATATGATCCTTGTGAAACGAGCGTGCTTAATAGATAATATGGAATAACCAAAGAGAGCAAATTCTGGAGTGACCAAACGAATGCCAAATGCATTTTCTGCATAACCTTGTACTAGATTTCTAAAATGACAGATCACATTACATTGCCAGATATAATTAAAAAAAGTCTGCACCTGTTGCTTGGTTACGTTTACAACAATAATCGAATTGTATAAAATCAGAGCTATCCTCCTTACTGGGGACATATATGCTCTATGGAGTATTTTAAGGAACATATCTTGACAGTTGTAGCCTCGACTACCAGGCTGTATCTTACCATAACCAAAAACCACATGGCTCAGATGTAGTGGGTAGAAAAGGCTACAGCCATTTTATTTATTATAAACGTTGTTGCCGCCAACCTTAAAACATAACACGCCATAACATAACATCACAGGTAAGGATACAGTAATAGGCAATGACAAGTCCCACATAATAGCATATATGTCATAATTGACACTTTTGACATAATTAACCATAACTTTATTAACATAATTAACATAACATTTTAACCATTTCCTGAATCAACTTGCTCCCCAGGGGTCCCAATAAATCCAGCGAAACCACCTGCCAGGCAGCACCTTCTGCCCAGCCCACCATTTGGCTAAGAGCCCCCATCTTGGGTCAAAACCTCTCTGTTAGTCAGTTCGGCTATGGCTGCCTCCTGATTTTCAAGCCATTGGAGCAAGTTACGGCCAAAGCCGTTCTTTGTGATCCCTCGCTACAGAAGGGCTACCCCATCCAATAAAAACAGAGCCTTTTCTACCCCTTATTGCAGGCCTAGCAAAAACACATCCCAACCCAAGTCTGACTTACACCCCATCCTCAGCAATTAAGCCAGTCCGCTCCCCCTCCAGAGAGCGATGCCTGACCACGATACCCTTCTGCTTTCTCACGAAAATTGACACCCCCCGGCATGTATAACCACAATATTAGGAAGCACCCCATGGCCAATGAAAATCAGCACTGTAGACAGAACCCCCGGCCCACCGCATACCCCGGGCCCTGAACCACTTCACCTGAAGTAGCTCAGCAGGAAAGCCCAGCCGTAAGCCCGATAGCCTAACTGCTGCCCTCCGTCTGGCCCAGAAAACGTAAGAGTGGCCAATGATCCATGCCACATAAACGGATCCTCAAACGAAAGGACGGGGTGGTGGAGGGCTTGAGAAGAAATGTCGGCTCGTATCCATCAACTGTCACCTTTCAAAGCACCTGATGAGACCTCACATATGTCCTAAATCTATTGGACTCCCACCTCCCAATACATTTGACAACCTCATCCCCCAACCCTAGACGTGCCACCTCCGTGGCAGCCCCTATCTGGAGTGTGTCCTGAACTCCTTCTACGGTAAACCCAACTTGCTCAGCCTCAAAAACTGGAACATGGAGAGCGAAGCCCCACTCCTGTGTACCAAAAGGGGGACACCACCCACAGGCCGATCTACCAGGTACCTCCCTAGGCACGATACCGGGCATGCAAAGTTGCCATGTACCTCATACAGCACAGCCTGGGCCCCCTGCCCTGTAGGGTCAGTTTTAGAGGAGCGCAATAAAACAACCACCTGATCCGCATTGCAGGAAACATTGCAAAACCACAAACCTCCTGGTGATGACCTTGAACCTTTAAACCAGCTCCAAAATACGAAAGGCCCTGAAGAACGCCAGCGGGAAAGCCGCTTTGAAAAACAAAGTTTCAAGAGCTGAGGAGCAAATTTTACCCAAGTTATCGCCCAAAGTTCTCATAGTCACTGGGCGGCGCCAATCCTGCACCAACCGGCCCCATTTTAAACACTTCAGGGCTTTGGCGAATCACGAAGTGCTTCGTAATGTCCGTGAACCTCCTTAATTTAAACAAAAATGCCAACGCGGCCAGCTTCCCGCTCAACTGAGCAGGAGAGGCCCCATTAGAAGCCAGCCTAAACACAAACCAAAATAAAATGTCCAGTCGAGTCACCTCAGTCATGTAACCCCCAGCCCAAAATGCCAAATCATCCAATTACTGCCATACCCTATTGTATGCCAGCCATGTAGAGGGTGCCACTGAGGATTTCACCCATCCCTGCAACACTCGGCCCACACCACCTCTGGGCATGAGTAAACCTTGGTGTCCGCCCCTGGCGCAGCGAGAAAGAGAGTCCGCTATGACGTTTTGATAAACCGGGATGTGCTTTGCCCTAAATGATATGTTGAGCTCCGTGCATATCAACACAAAATACCGAAGAAGCCTAACCACAGGAGGGGAAGACGCTAAGATCTTGTTGACGGAGTATGCCACAGATAGGTTATCCGAGTAGAAAATCATCTGTCTATCCCTCATGGAGCCACCACCAATAAATAGTTCTAGGAAGGCCAGGTTGCTCATCAGCGGGGATGATTTCCACCCCCTCCGGCCATGGCGCGGCACCCCATTTACCCCCCGTAGTATGCCCCCGAAGCCCACACTCCCGGAGGCATCGGTAAACAGCTCCAGGTTGTGTGCTGAGATCGGAGACCTTTGAAGAAAGGCCGGGATGTTTCACCAGCGACGCATCCATCCTGCCAAAGAAGAGGGGAAGAAAAGGGGAAACAGGACAGAGAGAGAACATCGCAAATTCTGGTAGGAAACAAAATGTCTGAAGATTTTCCTGTGCTTCCAGACATGTATCAATCCTGTCTCCCCCCCCCCCCCCCCCAACTCCCCAACTCCACCCCCATAACCTAACCACAAATAGCTACAGCCTTGCTGCAGCACAAGTGCCGACCAACAACAAGTTAAAAACTAGCAGAGTATTTCTTTATGAATGCAATTTTGCTCCTTTTCTTTGTTTTGTTTTTACTATCACAGCTTTTAACTTTTTTAAGAGGGATGGCTCTTTTAAAGCACGTGGAGCTGCTATTTAAACCTGAAAAAGCAGGACCTACTCTAAATAATAATTCACATGAACCATCTGGTACAGAAAAAGCAGAGAGTGAGGGGGCTGCAGGACAGATGTCAATGGAGGATGGCTTGGATAAAGATTAACTCGGATAATGTGTAACTGCAATTGTTGGCCATATAATCTGGTTCTGCTGGTGATCAATCTTGTATTTACTAAAAGTAATACAAAATAACTGAGATTTAAGATCAGAGTATTAAGTGAAGAACCCAGTAATTAATAAGTAGATACATTTATCTAATACCTCAAAAATATTAATTATTACTTCTAAATGTACAGTATACGTATAACAATTTGCTTTTTTTTTTAACTACAGATTTCGTTTGGGACAGTACTAGTTCATGCAGTAAATGGATAAGTCTCTGTCTGTTTGGTGAGCACATACACATGCCACCTCTTGCAAATGCAAATTTAAAACCATATTGGATTTTAAAAAGTTTTTTCTCTCAGCAGGGCTTAATAAGTATTTGTAGACTTTAGGAGAGATGCAAATGTACTTACATAAATGTCTATGTAAAACAATAAACAACAATTTAGGAGGCAGCAGTAGGGATTTTAGGAACCATTGCTCCTGGAGTTTGTCACTTCCTGTGTTTGAAGATTGCTCGGACTGTGAATAAAAAAAATTATATATGTATGGTGTTACCAGAATTGCAAACTAAGGCATAGAAATAAGAGACCTATGTATCTAACAACACATATCTCTCTAATTTTATGCCTTTATGGATAAATTGTATAACATGTATGCGATCCCTTAAAGTATGGTCTTATCTCCATTTTATCTTATCTAAATTATAATAAAGAACAAACACAATGGGGTGTACTCAATATGCATCGGCCTTTGGGGTATTAATGGTGCTTCCGTAGTCCAGAATAATTCAGGGCACATCGGGGACATATTGGGAACAGAATTTTGAGCTACCTAATCTTCCCGCGAATAGCGTTGCAGTTCAGGCATCGTGGGAAATTCCACGCCGAGATTTGCAGATAAAAGGTTCTGAAATCTGCCTGAACCAAAGAGTTTCTCTATCATTGCACAGGCTTCTATGGGATGACAGAGACTCATTTCAGGAACAATTCACCTTTTATGAAAACATCCCCTAACATAATCATGGAGGGCCAGGGCAAGTATCCCTGACCCAATCTATCAAAAACAGGGCTAATAATTGGCAAAATGGTGCCCACTCCCCCTGTATGGGGGGAGTCAGGGCACGTAGCCGTGACACCCCACTATATTAAATGGTGCTGGGAGCTGGCCAAGTGCTCTCTGCCCCATAAAAAATACATGAGCCAAATGGCTTCCAGCCCCACTCTACGTACATCAAGGATAAGAGCTACAATACACTACAGTAGTCCCACCCTGGGTTGTGGGCAGTGCTGTATTTACCGCGAGGCATCCTAGGCGGATGCCTAGGGCGGCAAATTTTGGGGGGCGGCAGCGCCCCCCAGCACTGGAAAAAAATAAATAAAAAAAAAAAAAAATCCGGCCCTTTAAAAAAAAAAAAAAGACCGCGCTTGCAGGCAGAGACGGAGGTGAGAGGGGATCAGAAGATCCCCCCTCACCATCGCTCTGCCTGCCAGGCTGCACGGGGAGCCGAACAGGCAGCACAGAGAAACCTCCATGCTGCCTGTTCGGCTCCTGCTGCAGTGTGCCGACACGGAAGTGCCGACAATCACGTGACAGGCGCGCTGACGTCATACGCGCGCCCGGTCACGTGATCTGTCGGCACAATCGCCGGGAAGCCGAACAGGCAGCATGGAGGGACCATGCTGCCTGCCACTAGCCACCAAGGAAAGGTAAGTGCTGATGGGAGACAGTGTGTGTGTGTGACTGAGTGTGATGGGAGTCAGAGTGTGTGTGATGGGAGACAGTGTGTGTGACTGAGTGTGATGGGAGTCAGAGTGTGTGTGATAGGAGACAGTGTGTGTGACTGAGTGTGATGGGAGTCAGAGTGTGTGTGATGGGAGACTGTGTGTGACTGAGTGTGATGGGAGTCAGAGTGTGTGTGATGGGAGTCGGAGTGTGTGACTGAGTGTGATGGGAGTCGGAGTGTGTGACTGAGTGTGATGGAAGTAGGAGTGTGTGATGGGAGTATGAGCTTGATGTGAGTCTGAATGATGGGGCATGTCTTAGGTGTGTAACGTGGGTGTGACTGAGTGTGATGGGAGTCAGAGTGTGTGTGATGGGAGACTGTGTGTGACTGAGTGTGATGGGAGTCAGAGTGTGTGTGATGGGAGTCGGAGTGTGTGACTGAGTGTGATGGGAGTGTGTGTGTGATGGGAGTATGAGCTTGATGTGAGTTTGAATGATGGGGCATGTCTTAGGTGTGTAACGTGGGTGTGCAGCTTGGGTAGGGGGGTGCCCGGATTTTGTCTGCCTAGGGCAGCACAAAATCAAGATACACCACTGGTTGTGGGGGCTGTCGAAAGGCCCCCAGTGCCCTTATAATTAGTTAAAATAATTGAGGAGGTGAAGAGGTTGGAGGGCATTCATGTGAATAATGCAGTTTCCACAGGGAAGCAGTGGTGTACCTTGGTTTTGTGCTGCCCTAGGCAGACCCATAACCCACATTGCACACCCAGGGCATGCCCCATCAAACACATGCACACACATTAAATGCCCCATAACCCCTTTTACATGTCCCCATCCCCCCATTAAATACACATTACATGTCCCCATCACATGCCTCCATCACAGGGCCGCTTTAAGATCCTAGTGGACCCTGGGCAAAGACTTTAGCAGTAGACCCCCCTCTGCCCAATTTTTCTAAAGTCACATTGTAAAAATCTGTATGTAAATGTAAACTTTGTAATATTATATGCAACTATTTTCATATCACATTCAACTATGTGTATATGTTATGAAAATGTTATTGAAAAATAGCATTTCTTGTTTTTATTCCCTGTTTCTGCACCCACATTGCACCTAAAGGACTTCACACAGCACCATACAGTACCCACAGCACTTGCCATGCACCTATATTGCACCCACAACACTTAGCTTGCACTCATATTGCACCCACAAAATTTGGCGTGTCACAGAAAATACTACAGTGTCACTTTGTCCCACAGAACTGCCCCTGCAGAACAAGCCACAGTGTCAATTTCCCCCATAGTACATGTTATTTTGCCCCATAGAACATGCATCATTTTGACAATTAAAATAAGCCACTGTCAGGTACCAATTAACATGCTACAGTCACTTTATCATTAACATATGCAACAGTCAGTTTGCCATATTAAAATATGCTACTGTTTGTCCATTAAATATTCACAGCTATAATATGCCAGTGTTATTTTGCCAAAATATGCCACAGAAATGTTGTCATTAATATGCCAGTATTATTGTGCCATTAATATACCACAGCCAATTTGCCCATTTGTATGTCAGTATTATTTTACCATATGCCAGTATTACTTTTTCCATTAATATGCCAGTATTACTTTTGCCAATAATATGCCAGTATTACTTTTGCCATTAATATGCCACAGCTAATTTGCCCAATAATGTGCCATATTTATTTTCCCATTAATAAGCCACAGCCAATTTGCCCAGTAATATGCCAGTATTATTTTGCCATTAATAAGCCCTAGCCAATTTGCCCAATAATATGCCATTATTATTTACCATTAATATGACCCAGCCAATTTGCCCAAAAATATGCCAGTATTATTTTGCCATTATTATGCCCCAGCCAATTTGTCCAATAATATGCCAGTATTATTTGCCATTAATATGCCCTTCCAATGTACCCAATAATATGCCAGTATTATTTGCCATTAATATGCCCCAGCCAATTTTCCCAATAAAATGCCAGTATTATTTGCCATTAATAAGCCCCAGCCAATTTGCCCAATAATATGCCATTAATATGCCCCAGCCAATTTGCCCAAAAATATGCCAGTATTATTTTGTCATTATTATGCTGCAGCCAATAATATGCCAGTATTATTTGCCAGTAATATGCCCCGCCAATTTGCCCAATAATATGCGAGTATTATTTGCCATTAATAAGCCCTTGCCAATTTGCCCAATAATATGCCAGTATTATTTGCCATTAATAAGCCCCATCAATTTGCTATTAATAAGTCCCAGCCAATTTGCAGGACTTACCTTTGTCCCTGGTGGCTAGTGGCAGGCAGCATGGTGTCCTCCATGCTGCCTGTTTGGCTCCCCCGCGGTGTTTGCAAAGAGGTGACGTGACCCGGCACGGTTTTTGCATCTTGTGCCGCCCCTTAAAGGCAAACAAGTCCTAGGCACTTGCCTTGTTTGCCTTGCACTAAATACAGCGCTGCAGGGAAGTATTTGTTAACATTTTTGCTAAATACTTGGTTAGTATTTTACATTTTGTCCTAAAATTTAGAGGCCAGTGAAGGGCCTTACAGAGTGGAGCAACAGCTGAAAAGCTGAACATGGCAGCAGCATTTTGATTGCAGAGAAAAGGGTTACAGTAGTTGAGAGGGAGGAGGTGATGGAATGTACTAACATTTTGGTGAGAATCGGATGAATGCAAGCTAATCTGGAATCATACCATCAATGTTCAAACATGGCAAAATCAAACCTAAGAGTTTATTCAATAAAGAGAGAATTTCAGGGAAATAAGATGGGAATTTCAAACTTATGGCCAGAGTAGCTGAGTTGGAAAAAATCAATAGATCATCATGCTATCGCTCCTCCTTTCACCACGAAGTGTCTGTAAACAATGTCTGGGATTTTCAGATTTCAGACCCCCTACACTTTACTAAGTATCAAGACCCTCGTGCAGAATTTTTTTTATGACAGATCCAATATTTTGGCGGCTTGTAATCCTCAGTTATCTTATACCAAGACGCTGTACATACAGTCACAGAGGAGTAACGCCTACATTTTATTTTGACTGCATAATAAATAATGAATACGTTATTAACTCTACCCACATCAGTTTTGCTCATTAAATGCTGATTTTCATTAAAGTGTTTCATTTTCTTAAGGCTGTGCCGCTGTCGTGCACTACAGAAACTCACCTTAGAGAGAAACCTTGCACAGCAGTCCTTATAAAATGAATTGTTCACAAATACAATTAAAAGCATTCAGTGATGGTTATAGAGCAACATGAATGACAATAAGTAAACAGGTGCTGGCAAGGGCTTCCCCAGGAAAGAAAAAATGGGGAAAATATTTTCTTTAAACCTCAGTGATCCTTTAAATCTTGCAGCCTTACCTTATACTTACAGGTGGTCAAGGAATTTGTGTTTTAAACCTGTACAAATGCTGCATCTTGTCCTCTTACCATGTACAATACACCAACCAGCCATAACATTATGACTAATATTGTGTATGTCCCCCTTTTATGCTAAAACAGTCCTGACCCGTTAAGGCATGGACTCCACTAGACCTCTGAAGGTGTGCTGCGGTAGCACCAAGACGTTGCAGGGTGGATCAGACTTGTTTATCTAGCACATCATACAGTTGCGTGATTGGATTGAGAGCTGAAGAATTTGAAGGCCAAGTCAACACCGAATATCCAAAATGGCCATTGAATGCAGTCTCCTTCTCAATTGTATGTCCTTTCTCAGGAAGATTTATCAAAAGATGTTGGCCCATTGAAGTCGATGAAAATCCATTTTAGACCTCAATAGTTTACACATAGTCGTAAGGATCCCTCCTTCTTGGACAAAACTGTCTCTAATGTACTGTTCCAGTGCATGATCTTCTAGGCTTGATAGGAGGCAAGTGAAACCCCTAGGTGGCATGATGCCAAGAAACAAGTCAATGAGACAATCAGAGGGAACCTCAGGGAAGATGCAGCAGGCTGGCAGTGGTAGAGAGGCAGAAAGAAAACAGCCACCTTACCCCAGTGAGTTGAGCCTCCAGGTTGAGGTGGTTGCAGGTATATAGGCAGTGGCAGAACAGTCCAAAATGGTGGGGCTGGCAGGAATGGATCGGAGTCGAGAAGGAAGATCCGGGTCAATAACTAACGCAAAATAGCAGAAGTGGCACTGTGTCACGAAAAAAAGGCCAGAGACAAAACACAGACATGGATGACATGGCAACCCCGTGATGGCCAACACAAAGTGCTGGTGACAAGCAGCAGGTGTTTTGGTATGTAAATTAATCAAACAAACTAAAATATAATCCAAAACAAAAACCACACATTATTCCCTCCTAGTTAAATGAGGCCAATCAGAAGGATTAATAGGTACAAAATGTTATTCTCTATTAAGCAGATACACATCTTCAGTCAAACTAGTGAATGCATACTTAACCAAAGTCACTCCTATTGCCTAGATTTTATTGGTGTAATAATTTCAGTAAGTAATTTAGGAATCGATTCATCAGTAATTCTTTGGGAGCAACAACATTTCTCTGATATATTTGGAGGGAAAATATTGGTAACAAAATAAAGTCTATTGAATTTGCTAGTTTATAAAACCCAAAGGGCCCACTGATATGTAAACTGTAAGAGCTTCAACAGATTGGCAAGCAGTTGTATTATTATTTGTAATTTCCAAACATATCACATTTCCTTCATTGGCTAAATACTATAGCAACCAGAATTTTGATTCATGTGATATGAATTATATTTCTAATTTGATGCATTTTATTATTTGATTATAATAAATGTACGGTAAAAATAAAGTTAAAATAAAATATAATCATGTATATTAATTCCTGCAACTATAAATTGCAAACATTATAATACACGGTAAGTATTTTTTCTTTTATGACTTGTTGTCAGGGTAACTAGTTGCTTAGTTGCAATTATAACTTTGATAAATGTACTAAAGAAATCAGAAGTACTGTCCTTATAATAAGCTAAAAAAAACTTTTTCAGTAAATACCTGCTATTATATGTATTTTATTTGTACTTTGCTATGTCTCCCATTGGCTCTTTGCAAAATCTGTAAACGTTTTTCTTTCGTTTCAGAATGGTGCTATAATGATTTGGTTTCCCCTCTGTACTTTACATCTTTTGAGGCATCTTCAAGATACTCAATTTTTTATAACTCTAATTTTGCTCGCCTGTATGGTAAGTATTAAGGAGATTAATGGAAAAAGGTTTAAAGGATTATAAAACATTTTTTAGGAAACATAACTGTGTTAAGACCATAATTGAACTAATTTCATGCTACATGGATAGTACTATGCTGTAAGGACCGATGTATTTAGAATATTAATGTTTTGTGTGGCATGGTTCTGAGTTGCATTCTACAAAAGTAGCTGCTCAAATTTATATCAAAGTATTGTAATGGAGGTCAGACAAAATACTGACTTGTTTTTAACAGTTTTAAATTTTTGTTACACTTTATTTTATCAATGTTTCTTTTTTTTTTTTTTGCTTTGAGTTTACATGTTTTTGTTCGTTTTACTTGATCCTGTCCACAATTACTGCTAAAATGGTTTTCATTTGCAAAAGTCCTGTGTCATTCGAAGAAAACGTACAGAAAAGTGCATAAAATACACAGACGGTGCGCTGTGTTCACAAAAATTTTTTAAGAAAAAGTTAAATCACACGTGTAACAGACAATATACTTATGTTGTTCTTCAAATATGATGTCTCTCTTGCACATAAAAACAAATGATAAAAAACAAATATAGTGTAGTATATTCAGTTAATGTACAAATAAACAGACTTGTGCTGATAGGTATTGCACTCACATGTACCAGAGCAAAAAAAAACTTGCTCAAGTAAGAAGAGCTCCTTCCTTCCTTGTATATGAGGCCAAAAGAAATGACAGGCAAAGGAATTATCCAGAGAAATTTACTGGGAATAGAAAGTGGAGAAAGAACACCATCAACAAAAATCCAGAATAACAGATTTAATGGATAATAGTATCTTACACTGTAAAAAGATGTGGTGGTCACAGTGTAAAAATACAATCCAGTGCAGCAAATAAAAACAATGAATGCAGTAGCTTGGAAGTCCAAAGTAAAATCGTGGAGCTTCGTCAGGTATAGAGATTACTTCTGCAGGGTCCCGTTTTTGTAGTCACGAAGATCATAATATTTGGTGACAAGCTCCAGTTTACTTCCTGTTTTGCTGTCGCACACCATGACGACTTCCGATTTCTCGTTCTCTCTGAATAGTGATCAAATGCCTGACTGATTGCAGTATTATCTTCATGGCAACTTGTCGCACATACAAAAAGAGCAAAAAGAGATTCTTAGAGCAAGAATGTATCTACTTAGAACCAAATGTAAACATTATATATAAGCACTTGCAAGGTTGTGTTTGAACACAAAACACATACAAAAGGACAAAAACATATACAGTTGCATATACAGCTGGGGACCCTTGTATCACATATGTAAAAATAATATGCAAACAATGTATTATAGAAAAAAATATTTCTAAATAATAAAAATACATAGACATATTTATTTTATTAATAATATATTTTATTTAAAAAAGGTATCCATAAAGAATATCTATATATTTAAATGTAAGGTACATACATATATATATTGCAAATAATCCCTCATGACAAAACACCACTTCTAGGTAAATAAAAAAAATACATATAAAACATATTTTAGAAAAAGTTGAATAGATTAAAATATATATTTCATTCGAAAAAAATTAAAGTATTGTAATGATACAGTGATGTGACCACCAAAATTCCATGAGGTTCATCTTTAGGCAGTGGTGAAATAACAACCAAAGAGCAAAAATCAGACCTAAATGCATCTTCCAAATGTTAATGCATATTAATGTGCTTTCAATGTACTATAAAATGCATGTTTTATATTTTGCATTGCTTAAAATGTAAATACTTACAGCTAGATGAAATGATAAAATTACAGCAACTTGCAAGAAACCAGGACTGCCCACACTAGCCAAGTAAAAGTAATTTCCTTTTTTTGCTGCAGGAACCAATAAGAATAATTTCATTCAAATTAATGGAATTTCCTGTCTCTCTAGTGATGTCATCAGACAATCTGTTGCACTGTTAAGAGGTGCTACTGTGTACAAGAGCTAGTCTATCACAGTCCACACAATGTATTCAATTGGAAGAGCACATAAAGTGACTAAATGAAACAAAACGTTATATCCTTAGTGTCTATATAATCCTTGCTACCGCACCTGAAGTACACATGCAGAGTAATCACTTGGGGAGAACATGAGTCAAATATTAAAAATGTGATTTATGCAGATTGCCTGTTTCAAATCAGACTGGGAAAAAAGCCAGTGCACTATACAAGTTCAACATGCACCAAAGTGAGTTTGGGGACTAGACTGTCCCTTTAATATATGAGTTAGAAAGACAGTTTGGAGAGGTTTTCTAGCTGAACTGTTAATACATTGTAATGGATGCCCTGGTATTTCATAACAATGCTTCATGTCGCATGTGCTTCATTCTACGCATTTTATTCCAATGTATGAATTCTCTCTTACAGGAAGCAGTGGGTGGTCTCCTGCCCCTGGAGATAAACAGCCATGGCTTCAAATAGATTTAAAGCAGAAATATAAAATCATGGGTGTGGCAACTCAGGGGACATATAACACATATTATGACTGGGTGACTAAATATATCCTATTATATGGGGACCGACCTGATACTTGGAAGCCATTTTTCCAGCAAGGAAGCAACTGGGTGAGACTGATGCATTTATAAAGTCATATAAAGCATAATTTTTGTTTGGTTCCATATATATCTATAACATTCTAGGGTTAAAACTAATGCTTAATATCTGTGCTTTTTTATATAAGTTTTATAATTAATTTAATTTTATATAAATATATACATATATAATTCTTTTATTTTATTTGTATCATCATGTATTAATAAAGTTGAGGTTAGTAAACTTCAGTAGGGAAGGAGGTTGGGAGAAAAGAATAGTTATGTTTTGATTTTTTCTTTTTTTTTTTATATGAAGGGATCTGTTTTTTTGTTCTTTATTTTATTGTTTAGTGTCAATGAGCAGTCCTGAATTTGTTTTTCTTTCAAGAGTTATTTTTGCTACATTTCCAAGAGGATAAAAACAAAAAACAAATAAAGAACAAAATAGCCATGCTATCCAAAAATCATTGCATGCAGTTAGTGTAGCTTGTTCTGATGACAAACTGAATGTTGTAACCTCAGAGGTTCTACAACAAGATGAAAAAAAAATCTATGCACAATCATTTGCATATATTATTTTTTCCTGTATATACAACCATAACTGATCCTTGATTTGCAGTTGTAATAATTATCTTCCTTTAAAGTTTTGGATACTCCAGAATTTATTATTGTGTACTGTATATCAGTTTGTCTGAATTAATTAAAACATCTTGCATCTTTATTTCCTTTTAAGCACTCCATTCTTTTTCCCACCTCTATTTCATCCTTTTCTTTTTCTTTTCAATGCTCCATACTTTTTCTTCA
Source organism: Pelodytes ibericus (assembly GCA_036172795.1). Lineage (NCBI taxonomy): Eukaryota > Metazoa > Chordata > Amphibia > Anura > Pelodytidae > Pelodytes > Pelodytes ibericus. The sequence goes on along the minus strand of CM069862.1, from coordinate 94,882,702 downwards.
GACTTCCCTATTTTCTTTTTTTTAAATATCTCCATTCCATCTATTCCATTCTATTCTTTTCCTGCATTTCAGTATATGAGAGAAAGTATTATCCAGTATTGTCTTATCTCGGAATATGCTAGTATAGCATCCCTTGTAATTGTGTTAGATTTGCACCAGCAAAGGCAGACCTTAACTAAAATTTGAACCCATTAAAGTGTGTTTGGGGTGATGACTCCCCCTTCAATAAGCATCTGAGCTACCTTCCTTTCAGAACTGAAGAAGATGCTTTAAAAACTAATATCTATAGCAGCATTCCATTTAATATGCTTTCCTACTAACATATTCTTTACTACAACTATTGTATTTTTTGTGTTTGTTTTATAACTTCTTCTATGGACCACCACGCAGACATTTTTTGGAAATGTCAATACATCAGGAGTGGCAGAGCACCGCCTCTATTATCCGATTAAAACTCGTTATGTCCGCTTTGTGCCAGTGGCGTGGAATCCAAAGGGGAAGATTGGACTTCGTGTGGCTCTTTATGGTTGCCCTATTAGTGAGTAAACACCTACTGAGGATTCAAATAAAAAATGTACCTAATATTTATTACTAAATCGGATTATAAGAAAAGTAATGGTAGTGTCACCAAACCACTGATATGGAAATTCAAGATGAAAACTCATTTGGCCCATAACCAATACATTTCTTTTGCTTTTTTGGTTATTGTAGTTGTTTTTTTTTTTTTATTTCTTTGAGTATAAGCCAATGTGTTTCTAGTAAAGTACATTCCAGTGCCTGTGGTAAGATGTCAAAAGTGAATTATTTAGGGTGGAAAATTGAACTTGATTTTCATTTCATGGAGAATGTATCTACTATAGTGTCAGTTTCTGTCTTGTTGTTGTGATAATATAAATAATGCTAGCAGTTTATAATATTTTGTGTACTGCCAGCAGAGCAGGGTTTACATAACAGGCAGACCGATGCCAAACAACTATGACCGATAGCTGAAAATAGAAATAAAAAACATAAATTGACTATAATGAAAAGGCTTTACAGCTAGTGCTGAATTAAACAATTGGACTGTCCCTATGAAGCCAGATATGAGCCAGAACAAGTCGATTGTCACCCAGTATGGAATGCTTAATTGACATGTGTAGATCTTCTACTAAGCCCGACTTATTTTGTCTCCTACGGCACTACTAAAATGTTGTACCTTGGTCAGCTCTTTTAGGCTTAATGGAGAACCTGGCCCTAATAGGCAGGTTGTCTACTCAAGAATATATTGAATAACTGACCAACTTTTCTTTTGTTTTTCGTAAGACCACGATGTCCTATCTTTTGATGGTGATGATTTAATCTCATACCGGTTCCGGGGGAAGAGGAACAGTACTTTTGAAGATGACATCTCTTTTAACTTCAAGACATTGGGAAAATATGGCATGTTAATGCACGCCGAAGGGTCTCAAGGAGATGTCATTACTCTGGAACTCGAAAAGGCGCAGTTAATCTTTAGGATTAGTCTAGGTATGTAAGGGCAATAAAAGCGCTTTCAGACACAACCTAGCTAGTTTCTTGCAAATAGTGTTTATACGCAAACAGTAGGTAACGATATTCATGATGTAGAATTTACAGATATGTGTTCTATAGACAAGAAGATACAATCAATAAATCAATATGTTGAATAAATTGTAAAGCCAATTATATACATAGCTAAAAATAAACAACTGGAATGTTTAATTAATGGATCTGATTAATGGTTAAACATAAAACATATTTTTTTTGGTGGATTATACTCCCTTAAACGGTGTGCTGAGTCTCCTATCTTTTCTTTAAACATAAAACAGGACACGTGCTGCAGAGTGGCTATGGTGTATGCGTGGACACCTTAACTTGCATGAAACACTCGTATAGATCAATTTTATTTGCAGTGTTATCAGAACAAACACATGTTTGCAGGCGTTAGTAATACAAATCATATATTCTGAGACAATTGGCATTTAATCAAACTAACTTGTTTTCTTATCTGCCATTTTTCCTTCCTGTCTACAATGGCTGGCAGGAGACAGCCCCATCAACCCTATAGAAAGTCACACAACAGTTAAACTTGGGAGTCTCCTAGATGATCAGCATTGGCATTCAGTACACATTCAGCGCATGGGGCGTGAACTTAACATAACCCTGGATGGCGAAACAAGAGAAATCCGTTGCAATGGGGACATGGAGCACCTGGATTTGGATACCGAGGTGGGCGGCGCTACTGATTTGTATTCATTGAGCAATAGAATATTAACGTTTATAAATCACTTGGTGATATGACTCTTCATCGTTGCATTCATATTTGCAGTAAGCTAAGAGAAAATTGTAGGTTTTAAATAAACTGTTTTAATTATAATTTGATCCAACTAAAGACCTGATCTGGAGTTTTTAGGCGTTTCCAAGGATGAATCAGTGAACAGTCCACTAGGAAGTAAACCCACTTAAGCAGCATTACTGTTGGTCCTTCACAAGTAAAGTGTTACTTAATTTGTGGAAGCACTCCTGGTATGGTATAGTATGCAGCCTTCCACCATGAGTGAAAGGAGTTATTTTGAAAAGATAATTTGAGTGTTTTTGTAGATTAGGGCCACGATTTTAAATCTAAGCATATTGATGGACAGGTGTGTTAATAAAAGGATGAAAAATGGTTTACAAGGAAAAAAACTTGAAATCCAAACCCAAGTCATCTCTATAAGTTACCCCAACATAACCTATACAAATATTGTACAATTGTCCATACTTCCCAGTAAAAAAAGGAACATTTGAAGCATAGGACAGCCAAATTGCCCCCCCCCCCCCCCCCCCAAACTCAGAATATGTAAAGATGAGGTGGGTATGTTGAGTGAAAAATGGAAAATAGCATCAGTCTTATAACTGGAATTCAAGACCATGGGCTATATATTCAACGACTTGAGTTGACACCAGTGATTTTTTATGCAAAACGTTCTATTGCAGCCTATGGTATTCAGATGACCAGAGATCAATCATTGCTGGTCATTGGACATATCCCAATATTATGGTCTGTAAAAATAGAGTGCAGAATTGGTATAATTGCTTGAGAAGGGAGATAAAGCAGTGAAAGGTTGTTTTCAGTATAATAGTTATAGTGAGGAGTATTTACTAATTATTTAAGATGTATTTTTTGTTTTTTTTTGTAATATTCTCGGCTAACTATACATTGTTAATCTTCACTATATCATTATAATGATATATGATTGCTTATTCGCCTGTTAGATATTTGGTAAGCTCAAATTGTTTCCCCAAAACAGATTTTTTTTGCTGGTATTATCTATCAAGAAAAAAGCATCACACACAAGCAAAACTTCCGTGGCTGCCTAGAGAATATCCTCTTCAATCGTGTCAATATTGCTGACCTTGCTAGAAATGGAAAGCGTTCTATACGGTTTGTGGTACGTGTTTGGATGGCTCTGTCCTTTATTATGTAACTATTGCAATGTTCCTTCTAATTTGGAGCTTAAGGAGTTCTAAGGTCTCTGATCAGTAGAATAAAACTTAACTTTTATTAATCATAGTTAAAACAGTGTGAACATAGGGTTGCCACATATGTTGATATTGTATTGGCAGGGTTGTAACATATTTTACTTAAAGGCCAATGTTATGAGTATGAAGGCAACAGCATGACCAGTATAACACACAGGATCTCAGAATCATTATTCAGATTGGAAATCTTTTTATTGTTATTTTCAAATACAGCCGAAAGAAGGAGATGATCCAAATAAGGCTGTGGTATAGCCAACATTTTACCTGTCACTTTCATTATAGGTAGCTGGAATCTGATGAAGAAAGATAAACCACTCTAGGAATATGTTTAATATAATATTAATACCCTTCTATTAACTACCAAGGAGGTATGAGGTTATGATCATGGTCACTAGTATAATTAAGAGTTTTCATAGCAGCAAAGCTCTCATAGCATGGTTTAACTGTATACAAACAACCCACAAACATATTGACTCCCAGGAGGCTTAGAAATTCAACAATACACTAATTTGTCCCTGAACACATTAGTTTCCAGTCCCCTGGAGATCCATGCTAATACAGTGACCAATGTAATTAAAAATGCTGGTATGGATTCTGGTCTGTCATAAAATCGATAACACAACATAATGGGGTCTGTTTATTTCACAGTGAACTGTGATAAACTGACAACTGATTTGTAAAAATCAGGCATCAATAGCTGAGCTGGAAAATACACAAATTAGAGAATGTTTCAATTTCTGCTATTTCGCTATGATTTTTGCAATGCTCTTGTCCATTTACCAAGGTTATCTGATAGTGAATAGATCTTGCTGTGTACAGCTGTATCCGTAAGTTCCTAAATTAAATGCCTAGTTTATATGTTTTCATTTTGAAAGACTGCCTTGAAATAAAAGTACAACTTTAGTGAAATTCAGGCTTAGCAGCTAAAATTATACAGATTTTATAAATATTTACAGCTACTATCACTCCAACTGTAATAATAGTTTGCTAATTACTAATTAGATGGTAAGGATATTGGCAGTAAATATAATTGCAAACAATACTTCTATTATATTTGTAATAGAATAATGTTAAACAACAGTGGTAAAACTAGAACATTCAGCATGTGTATGTTTTAATGAGGATTAAATGAAACAATGAAACACAGTAGGGGTATGTATGTATAAAAACTCCCACACTGCAAAGGTTTCGGGAAAGGCTTTTTTATAAATGCCAACACATTTCAAGTCAGGCAGGTTCCCAGACACTTTTCGGGCATTTTCAACACCTGATTTTTTTGTATACACTGACTGTGCCAGCACAACAAGCGCCAACACAACCAAAATGTACATGACCGGCAGAAGCAACTCAGACTAAAATATGTCCGGAGTCTGCTTTATACATAGACACACACATTGAGAGCCATTATTTGTGGAGTGATCGTGGTGCCTTAGTGCAGTGTTTTTCAACCACTGTTCCGCGGCAGATGTTGCCTGGTGTGCCGTGGGAAAAATTTTAAAAAAAAATTCCCCTGGTGAGCTTTCCTCCGTCTGGGACATAGTCCCAGAATCGGAGGATTAACTTCACGCGGGGGTGAGGGCCGATCGGGAGGAGAGGTTGCTACAGGGAGCTCGCTCCCTAGCCTCTCCTCCTGGCCATAGAGATCACAGCTCGACGGGTGCAAGCTCCGCCCCCGTCGCGCTGTGTGAGCTGCTTGCCAGACGTCAGGTGGACGGACTGTGTATGGGTGTCTAGGTGTGTGTGTGTCAGGGTGTCTAGGTGTGTGTGGGTATTACTGGGTTCTGAGTTGCACAATATTCTTGGGCTATGATTGGCACAATATTACTGGGTTCTGAGTGGCACAATATTCTTGGGCTATGATTGGCACAATATTACTGGGTTCTGAGTGGCACAATATTACTGGGTTCTGACTGGCACAATATTACTGGGTTCTGAGTGGCACAATATTACTGGGTTCTGACTGGCACAATATTACTGGGTTCTGAGTGGCACAATATTACTGGGTTCTGAGTGGCACAATATTACTGGGCTCTGACTGGCACAATATTACTGGGTTCTGATTGGCACAATATTACTGGGTTCTGAGTGGCACAATATTACTGGGTTCTGAGTGACACAATATTACTGGGTTCTGAGTGGCACAATATTCTTGGGCTATGATTGGCACAATATTACTGGGTTCTGAGTGGCACAATATTCTTGGGCTATGATTGGCACAATATTCTTGGGCTATGATTGGCACAATATTACTGGGCTATGATTGGCACAATATTACTGGGTTCTGAGTGGCACAATATTACTGGGCTCTGAATGGTACAATATTCCTGGGCTCTGAGTGGCACAATATTACTGGGTTCTGAGTGGCACAATATTACTGGGCTATGATTGGCACAATATTACTGGGCTCTGAATGGTACAATATTCCTGGGCTCTGAGTGGCACAATATTACTGGGTTCTGAGTGGCACAATATTACTGGGCTATGATTGGCACAATATTACTGGGTTCTGAGTGGCACAATATTCTTGGGCTATGATTGGCACAATATTACTGGGCTATGATTGGCACAATATTACTGGCTTCTGAGTGGCACAATATTACTGGGCTCTGAATGGTACAATATTCCTGGGCTCTGAGTGGCACAATATTACTGGGTTCTGAGTGGCACAATATTACTGGGCAATGATTGGCACAATATTACTGGGCTCTGAATGGTACAATATTCCTGGGCTCTGAGTGGCACAATATTACTGGGTTCAAGAAAATTACTTTTTATATAGTCAATATAGGCACAGAGTAAAAATTTTTAACATTTTCTAATGGTGGTGTGCCTCGTGATTTTTTTCATGAAACAAGTGTGCCTTTGCCCAAAAAAGGTTGAAAAACAGCCTTAGAGGACCAAATGTTGCTGTTGTATACTGCCTTGACATCAGGGGCATTACAGCAACATCGTTTGGGTGTTTTAACACAGGACTTATATATATGTCCTGTTGCACCAGTAAAATATAGTCTGATCTTCATCTAAGTTGCATTAATGAACAAACACAATCTGTTTAAACCCCTTAACGCACTTGGACTGCAAAGCATGGTCCTTGAGTATATATACGTCCTGAGTTTTTATGTAGCATTGCACTCCTTAGAGCAACGCTACATGTCAGCAATTATACTCAGAGGCCTTCGGAGCCCCCCCGCGCATATGATTACCGAGAATGTGAGGGGTAAAAAACAGAAAGACATGGAAACATTGGTATTTATAAACACAGGACACATATTAGAAACAATATAGATGGGGTCATTTTTACTGTTTGTAATTGTTTTAAAAAAAAAATCAGGTCAAAGTTAGAAAAAGTTTTTTTTTTGGGCATATTTTCATCATATTTTATATATTTATTTATAGTAAATTATATAATATGATGAAAATAATAGTATCAAAAGAAAGCCCCATCTGTCTTTTAAAAAGTGATATATAATTTGTGTAGGTGGACCGAACACTAAGAAAGAAATCACAGTTAAGCAAACGTATAACAAAAATAATGGAATTCTGGTCTTCAAGGTACATCAGTTGCAGCATAGAACTCTGTCACTGAAGAGTTAACTAATAACACAGATATGATTTGGGGCTGCTTTGCTGCCTCGGTGCCTTGACAGCTTGCCATTATCGAAGGGACAATGAATTCCCAGGTTTATCAAGATATCATACAGCAAATTGTCAGAGTGGCTGTCTGCCAGCTGAAGCCGAGTAGAACTTGGGTGCACTGCAGGAAAATGATCCTAAACATCAAAGTTAATCTACAGAATGGCTTCAAAAAAATTAAATTTGCCTTTTAGAGTGGGCCGATCAGAGCCCAGACCTTAACTCAATAGAGATGCTGTGGAATGATCTGAAGAAAGCCGTTCACACTAGACATCACAAGAATATGGCTGAGCTTAAAAAAACTTTTAAAGTGTTACTTCTTTAAAGCAAGCAAGGATTAAAATACATGTCCAGCTTCTTCTGATTAAACCTGACTGAGGTTCTCCTAATAGATCCATGTGGGTTTCCAATCTGCTTTCTCTCACTAATGAGACACAGCATTCTGGAGGCTGGCGCATGCTGGTGAGCTGAGCCAATCATAGTGGTGGCTCATCATACTCATCTGATCGGGGTCTGCAGAGTGCAGGGGTCTCTCTCAGCTAGTTCAGGTTATAGAAGTGAAATACCTGGTTGTAAAGAGGGAACATGCTCCACATGGAGCTACATAACATGCAGGCAGGGCATTTCAGCCGGGAAGGGCTGGATGAAGCAGTAAATGGAGGGAGCTGGAGAGCAGAGTCCCAGAAGCAGCAGCACATACTGTTTTCATTTTCTCATATTGCAGGGTAAGGTTCGAAAGTCCTGTGTAGAAATGCCATACGTCCCTGTGACTTTTTCTGGCATCAACAACTACCTGATGGTACCAGGTGTCCCTGCTAAAGTGAAGATGATGGTGAGCTTTAAATTTCGGACTTGGGACACTGTTGGTCTACTGCTTTACACCAATTTTGCTGGATCGCTGGGATCACTGGAAATGGCTCTGAGTGAGGGTCAGATCAATGTCTCCATTTCCCAGCCTCACACAAAGAAACTGGTATTTGCAGCAGGTGTGTAGAAGATAATTACATGTTTATAATAGTATGTTAATTAAGAGGTGTGTTTGAATTACCAAGTGTGCGGTGGAAATATGTAAGTTCACAAAGTTATAGCGCAATTATATTTACTTATGGGTAATTGTTATTAGATAATAACAGATTGGCAATAGATTAGAGATGAGTCTAAGAGATTGGCAATAGATTAGAGATGAGTCTGAGCAAGAGATGTTAGTAGACATGGATAGGATGTAACATACAGCTATTATTATTTTACATACACATTCGTGCTAGACTTTGTGATCTACAAGTAGTATTTTAGAGATGACAATTGTTGTACATTACAACCTCCAATATTCTCAAGAGTGGGCATGGTTGTTCTGGTTATCACATCAACATACAAACAATGACCAGAGATCTACCCAAACCTTGCTAATTAGCCAATAATTCAACATGCATGGAGAGGACATTCAATGGTATTAAACAAAAATTATAGCAAAAGCCTACCTATGTCACATATAATTAGAGACTCTCTAGTTTGCTCACCCTCAATAGTGATCGCCAAATATATTTACGGTGGAGGGTGGGTGCCTATAGATCCATACTGCAGTAACACAACTGGGATGACTTAAAGAAAACCCTACCAAAAGAGGATCTATTAAGGCACTCACGAAACAGAAAACGAGAATAATCAAAAATTATGCAAAAATAGAAAATGTATTGTTCAAAATTCCTTGAATAGGGATCGTGTAATCAACAATGTACATATAAAATATAATATAAATACCTACCCTAGAGTGATCATACCAGTGAAATATATTAAATAAGCCACCCTAGAGTGATCATACCAGTGAAATATATTAAATAAACCAACAATACATAATAACAATAGACAGATCCTGCAGGATGAGCTCAAATACACTTACCGTATTTGCTGAATATAAGACAAGGTTTTTTTCAGAGCAAATGCTCTGAAAAATACCCCTCGTCTTATATTCGAGGTCATCTTATAATCTGACCTCAAATTGAGGTCAGACAATAAGACATGGATCCAGGTCCCCCGCAGAGCTGCAGGGGACCTGGATCCCCCCCGCTAACAGCAAGTGGATGTCTGCACGATGAGCACAGACATTGCCTGCTGCCGCCCGGCATGACCGCCAGGACTTCTATGATGAAGCTTGGTCCTTCCGGCTTGATTAATTAATGATTTGAATACTTCCTGAATACCCTCTACTTAACTGTGCGTCCACAATAAATTTGAACAATAAATTTTCTATTTTTTTATAATTTTTGATTGTTTTTTTGTTTCAATAGTATTAAACAGACTGTATCACCTAAACATTGTTTTTACTTTGAATGTAGAAAATTAAAAAAATGATTGAAAATGAACAATTGCACACACATTCCCCATTGAAAAGCAGTACATTCACAGTTAAAACAATGTTTAGATGATACAGTGCCTTTTATAGTAATAACTCAGTTACATACAGTGTCAAATAACTTAACATAGAAACATGTATAGGGTGTCAAGGTTGACAAATTCAACTTACAGGGAAAAAGTATAAAGGTTGTTGGACTCCTCAGAAATAAGGACACCTATTGGATGACTCAACGTTATAGTCGATGGTTATTTAACAAGTGAGTTTTTGGGAGCCGTTATAAAAAAATATATATGATAAAATAGACATTGAGGTCATATGTTATATTAGAGAAGATGCTTTGACTTTAGACAAAAGTCCATATAAACGGCATGTTACATTGTGGTCACATTGTGACAGCTGAGCACATGATGCTTGTATTTTTTGCAGAGGGAATTGAGAAGAAGGTGAGGTTAGTTTGAATTACTGTAGATTCTGGTTAAATTCAATAGAACTGCCATTTAGAAAAGTATAATATAGTTTGTGCAGTGTAACATAGCATTTGGGAGTAGAAGGGTCCCAGTGATGGTTCTAATACAGACTAGGGTTTGAAAATATTTTTTCCTTTGTGATTTTACTGAATGGAAAAGAACTGGAGATTTTCTTATAGAAACTATCCTATGTATTGGAATTCTGTTGTATACTGTGACAAACCTTGTTTGAAAATCTGAAATAATGGACTCTTGTCTTGAGACTCTAGGTTGAGGTATGTAAACACCAGGATCAATGTGTATTGTGAGCAGTTATGGCAAAATTAAGGCAGAATTTATAGTATGCCCTGTGAAACCATAACGAATAACTATGAACTACTTATTTTTTCCTTAGGTTACAGGCTGAATGATGGATTCTGGCATTCCGTCTCACTAATAGCCAGAGAAAACTCTGCAGTGGTCACCATTGATGAGGACGAAGGAGCAAAGTTTAAAATTGATTATCCATTCCAGCTTCGGACAGGAGATACCTATTACTTTGGAGGTAGGCAGGTTTGGTAATGTTATTGTGCTATTAGCAATTTTCTAGAGTCGTGAAACAAATGTTGCTTCTGGATTTCCAATATTGTTTTATATAAAATTGCTATTTTCTTTGATCCACCGAACTTGCTTTATTTTAGTTTAACTTTTTTATGCTCAGTCAAAAATAGCACCAGTTTACCTCCTGGTAACAGTCTCTACAGTAGTGCACTGTTTAAAATCTATTGGATTTATTCACTAAAATTCGACTTTGGAGGTCGACTTTCGTTTTGAGACTCAATTTCAGCGTCCCAGGTTCGAATCTTCCCCACTGAAAGTAATGGGAGGCAAAATGATCAAAGCTATTTTTTGAGACTCAGTAAAACTCGGGTGCCGAATTTTCTTAGTCTCGAAAATAGCCTTGATCGTTTTGCTTGCCATCACTTTCAAGGTTCGAACCTGGGTTTTATTTTTTTACGTCAAACTTGGTTGTAGATTTTGACTTAGTCTCAAAATGAAAGTGAATTTAAGTGAATAGACCCAAATGACTAGTTGCAAAGAGACCCTAATGACAATGCATATTCCAACCTTCATATATAAAGGAGATGGGGAATTTGTCTTGCATATATTCTACCTTTAACCATAGTGCAAAGACAAGGTTCAGCTTCTAAGATTACATAATGGAGTATGTTAAATGACCTGAGTTAATTTAGCTCACATCATGGCATCCCATAGACTGCTATAGAACAATATTAGTTAAAAAAACAGTGCTGAGTGATATTTTCCATAATTGATTTTAGGCCCATTGAATGATATTGTTCAGGAATTGTATAGGAAAATGCATTAAATTACCACTTCAGAGAGAGGTCACTGATTAGTCATACCTTAAAATATATAGGTTTTAATCATCCAGTGTGGCCTGGGTGGTTATACATGTGGGCAATGTTTGTATTGCCTGATGGTGCATAAGAATCTCTGTCATACAGGTTGCCCTAAGCCAGCAGCAGGATCCGGCTGCAACTCGAACCAGACAGCATTCCACGGCTGTATGCAGATGCTCTTTGTGGATGAGCAGCCTGTGGATTTCCATCGCATGCAGTTGGGATGGCTGGGGAGTTTTTCGGAAGTTATGTTCAATGTTTGTGCCATTGCAGACAGGTAGATCAGTATCTATTGATAGTTACTCTGTATGTATGTGTGTCTTGGATAGGTTTTGATGTATGTTATTGTAATAGAAATTGGCATATAACCTAGTAGTCTGTTGAGCTTATGACTCTATAGAGATATTTGGCTGTGAGTCTAAGTGTATATGATCCAAGCGCTTCATTGCAATGTGCAGCCTTTGTGGCACATAAGTGGAAAACATACTTAATGCTGTCAATGGGCGAGATTTACTGCAAACCTTGCTTTCACTCCTGTTTTAAAATATTTGATGTGTGATTCTTACGATACCTTTTGGCAATTTGTCTCTTATGAATTTAGGTGCAGACCTAATCCATGTGAGCATGGTGGTCGCTGCTACCAATCCTGGGATGACTTTTTCTGCATCTGTGACATGACTGGCTACAAAGGAGAGACCTGTCACAAGTGTAAGTGGCAATCTCACCTATACACTAGGTATATAGGACAATAGGTATATAGCACAATAGGACATCAAATAACAATAATATTCATTAAACGGAGCAAGCTGTTTATTACACATATATCTAGAGCACAAATAAAGTTACATTTTGTAGTGTATTGGCTCACAAAATGCATTCTGATACTAGTAAGGGTTATGGTTTGGGTTCTGTAGAGTGTTAAAGGTAAAATATAATTGAACCCTTTTAAAAGGAATACTTATTTCAGTGGTACACGAATTTAGACTCTGGGGTTTGTCTACTAACGAGCGACCTGTGTTGGAAAGCCGTTGCAATTATTTGAATGTACCTTTTTAATATCCATTTTTAATACTCACACCTGGGTTTGGGTACCTGCGCTATATATATATATTCAAACACCCTGCAGGGCGCCTGCAGGGTGTATAAATTACAGAAGAAAGTGAGTATTTGATCAGCCAACCACTGCCATAAACAGACAAGCAGGAAATCACACACACAGACAAGCAGGAAATCCTCATGGAGAATATTTATTTCTCTTGAATATTGGCTACTTACATTGAGGGGAGACTACATCTTGGCGCTTATTCAGGTATAAGCACTATGCCTGCAATAGTATCTTTAGAACAAATCCTCATCTGGGAACATTGTGTAATTTCTTTCTAAAACAGTACAACTTCAGTTATTTAACTGTGACCATTTGTTTCAACTGTGTGGAATACAGTGCTGTCAGTTGAAAACATTGTAGGCTCCTTGTTATGTTCATTTGCTTTGTCATATGATTTTTGTAGTAGCCCATCAAAAAAATGCCTTTGGACTGACTGGTTGGCATAATGTCATTACTGCAGGTTTTATCACAGTGTTATCAAGCGCACAGTGCTTTCTGATCTCAAAATGTCTGCTATATAGAAAGGTCGCTGCGGAATACCACATATTTTATTTGAGCATTATTATAAGATGATTATCCTTCAGCACTAGACTTGTAATATTGCAGAAAAAAACGTTTTCTAATGGTCTTTCAAGCAATAAATGTAATAAACTGTCTGTATATGTTGAATTATTCACTTTAAAGTGACAGGCAGAAAATGTATATTTTGATACATACAAGCAAGGTTTCTGTTTATTCACAATGGCCACTACTTGCTAGTGCTATCACTATCTTTCTGTATATGTCATTGGATCTATATCGTAACCATGACATTATTTGTTTGTTTTTAGCTCTCTACAAGGAAAACTGTGATGCCTACCGGGTCAGTGGCAAATATATTTCTGGCAATTACACTGTGGATCCAGATGGCAGTGGGCCCTTAAAACCATTCACAGTCTACTGTGAAATGTCAGGTAAGATCATATGAATGATGTTTCTGAAGATGTACAACACCAAATTAACATGCACATTAACAAATTGCATCATAAACGGACATTTCTATATATACTTACCATTAGATTACCTGTCGTGAATTGTCACCTGTTTGAAAGCAGACGTGTCGGCCAAAAATAAGTTGCGCTTATTCAAAAGTGTAGACATTTTAAATATGTTTTAATGAAAGAATACAAATAAAAAACCTTACTGAGTACTCTTTGCTTCTATAGCTCAATCAGGGAGCAGACATGTTGGGTCAGTTGGGCCAGATCTTCCTTCATCTGACCCGATTCTAAACAACATGTCTTCGCCCTGATGGAGCTATACACACAGAGAGAGGGCTAAATAAGGGACTTTAATTGTATTCTTTTATTAAAGCATTTATATTTAAAATGTCTACACTTTCGATTAAACACAACTTATATTTGGACCAGCTCTCCTTTAAAACAGGTCACAGTTCATGACTAACAAGTAATATAATGGTAAGTTTATATTTAAAATGTCTACACTTGATGCATTCTTTCAATTTATTTTTTGTCGGTATAAATGTTCTTCATATAAATCTTTTTGCAATTATAAATATTTTTTACAAGCAGTCCTGAAACTTACAGTGTTCAACACTTTTAGCATGGCCAATTTTTATAACCAATCTAGTTACAGCACTAGAATTCCTTCTAATGCCACACCTTCTTCTCTATCTATGTAATTTCACCACTTTGTGCCATTGTGAAATTTCCCCTTTAGCATTTAAATTTTTACCATGTTTAAAAGTTTTTGCTATAGAGTTTATAAAACTTTAGCCTATAATTTCACGAATCTTGTATATTCTTTTGTAGTGTTCATACTGTTGTATATGCATCGTGTTAATGAACATTTCCCTAAGGAAGTTGGACGTCAGAGACAGGAACAGTTATACAATATATTTCTATGTAAAAATTACATATATAATTTCCAAAAAATTGCAAAAAAAAAGTTAATACTGCAGTGTCCTACCACCACTTTTGTGAATGGCTAAGTTAAGTTAAGGTATTTTTATTTTTATGATTAGAATCTGCATTATAAGCAGTTATTAATTCTGCCATCTTGCTGTTCCAGCAGCTTACTGCTGAGTTTAGATGAGAGCAGTTCTAGAAAAAAAACCACAATTTTCCATTTTGTGATACAACTTCTTCAGTGTTTTATATATAATGCATATGTGAGAACGGCAATATCTTCCATCAACAAAATGGACTACTTTCAAAGGTTATTAATCTACATTATTGTGGGGGTATTAAAACTGGTAAAATGATAGTAAAAAATCATGCCTAAGCTCTGCATATTTACAATCTAATATTTCTTTAATTTGTCCCTGACTAGATGAAAGAGCTTGGACAATTGTACATCATGACAGAGAAGTGTCAACCAAGGTTGTTGGCTCCAGCCCTGGCCATCCGTACATGGGGGAATTGAGTTACTGGAATGCATCCTGGGGAGAGATCACCTCATTGGCTAATGGGTCTGAATATTGTGAACAAAAGATAGAGTTTTCTTGTTACAAATCCCGGCTTCTTAACTCGCCTGGTAGGTGCAAAATATATGTATTGCACTCAGGGCCAACCTTAAATGTTCACGCCCCCTGTGCGGGCCACTTCTGTGGCGCCCCCTCTACTCTCATGTCTGTCTTTTTCCTCTCCCTTCCCATGTCTGTCTCTTTCCTCTGCCTTTCCATGTATGTCTCTCTTCTTTCCCATGTATGTGTTTCCTCTCCCTTGCCATGTCTGTCTCTTTCCTCTCCATTCCATGTCTCTCTCTTCTCTCCCATCCCATGTATGTGTCTCCCCACCCCTCAAATATGTTATCTCTCCTCCTCCCTCCATATTGGTTATCTTCCCCCCCATATCTGTTCTCTCTTCTCCTCCCCAAATCTGTTTCTCTCTCTTTCCCCCTCCCCATATCTGTACTCTCTCCCCCTCCTCTCACCATACCTCTGTTCTGTTTCTTCCTCCCCATAGCAGTTATTTCTCCCCCTATCAGTCCTTTCTTCCCCATATCAGTTTCTTTCTCCCCCTCCCCCATATCGGTTCTTTCTCCTCCCCCTATCAGTTTTTTCTCCCTCTCCTCCCCTATCAGTTTTTCTCCCCCTCCTCCTCTATCAGTTTTTCTCCCCCTCCTCCTTCTATCCGTTTTCTCCCCTCCTCCCCAATATCAGTTCTTTCTCCCCTCCTCCCCATCAGTTCTTTCTCCCCTCCTCCCGCTATCAGTTCTTTTCCCCCATCCGTTCTCTCTCTCCCCCTTCTCCCCACCCCATTCATTCTCTCTTTTTCTCGCCCTTCTTACTTAACTGGGAGCAGTGCGCAGCATAAGCTCTGTGTGATAAATACACACAGAGCTCTGTCCGTGCTGCTCACGCTCCCTGTGCAAAGTGATGATGCAGGACATCATATGTCCAATGCCGTACATCATCACTACGCGGAGGGAGTGCGAACAGCACGGACAGAGCTCTGTGTGTGTGTTTAACACATGGAGCACATGCTGCACACTGCTTCTCAGGATGGGGGTGGACCTTCACCTTGCCCCCGATGAGTCCACCCTCTTCCCCGGATCCTTCAGTTTGGTGATCAGAGGGCTGGTGGGGGGAGATCTTCTGTTTTCCCCAGCCAGTGCCTCTGCCGGCAAACTTTTTTTTTTTATGTGGCGCCCCCTCGGGTGCCCTGTGCGCTCGAGAGAACTTGCTGATGCAATATAACTTCCTTGAGTCATGTACTTTGTACATGGTGTATGACTTTTGACATTAAGCTATCTTCAGCAACCTGTTGTTGTTAGCCGAGTTTGGCTGTTCCTCACCTTTTATAATTCCTTCTACACAGATATTTCTGGTTCACCAAATATATTTTTCTTTTCACTTTATACTTTTAAAAGCATTCGTACAGCACTTTTTCACACCTGCCACATATTTTTGCACAGTATTTTACCTTCTGGAAACCCATGTTAAATAAAGGCTACTTTTACCGATGAGAAATATTTCAGTTATCATATCAAATTGATGTACTTTATTGTTGTAGCTGGATTTCCGTACAGCTTCTGGATGGGACGAGACAATTTACGTCATTTCTACTGGGGTGGCGCTAGTCCTGGAACTCAAAGATGTTCTTGCAGTTTAGAGAAGACATGTGCAGACCCAAATGTTTTCTGTAACTGCGATGCTGATCATCTGCAGTGGTGAGTAGGATGCTATCACAAGTTGTGGTGAGTAAAAGGAGGTCAGTGAGAAATCAAAGTGATTGGTGAGGTGAAAACCAGTGTACGGTAGCTAATTTTTGCTAATTCGGGTATCTACTGGGGTCGCTGAGCTCTAAGAGAAAATTATGTTGGGTATACTAAGTGGCTACTTTCCAGGACTAGGGGAGATGCCTAAGGGGGCTACACAAATATGAATAATGAATTTAAATTTTTCCTGCTTGCACTTGAATGTTTGCTACTCTTTGTTTGGTTGCAGTTGCCTGTACAAAGGTTAACTGAAGCTCCTCCAGCACATTAACAAGGCTTTGGTGACTCTTTATAGACTGCTTTTTGTGCTCACTAAATGGTAGGCTAGGTACTTATCCTAAAGATATTGTGTCCTGATGTGGCAGATAAGATAACTATAATTAGTTCACATAACCTAATCTCTTATTGCTGTAAAATTTGTATACCTGTTGCCAACTTAATAAGGGTGAGAAAGAAGTGCAGACTTTTTTTTTCTGTATTCGTTTGCATTTTGTTTACAATTGTTAATGGTCTGCGTTCTACTTACTGTATACTTAGACAATTATTTCATTAATCAACTATTTATTTATTTTTTATAATTACAACTACAATTTTTGGCATCTTACCTGCACAAGTAACTGTTTGTATTTTACAGCATTGTATATATTTTACCTGTGATTTCTGTAAATATATTTACTGCTCTGTGTTGTTCCTTGAGCTGATTTAAATGAATGTGTGTATGGTTGTGCCGGTACTTCCCTGATGAATGCCCACGATTCAAGGCATTGTGCCCCAAGCCTCTCTTAGAACCCAATCATGGACACATTTTCAGAGTTGTTTTTTTTTTAAAAAGCAATGTAGGCCACAAAACACTCTGCGTTTGACAATAGAAACAACAGCAGAATAGAAGTAAAACGCTAAATTACACATCTCGACTGCAAAAAAATATAATAAGTTAGTATAAACCCTTAAAAAGATGCAGAATACTAATGCAGAATACTAATGCTTCTTTTGTTTAGGAGAAGCGACAAAGGTGTGCTGAGGTATCGTGACCATCTACCAGTTACCCAGGTGGTTGTCGGGGACACTAACCGCTCCAGTTCTGAGGCCTGGTTTTATGTTGGACCTTTACGTTGCTATGGAGACAGTAAGAAATTAAGCCAATTGTCTCAATAAGTATTACATTTTTGAGTGTCCATCACTGCTTTATCTCATTTGGCAAATGTTCCAAAATGTTGATAAAATAAGCACCATCTAAGTTGGGAACAATATATATTATTCTCTTTTGATTTAGTTAAATCAGAGAGCGTGCACTAAAAACTCCTTGAGACTTCTTGGGGAGAAAAGTAAAAAGTACTATAAATACCATGTTATTGTTATACTTCCTGTGTTCAGGGCCGGCCTTAGGGGTGTGCGACCTGTGCGAGCGCACAGGGCGCAACACCCCAGGGGGCGCCCGCCCTCCCATTCAAAAAAAAAAAAGTTCAAACAAAAAAAATAAAAAGCCGGTAGAGGCACTGGGTGGGGGAGATCAAAAGATCCCCCCTCACCAGCCCTCTACTCGGCATGCTCTGCTGGATCCAGGGGGGGGCGGAGCTAACCGGCACAGCGGTGTAGCTCTGCCCCCACACTGTGAAGCAGAGCAGCATCTGCTTCACGGGGAGCTGCAGGCAGCAAGAGATAGTGCTGCTCGGCTCCCCATGCCTGCATTAAGCTTTCATTAAGCATGGGGAGCCGAGCAGCACTTTCTCTTGCTGTCCGTGGCTCCCCGTAATGCAGACTCTGCTCTGCTTCACAGTGTGGGGGCGGAGCTACACCGCTGTGCCGGTTAGCTCCACCCCCTCCCTGGATCCAACTTTGCAGGCAAAGGCAGGGGAGAGGGGGGGGAGAGAGAGGAAGAACAGTGGTTAGGGGGAAGACAGACAGACAGACAGAACAGGGGCAGGGGGAGAGAGAGAACAGGGGGAGGGGGAGAGAGAGAGAACAGGGGGGAGAGACAGAACAGGGGAGGGGTGAGAGAGACAGACAGACAGAACAGGGGCAGGGGGGAGATAGAGAACTGGGGGAGAGAGAGATAACAGGGGGAGGGGGGAGAGAGAGACAGAACAGTGGATGGGGAAGAGACAGAACAGGGGAGGGGTGAGAGAGAGACAGAACAGGGGCAGGGGGGAGAGAGAGAAAACGGGTAGGGGGGAGAGAGAGAGACAGAACAGGGGGAGGGGGGCGGAAGAACGGGGGGGGGAGCCAGAACAGGGGACGGGGGGAGAGAGACAGAACAGGGGACGGGGGGAGAGAGAGAACAGAGGGAGAGAGAGACAGACATGGCAAGGAAGAGGAAAGGGACAAACATGGGAAGGGAGAGAGACACATACATAGGGGGGTGAAAGAGACGGGGGGGGGGGGCGCCACGGGAGAAGCCCGCACAGGGCGCCGGAACACTTAAGGCCGGCCCTGCCTGTGTTAAAGTCTACTAATTGACTTTAAATAAATAAATCCTTACAAGCATTATCAATCTGTCTTTGTTCATCTTACGTAGTGGCAATATATATATATATATATATATATATATATATATATATATATATATATATATGTTAATGTGACATAATGTAAAACAATATTATCAACAGATTCATATTATTTTGATTTAACAAAATTATAGTAAATTTATCTACACTACTGATATGCTATAAATCCTTTACTTAGATTTATTAAAATGAATTTCAAATAGTAGCTGCTGACATGGGTCCCAGATCACAATAGCTCAATAGAAAGTGAGATTATGAAATATTACAATATCTTGAGTCAGATGGGTGAGATCTCCCTTCACCTGACTCCAGATTCTAAACAACATGTCGTCTGCCCTGATAGAGCAATACAGAGTAAATTGGGCACAGTAAGGCACATTATTTGTATTTTTTCATTAAAGTATTTGTTTTTAAAATGCCTACACATTATGTAAGCTTTCAGTTAAAGGACAACTGTAGCAAAAAATGTTTACTTGAAAGATTGCATAGAAATGCTTTAATGAAAGAATATAAATAATGTACCTTATTTTGCTACAGCTGTCCTTTAAACTTATTTTTTTCAGACAGTTGTCTTTTACCAGTAGCTATCTAGATCTGTCTGACCAGTTTTATCCTTAGCTCTTCTTATCTAGTAAAAACTGAAAATAAAGTGTAATAGATGTATTGCTGTTGCTATAGAAACAGTGATGCCCCTCTCTCCAAGCCCTCTTTATATGATGTCACTGAATTTAAAGTCTAATGGGAAAATATGTTCACTGTAAAGCTACAGAACTTTACATTGTTTTAAAGTAAATATAAGTGCATTTGACATATACTATAAACATGCCCAACATACTGAAAACAATCTATGTCAAACTGCCCCTTTATGTACTGGGGGAATTCAGATTTACAATTAACGTAAAACTTTTCCTACTAGAGTTAAAACCTAACCTTAGCTCAAACAGTTCAAATTCTCATTCTAAAACTTAATTTCAGGAAACACATGGGACACCGTGACGTTTATGAAAGGGAACAGTCTCATCTTTCCTACCTACAAGCCACAACATAGTATTGATATCTCCTTCTATTTCAAAACTACTGCTCGGTCCGGCACCTTCCTGGAGAATACAGGATACCGATATCGCATCTTCATCAGGATTGAACTGAACAGTGAGTTAATGGCTTGACATATTAGTTTTCTCAATGATTTTGTATGAGTAATATAGTAGTTTATTTATGTTGAGTAAAACACTGTGCATGCATGACATACATTGTGCAGGCTCCTCAAACCTAGAAAATCAAAAGTGTGGGAAAAATGGCAGTATCTTCCCCATCCAGTTAGAACTACTTGGGGAGGAGAAATACAAATGTATTCTGTCATAACATATGCCTGTTTTATATAAGTAGAACCTTGCTCAAAATATCTACACAAATAAAGCAAACCTGTTTTTCCACAGATATTCCCAATGTATAGTGTTCCCATCATGTTGTATACATGAACAACTCAAAGACTAGATCATCAGACTAAGTTATCAGACTTTGGCATCCCAGCTGTTTATGAACTAAAGCTACCATGATCCTTTGCAATTCTTAAGGGCTGTTGGAGAAACATGAGATTTATAGTTCATCCTCATCTCATAGGAAACAAAGTTGAGTTAAAATGAAACCATTTATTGGCAAAATGAGAATTTGACTGGTAGGGCCAATCCTCAAGCATCTTAATGGCACTGTATCACCTAAATGCTGGTTTTTATTGTGCATGTAGAGGATACAAAATGATTGAAAATTATCTAATTGTGTTAGCAAAATTGCAGGAAAATGCCTAAATTAGGGGGAAATGTATTTTAAATCTGTCTGTTGAGTCTCCTGTTTATCACATCACCTGTTTCCTGATATGTAAATGAACTTCTTTTCAATAGGAAATGTATAATTAGCATATTAGGCCACAGGTGATGTCATAAACTGGATACTCCATTTTCTCCTAATTTAGGAATCTGCTAACACAATGTTTTCTGTTCAGTAAAAACAATGTTTACTTGATACAGTCCATTTATTCCCCTTATCAGCTTGAACTCCCATATTTTCCTCTCGCTATGGGTGCAGAAAAACCCCATCCTAACAGTAAGCTTCATATTCCTGAATGCCATGCTCATGCTGACAGAAGATTTATACCCTTTAAGGGGTTAATTTAGCAAGTGTATACAGGTGCAAAAGGTAACCATTGTTGGCCTTGTTCGTATATACCGAAAAAGAAGAGTGTGAGCACTGTACACTGCCAATACATATGGGAATACACATTTTCTAGCTCTTTTGGTGTGTGTAATGATACCTGTTTATAGAGTGCAGGAATTTACAGCTGCTTCTACCACACAATAACTGATGTTGCATATGCTCTTAATTACATAGTTGATTAGTTTAAAAAAAAGACCACAGCAATCCGTTAACTTCAACCATTTCACACAATCATATTTGTTGATCCAGAAGGCAAAAACCGCACTTCTGATCTAATACATTGTACAGCCCTTTCAGCGACACAGCAGATGGCAGCACATTATGACTTTTCACTGAGGAACTGAAAGTGTTAATATGAATTTTTCTGGGGGGGAGATGTTTTTACATGTTTCTTAGAGACCACTCCAAGTTATTTGACTACTTCTGCTGTGTCATTATTTCTTGTGAGTTTTCGTGTGTTTTTTTTTCAGGTGGAATCAGTAGTCACAAGCAACTGAATTGCAACATGGATTTTTTTGGGGAAATTTTTTCTTAGGCCAACTTGGTTGAAACTCCTCATAACAAATGTTACCACTAGCACGATGCACATAATAGTATTTAAACTACAGAGTTTAAACTAAGATGACCACGTACAAGATATTTAAAAGCGAATTTGAATTTGTATCTGAGCTGGGCATACTTTTGTGAACTGACAGGAAAAACTCATAAATTGTTGGTATTATCTTAACTAGAAATAAATATTATGAGCACTGAATAATGTAATGAAAATGCATCTAACTTTGGGTAATCTTTCCTGTATCTTCATGTTTCCTCCCTCTCAGCCACAAAGGAGTTGGCATTTATTTATGATATTGGCAACGGCCATGAAAATGTAACGGTGAAATCGCCCCGAGGATTTAATGATGATGAATGGCACCTTGTGAAGGCTGAGATGAATGTGAAGCTGGCGCGGCTCAAGGTGGATATTTTACCTTGGGAAATCCGCAGATTCCCCCTTCAGACCCACATCAACATGTCGTATGATCGCCCTCTGTACGTGGGTGAGTTAGAAAAGACCTTTCTATTAGAAATGTGATCATTTATTTACTATAATGTCAATGACAAAATAATGGGTAGCGTCTCCTGCAAAACCTGTTTGCATTAATTTAATTTATACAATGTATACATTTACTACCATGGGTGGCTTTGATTTTCAAATATACAATTTTCTGATCTATACCACCATACTTACTATGGTCCCAGGGACCATATTTTCCTACCAACCATCAGGAACTACTGTGGTGACCCCAACATGTGTAAAGTTATTTTTCAAATTGAAATTGTTACAGATCAAAGAACAGTCCCTTGTTGCTATGAGCTTGTCAATAACTTACAAATGTGAGAACTACTGCATAACAGGGGACTGGCCAGGATTCTTGAACATGGGATGAGGTATCTGGAGGTCAGGACATTTTAGATATTTGATATTGCTTCATGCCTGTTAATAGTGGTTTATTGCATAAGCCTCCCCTGCACTGGAACAATGAAGTCTGGGCTCTGTTCAATCAATTGAGTTAATTTATCTCTAGTCATTGAATACCATGAATGCAATAGAAAATTTGAAGTTAAAAACCATTGATAAGTGATAAATCAGGTAATTGAATAGATCCCCAAATCTGTTGACTGTGAACTTTATTTACAACTTGGTATATTACCTGAAAGGAACTGAGCACCCCTTTATGGAAGTGTTCTATATAATGGACCTTTTATCCGCTGGCCAAATATACATTTTGTGACCCACAAGTGGATACTGACAATTACCGGTACTCCTAACCAGTCCAACATAGTGCTGCTTTAGGTGGAATAAAGGGAGAACTCAATCTGTTCATTTTCTGACACAGACCTCTGTCAGTGCTCCCTTGCTGTCCTGTGCACTCTCAGACTTCATATCCCTAACCATAAACCACATGGATCAATTCCCACCTTTGGTGCAATGAGGGGAAATACTTTTAAAGTGTCACATGCCTAAGAGGGACAATGCCCTTTCCCAAGTTCAGCCAAAGAGTTCAGATCACATAGTTGTAGCTCATATATTTGAATATTGAATCATATAAAATCAAAATATCAATTACATTTAATCATATTACCTGTGTGCATTTGGGACACAGGCTCTGCAGAGTACAAGATGAAACCCTTCCTTGGTTGCCTCCGTGCACTGCGGATGAATGGAGTAACTTTGGATTTAGAAGGAAAAGCCAATGAGACACTGGGTGTGCGGACCAACTGCACGGGTTACTGCCTGAAGCCACGCGTAGAGTGTCAGAATTTGGGTCGCTGTGTGGAGAGATACAGTCACTACACATGTGACTGCAATGGAACGGGTTTTGAAGGGTTCTTCTGTCACAGAGGTAATAATAGTATTGATCTTCATTAAAATGCCTTACTAACTGCTTACTAACTGGTTCCTTTGTCTTTTCATGCTGCGTGATTCATCCAGATATTGGCGCATACTTTGAAACTGGAACATGGCTGCGATACAATATTCTGTCAATATCAATGATTGCCGCCAAGGAGTTTGCCAACATTACGCATCTCCCACTCTTTGTGAGCAATCTAACCCGCGATGAGATCTCATTCAGTTTCAGAACCACTACAGCTCCAGCTGTTCTTTTCTACGTCAGTTCCTATGTCACAGACTACATAGCGGTCCTTCTTAAGCCGGATGGTGGGTGAGATCTGTATCATCTTCTGAAAGTATTTGTTTATTGAAATGTGTAGTGATTTGAATTCTATCTTACATTGTATGTTAGAAATAAA